>OX403622.1:34855472-36055472 GCA_948107755.1 Campoletis raptor
ACTTTGCTGAAGTCCAGCATCGAATTAAACTCGGAGGTCGGCACACCGTTAAAATGAGAAGAGAACGTTCTTCTCTATGTTTTTTTTTGTCTTAATACTCTTCGCGTTCTCCACGGCTTTTCCATTTCCGTTCGTATTTTTTCTCTCTTGGTTGCTCTTTCCCTTTCTTTGTCGGTAGTTCACGGTTACAGACTCTATACGTCTCGCTCCTTCACTCCTCTTGGTCTCTTCTCTCTTTTGTGTGAGAAACGAGGCAGCCGACTTCGTAGTCCCACACGGAAGTGGGTTACTCTCCCTCGTTCCCCTCTTCCTCCCTTACTGCGCCTCCCAAGCACTTACCATTAAAAGCACTGTCCGCGACAACGGCACATCCAATTATAAGTGCGAAATTCATTGTTCGTCGGGGTGGCCCCGTCCTTCCCCCTATTTTGTACCACGGGTGGACGTCGCGGATTCCTTCAACGACCATTCGCGAGGGTTGAACGTCTGCCAACTCGCCCGCGGCAGACACGCGCGCGAAACACTGAGTTCCCTGGTGAGAATTACACCCGCGGCGCCGAAAATCTCGTACTTGGGTTGAATTTCAACTGTAAATTGCCGAATCAAGCTTGGCCACTTGAACGGATGCCTGAGAACTTCGGAGAGTAAGGAGAAAATGAAAATTACTGGAAATCAAACATTCAGCAGTCATTTCAATTTTATTTATTTTTCTCTGCGCAGTCGACATTTAATTTTTCAGTTGTAATACGAAAATCTTAATTTTCATAATTGACCCAATTTTTTATCAAATTAATATGAGAAATAATATAAAATCAATGCCCTATGATTTATTATTAAATGGTAAATTGCGAAATGACACTTCTCGATGTTTTTACCAAACCCTCAGAACAATTTTTACCAACAGAAAAAAAATGTACTTGATGTAAAAGTGGATATGAATCTTACATTGAATAAACGAAATGACGTGTTACTCAAAGAAGCGTAGAAATTTCACTCGTTGGGCCAAGTTGAACGACAGTTACTCGTCTTCGTACTTATTCAGGCCCTTCAGTTCTACAGTGAAAATAAATGTATGCTAAAGTTCTTTTATTCCAAAAGATTTTTATTCTTATTTCTCTCCTTATTTATCGTTTATCTCGTATCCTTTTCTCTCGTTCACTCCGAATGAATAATTCAAGCTGGAGCAACGGTGCGCTGAGTATCTCTCTTTTTCCTTAACACGAGCGGGTTACTGCTGGCGAATTCACGGGGAGTGGTTTTCAAATACTGCTGGAAATCAGCCGTTACTTTCCGAGAGAATACAACTCTTCACGAACGTACGAACCTCGAACGCAGATGTTGTGTTCTTACCTCATTCTCTTCATCTCCATTTCGTGCTTCAAAGATGCTCTCTCGATTTAATTCCTTTTGCTGGATCTTGGGGCAAGATCAAATATTTGCGTGACCGGATATATAAAATCTCAAAATCCTCCTTAATTATGTGGGCTAAATCTCCACGACGTCTCTCATTATCAGCAAACCCGGAGTTTTCGTGTACCAAATTAGGGAATTAAATAATATTGCGTGTAAAAAATTTACAACATTAGAAAGTCTCCATTGCTATAAAAATCTTCGTATTCAAAGTACCCCGTGTCAGGATCAGGAAATCCTCCAATACTTCGAACTATGTGTCTGTGCGGCGTGACACGCATATAATATTTCAAATGTACTGAACCTTTTTACGCAAATTAACTAGCATTAACAAATATCATAATTCAATATCGTTTTAGTAAAACCTTCCGCTTTATTAAATGCAATGAAACATTTTTTTTATATGATGCTCTCAGTAGGTAATTATGACAGAAGAAATATACACGTAACCCGACTACATTTTACGGGCGATCGGCAGCTGTTTTTTGACAAACAGCAGAAAATTGATAGATGTAAAAAAAAACGGAAGATTTCAGAGTAAATTAGATAAATGTATGTGAGTAATGTAATGTGCGTAATGAAAGAAGAGGGTTGTAAATGATGAGCGAAGAGAATGCTTCTGTAATTGCGAATTGAGTTATATTTGCAGATGAGCATTTATTCTTGTATATCTCGTGAAAAATTGCTGCATGCAGATGTTTTATGCATGCATTTTTTAAATAATGAGCGCATAAAATCTAAACAGTCGTTATTAGCTCATTTTCATGTTGTGGAAATGGCTGCTTTATTTATTTACTCCTTTATTAAATTATTTATTTGTTACGTTCGTTATGAAGATAGGAGAAAATAGATATAACAACATTTATTGAAACAGAAGAATTGCTATCGCTTTTTATTTTGCATCCACTAGAGTTTACTACGAACGTTATGATGTTTACAATCGTACACCCTATATACAGTGAAATTCTATGAGCCGACGAGTTGCTCGAATATACGGACGTCTGCACGCGTTTTTCCGCATGTTCCGCGCACCTATGTTGGGATGATCATTACGGCGAAACCGCAAGCGCATTCCCCGTCTGTGCGGTAGGCCTTCCGCGAGCATCAATATCGGTGGGTGTACAACTCTAGTCTACCGGTTGTACATTGAATGTAGCTTCGTTCAACCCCCTGCTTTCTATGGAGGTATGAGTGTAGTTTTTGGTGAAGCTGACATGCGCTGGTTACAATTGGTATGCCAGAGTTTTCGTAGCAACAGTAATAGCAAAGCAAGCTCCAAGCGTTCGTTCATTACCATTGAAAAGTAAAGGTGATTGAAATGAATAGGTGAGGTATAAACAGATGCGAATCTAAGAAGCGAATCCAGGGAAAATATAAAGAAGGGGGTTTGGTCAGGGAAGAGCACATTGCATATCCGGTCAGCGAAACCAGCTTTTCCTCCTATCTATTCGCTAGAACAATTCATCGGAGCTCCGATTCACTGTAGCGAGCGGAGCAAAGCAGAAGAGCAGGGACCCAACAACGAGAGGCACAAGATACAGAAATATACATTGGAAGGAGTGTGCAAGCTTAGTTCACATGAGTGTATCCGTAGCAGCTGTAGTATAATGAGCCACCGGTCGACCACCGACGCGTGGTAGATTTTGTTCTATAAGGAAGAGCATGTATACATTTTATATAGACTGGAGTTAGAAGCAGTTCGCAGCAGACCATCCAAGAGAATCAGGCTGGTCCGCAGCAGAGTTCCCCATCAGTTCTTTATATGGAAAGTCCCAAGTCCGCCATTCTAAAACTAGCGAAACATGCTTTTGTATGATCGTCGAAATGTTATGTTAGAGAATAAAACACCAGCACCCGGGAGTCGAGGCATTAGCTTCGACGGCTCGCTGGGGTCAAATCGCGATCAAGGGCTTAACGGTAATTCGAAGGCCGCGATCCCAGTAGTACTACTACGTGACTGATTTCCTGATGCGATTCACTCTCCTATTTGTGTGTGTGTGTGTGTGTGTATGTCTGCGTGTACAATTCTCACGAAGTCGATATAGAACCGCGCGATTTAGAGCATTCTGATGATTCTTACACGCTCATATACATACACACACACACACACACACGCACAAATATTTATATATATGAAGAATCATCATACAGTGGATATCATTCGATTGCCTTGATTACACGGTTGTAACCGGCGCTTAGAATCCGCGAAAGGTACGCGCTCTTCATGCCCAGGAACTTGAAGCTATCGAGAACATTTTTTATGACCATCCTCAATTGCCACTCTCGAGGCTCGAACCGCAAAAACCTATTGGCAGAAACATTGTTATCCCAGCATTATGTGTAATTGGGCATCGTCCAGATGCCTCCGGGGATATAATCGAAATATATCGCTACATACTAAGTTACAAAACGTTACTAGTTATAGATGGATGAGACGAAAATAGCAGATGAATAAAGGCAGAGCTTGTGAAATTTCATGAAAAATAGACGAATCGGAACCTGTGACATAATGATTTTATTGGCATTTCAGGAAGTCTTCTCACTCAGCAAGTCACTTTTCCACATTTCATTTTGATTGCTTATCCAAATTTGGCTTTAACGGGAAATTACAAACATTACTTCATTACTGACCTATTTTTTGCATTTCTAAGATGATACCATTTGATTAATACCATAAATCAATTATTGGATATTGTGCGTTGAAAAATTTAATGGAAAAATAGCTGTTTCACTCCAGATAATATTAACGGCATCCCTGAAGTTGCATTCAATGTAAAAGAGGAACAGAAAGGGAAGGAATGAAGGTGCTCTCGTACACAATACGTGCAGTAGTACGAAGCAGGAGCCATGAGCGTGGCCTCATCGCTTCCATAATCCGTATACATGGAGAAGTAACGGGGAGTCGTAGGCTCTCACCCTGTGCTCGCGGCAATTAGCTCAGGAGCTCGCGCAGGAAGTACATGGACGAACGAGTATTCTGCGAGGGTAATGAGCGCCAGCGGTCTTGTTTATCGTTCCACGATACCGGTAGTTCCAGAGAGAAAGAGAGAGAGAGAGAGAGAGAGGATAAAATAACCGAGTTGAAGTTGAAACGAGAAATCAGATACATATATATAAATAATTACATGTATGCTGGCGTATAAATCGCAGAACTATAACGCCAAGAGAGAACCACAAGTCGTGGAAAGCTTATATCTACGCATGTAGAACCGTTGGAAAATGCCAAGTCTCACAACAATTTCTTTTGCGACAAGATGAGCCATCTCTTTTCCCAGGGAAAAAAAAAATCTGTAATGTAATCTATTATCAGAATGGTAGCAGCAGATCAAAATGTTTGCTTCATTCATGAGTTATTTTGAGGTGGAGTTCCGTTCGTTTAAAAACCATTATTTGGTGGGAGTCGCAGCATTGAATCGACATCAAGAACAAAACTTGAATTAAATTCATTCCATTTGGGATTTGGTCCAATGGTTCTTGAGATAGATATCTGTCAAAAATTTGATATGATATGGAAGAATTTCAATTTTAGACTAACATCGAAATGCCACCAATCGTAAAAAATAAAAAAAAAGGAAGAAAATACCAGCTTTAATAAAAAAAAACTCGATAGTTGATGTCCTTTGTATATTGACGTGGAGGAGAAACACTGAGGAAAGGAAAGAGTGGTCAGAGCACCGGATACCATAAACACACGGGATGCAAAGTGCGAATAGCTGAGAGCAGCGGTCTCTTCGAGCTGCTAACAGTAATCCGGCTTTGCCAGTTCTCTACGTTCATTCTCATTTTGTCGTATAGCTGTAGTACCTACGTTCTATGTATTTTTCTCGGAACACGTGTACATACGAATACTGGAACACGTACAAGTTTTCGACGAAATTGACACACCGACGATTGGATACGGCAACGATGGTTGTAACGGATCAGTCGGCGTTGCCGAAAGCTTTTGAATACATGTACCTGGCATCCAAAAAGTACTGCTCAAGTAGTAATGGATCGCGGGATCGGCGCTCTTCTATTCAAAATTACTCAATCTAGCATAACTTGCAGAACATTCCGTCCATTTGGAGGAATTTGCTCATATCAGTGAAATTGGATTTCTAGGAATCTAACACTGACTAACAGGTTCTTCATTATCGGATCTCATGCCACTTTCGATAAAGCTTTGAAAATTGCTTTGAAAATTCTATACCGAATTTCGGCGAAACTATCGCAGGCCAATAAATTGAATTCAAAGGACGAGAAATACCTTGGAGAGTATTCATCCGCTACGATTGCAAGCGATCTCTGGCGTCACCGGTCGTTCACAATTAAATCCTCCTTTCGTAGATTTATGTAATATACGGTCCTGGCATGTTGCAAAACTGTCAAAAGTGTAAAGGAGACTTGAGAGGTAATCGATTTCGCAGAACGCTTCCACTCTGCTCAATTTCATCGTTATCTCATAGAACAAGCGACACGACGTGCCACCACCGTAAATTTCTCTATTAGCGTCTTTTTTACTCTGTGATCCCATATCTCCTTCTTTTCCTTTAATTCTTATGTCGTTTATCCTCATCGTTTTGGAGCTTGCCAGCTGATTTACAAACTGCTATATCCATAGCTCATGTGGCCTTAAATTATGATTTTCTCGAAGCAATAATTGATTGATAGAGTAAATAAAATCGCACAATGTTTACTAATTGTAATCCTATTTGTGACAAGTGGGGTTACGAGCGATGTCATTTATATGAGATGGTGAGACACTTTATGTAATTACTAAAAATGTTGATTAAAACTCCAAGGATTATTAAGATTGTGATATAAAACCGTAGATTTACGGTGACAATCTCGCAAGATCAGAAAAATCAGTTTCCTTTTCGAGTTGGTTAACTTTTTTTGAGGCAATTAGAAGACGATGTGCTCAGTGATCACGTTAAAGCTGTAAGTTATCAATGTTCAGTTTAGCCGTAAGAAATTTCCCCTACACAGTAAATGTGAAGTCGCTCGGAGTGGCTTTATCGCTCGTTGACATATTTCATGATTTCTGTTACTTGTTTTTGCACATTGCGGCGTCGTCTCTTCATCGAGGAACATTGGATGTTGCCGCTATTGCGGGATCGCGGCTACACACGCGACAGGCTTCGAGAGTGGGTTACGCTGGTTCTGGACAGCACACAAAAAAAAAACGTTTCAGAAATCGCGTCGGTTGATCGTCCAAGTAGGGACAACGTGACACTGAGAAGTAGAAAAAGAACGAGAAGAGCCAGAAAGTGGAAAGCACTAATACGAAACGATTGGAGAAAGAGATCTCGAGTCGATCTTTTTGTAAGCGTTCACGTGGACCGATTTAAACCGACAGCTTTCATTGTTTACCTCAGGGATTCGACATACCTATTGATTGTAACTGGCATCTTCAATTTTTTCGTGCTATGGATTTGCTAATGACGTAGAACTTACTGACTCTTGTACCAAAAAAATCGTTAACTGTGAGAAAAGATGGAAATTAAAAATCTACGCTTTAGATGTTCGTTCATCGAATATTTAAATTCTCATATAAACAGCTGTGATGAAAATAGCATCCAAGCAAAATCAGTCAAATTATTAGAGTAAGTTGTGAACGATTGTATTTCGTGCTACACGCTGATCAAAATTATAAGCTCCGAATTGTTTGTAACATTAAAAATCGTTAATTTCTCATCCCGAAGAAGTACTCGCGTCCTAGAAGCTACATAAGTATAACAAATAAGAATAAATAAAGAGAAATAATATCTTGCAAGGCCGAGATGAATGAAAGCATATTAGGTCTTTCCTTGCCATCATAATGCATGGCTACCATAAACTTGCCGACGAAGTGAGAATTAACGATATACGGATGAGAATAATATTAAGGGAGAATAAAAATTTCTTTACGAATGGTACGCTTCGTTGACCCCTTTCTCTTTCGATACCTGCTCTGACGTAAATTTATAATGAAACGTACAAGACATAATGGCGCGGCCGAGTATACCGAATCTGGTATGATGCGAAGAGGGATGAACGACAAGAACGAGTGCATGAGAGGAAGTGGAGAGAAGAGGAAGAGGATAGAGAGAAGCCAACGAAGCGATTTATCACGAACGCGATGTGATCAGGCTCGCCTACAGCGTTGGACGTTAATAACGCTTCGCGGATCACTAAAAGTCCCTATCTTTATAGTTCCTTTACTTCTTCTTCTTCTTCCTCGTCTTCGCTCCGCATTCACCATTTCTCTTCTTCACTCTCCGGACTAAAGTCAGTGTATATATAACTATTTTGCCTAGAGCCAGCTGCTTTCGTGTATACACTGTATACACGAGTATATAAAGGTGTATCTGATGTACCGATGCATCGTCTTTGCTTTCCTGTACCTGTGTACCTGCTTGCTCGATGTGCGCGTCCTTTCCTCCTCGCTCCGTACCCGGTGCATGCATACCTAATAAAGCGAACACCCGGCAAAACTGCATCGTCCAATCGCCCCCTAACCGCGAGCTTCGCATTTCTCTTTTTGCTCTATTTCCTTCAATCAACTATGCGTGCCCCAAGCGCAAAAAGGGCTGTAGCGTAACAACCCGTAGAAGCACACGGCCTTTCGTAAGAAAACTTGCAAGGTCGATCGCCCCGTGACTCGGTAACAAGACTTGACGTCTGTCCATAATGCGATGGAAGACGAAACACCGTGCCATCGGAGTTTTTGTGCGATCAAATATATTTATTTTATTTACAAGGCATCGATGATTAAAACTGCTTATTTTTACGATTACTAGTATCGTGGAATTTCTTGAGTTTTTTTTTTTCAACTTTGATCGTACGTGCAATGAATTCTGCGTCGATAAGAAGAATTTTTGATCATTATAAATCTATCCAGCTGCTTCGGATTCCAGGCAGTGAGCTTAACAATTGTCGCTATTAAACGCCATAGTTGAAGTACAATCAGACATTCCAATTTTTCTATTTTCATGTATCTGACTGGTTGTTCCCACTGGAAACTTGAAACCTAATAATCATAAAGTCAACCAAATTTTGTCAAGCTTCATTTATGCTTACGCGTACGTCACTGATTAATGAAAATTAATTCACGAAACTAATTACGTAGTCTATTCCACATCTCGTATATTCTACTGTTAAATACATCTCTAGATCGTTCTCCCCTCGATTGATGCTGTACTTTGTCAGCCGGTGTTTATTTGCTTTGCAAATAAATGTTTTACGTCCGCCCATCCAGGAATGGACATCGTGTTTGGTGATGATTGCATATACAATGAGCGGAACCAACTGCATGCAGAATATTTTCAGCAATGATATTATCTCCATTTGGTATGATGTTTTTGGAGAATGTTGCATTTGCCTTGACTTTATGATACAGAAATGTATAAGACAGAAAGATGTTGGTGTCGAAGTAGAGAGACAGAGAGAGGGATGTTTTGAATTGTAAATAGATTACCATGTTAATGGGTTGTGCAATTCTCAAAGAAAAAGTTCCATTTTCCATTTTTTGATTAGCTGCAAATTGATAAGCGATAGCCAATCCGAGTAATTGCATTGCCAAGCACTTTAGCTATCCACTTGTCTACGATGGTTACTCAATAATACTCAAATTTATTGGAGCAACAAACATATGTAAATACCTTTCATATTCAGATCGTAACTTATTTTGTTACAACCTGTAGAGACCAGACAATGTTCTCTCAAGAAAAGATAGAATGTCAAAGGCTCGCTAGTAAAGTGTACTAATGCCACAGGTAGATTTCTTCTTCTCTCTGTAACCGCTACCATTTATCTACACCATCGATATAGTCCACCCTCGAGGATTGTGTATCTGTCGGTTTAATCTCTATCTATATCCGTCTCTCTGCCTTTTACTCTCTCTCTCTCTCTCTCTCTCTTTCGTAGAGAGCGATTGAGCCCAACCGGACTTCGGACTGAAGTTAAGCACAGCCAAGTGTGGCTGCATGCAGCGAATAGATGGCGCATAAGAATCTTGCGAACATTCACCGGGCGATTCGCCCCCCATCTTGTAAGCTCGCGATGCATACCAGTGCATATAAGAGAGCACAGAACCCTACTGATCGGACCTTGCCTGCATTATACTCAGGCTTGGAACCGAGGCGCTATGTACAACAATCTTATGGCGATTGCCGTATTGGCTATGCCCCTACAACACTGCCGGGTTCGACGTTCGATGGAACTCTGAGACATAAGACTCAAGATACACGTGCTGATAGACCTCTAGATATACAGTACGAGGCATTCGTAGAGCTCGAAAATACTATCTGGAAATTCTACTGGCTCGAATCAATAACGCTTATGAGCAATAATTATCTTGCTCCCAATCTTATTTGGAATTTCGGACACACTATGTTCTAGAAATCTACTTTTCTTATTGAGTTAGAAGCAGTTTACTGCCATTCTTATTCTTCTTAGATATTTTCGATCTTATGCCAAATAAAGAAAGTTTCACAAATTAAACTTTCTGATCAATTTCCCAATTTTCCTCTTCAATAAGAGACAAGACAATGTCTGGACGTTAAATTCTGCAAAACTGCTCGCATGTATCCCAATGAACAGTGAGAGAAATAGAAGAGATCAGAGATCTAAGGGGGAGAAAATGAAATTGCTGATGTTGCTATGAATGAATCCAAACGTAAAATTATGAGAGTTTGAGATGCGCTTTCGTCCCGAGTCAGAACTATTGGAACAAACCAACGAATGAACTGAGCCAGGGAGGAAACGAAGCGCATACGACCGTACCATGAGACTCGAAACCAACGTACAACCTATAGAACCCACTATACAGTTCGAGTCTCGCTCTCTCAACGAGTTGGCAAACTGTTCCCTCACGCGAGTTAGTCAGCAGTATCGCATTCGGGAAAACTCACTTCAACGATGACCTCACTTTTACTCCTACTTCTTCTTTTTCTCTTCCTCTTTCTCTTTCTCTTTTCGTATACCGAAACGTACCAACGCTTTTACAGAACCAAGCATATAACTCCTCGAAAAGAGTTTGACCATTGAATTTTTTTCAGCCTCCCGTTACTTTTATGACGGCTTGGTTGGAAATTCTGATATATACGCTCGTTTCAAATTTTTATCAGCTATCGCCTTCTCTCTCATCCTTCACCACTTCTATTGCGATGGTACAGTTAATAATGAGCGTGAAAAACGGGTTTTTCCTGCTTCAAACTGTCAAATTTTCAGTACTGGATATTGTTAACAAAGAGTGTAAAAAAGTATCTACCAATTTTTATTATCCTTATGCACATATTCGCGTTAATTTATTACAAGTGCCACGTGCACTCGAATAAAAAACTTTTTAACAAAATGAGTCAAGTATTTTTTTTTTCTATTTTCCAAAAGTTTCATTTTCCGCCCATGCTGTCTGTTGGGAGTTTAAAAATCGACGCTTAGTTAGAGTCTTTGAGATTAATGATGTCTTATTTCGTCACAAGCATAATTATACATTTTTTATTGTCCTGTTGTTACAATAAGTTTTTGTTGCTTTATCCACTGCTGAAAGTTAATCTGTTAAGTAGCACTCTCAGACGGAAAGATTGCTGATATTTTTGACTTCACAAAGATTTGTGAAAGTGTGACAAAACTTTACGATACACTTCCTTTTATGTGTGATCTTCTGACAACAAGGATGCATCCTACAAATCGTTTGTTTCGAGCCACAGTCAACGACTTTTTTTTCTTTAAATCTCAAAATGAGATTTTCTTCATTGCTCTCGGGGGAACACAAGAAGAATAAAGGGGGGAATAGTGCGAGGAATGGAGCCCAGTTGTGTCGAAGAAAAGTCACAGATTGGACTTGGATTGATTTTCCTTGGGGCGGTATGTAGGACGATAGAAACTATTTGCTTGTGCATTACGTATATATTCACCAACATGTACATTTTCACCTTTTTCAATTGTTCGCTTCGGAACATTCTCTCTATTCTCTCATCTCAAACGCAAATAACAACCTTATTCGTATGCTCTCCAACAACTGAACGCATACGATTCACAGTGGGTTTGTAAACCTAAAAAGATGCTGATCAATTTGCTCATCTGAGAAAATACCCAGTTTCCTTCGTATCAAAGAAATGGTGCAATGATAAAAATATTACAATCAAAGGAAAAGAAGCAGCTTGCAATTCAAGAAAAAAGTATTATCTAGGGACTTGTTCAAAAGATTTTCAAAAGAACAAATGAAAATATAAAAAAAGAAAATATATAACTCCGATGTTCACGTCGAATAAATAAGTAATAACTTCTGACCTGAATGCAGAATGATACATTTCAACGTCTTCTGGAACATTGTTTTGTCCAACTTGACTTACCTGAAACATAAGAAAAGAAACAAAATATAATAATCATAAAAATGAAAAAAAAAAAAAAAAAAAAAATTATATGAATCCCTTGGAACCTGAGACAGACCAATCTATCAATTTAAATTTCGAGACGTTCAATTATGAATTCTCGACGCGAGTATACACGAAGAGTATTTTATAAACCTTGGGTCTGGGTGAAAAATCCCATACGCCCATAGTCTGAGATAATCTCACCGAAGGGATCGATTAAAAATGTATGTGGAGCTGGTCTGAACACTCACGAACCTCCAGCAACGTTAATTGCCTGTAAGCCATAGTGGTATTTTTGCACTACGTGTTTATCGCTTTTTTCATAGTCTTTTTAATACCCTTCGAGGTTAGATTTTGGCTTGGGACCCTAAATTAACATTAATTCGAGGGTCGTGGTTCTCGTCGATAACTGATATATAGCCCATGAAGTTTGTGTATAAGAAACACCAAAATAATAATTTGACTCCGCTATAATTATCGTGCAACGCTTTTGATCCTCATTTTTTTCGTTATTCAATATATTTTTTGCATAAACCCTTTGAATTCCAAGCTGAAAGATTTTTAGGAAAAACGAAAAACAAAACGAATATGAAATATATTGTTGAGACCTGTTTGCTAAGATGTTTATTTTTTAATATCGGTTCCAATTTCTTTTTTGTACAAAAAAAGAAATCATTGAGTCGGGTATTCATTTTTCATTAGAAACACTTGATTCCGAAACATTATTTAGAGCTTTCGGGTAAAGTTTTCTTATACAATGCAAAATTGGTTGAAAGCAAAAAATATGCAAATGATATACCACACTAGAATTTTTCTAGATTGTGATAGAACCACACGATCTGCTCTTTAAACTTTGAGCCCTTGTACTAATGTCTCTTTCAAATATAAAAACTGCCTTAAGGGGATCTCCATCACATAATAGCAGTACAACCGACTTAATTACTAGTTATAAAAGCCCAAGGGTAGAATCCTGGGTGAGAATTTATATTAGGGTATGGGTGAGTGGAGGAGAAAAAAAACGAAGCGAGTCATTGTAGAGTTTGCCCAAGAATGTTTAGGTAAAAGGAGATGAGTAAGCAAAAAAAAAAAAAACTCTTGAATTCTTAAGAAACAAGATTTAACTGCGAAAGTTATTTGAGATGTTTATCCTTATCTTTTTAATCTACTGCTCGTTGAAAATTGAACTCCAACAATTCTCTGAGATTGTTAGACGTAGTATTATGATATCTAACCACGAACGAAATGGTTGCCGCACAACAGCTTCCAGTTATCACGTTTTCCAACTGTAAACTTGGTCCCAACTTGAAAGGTTTATCGATCCTTTCATAAAACGTCATCACCTTCCTCAAGGACTTTATAATTACCCACCAAAAGCTGCACTCTTTTTGAACGTCACTATGTAGCTTTTCTTGGGATTGTTCGATAAAAATTCACGTGCACCTTCTGCTCCCGATACGCCCATATCTTGAGATAGTCCACACCATAAATAGAAAGCAGATACCTTGAGGCATCCTCTATAGTTACTGTACTACCTTCAGATTGGCAATATGGAGCATCTCCGAAGAACACCCACTAACTGCTACGTTGCCCAAAGACAGTATTGTATCTTCACTACAACCTCCCAAGTACGTAATTGTTGTTTTCTGAACCAAGATATACGAGACGTTCCTTCAAAATTGTCAGATTCTTAGATCCTATAGAAATTGTGTAATCAACAACGTTTAAAATCGACCGATACTCGTATAGTTATCACATAATTTAAAAACCGACAGCGATGGGTGCGCGGTCGACGTGCGGCTTATCGGCAATCTTTAAAGTTGAGCAGCCGGTTGGTTGCACCGGTTGCCGTATCAATTATTGAACAGTTTTTTTGAATTTCCAAAAATATTTGAAATACAAACATAAAAATAGATAGAAAGGCTATATTTCATCAATAATTTATTCAGATATTGATGGAGAATGAAAAAATCCTTGCCAATCCATTGTAACTGGTCAGATTTTCTAAATTCATATGTATTTTATAACCTTGCCGAAAATGGTAATTTTGGGAGCACCCTTGTCAACTACCATAGTAATTTTTGAATGTAAATGGTTGTCCGATAAAATTTTCTATGCATACAATATCCAATAGAGACAGAGTTGCCAAAAGGCGAGCAACCCGCAAGGTCATTAAATCTCAGCGTTGACCTGTAACAAAAAAGAAGCCAGTGGCAGAGAGAGCGAGACAGAAAGAGAGTGAGGGGGGCAGGGGATAAAAAGGATACTGGAGGGAAAAAATGAACAACGGCAAAGGCGGTAACAGCAGCCCTGGTAGAGCAGCATTTCCGTGCACGTGACGCTTCAACCCAGCGGTCTCCGCAATGCTGCGGCAAATTCGCGAGCGGTTACCGTGGCCAATAAAGTTTAGCCTGCCGCAAACGACCTCTCCTCTCCTCTCTTCTTTTCTCTCTATATATATGCGTCACTCTTTCTCACCCTTTGCAGCTACAGTACGATCCCACGTTCGAGTGGATTTGACGGAAATACGCGACAGATACGCGGGCCGAAACCACACCGGAAACGATGCTCTGATCCTTGCGAGCCTCGATATTCCAAGCCCCTAGCATCACTCAGCCGTCAGATTGGCAATGTGATTAATTCACAGTATCGCCCAGAGTAAGCGCGCTCTATTCTCAAACCGTTTCTCGTTTCGTAGAACATTGAATTCTCGTATGGCATTTTACGGATGGTCACCATTACTCGCGAACGACGCGACTGGACGGCCAAATATGTTGTCAGACCATGAGTGAGAGACAGTAAGGCAAAAATTGGTCAACGTCAGACAGCTTCGTATCAAGAATGTATGTGACTCGTTTTTTGTACTTGCTGACTCTTCGCTCTTTTTTCGCTTCTCTAATGCATATGTTTTTTTCCGACGGAGGCCAGCCCATGTAAGTAAAAAAAGAGGGATTTTCGTGCAGGACATGAATGAGGCAGAAACAGCACGTCAATGTGATTGTCCCGATCGACCACGAACGAGTGATTTTCCCTTTTTCACAGATTCATTTTTTTCAATGAAGTCTTGAATATTTATTCGTTCAATCGCTATCTCTCATTCCGATGCTTCGGTGTTTTAGAGTTAAACGGAATTTTGCTGACGGCCATATGCAATCATATATCATCGTCCCCGGGTCTTTTTTACCCTACAAGGATCTTCCCTGAAATTCAATGCGAACTTCCGACCCGCATGCGCCATTTTTAACTGACGATTTAATATCATTTCAACCAAATGAAAAAAGGTGACATACAGTTGATGGAATAAATGTAATAAGTTCATCAACTTCACACAACCATCTTTCCAGATTTTGACAGATGCCAATTTTTTTTTTTTTTCCTTTTTTTTTTCAAGTTTTTTTATCACCGATGCATTCCACATTACGGGAAATCCTTGGAAACAATATTCCCAGCTATGTAGAAGTAAATTGATATCAAGTTGATGGATTTATACGCAAGCGTAGATCGCCTGAAGTGGGAACCCGAAGAAATTACTATCGATTGAACGTCTCCCGTTTCCGGTAAACGTGGCGAGTCATGCGACGCCGTTCTCTTCTCTTCTCTCTTTTGTCATCCCTCTTCTTTTTCTTCGTCTTCTTCGTCGCTGCGTCCCATTCTACCTTTCGTCTTTTTCAGAAAATCACCGACAGAGTTTTTTTTCCATTTTCCGAACGGACAAACGGCGACGAGAGCTCCAACATCTCTGCAGCCGTATTTTCCGTCGAGTCAGAAACTCCAGGCTCTTGTACGACTGGCACGCCTACAGCTATTGCCCATGACATTAATGTCATGCATGATACTGGACCGACTCGTGATATTTCTGACTATATTCAGTAAAAAAAAATTTATCAACCAAGTTTATGTCGTGCTATCCACTTTTACGATTCTTTAGTCCAAATCCGTTTACATGAGCAACTCCCACTCTGCTGGAATGTAGACAACTTTAGAAGTGACGATTAGGCTCCGATATGACATGCATGACGTATTTCAGAAACGAAGACGGATATTTTAGGATTTCGTATCGGAATTTGAAGTAAAATAGTAAAAATAATTTAATATTAGTCAACAACAGAGTTGCATAAAACTGAGTATAATGTTTTATCAATTGATCGAAAGAAAGTACCGCATCAATACTTTTTCAACAGTTCAATCAATGCCAATAGAAAGCAGGAGATGTCACGAGTGAAAAAAAAAAAATGTTAAAATAAATAGAAATGTTGCCTTCGGTGTGATTTCGAACGTCTGGATCAATTACCCATTAACTTTGTATATATCTACATCGAAGCATCTTGTACGCTCGGTAACGCGTATGCAAATCTTCAGGTTGAAATAACAGTCGGAATAATACATAGATCGGGCGGCAAGTTAGCGAGGGAGTAGCGAGAAACGAACGATATATCGTGTTGCTATTTGGTTCCCGGTGGATTGCGGGGGCCATTACGGAGAACCATTAGACAGTCGAGCCGTTGAGATAACGAGCATTAGCCGGCAACGAGCTCACAACGACCGAGCGCTCTTCGCGTTAGGAATACACTGACAAAAGGCACCCAAGAATACACGCACTAGAGAAGTGCCAGGAAAATCTGTCGTCCGAGTTCTTCCTGGACGTATAAATCGTACCACACGAATATCAAACTCTCCCTCTAATTTACGTAGTTGCCATTTCCTGTAGCGCCTTTCCGGCTCCCATATTTTCATCGTCTTCTTAAAATTCTGAGTCTCATCGAATAAAAATCTCACGTTAAATGTTACGTTAGAAGCTCATTAAAAAAGGAACGATAAAACGGCATATTTAAAGAATCATCAGATAAAAAACAGAGAGGAATCAAGCCACATGACTTTTTCAACAATTCTTTGCTCATTATCCCATTTAGTGGTAACTCCCCCGTTAATTTACGTATTATTAAAACAAGCATGATATTAGGCGATCGATAGTCAGATAACTATGATTATCCAAGGGCCAAAACAATCGTGATTCTCTAGACAAAAAAATCCTTCCGCCTTAATGAGAAAACAAAACAGTTACTGACTATTTTTCACGTGCAGTCCTCACTGAATTCCAAGATAACATTAAAACTCCTTTGGCAAATATGCCACGTGATCATAAAACCGAAATGCCTGTGATCTAATTAATTCATACTAATTATTGTGGAGGAACATTTTTTTATTTGGAATTTTGCCACGGCTTGGATATTTGTGTCATTGATATTCAGATACCATCTTGGGGCTTTTTTGTTTAACTGTACATAAATATTCATGTTTAAAAAGAAAGAGAACAGAGAGAATTTATAATTTACCAATACGTCTGACTTGGCTGATGCTTTGTTACTCGTAAGTTCCTACAACAACGGTTTATGATTCACTGTTGTTTTTTCGAAGTATTTGAGTATTTGTGGTGTTATAATTCAGAGCTGATTGTTAAGTTGTTTGGTTTGAGTTTCCTTTTAGTTCTTCATAATACACCTTGCGTTTCCGTACTTTTAGGCTCGAACCTGTGATTAGTCAAAACCTTTAGACAGGACTAATTCATAAATCATCACCAATAACATGTTACCGTCTAGTCTCGTAAACACTGGTTAACTACGGCGAAACAAGGCGAGCTCACCGGTCCTGGAATCCATGGAATTGACATGCACGTACACCTTGCCACATAATAAATGTATGTGCATATACTCAGGTTCGTTGCTACAGGTATGAGTATGGGAAGGCGCTCAAGAGACCACATGTGCCATTGGAATGTAAATTGACCAGCGTTCGTTTGACTAAACAGTCAATGGGGACTTTAGTGTGAACGGGGATGGGCATGAACGATCCCCAACGTGTACCTGGGCCAACAACACTAATACGATCTTGTATTGCTATACACGTCATCCGCCTACCTATGGAAGGTGGTAGCGAGACCTTTAGACCGAGTTTGCCTAATAGTTCATTCCCTTCGAGAGGAAAATATATAGCCAAATCCCGGAAGACCCGAGCGTGTAGCATACTTGGTCAGGTGAGACGTGTTACGCAAGTGCTACCCTATTTGACCCCATACTTCACATATCCCATCGGATGTGTAACCAATCTATAAATGTTTTTCCGCCGCATTTCCCAGTCGGCCAAACAGCAACGTATCAAAGCGATCACAGGAAATTAGTTCACTCGTTCTAACATCATAAAAAATAGTACTGGGAATTCTTTTATCACACGCTGATGTAAAAGTCACTAACTATTCATTTGTATTTTTCCTTCGTGTCATCAAAGTGCCACTCATAATTATAAACTTTTCGGAGCAGCGAAATTTGACGGTAAATTTAAATCTACACCATAACGACTATTCCAAAGGAATTCGACGAAGAAATTTAATAAGCTGAATTATGAAAAATTCAATCTCAAGATGAATTTGGCTGTTTTTAACATTTTCACGTATAAAATTTCGTAACGTTAATTCAGAGTCACTGCTCTTTGTCGCTTCATTGCAACGAACAGAAACATTGTAATTAAATAATAATAAAAATATAAAAAACTCACATATAATATTCTTCACTTGATGTGAGCACATGGTAATTGAATATCACAGTAAATAAATAACTTCAGGATCTACTTGACAGGGTACGAAGTTGACTAGCATATTTATACACCGTCCCGTAGGAACTTTGTTAATAGAAATGCATCCATAAAAGATGAAGCTCGAGTGTCGAGAGCTACACTGTGCACCCGCGTGAATAATCATTTACACGATGTACACGTCTAAAGACGATCGTTATAGTTAGCGTAAAAGCGTTGAAATTAAGTGCGAGAGAGATGAAAGTATTGTAGGCGGAGTAGCTTGTCACCGGAAGGTTTGTATCTGTTGTCTTTTCGTTTAGACTTACTCGAATACCAATAAGACCTTCCGGCCTAATAAATTCATGGGATTTACTAACGCAGTTCGTTATAGCTCGAGGCTTTCCTACCGGCACATTTTCTATTAGTTGCTAAGGGTTAAAGAAGAAGTGAAGAAACAAAGATTGAGGCCACATGTTGAAGGACAGGGGCGATGTCAACGAAAAATGGGAAAAAACATGGAGATGCATAGTAAGAGAGAAAGCACGAATTGCAAAACGAGATGTATAGAATTAGTAGCTTTGAGAGAACCTTGTCCGGAGGTATAGTGAATAAAGCAGGCCTAGAAAAGGGAGGTAACTAAAGTAATATAGGAGTGGGTTCGTAATAAGAAAAGTTTTAGCTCGACAACGCCACGACTCAGTATTTCCATCCCTTAACTCGAGTAACAATGTCGGAACTGGTGACGTGGATCGTTCCTTTTACAAGAAAAACGTTAATTGCTTTCTACGCAAAAACTGTGTAATACACGCTCCAACGAGAACACCGTCTCATCTTATACTTCGACTGAAGCGATAAGATATGCAAATTGAATCAAGTTGGAAAATTTACTTCTAATAACAATGTCATTGCGAACATAATATAAATATTTCACTCAGTTATTATATAAATTGTAGATAAAAAACATCAGGATGGTCAATCGAGATGTCATATCTCGCACATTGAATTAATTAAGTCCCTACTGTCATGAACCTCTCAAGTTGTCACACCAAGATGTGAAGCTCTATTTATAAAGCAAACAAGTGACTCGTACCGTCTCAACAACCACAGACTTGTTTATTTTTTCCGATCTTCCCATCAACTCAAAAGTATACGATCAACATGCTCATCGTCTGGTTGATCTTTACAGCTTTATACATTATTGCCTGAAGGCTGGTCGTGTAAATACGGTTGCACGGACGAGACTCGAGTAAAAGTGACTCGATTCGGAATAAATAAGAGCTTGATGAAGGAATGAAATAGCCATATATCAATTATATATCACTATGTATGTGGCACGTCGTTTCTGGTGTTACTAGAGTGAAGCAGACAGAAGCTCCAGAGGAGTCAAGCTTCGAGGTTTGAACTGAAACGAGTGCTATAGCCGGTAGCCAAGGAATGTGTCTGATGGAAGAAACTAGCGCTGAAGGCAGTAAACGACTTCGCCAAGACGTTAAGACGCGAATCGAGGTAAAAGAGAAGAGTGAGCGAGGAAGATGAGACCAAGGAGTTAAGAGGCAAAGAAAAAGGCATTTTTGTATAGATGTATGGATTACTACTGTACCTGGAAAATGCGAGAATGGTCTTTACTTAGATGGACAGGGATGGAATTGCAAAAAGAGTAAAGTTGGCAAGAACTGACCGAAAAAATATGTAGTCGATTCTACACTTCGTACTACGAGAGTTTCTTCGTAACGAATGGCTTCGCCCTGTAACTTTTCTCTTTATATAATCACCTCGACTCATTTGGACGAGTGTGAACACTTCTTTATGTCGTCCTCATTCACTCATCGTTTCATTTCACTTTTTCTTTATCTTAAAGCCAGTAATAAAAAAGCTAATGCATTCCATCGACATATCGTAAACGTTTTTCTTTCTTTTTGGTTTATGAGTGAAGAAAAAAAAAAGGAAAAACAAGTAGAAATCAAGAGGATTGAAAGAACGTAACAAAACTGGTAGCAGCTATCAAACGTAATGGAATTTAGTATCGTTCTTTAAGGACGACAAGCTCGCTCATGATTCAAGAATAAATGAAAGGACGAAGAAGAGGCGTTCAAAATGAGAAACTGATACGACGAAAGTATTTTACAAGGGAATATCAAGCGACGCGAGACCGTCGTCGATACGTGTGAGCAACTTAACGACGGAAGGAAAAGGACAGAGAGAACGCAAATACACGCACAAATCGTGCCATTAAAATATATACTACAAGAGAAAGAAAGAGAACAAGGGAGAGAGAGAGAGAGAGAGACTAAAGCAAACTGACCATTTCATTCTCGAGCAGGGAGAGCCTCGGCGTGGCGAGCTACGCGACATGGAAGAATTACGGCAAGGATAGCAATAAGATAGATACGAGTTTATCACCCGGGACCGACACAGCGTGCAGCTACCGTATTGCCGAGAGCATCGCGAAGTACTCGTTGCAAGTTGCGCTACACCGTGCAGTATCTCGTTTCCTCTATCCCTACCCCTGTTCCCCCACGTTTAGCCTCTTCTTAACATTTCACCGTATGCATTTCTCACTATGGTGTATGTTATATATGCATAGCGGCATCGCTATTATGCGGCATGCGTTCGCCACGAGGGGGTAAACGTATAGATTATTTCGATAGATAACCCCGACACTTTCAAACTACCTGGTAAACTTGTACATTCCGTATTTCATATTTTTTTTTTATTACTTTTTTTATTAATCGAGTAAAGTAGCAATAAATATTCCGTCACAGTAGACCAAAATCGATTAAGAACTCTTCAGTTTTTTTTTCCTGTTGTTTTTTTTGTTTTTTTTTTTTTTTGTTGACAAATTTTCATAATCCGTAGATCGCTGATCGATAACTCGATATAATTCGTTTTATGACAAAAAACGAAGAGACACAAGGAGGAGAAGAAAAGAAAGACACGCAACGAAGGCAGCACGTTTCGAGCGTATAATTAATACGGTCTTGCATAAACACGTCAACGTTAAAGCATAGAGTAGAGAGATTATATTATCGATCGAGAAGAGACGATAAATACATAGCATCAATTCTACAAAGCTATTGCAAATTTAGCCTTGTCGGCTTTTACCCGCGCTCTCTACAGCCACACAGTGTCTATCTTAAGTTAGCTGTAGACTGATAAGAACGCACGTATTTTCTGATAAGTTGAGGGGTTTGTGGGCAAACTAGCGACGAAGTACTGGAAAAATCTCATGGCTACATATATTTATATATATACAGCACACGTGTAAAGGTATATATATATATATATGTAGATTGAGCACCAACTATATCTATACTATAAGTAATAGTTCCTATCTGACTGTCTAGCTTGCAACTTTTCCCGTCTATCTACCCTGCTCTTGCTCGTGCGCTCCACGATCCCACCTCAATTACCCATTTCTCCGTGAGTTCTGTACTCAGTCCAGGACTTGGAGCTCTCTTCGATATATAGATATAAAGTTGCAGCAACTTCGCTACTACTGCCACGCGCACGATCGTCTCTTCACCGCTGGGCACAATTTGCATATGCAAATCGCACGATATAAGTAATTAATTCGCAATCAGCCAACGTAATACCGTTGGGTTATACGCGACAGATACAATTCATTAGCAACCGTGATATTTATTAATTAGAGCGAAGATCCCGCGGTCACCCCTCTACTATTGCGATATGAAACTCGTGTAATTCGTGCGACCTACAACTTTGCATTGTACATTACAATGAAAAAGCTACTATCTTCCTTCTTTCTTCCCCAATCAAACTCTTATTATTATTAACCTTTTCGATTTCAGAACCTATTTAATTACGACGTAATTGCTTCCGTTGAACCTTATGGGATATTGATGATTCGCGCAATATTGCTTGAAAACTTTAGGTATTTATTTTATTACGTTTAATCCGAAAAGGATTTCCAAAAATCGATATTATTTGGTTACCAATCTGACTGCAATCGATAAACACCTGTGGACATTCTTTGATCTCACACGAAATATAAATTTATATCATATTCAATTCAAGTTAACTATCTCAACGATATTTAGAACATTTCGAAATTTTGCCTAGTCTCGTTGCTTCAAGTATATTGAGGCATGAAATATTACCAAGGTTTCTGCTCCACCTTCGGTTCTACCTCAGCTCTCGATAGTGCAAAACCTACAATGCAGTTTCCGAAGAGATTCTATCCGGTTGCAAATTTCAGAAGCCCGAAAACGTTCTTATCGTGCGTAACTGTTAGGGCGAAGCTGGTCAGTGCGAAAAGCAAGTTACTGAGGGAGAAGGGAGGCGACGGTGGAAGGGCAAGACATGTACCGAAGTTCGAAGCACCTGTTACTCTCACTTGCTCCGTGCTTTGCTCGACCACCAGGCCAGCTGGTTACCCGACACTCGTACATTAAGTTTATCGTAATTACATCGGGACGCGTACATGCTCTAACTTGGAGCTCTAGGTACGGTCTTACAAGCTCTCACGTACGTGAAAACACTGATTTACACGGTCAATTTATAGCTTTATGTAGATACCATTCTACACTGAAATCTAGAACGATCTAATTCTTAAATTTCCAAATTTTCATGCAGAATTCGCAATCGTTTATCTTACATGTAAATATGAGATGTTTTCTCTGAATATAAATGCCATTACATTTTTATATATTCCGGACAGAAATGGCAGGCTCATATTTCTAAAAGCATGGCACTTTTAGTACCGTCGTCGGTTATGTAAAAAGACTAAATTTGCAAAGAAAAAAAAAGAATACATTAACAATTCCAAAACAGAAGACATTGACAAAGAAAACAATATGTTATTGCCTCGAAACTATAGAAGCGTCAATACCATAGAATCCAATATTAAAAAATCGAAACACGTAAAGCAATTTCGTTGTTGTTCCGTCAATTCGTCGTGTACGTTATGGCTCGAACATTTATCTTCGATAGTTATTTTTCTTTGCGGGGCTAAGAAACTCGAGACAGGGGTAAAGATCGTGGAGATGTCGGTTTTCGCGGGAGAAGGGACGTAAGAGAAGGAAAGAAAACCCGTGGACAGGATGAGTGAGAGCCTCTGTCGTCGTAAACGTCGATTCCCGTAGTAGAGAGAAAACGTCGCATTCAACGAGAGTCCGTGAATTTTCCTTTCGTCGTTGTTCACGAGATATTCGTGGCTGGTAGATAAAGAAGGACGGATAGTAAGTGAAGTATCGAGCGAACGGTAAAACTAGAGAGAACGGTGAAGTTTGCTACCGGCCGGAATGGTGGTGTTTCGTCGCCTCAGCAATGGAGGAAAAGAAGCTTGGATTCTGGTGGTGGGTAGAAGAATATATATTGGCACATGTACGTAATTGTGGCCATTTGTCGACCGCTAGAAAGAGAGATGGAAAGAAAAATAGAGAAAGAGAAAATGGGATCGGTCAAGGCAGAAAAGAAGAAAATGAGAAAAATAAGGACACCGAGGTGAAGGAAAATAGGAAGGAAAAGAGACATGAGCAAGAAGAGGGTAAAGGCTACAATCTAATGGAAGAGGAGAGAAGAAGAAGTAGAGAAAAGCAAACGGATTGCTTGGTTGTAAAGACGATAGTGGAAAGTAGAGAAAGTATAGAGAACGAAATGTCATGGTGTCACGAGGTTTGTGCATCACACACAAGCGAGAGAGCAAGGGTAGTGAGCAAGGGAGCTGAATTCGCAATGCATCACCGGATTGCGTGCACCACATATATCTTCGGCTAATAGCAAAAGAACATCGGTTGGAAAGAGCTCGAGTCAAGGGTAAAGGAGAGTAACGTCTGTCGTCTGGCTCGACTGCCCTCCACACTATCCTACCTCTACCGAAATCGCGTCGGCACTCAAAGCTCTTGCCACTCCTGTACTTACTTCCAGTGTCAAGTTGATATATCTACAGTGCACTTCGTGTACGTGCAATTATTCTACGCGATTCCTTTGCGCTGCTACTGTTTCTCTCATTTTAAGCTCTAGGTACCAAGATTTGTTGGACCTTGAACTCTCAGACAGAGTATCAAATCTTTGGCCAACATTTGTGACCAAAATGATTTCACTCGGTTGTCAAATTTTCCCATACATTAAGAGGTACGATCAAAAAAATACAACGTTATATCGCAACGATTCCCCACTCTTCAAGCAATTTCTGACGTGGCAAAGCGGAGAAAAAAATACTTGCGAATTCCATTGGCTAAGAAGCAATACTGTAAAATCGGTTTCGTTTTTCTTTTTTTTTTTTTTTGCGCTACTATATGCCAAGAACTTTTTGAAATGCCTTGATTCTATATTGGCACGGAGGGTGAGAGTAAGTTATCGGGGATCCACGAGGAAAATGAATGAGGAGGAAGTCGAAATCCACCCTCCTCTTCCCCAGCTTGTCGCCGACGAATGATTTCAGATTCATCGAGATTCTCTGAAGCGAACAACTTGTAATTCTTTTCTACTGTTATATCAGCTTGAGTTTCCACTCCGATCGAGTCCCTGAGACTCCCACCAATCACCGTCATACTCCAAGTTATTCGGGATGGTGTTTTTTTTTTTTTTTTTTAACGTTTTTTTATTTGTGCAGTATTCTTCGAAGAGAGAAGAAACTCTCGGGATAACAAATACAGGAGAATGTCAACCTCAGAAGCTAGCCATAGACTTCTTTGTGAATAAGGAGCATGATATGCCGTTATATTTGTTTAAACAAGCAATGAATATCGGTTCTAAAAATCCGCTGAGAATAAATAACTTACACTCGTATTGCCAAAGCTATTATCTTGCGGCAACTGTCAACTTACACAAGGACAGCTCGAGGATTAGATAAATCGCTCGAATGAACGGTACTAATGTTATGCTTAATTGAGACGTGGGAAATCCGAAGACAAGGGTCGAAAGTTGTTGAAAGAGTGATTCGTATTGAAGGAAAAACATAGTCGCGATACCTCCTTGACATAATCAATAATTCACTTTCGTCATCTACTTCGATGGGGAGAACGGAAAAACATAAATAGCCCCATCTACTGACGCTCGCCTCCATTACTGATAACTCCACTACTATTCCGAATGAACCTTTGCTATTATTTCCCATTTATATATATTTTTCTGTCTTCTGAGATATATTCAAGTTCGTTCTTATGCTCCACATTTTATTTCGATTGTTCGCAAGCGATACGAAAATAAGTGTACTCTTTGGTTACAAATTTGGCGGATTATCGGACGGAGGAAAAAGCGTGTGATTTATTTCTCTCTGATCGTCGAAAAGTCTTCGATTCGAAGCGAAATCGAGTCTGGATATATAAGGTTTATTCGGCAGATTTTCCGAGATTTCCAAGCGCCCCAACAACATCTACAGAACAACATCTGGCCGTCCCCATCCACTGTTACTCTCTCGTTTATACGTAATTCATGAGACGAGGGACCTCGGTTGTGTTGTACCGAGGTTGGATTGTAAGAGGTGTACGATAGCAACGTCTCAAAAAAGTCTCGCCATCATGACGCCCTCAATCCTTATCATCTTTTTTCTCTTACGTTTCATTCGTACGATAATAGTCGTCGCTATTGAGTAATCCCCGAGACAGAAATTCATTCTTCATACACAAAAATTGATATTTGTTCACATTTTGAATATCTTGATTTTGCGAATCTCAATTATGAATGATGATTATCCATATGTTGCTACAACGATATCAAAAAATCAGGCTCAAAGTGAAGTCAGAGATTTAAAATAAATCGAGACGATCTACATGGAATATTTATAAAAATAAATATCCCGGATTGACTATAAGGCAGCCCAGTAAAGATATCTTTTATTTCCACACTGTTATTTTTTATTCATCATCGTTGCCGTATGGTTGCAATGAACGTTTATTTCTTTCAATGAATTTGAATCAATTTCTTGCAAAGTCGGCGTCTCAACTCCGTTTTGCTTCCAGAGAATATTTTTTCTCAGATTTATTGCGTCTGTCCCTCTCTCTGTGTCTTTCTCTTTTGGATTCTCCAAGGATTCGTCTACCGAGTCAAGACGGTAGAAAACTCGATTGATAAATATAAAGGATGATCTAAAAGTAGAATCGGAGAAGGATAAGGTGAGTTGTGGTAACGCCTGAAAAGATAGGTTAGAATCGTGATGTATCTATTCAACAATAAAAAATACTTTTCCGGTTTCTGGCAAGGATGGAAATATGATAATGTGTGAAATGCGTTGATATAACGATAACATCGAGGGTTTTTGCATTGAAATAACTGCAAATGAAAAAAACTTTCAAGACTTATGTGTCATACATTGCCATGCAATTCGGTCCTTTTCGCCATTATCGAGGGCTGATATAACGCACATAGAAAATTTATACATACGCTTGATGGCGTATTCGATTCACAATGTGATGAAGCGATCATGCGCGAAAAGCAATCACGGTTTTTCCATAGATGATGTTTTGTCGAGGAATAAAGAGAAGAGGAGGAGTCACGAGGTCATAGTGCAACGGTGTTCTTTGTGGCTTATCACCAATGCCATAATGTGGAGGGACTCATGAATATTATTGAGGTCTGAGGCAAATATAATCTCAAATCGATGAATTGAGTTTGCTGCTGATGGGACAGACGAGACGCTTTTAAAGCCTGTGAGAAAAATCTCTGGCAGGCATCTTCAAGAATAGGCGTCATTTCAGGATGAAAACGCGACACGAGAGAAAAATAATAATAATAATAATAATAATAATAATAATAATAGTCACGAAAAGGCAGACGATGTGCTTATCAGTATTGATGTTGAAGCAGAATCGATCTTCTCAAAGTATGCAATAAAAAAAGCGCCAATTTCATAATTTAAAAAATATATAAATGAAGAACAGTGACTGTACGGAATGCTGCAGATGTAATATTGCAGACTGTAATTCTCCTTCTACTGCTCTACACTTCACTGTACAGAATCGTTTTCATTTTCATCACAGACGCGTATCAAGAGCCGCGGTAGTGGCTCTGTATACACAACGTGTGTTAGAAAGCAATTTCTGATACACAACTGAGTCGATCAATACGACGCGAATATAAGATGAAGTCTCATTTCAAACGTAACTAAAAGACTGATATAAATAAGAGTTCTATTCTTGGACGAAGATGATTCAGCCAGTCATATTCTGAACGAACATTTTCCATTACATGTTTGAGGAACAGAAAGTTTTTTTTTTTTTAGGCGATCCACCAGTGCAATTAACGAAGATAGTAGAATGAATGAGGATGTTCATAAACCTATAAAAATAAGTGCCTTCATCACCCTGGCGGCATCTTTCAGTATTTTTTCAATCATGATGTCGTCGATAGATTCACCATTTTCATTTATTTTTCTTTCTCTCATTCGCTCGTTCTGCTTCCGTTTGAAAATTAGTATTCAATCGATTGTTTTGCAATTTGTTCCAATCGTCGTATCCAATATTGGATTATAACGGTATAGTGGAACGTTATTTTTCATCAGTTCAATTTTCCACTAGTTCCAACTGTCATTCCAGCGATTCGCAATAGCGGCCGAGCAGACAAATCATAGAATCAGTCTCGAATCACTTTTCTTGCAATTGAACATTTTTACTGTTATTTTGTTCGATATTTCACTTTCATTCTCAAGCTTGAGGTACACGACCAATCGTTTCCTGAAAATTTACTCATTTCTGACACGACGGAAAGGGTTGAATTTATGAGACTATTATGTAATGAGTGCAAGAAATTCGTGACTTTGAATTTTACATAAAGTATAACTTGAGCGGTCAATTCCGTACTCGTTCTTTCTAGTTCTCTCAATAATAAACTGTACTTGCATAGGAAATGCCAATGCACATTACACGATCGCGTGACGTTAAACTGCTAAACAAATTTCCGGAGGCTCGGTCATCATCCGACCGTCGACAATTCATTCACATCAGAATCTCCGGTCACACACACATACTAAACAGTAACTAATTTATACTGTGGTTTCGAAATATCGTATTCAGTCTTAATCCCAGTGAAGTATATGTTGAAAAAAAAAAAAAAAAAAAAAAAATTAATTATAATCTATATCGAATTACTCATTTCGTAATTTACAAATTCTTGCTTCTAACTGCAGTTTATTCTGTAAATAAATATCTAGTACGATGACTGAGAAAAAATGGATACATTTTGCCGCGGATTCTCTGCAATAACCACCGCACCATAGATTGTTGATGATGCCGTTCATCTCATTTGAGGACGGTTGTTATTTGAAATTTCTCTTCTACTCTTTCTACGTCTTTTTATCTTTCTTATATACCTTGATTTAGCTGATATATATATTTATAAATATATCACGTAATCCTGTATAAAATATATGCTGAGGATTATTTTTAATAGATTTGCACACTAGACTTGATCTGAATTGAAAAGGCGGATAAATTCGAATCGACAGGATGAAGATGGTCTCGATTATTATATGCCCTTGGAGGACTTTTTCACACCGCATAAGCCAGTCTTCCCAATGACATAAGAAAAGGGAGGAAATACTCTTGGGAAAACTTTCATATCTATACCTTGGATGACAGTGGCCCATGGGAAACTATTGTCATTCATTCATGGAAAATTTTTCCTGTGAAAATACTCTGATAAAGGTTGTCAATGAATCATCACATATAGATATATCTATATATCGATTTTCATTAATTGCAACCGCATGTATCCATACAAACAATGCCAATAAATTAAAATACAATTTGCTTTGCTTTAATACAACAACAAGCAAATTGAAAAAAAAAAAAAGAAAAAGAGACTTGAAAAAACACTTAAGATAAACTATGAATGTGAATACTTCCGGGATAGTTCAATTATTTCTGTCGTATATAAAAAAGCGTTAAATCATTTTTGAAATGACACTTTGTTGCTCGGAAATATTTTAAGTATTATTGTCTCGTAGTAAAGAATAAAATTTCTCATTTGCCTGTATTGACATCGCGGTTAACCAGAATAAGAATCACACTGAGCACAATTGCAATAAGTAACTTAGAGGTGTATTGTACTACGCCAATGAGTTCCACTGTGCGGACTCGTTGCAATGTGGTTTTTATTCTTTTATTTTTTTAAGAACACACGCGAGAACGTGTGAGCCGTAGGAATAGCACGATGCCGAACACGCGATCTACGGCTTTATGCTCTTCTGTTGCACTTATGCATCTCTTCATGCCTCTGTTGGTCGGAGCTGTATTTATAGATTGTATTCAGCACGTTACTCCCTACGTATATATGCCTAGGAGTGTATATCAGCAAGGTACACCATCAGAAACGTGTACGAGTAACGAACGAGACGCATTTGCATTACAACAGTTCGTAGAACGAAGGTGACAGTTTATGGTGCCACACCTTTGGTACTCGCGATTAGTAAATGAGATAATCAAGAAATTCCAATGACCGTAGTTGGTGTTTGCATTTTTTTAATCATCTTTTTTCCTGCCATATTTATATTATCCAGCTCGTAATGACACTCGAAAGTATGCTTTATTATGTCGTTCCCATCACTGATTACTTCTTCGTTTCCTTCCTTTTCGGTTTTTTATTAATTTTTTCTTAGTTTTAATAACTTTTCTCTATTACCTCATTTTTTCATGAACTATTTACTAAAGTAATTCTCTTGTTAAATATTATAATGTTACACAAATTGAAAGGAAATAATTTTTTTTTTCTCTTCCGTTTGCTGATTACAGATCTGCCAATTACGCAAACTCAACGAAGGAGTGCGAGCTCTCTGACATGGATAGATTGACCATTGCCGGCTCGAATGCTTTCCAGACATCGAAGGGCTTCGACTACCTTGAGAATCATTGCGTCGACGAACCCGTGAAGCTTTGCGAGTTCAAGAAACTCTCGGGACGTATTCTTAAGACGGTTGACTCGGTTTATCAGGACGTCGGTACAACCGAGGAGTGCCGCGAGCTCTGTCTCAACTCTCCTTTCCGCTGTCACTCTTACGATTACGGTGATACCGGTGACATGGTATGCCGTCTTAGCCATCACGCGCGAGCTACTCTTTCCGATATTCAGGCAAGTATTCGATACCTTAATTTCATTTTTTACATAAATTTTATCTCAATATCCACGAGGACAATAAAAATTTCACGATTCTTCATGAGAATATAGTTGAAAAATTAATTTTTCGTATTTTTTAAAGAAATAATAATTTCCCATTTTAATGTTTTTCAAAGAGTTTTGTTCTCTTCATCTCCGTTTAAAAAAAATAATCGATTCCATATGAAGATCCCTTAAAAAAGGAATCCCTCGTTGCAGAAGAAAAAAAACAACGTGCATACGCTTAAAGTTAAAAATGTAGCGATCAATAACCGTTGCGAAAAGCTACGCGGAATTTTCCGTGCACCAATACAAAAACAAGAGTTCGGTTATCCCAGAGCCCTAGAGTATGCCATAACGTTGAAAAGAGAGAAAAAATCTTGGTACGAGAGGGAAAAACCCATTCTCACCAACCTGTTGAAGCTGAACGGTGATGCTGTCACTCTGTCGGTTGTCCCGTTACAAGTTGCGAACGTGTTTTCCTCATGGACCCGAATACCTCAACGTAGAAAGTAACGTCACAAGTTGATAGATTTTATTATACTTCTCATTATTAAAAAGATCGGCGTTATTGCAAAAAAAAAAAAAAAAAAAAAAAAAAAACGCATGTGTACAATTCCTTACGAGAATTATATTTTGAACGTTGGTTCAGATTCGAAAAGTTGAAAAGCTTGAAACAAAATAACAAAACATTGAAAAAAATCTTTCACTACCCAATAAATTACTGATAACTTGTCCTCAATTGATTTTTTCCGCATCATAGATATAAAAATTTCTAGGCAACAAAGAATTAATCAAAGTCTATAATTAATGTTGAAAAATGAATTGCAGGACCCTTATCTCGACGTACCGGAAGCATCAACGTACGAATTGAGCTCCTGCTACAATGTTACGATCGATTGTCGCGCCGGTGACATGGTGGCCAGAATTCAGACGAGCAAGCTCTTTAACGGCAAAGTATACGCAAAGGGTTCACCAAACTCGTGTGTCCAGGACGTAAAGGGTGCTCTTGAATTTGAGTTACGTATGGCGTATGACGATCTCGAGTGTAACGTGAGACAACAGGGTCTGGGACGTTATCTGAACGACGTTGTTATTCAACATCACGATACTATAGTGACAAGCTCGGATTTAGGACTTGCGGTAACTTGCCAGTACGATTTGACCAACAAAACCGTTTCCAACGAAGTTGATCTTGGTGTACATGGTGACATTACACCTGCATTGTCCGAAGAAGTGATTGTCGACTCTCCCAATGTGGCTATGAAGATAACAGATCGAAATGGAAACGACGGCGTCCCTTCGGCCGAAGTCGGTGATCCGCTTGCCCTTAAATTCGAAATCCTCGATCCTAACAGCCCGTATGAAATCTTTGTCCGCGAACTCGTTGCTATGGACGGCGTTGACTCCAGTGAAATTATTCTCATCGATTCCGACGGTTGTCCTACCGACCACGTCATCATGGGACCTCTTTACAAAACTGCATCATCTCGCAAAGTAAGTTTTTTTAAATCATTTATTTTTATTTTAATGTTACATACGATTTTCAATTAATGCAATGGATAGAATGACGATTAAATATGGAAATCTAAGGACTAAGACAAAGGTCTGAACATTCAGTGGAGGTGGTGACGCAGCCGATTGAAATTTTCTTATCCAGAGTTAGATTGCATCGCGTATCTTTCGACTCAATTATTTGTGCAGTTCTATGAAAGTGAAGTGGTTCACGGTAGCTTAAAGTTGAGCCCGAGAGAGTTCATTCCTGTAAATATGGTTATCGAGGCAGGTGTCCTACTCAGTCGGTCGACTCGTATATATACCTGGAGAACTCTCCAGACGAAATGGAGTGAGATAACTATGGCGACAATAGTTGGCTCGCGTGGCTCACCGTGTACTAGAAGCACTCTTCGAAATTCATTTCCCAAGGGTAAATATCGCGTTGTTGTGGATGCGAGACCAAAACCCAACGCTTTCTCACTCACGAACCCGCACGCCTATTATCGTATTATCGTTAGGCATAATGGACAGTAGGTGGCAATGGGCTCGTGACCAGAGGATAATGACCTCGCTTCGCGGTTACACACGTGAGAGATTCTCATCTTCGTCATTTATTCTCACGAAAATATATACCCAATAAAACGATTATCCTGAGGGGAGATCGGACGATGTGTTTTTATCCGCTCGTACAAGTACGTGAGATTGAATAATTTATTTTTACGAGAATAACCATAATGAGATTATGAGATCACAAAAAATAAATTGATGTACGAAACATCGTGTTACACGGTAAAAAAAATATATATATATATGTATTTTTTTCATATACGAATGGTTTTAGAAATATTTAATGCAAAGTTAAAAAAAACGTTCAAGCAAATAGAACAACCAGAATTTTAATTTAATCAAGCAACGAATTAAAACGATCCAACGTTTTTTGAATTTCATCACACTCGGAGGTAGCCAAGAACTAATCGGTGATGCAAGTTCAAATTCAAACTCGACAGAACGCTTTTAATTATTGCATCAAACATTATCCACCATAGGAAGGATAATTATATCCTTGAGAATAAACATTCAAACAAAAGTTCATTCAGAGTTTCAGATACAAAAGTGTACCATCAAGAAATAGTAGAATTTTGGGAGGAAGAGCTTTAGGTATTGTTGTAACACCGTATATTATAAATAACAGATTTAAGATAAATGGATTAAGACAATCTTTTATGTAGGACAGTGTCTGCATTTAAAGTTCTTTGAAAGAGTTCAAAACTCGACGGTAAAATATTTCAAATGGGAGGAGTGAGACGAAACAATGTAATAATAGAGGTGAAAGGCTGTGTATACACGAGCAAACCTCAAGTTAATCAATCATGCAGGTTGACGGACTCGAGAGTGTACCTAATCGGAAACTCACGGTCGATATTCCAAGGGAAAAGGTCGATAGGACTAAGTTCCTGTTATCGCGTTTGTGGGTGGCCCAAGAATTATTTTTTGACTCTCTGACGATTTACTTGGTTCTCAACATTATCAATGTAAATAAAACACATGAGGCAACGTCAATATCCAGCATTGAAAGAAAATACAAAGAATGTACCACTTCTCGAATAAGTTTCGTACACACGCTACACAACCTACGAGCTGCTGTGGGTGCTGCCATTCAATATTCTTTTTCCGCCTACGTTTTACTTCTCTTTTTAATTCCTCTTTCTTTCATGTTAGTAAACAAGTTGAATTTAACTTTGCTGAAGTGGCTTGGCATCATTATTAATTGAAGGCTTCGGTTGTGGATAATCAACTGAGAGGAATACATCATCGAGAAACCTGAAAAGGCTGAAAGAAAGACGATCGAAGAAAGTTAAGAGGAGGGAAGAAAAGATAAACAGGTTTAAATGTGTAGTTGTTAAATACTAATAATGCAACAACTCTAACTAGAGATCAGCAGTTTCTCATGCAAAAATCAGCTTCTAAGGCGTATCTCGGTGCATGAACTGAAAAAATCGGTTCAGCCGAGAGATTTGCCTCTGTTGTGCCCTCACGGCTGCACTTGAGTTTCATTACAGAAATTAGTGTAGCAGCGGCTGAGTAAAATGCAGCTGCAGTAAAAAGTTTGTTGGTTCGATTAAATGATCTGGATGAAACCCTGATTTCAAATCTTTATTTATATCTCGGCATTTCTGTTCATCGCTCAGTTGTGCCAACTGAAATAATTATAATGAATAAAATGCAACCATCATTAACGAAATAAAAGAGCCGGATAAAGACAATAAAAATTTCATTAAAGTTTCATATGATTGTTATTTTTCCGAAAACGAAGAACGCTGTGGAGAAGAATCTCATTATACAGTTTTACATTTTAGTTCTCATTCAATTCGATCAATTTTGTTGAACGTAATAAGATGGGAGAGAAGAAGGTGTATTAGGAAGTTACCGCTACGAATATACGTGACAAGATTCGCGAAGCGAATAGTTCGCGAATAGTCAAGAGAAGACAATGAGTGCACTATGAGATGGAAGACAAAAAAGAAGGAAAAAGAGGGAGGGAAAAAAGTTTGTGTTCTCGGAGCATTCTCTAGAGTATTGGACAAGCGCGGAGCAAAAGCGAGAGATCAGGTGGTGTCAGCTGCAGCAACTTTGCTGGCTACCCGCTTCAAGGAAAGTAATTTACTTGGCGCGCGTTCGGAGAGGACGCTGAGTGACTACGAGGATCACCGAGCGACGATCTTAGCATCGAAGCTAGCGGGGACTTTGCCATACTTGCAATCTCCATTGGCAGGCAAAAATGCGAATGTGCAAAGTCTGAAAATTAAAAAAATATTCAAGCAAATTCACGGCGAAGTGGTTAAAAGATTCGCCTTTGTCGACGACTGATATTCGTTCGAGTTATATTCTCGAAGAATATTGCCTGAGAATAACTTATTTTTTGAGGAACCTTAGTTACAGATTTCAACTCAATTTCGATCAAATTTAGATTCAGATGAATTTTATCATCACGTATCACGCATTAAGCTCCTTCATTCGACTTCACAATCTGACATCCCTGCAACTTGAAGCACCGTTAAAAAGAACAATTATTGTCCTGATAGTCGAGTGATGTTGTGTTCTGTAGTAAAATATCGAAATGCATCAAACAATAAGATTCAGCAACATTTTAGATTGCTTCAGCTCGGAGATCAAGAGCGTTTCGAAAGCGAAGACGCGAATAGCGTTTAACCGATTCGTGTTGGAAAATATAGTATTCAGCAGGGAGATAAACGGTAAATCGTGAGGTCTGTATCGTTACGTTTCATCGCAACAACCTCCTCCTTTAAGATTTTCTGAATCCACAGTCGGGTCTCAAAAAGAAAGAAATAAAAAAAAACAAGAAAGTCAAATAAAAAGAAGAATTCTTCTCTATCCGAATAATCTGGGAATCTACGAAGGCGTTGGCAATTTCTCGGTAACATTGGAGCGAAAAGCTGATGCGTATGTGTTTACATAGTTACCCAGTGCGCTTGTATATATCACGCGAAAGTTCTCGTCTTGATATTAATCCCGATGAAAAGTGGAGCTCGTAGGTCCAGATATTCTCCCGCGAGGGGACTCGAAACACGTTGAAAATTATCCATGTGATGGGTATGGCTGTATTAGGTACCACCACGTGAGCGCATAAACCAGCTCGTGGATTATCAGATGAAACGAAACTGCTCTATCCTCTTGAAAGCGCTTACGGGAGGCGGAGACCTCTAATTTCTGCGAGATTGCAAGGATCAATATTTGCATTCTCTATCTCTATCCGTCCAGCCTCACCCCGCCTCGACTTCACAAGCTGTTTACATCTACCCTACGGAGAAACTAAACTCTCGTGCGTGCTTTCGTCTCTCAGATTTAAACGCGTAAAGTACATATCCAAATCTTATTTTATCGTGATATGTAACATGACATTCGATGAAAAGCACACGATACGATTTTATCATACTGGGGAAAATCTCTTAGTCCTAGTACATCGTTTTGATCACGTTGCTTTAATTTCAAATCGAAGAAAAGGTCAATATCGCAAAAAAAAGGGAATATTCCGGATTTTCTTTATGGCTTCAAACTTGTAAAGTATTCTACAAACTCTATTTATCCTATCAACCGAATTCTTACAACTTAGAAACTTGAATATATCCGAAACGATAAAATCATGATCTTCAAAGAATTTCTTGTCGACTAGAGAAAAAATCGATGGTGAGAACTGATAGTAAGATAACTGGTTTTCTGGTAAACAAATCAGTAAAATTGAATAGAACAACAAGTGAGTACAGTCAATAATTTAAAGTGCTGAGTCCAAAGAGCCCGTGAAGTGCAATAAAGCGAGTAGTTGAGAGTGTTACGAGTGGTATTCTGTACAGCGAGGATTATTTCAAGAGTGGCGTTACTCAGATGGTGACTTTCAAGGATGACGATAAAACATGTGGTGGCTCGAGCGAAGTACAGGGCAATAGGAGGAAGGAGTTTGGTAAAGAGAGGGTACACAGAGGGGCAACTGAGTTACCAAAGCTAACTGGATATAGCTACATTGCAAGCTTAGAGAAAATCGAGACGGTATAATACGCGGGGAGGTGAAGGTGCGGGGGCGTGCGCGAGCCGATGAAATACGCGCTAGCAGGGTCGTAGGAAACATAAATTCGCTGGTGCGGGCGTTTACCGGAGGTTCACGAGAAACTCGGGTTCCCTCTGGTGGTGGTGGTTCGCGAACCCCTCGCTTTTATACCTCCTTCCCTTTGCACTAACTTGCTCTTCGCTTCAAGGTACCTATACGTACCATCCACCTACCAAAAGCTCTCTACCCCTTTTAGTTTCCCGCGAGGGCGCCGCTCGGGAAGTTGATTTTATTAGCTGACTGGGAAGAGAAACGAGTCCACTTTGGGCTTTGGCGAAACGACGAGAAAAGGGAGATTCTCTATCTCTTTCTTTCTCTCTTTGGTTTCCATCCCTCCTATTACTGGACTTTGTGCAGAGAGCGTTGGTTGCATGCACATGCAGACCAGCATTATCCATCCAGTCGTTCCATTTCTTCCTTCGTTTCTCCTCGGCGTTCTTTTTTTTTTCCCCAAGCCTTCCATCCTTTTTGTGTTCTTTCCACCCCTTCCCCCAGATTCATTCTGTCTGCTCCTGACTGCCGAATTTCTTACGGTAAAACTTTTCGCCGCGAAACACACCACCCTGTATGTCCGTCACGTAGCGAAAAAAGGAATGAACAGAATAAAAAGATAGAAAGAACGTAAGAAGAGGTTGAGTCCGCACTGGCATTGAGAGGCGGACGGGGAGGAGCTCGACGCTATCTTCGCGTGGATCCCCCCCCCCCCCGCCCCTACCTTCTCCGTCCATCGTCGTCGTCGCTTTAAACGAAATTGGAAACGTTTCTCTCGTCTCACATACGCCAAATAAAAACTACACGCTTGAGACCAAGTGTCTTTTTGGTTGCCTTTGGTCCAATCGCGGCAAAACGCAGTCCACGTAAAAAGACAGTGCCAGTTTTCAATTATGGGTTGATCCTTAATTTCTTCCGTGTTGATGATTCTCTCGAATGAATAAATACAAAACACTCAATTATTGTTTAACATTCGGACACGAGTTAAAGATAAAATAATTTTTCAGTCTGTCATTCAACTCACTAACAAAAATCAATGCATACAACTAAACAGATATTTATTTTTAACTTATAGAACATCATATACTTCAATATTCTTATAACTTTAACACCAGAATTACAACCCAGCATTAAAATGTTGAAGTGATTAACGCACTTGAGATCCTTCCCATTACCTCTGAAAATATTAATATGTACGGCCTCTAATGAGAATATCCATCTTCGTTGATGCGGAGACACTACGACCCACGTACTGCGATAATGATATAGCAAAGTTGCAGTTTCAACAGTTTTCTGGTTCTTTTCTACGAGTAATACAAGTCGAAGCTATTTAAAGATAAAATTGAGAGCAGCGAGGATATCCAGGTGGCAAATACCTTGGATACAGCACGTACGACCAGTTATTTTTATTTTTATACTAAAATACAAATTGCGTGGGAGGAGTCTGCGACCTTCCACTTGGGACGCAAACAATTAGAAACTGGGGATCAAAGGTACAAAAGAAAGCACGGGTGAATTATTAAATCGACATAAATTTCATTTTCATTTACTGCGTCTAATAACTCAAGTTGAAGATAGCAAAAACGTAATTAAGACGGAAGTTCTGTTGTCTTGAATGCTGTAATCAACGAAAGTTTTACTTCAAGATCAACGAGCATTCACAAAGATCACACGGAAAAACTTTTCAGCAGAATCTTGACGAATTGCAAGTAATTTACGCCAAAACGGAGTTATAGTGACACCTCGATCATTTTTACTTCAGAAAAAAAGACTTCGGTGTTTATTTTTTGTCTGCCCATACACGGTCGTGGTAACGAGTACCATGACCAACTTGCTTCCGAGTTTGTATCGTTTTGATACAACCAAGTGTTTGATCGTTTGATCAGTGGCTTTATGGCAACGATGGTCTTTGTAAAAGCTTTTACAACTTTTTATTGCAAACCTAGCCCGTCGAGGATTCCGCGATCGAGCGACTGCAAGAGATGATTGATTACTTATCCTTCTTGCCTTCTTCGTATAAGGACAGGCTCATGTTAACGTGACGATCCTTCATCGTCACGTCGTACGTCTCTAACAAACAGAAACTCGCTTGTCAGGCAAAAGCGAAAAATCCCATGCAGTAAAGTTTCTCGCACCTTTCTTCCCCCTTCTACTTATACCTTAATTATCCTCAAGTAATTGTACGACAGGAAATAAAAACTTCAAACATGTTCTACTTTAAGTCTGTTTGCAAATGAAGGAAATCGAGCTTTTTATATGTTCTCCAGCCAGAGGCTTATTTATCGGGAAACAAAATAGTACAATTCAAAAGTGTAAATATTTGAATCATAATGGATTTCTGGAAAGTGTGTGGAAAGAATGTGCATTTTTTCGAAATATTCAGCAATTATTGAAACAAAAAAAATGAACAACAGAACCCAAAAAAGCGTACACATCATTCTTCTATGTTCGGTCGCTCGCACACACCTCTCGACTCAACAAAGAACCTCAGATTTATACGATGTTTATGCGCATGCAATCAACGACTTTTATACGTATTAAATAATTCGAATACGAGGTGCAAATTTCACGTTTTCCTGGTTTTCGCAAACGCTTGCTCTTATTCCAGACAACCAATTAGTGACACGCTGGATTTTGTTGGAGAATAGTAAACAACTTTGTACGAGTAAAGCGTTTGAACAAATAATATTACGAGTAAATTTTAACGAAGTTTCTAGCAACTCTGGCCATTGTGTACTTTACGTGTTAACGAATATATCAGGTACGTCGGTATCTCGATGTAAGCTACTGAAAGAATTTTGCATCGAATAGGCTTACGTGTCATTCAGAATTATAACGATTCGTTGATTAATGCGTTTATAACAGTCGTGATACGAATGGAACAATGATCATTGCTTGAATAATTGACACCTTTTTTCATCTGTTTTTAGATACTTCTGTCACATTTCGATGCCTTCAAATTCCCAAGTTCGGAAGTAGTGCAATTCCGTGCTCTGGTGACGCCGTGTATGCCTTCTTGTGAGCCAGTGCAATGTGACCAGGAGGAATCAACGGGTGAGCTACGTTCGGTCATAAGTTATGGTCGCCGAAAGCGACGTTCGACGTCGCAGACACGAGAGGACCTACTTCTTGTACAATCGATTCAGATTACGGATAAATTTGGTTTCGAGCGAGATGGAAAAATGAGTAATCGTACGGCGATCGCAAAGGACACGAGTTTCATGGAAAACGAAGATCTTGCATCAGCGGTGTCAGGAATGTGCGTTAACATGGGTGAGGCAATAATAGCAGGAACCTTGTTCCTTGTCGCGCAGATAATTGTAATAGCGGCGTGGACTTTCACCTGGCAGCGTCGTAGACAAATATTGAAGCATCAGGAAGCACTTTCGGTTTCGGTTTCGGTGCCGGGTCTGCATAATTCCAGTGGAATGCCCGGACGTGCGGATAGCCTTTGCAAATTATACGACGCTGGTTATTCGCGCCGTTTTTAACGAGCCTTTATAAAGCCTACCACCGTAAGCGAAGAAAAGAGCAAAACAGCACGGCCGGGACATGTGTTAATTCATATGTTTAATCAAGTCCCTCTTTTCTTTTCTTTTTTTTTTTTTTTTTTTATAATCTCGTGTTGACGCGCGCGCTCTCAACAATATTGCCCCACAACCATCCACCACAATTCCATTTAATTTTTTTCTTTCATATACTCTCGCTTATATCGTACTTGTCATGTTGATTTAGTGATTCGAATATTCGAAGACGCGCTTATATCGCAACTTTAATCCGCGAACGCATTCTTTTTATTAAGATCAATCAATCGTTCGCTCCAACGTCAGAAGATTATGCTACTTGCGCGTCATCGACGAATAATAAGCGCACTCGCGTTACCTCTCTTCCCTTTTTCACTATTTCAATAATACGTACCCTTTATATCGAGAAACGGACGCACGGTGGTGACCCAGTCCACTCGAAACTGAGATGTGATCGAGGGCCCACACAACTCGGGATTCCCAATGTCCTGGATGGTATTTTTATTATTATTTTGATATTAATAGAAAAGAAAAATATTGTCTCGCTGCTCTGTAACGAGCAGTCGCTCCGATCGATCGTTCGACATCGACCCCAAGTTTACGCTCGACCGAGTGAACTCGATTCACTTTCGATCGGAGCTTCGACAAGAGTTCTCGATTCCTCTGGACGTTTTTTTTTCATTTAATATTACTTTTTATAACCGTACAATTTCATTAGTATCTCGTGTTAGTCATGAAATTACGGGAAGGCGTCTTTCCGCTTCTTAACTTTGTGCGCTTAGGGAGACTCGGACGCGATCGAGCGTAGAGTTGAGCAAAATTATTCTTAGCGGTCCAGCAACAAGTTTGGAGCGTGGCTACCACCGGATGTAATTAAAAACGTTTGACGGTGGAAAAAAGAAGAAGATAAGGAAAAAGAGGGAAACGCGAACGAGGCGTGCCTGTCTGGAAAAGTATGCTCGTCGAACGCGACCCTACTTTGCCATTTTACACAGTGTCCTAACGGCTTACTGAACTATTTGCTTGAAGAGTAAGCTTTTCCTCAAATTCCACCCTTACCAAGTAAACTTAGAATTGTCAGAATCATAATTATTTATTTTTTTCTAGCAATGAAGTCGCGTTTCAAAATAGAATGTGATAAAAATAATATGGAAAAAAAGTTTAAGATAAATTCATCTCTGTAAAGAAAAGACTGGAGGGTTTATATGCAGATAAAAATTTGAGCTCGACGCTTCGTATGTCTTTGATTTTTCTCAGCTTCTTTAATGGAGCTGAAGAAAGCTGTGAATCGATGATCACGAGTCGTTCAGAAGATTGGTAAACGACCCTGAGACACTCTTAAGAAAATACAGATAAATCGTGGATGATATGATAATACGCCAAGTGGCAGAGACACCAATATCTATATACATATATATTTATATGTCTACATGTATATATAGGTTGGATAAACATGGAAATTTACCTCGCGTTGGGAAAACGTGGCTCCCTGAAGATTCACGCGAGATCGAGCGATAAATGTTTCCATGCCGCTCCTTTCTCAACCCACTATCTATGTTCTTTCTCTCTCGCTATATATGTATGCTTTTCTCGAGCTCACGAAACGGCCCATTACCCGCGAGCTTTCCTTCGCTTTTATCGAGCTTCGCATAGAACCGTTTTAAAACGGCCTTTCCTTGTGCAACTCACTTCCAACTCGTTCGTGTTGCAGAGAGAAAAAAATATTATTAAAGTGAAAGAATTGTCGAGTCGCATAATCCACAACTGATTCTACCTTTTCGTTGTTCCAGTGTATCATCAATTTCATATTTTCGTCAAATAAATTTTACTCAATCGATCGCATTCAGGATTACTTTCATAACAAAAATTGCAAAGAAATCGTTTGAAAAATACTTCCAATTGGAATCGAAATAAAGTCAAATGAATTTTCAAGCATTTACGAAATAATCAGAACGAAGCTAAATACACTGGAGGGGAATAAATTTATTTATGAAAAAACAAATATTTCATTGCAATCGAAAGAAAAGTCAGAATTGAAAACAGACACGAAACAGCAGATTATTATCATATTTCGATCGGTGATGTAATTAGCTTAATCAAATTACCAAACGTTGAAAATATAACGCGACTCCGAATTTTTTTTTTTTTTTTTATTGCTGTAAGTACTTCCACTCAATGCTTTATTCGTATTGCACAAAATTTCTCATTGTATCCACCCGTGGTTTATCGTATTGCAATTTTTGATTCGGGGTTGCGAGGTGACTAGAAAATGATCGAACAATCACGAGAGAGTGAAATGGGCAATAGAGACTGATGTACATTTGCCCTGTAGGATGGATTCTAATTAGCATTGGGGATCGAGCGTGATTATGTAGATGCTTCACAGAGCGAGATATTAGTGAGTATAGAGAGAGAGGGAAATAGATAGAAGGGATGGATGCTTACCAAACCACGATTCCAACAGTCAACAGGGTTGGTTGCAGAGGCAAAACGGGACTACGGCAGATTGTAGATGAAGGGAGACAGATGATCAAGGCATTCGCCGCCTCGTAAAGGGGTTGGTGGTAGGTTAATTGCCTCTTGTGGCGCGTCTCGTATACCCAAGAGGATGAGCGCGATGGAGTAAGTGAGTTAAGCAACGTTCGGTCTGGTGGGAATGCTACTCCGCAGTATTCGCCTTCGGGTAAATCTTCAGCTTGTGTCGATGTAGTCGAAGTGGATCTCTGCTGATCCTCTCTTACTTCTTCAATCGTCTTCAACTGATATCCCCATTCTAAACTATTCGTATGCTAAAAATATTGAGAACGAAGCAACGGAGCCAAAAATCGACGAGGACATTTCTCTTCAGAATTTCGCCATGTACTCCCCCATAAAATCGGAGCTTTACTTTTCGAACACTATGTATATGTGGTCCTAGCATATGAATATATCTCTACGCAGCATCCGCTTCATATCTAATCTTCGAATCACATCTTAACCTTTGCCTCCAGCGATCCCGAAACTCTGCGCGACCATCACGCCTAATTTGCATCGCGAGAATGTCCTCCGGCCTTCCCACCCACTCCACAGGGTCTCGTTTATTATTAACCCTATCCAACGGCGAATTTTGGCTGTGAAGTATCGATATCAGTTAATAAATTATCACCCGGGCTTGATCGCACTTTGATTTATTATTATTATCATCGAATCAACTTCAAAAATAGCGATGCGACGGTTAAGAGACGAAAAAAATATACTATCGAAATCTTGAAGTAATCGACTGGAGGGTTTTGATGGATTTCTTTGTAACCTTTTAGTTTTAATAGAACAATTTTTGTGTCAAAATAGGATAATTATGATTCTGATGATTCTATCTCCGATTTTGTCCATTTTTTTTTTTTTTTTTTTACTTAATCAGCCTCCAATCGTACTCGGAAAACAGCGAAAAGAATACTAGCTCCCGAACGATTCTCAATTTTTTTTTTCCCCAACGTTCTCACTCTTTATTATAAAAAATACACAATGAAAAAGATGGTGCTCATTAGCAATCGATGACAATAGTTTAAGAATCTTCTCAATGCACAATTGTTCATCATTAACTTTACGCGTTAATATAAGCGAGAAAATAATCTCACCCTTAATTTACCGTTAACACTGAGGTATACAATAAGAAATAATAAAAAAATAAAAAAATTGCTTATGGTGCGTGGGTAGAAATTCAATTATACACGAGTTCGACATTAATGCAGAGCCGACTGTCCGCATGAACGGTGCGATTTAAGTACTCAGCGCTTTACCGCCGCACTTACGGCTCTTGCATAAACGTATGTAAAAGAAAAAAAAAAAAAAACTAACGAGTACCGCAACCTTTTGTAAACGGGAATGCTTCCTGTGTCTTTTCATTGTGTCTAGGATTGTTTTTTTTTTTCTTCTTTTTCGAGACACCAGTGTCCACGTGTTACAAAGATACGCAAGAAAATTAGGGTGGCGTGACGAAACTCCTGGAGAACGAAAGATTTCATTAATTTTAATAAAATAACGAGCACTCAAATCGAAAGGAAACGAAGAAAAAATTATGCCGTGTCATCTCGAATAGTTTTATATTAAAAAAAAAAAATCATATTTCCTTTGAATGATCAATAATAATTAATAACGAAGATGGAAACGCTGGCTCCATAGATGTTAACACATTAAAACATTTCTAAAGTGTCCTTTCTTATCGCACTCTTTTGTTTTGCAAGACAAAATATGATCGAAAAGTCAGCGAGAAAGAAAATGTAATTTTGTTCAGATCTGTTGTCTTAAATGGATCGCTAATCTAGCCCCGTGCTATCTGCCGAAACAGGATGGTCTGTTTAGTGTTCTGAGTAATTCCATGATTTTTATATTCACGATTAAATCACCAACGGTTTTAAATACAAAATACGTATTAAAATGTCATGAAATTAAAAGAATGCATTTATTTACACGCTCATCTGAGTTTTCTGGCAATCTTAGTAAACAAAAATGGTAGAAAAGCTGACTAAGAATGAAATAATGTAGAGGTTGGAAAATAAGGGTGCAGATGATACAGGACAGAGTTTAGAAATGAATTTCCGGAGTTTTTTCGCGCAACCTTGACGACGCATTTGAATGAAGCGGTAAACGCACTTTTCATCGAGTTGCTAGAATCCACCGTTCGTATTTATGCTCCAAGCTCGTAGCTTGACTCATGTTAAATCATAAAAACGGATCAATAAAATATTAATAGAGCACGTAGAGGACGAACGGTGCAGCATTCATTCAACTCAATGGAAACTGCAGATACGAATGTATCAATTTAGAGAGCATTAAGTGTATTAGATGTTCATGTACACCGTATGCATCAATGTTACGTAAGAACCTACTTCGACCCTCGTAATTCTGATCATTGACTTTATCCAATACGCAGCCTCAATTAAACTTTAGTAATTAGCGTAAGTCAATACGTAATTTATTAGACGTCACGTCGAGTAAAGATGATGACAACGATGATCCAAGAGAATGTCGAATACTGTTACTCAATATTGGACTCGAGGACGACTGCTTCGCTAAAATTTGTACGAAGAAAATTACAACGAAAAAAAAAAAGAAAAAGAAAAAAACCACGTAAAAACTCACAGCCATCGTAATTTTGAAGGTGCAATGTATTTATTTTATTTTTTTCCACACGTACAAATGAAACGTCGTGGCTCGGAATCTCCTTTGCACGCGCAGGTCCATCCACTTTTCCTCGTTAACGAGCTTTACACTTTTATACCTCATACTATGTGTCCGCTTTTATTTCTTTTTTTTTTTTCTTTTTTTAATAAAGAGTGGACCGTGCGTGCATTAAGAGAGTAACGTCAACGTCGCGCTTGTCCTCGAGTCCGAGGTGCGGGTCTGCAAGCGTCACAAGTTCGGGTCTGCTCTGTACACTATTTAACCACTGTTTTATTATTTTCAACACTGCAAGGAGCTGCGCATTAACGTTCCAACTGTGGCGCCTATAGCCTCATCGTTCTTGCAGCATTTTTTATCTCTTGAATTTTCATCCCTTTGTTATCGTTATATTTTTATCCCACCAACCCCTCCCAACGTTCCTCATTCCGTTTCCCAACAGTTTTCTCCCATTTATACAACTTTGAGTCGTTGGAAAAAATGAAAAATAATGATAAAACAGTGGCATTCTTACGATTTTACTCACAGTTTTTTTTATATCTGTGTGTCGAGTCAGAGATGTCGAGTACAGAGCTTACCCGATAAGTGACCTTTTATAACCCCACTTGAAGCATTGCTTATTTATTTTACAATAACGTTCATTCTAACGAACACAATCAACACCGATCGTATTATCACGTCACGCGATATTATTCTGGATTTAAACAAAATATATACTATTACTATTATCGATATTATTATAAATATTATTATTAGTCATGATATTATTATTTTTTATAATTCCAATAATCAATAAGAGATTCATTACAAAGTGTGAGGAAACGTCTACGCGAAATTCGCGTAGTGTGCAATATCAATTCGATAAAAACATCCACCGTCGTCCGTTTCCCATATCCAACGATCAATCATCATAATCTCTCATATAGTATTCATACTTTTTTTTTTTTAATCGTAATTAAAACATCCCGAAGGGATTGAAAGCGAAGAACCGAGTTCAATTTTTGTAATTTTTGCGGATCAGTTATCAGTAGATCCGGTAAGCGCCTGTGCTCAACGATTCTCAGCTATCCCGCAATTCATCCCCCAACACGAACCTTTTTTTATTCTCAATCAAACTGTATTCTTCTTTTTTTTTTATACTCTGAGTTCTATGTCTCTAGTGCTGAACATCGTACTCGTCGGTACTGTAACGTTGTACATAGATCATCTGGTACGGAGAAATAAACTCATTTTCTAACGAACTATTCTCGAACGATCTTGTCTCGCAACTTAGCGAGCATGTGTGTGTTTTTATTTCTTATATCTTTTTCCCAATACCTCGACGATCCTTGTTTTATTTATAAGTCTTACCTCCAGAGCTCGCACCAACGGTTTTAAGACCGTTCGTCGCTTAACATGGACACACGAGATTGGAATCTTACTCGTGGCCTACACCAACTTCACCGCAACTCACCCAATGATTATTATCGTACTCGTAATTGCGATTTACAACATATCGAAGCTTTGCTAAGTGAGTATAATGCGACATGACGTAAGTATATTGCTACCGCATACTTAAATGATCGCACGATGGCATCGAAGAGGAAATAATGAAACGTTTGTAGGATCATGTCCAAGTAAATCAATATTTTTTTATCACGACGAAACCTCCAGGAAAAGTTACTACTTTTGAAATAGTATCTTGTCCTTTTATATCAAAGGCATTACTTGGCAAACCATTTCCATGGATGAGTGTTCATTAAAATGATTACTTAAGTTTCTAGATAGTTGGAATACGAGGATCAATAAGAGAACTCAATATTTTTTCATCAAATTGTTTTGTTTATTGGTCGCAATAAATGGAAAAACATTTAAACATTCTTATTGTTTTTCGAAGAACTATTTATGACGATAATTATTTTTGTATTGCTTAAAAATTCGTGTTTAAAGTCATTCGCATTACGAAAACTTATTGCTATATCATTATTTTTCTTGTGAAATAAATTACTGCCCTAGGAATGGCACTTCGAGCTTATACCAAGAATTTATTAAACCTTTGCTAGCAACAGTTGAGGTAATTTTATGTCAATTTTTCGTAATTATATGGACACAAGAGGTACGAGGTAAAACTTCATATTTATGTTCTTCTATAACCTTAAAATAATCCAAACATCATAAATTATACAATCTTGCTATAATTTGAGAAATAAAAAAGAACCTCTGCTGCCACCTGGTGGGAATTCTTGGATCTTGATATTCTCCCGTGACCAGGGGAATTTCAAAATCAAGAGATATTGGACTTTCTATTTATCTTGAAAAATTCTCATGCACGATATAGTTAAATTAATAAATAACACGAATGCTTTTTTTCACTTCCCGTTGGTATGCAACATCACAAGCAAAAAAAATGCCTTCGTCTCAGCAATCACCGAACTAGGTGCACTCTGGACAACTAAGTAGCACCCAAGGCTCTCGCTTCACTAAAATTTCGATGTCGGGAGTTACTCTCCTAAAGAAATTAATGGACAGAATAAGCTGTAAATATAACAACCGGTTGAACCGGAAACACTACATCAGTGAAGTTTAATTGTATATTACTAACGATAACTTTGAATATTGGTACAAAGAGGCGTAAAGGACAATTTTTTTTGTATTGCGTTCAACAAGCGCGCGCATCTACCTTATTATCGGAAATGGTTGCTACCGGTCTCTCTTATTCAATAAACCAGAGTGAAAGGAAGAAAGGAGCTCGAGACAGATAGAAAAAGAGGAGAGAGAGAGAGAGAGAGAGCGAGTGCAAAGGTTCTTATCGTTGTTGAGACCATAAAGCCGACATTAAGGACGTGGTATAGGCTTCTGCCTTCTTGCCGGCGACGTGCCCGCGATTCCGCGGCAGCAGCGACAACTTCTTTCTTTTTACGACTCTCGCTCTTTCTCCAACCATGCTATAGTAACACATAAAGCAACAAGACCGCGATAGGAACAAACGCTTCGTTTCTTCGCTCGGTCTCCTCCGCTCTCTAGTAGTATTGCTTATATTTTTACTGTTTACCTCGTTCCAACGAACATCGGGGTTTGAGATCCGACAGTGCAAGTGAAAGAGATGAAAAAGCCATCAGTGATCGTTCCGCCTTTATATAAATATATACGTATATATAAAACGTTGTATAGTCCTACTTCATAAACGAGTCAGCGAGTTTATCCTCTCGTATATTCTTTTTCTCTTAGCGGCTCCATTACAATCAGCTACTCTGAGATTTTTGCTAGTATTTCAAACCTACCACTCACCGTAATACTTTTCCTGATAGCTCGCTCCGGATTATATTCGGGGATACTTCAGCACCGCGGTTCTATCTTTCTTGCACTTTCAAACTCGCCTACTAATGATACTTATAAGTATCAGAATTATTATAACCTGTTTTTTCATAATCACTTTTTATATATTTTTTTCAATCCCGGAGTTATAAACAAGCACGTAAAGCTGGTAAATTTTCTTAAATAAAAATATGGTATCCTTCATTGAAAACTTGTATAAAATCGAGTCTATTATTTCGACATAAGTAATTATGACTTGAAATAAGTCAGAAGCGATTCGATGGTAACTTCTTTGTCCATCAGGCTGTGTTAAAGTGATTTTTTTTATTTTTTATTGTACGCTCGTGTATGGTACTAATAACTTTACCTTCTGTTCTCCAACTCTATCGCAATAAAAGGTTAATGGCCCCGTATGACTTTTTCGGTCCGACCAACGTACGGGTTCCCCATTAACAATCATTTTCTTCTCGATGCAAAGAAGAAGAAAGAAAGCCAGCAATTCGGACGATTACTCAGAGGTAGACGCGTTGGAGGCAAAATATCAGATACGTGTTCCGGTTGTACGTGAATATAGTTCAGGTCGGTAAACTACACGATACGATAGCTTTCTTGAATTTGTAGGCTCGGAAAAGGCTCAAGCTCAAGAAAAATTGCTAGCGGCTCTAAGAACAACTTCCAACGACAACGAAAGATGCGGCAGTCCACAAAGTCATTGTATCAAGCCAAGAACGTTCTGGGGTCGTTCTCATTCGACCTCAAATCCTTGGCCATCACGGAGGAGATTGCGGAAGAGCATGAAAGACGAATAGCTATGAGCCCCGTACTGAACGAACGGCAAAAATTGGATGAAGAGAGAACAGAAAGAAGTTCATGATGGCAGACAAGGAAAAAGGAAGATCGGAGCTAATAAATTTAAAATATTCGGCGGCAAACTTGAGACACTTGAGAAATAATCCAGAAATTCTTCTGCTTTATTACATTACATAAGTTGTGGGAAATATTTCATACAAAACGGTCGCTTTACTTCACTAAATTTCACTTAATATTTCTTTAAATCTTCATCACATTCCATTAAGAACTTCCACAACGATCCGACGATAGAACGATACTATTCTAATCTGCAATATATTAATATCATTAGGAGGATTGGTGGCAAATGCCCCTCACAATTGGGGCGTAAATCACATGTTTCGGTCGTTAAAAAAATTATGGAAGTTTTTCCTAAATCTATTATGGTCCAGGGTCAGAACGTCACACCGGCCGGTGGTGGCAATTTTGATGTCATATTATACCTATAACTTTAGCAGCAATCTTTGTCAAGATCGAAGATATAGACCTATGTTGCCTTTTGGGTATAGAAGGAGGGAGGTTGAACAGTGAAAAAGAGAGAAAGAGGGAGAGAGTATAAGCCTGGAAGAGAGGAAAAAGTAGACAGGGTGTGATGAGATCAGGGAGTCTTATTAGAAGATTATTTCTTGACGTGTCCATGGCACACGAGCTCATGCTCATAATTCACAACACGCTTCCACGAAGTCAGTTCATTGTACGGATGAGGAGAGCCAACCACGACGCGTAAAAAAGAAAACGAAGGCAAAACGTGAGCTTTCACGACCGACGGTCAGCCGGGTCGGTGATCTTGACCATTTGTCAAAGAGCGGATCGTCGTCCAGAACGATCGACGAATCTGTCGTACGTGCGTTTTTTCTCCACACTCCTCCAGACTTATTTTCCTCGTGCGTTTCGCCTTTCACCCTCTTTTATTCTTGACCGTTCGCCCCCGTGCTTTACTGACACTTGGTGTCATCATCTTCCCCTAAAATTCATTATAATGGATACCATTTTTTCACTTGTGAAATTCATTGTGAATAAAGATTCCATGTGCAAGTTGGACTCCTTCTTGAATTAATCTTGTACTCATAAGAAAAAGTTATTTCATCAACACCAGTACGTGCGAGAGGACATATTAATTGTTATAGATGTTCAGTAAAGTATGTTCTCTGAGTCATTATTATGAAGCACATGGTTAGGACTGCTCAGAACTATTTCATAATTATTAATCTTCATTTTCTGAGAACATCACTCTCGTAGGAGGGTTCCCAAGGAGCAAAATCGATCTTGCTATGCTTTCAGATTCACTGAAGGTCACTTGTTCACATAACCTGATTAATGACATGTAGGCAATGTGGGCGTTGTAATAATTGAATAATGTTTCTTATTCGATTTTTCTATTGTTAGTCAAACGAGAGCTCAAACTTCGATGCTCAATATTGCATGAAGAGTAAAAATGGTCGTGCTACTGAGTGAAGGATGTCGAGAAGATGAAAGTGCCATCGGGGAATAGGGACAAGTTTGGCGAACCGTTATTGGAAACCTTGAGAGGATATGGCATTCCTGGAGGGTATTCGGCCATACGACAAAATGAAATGAACCTGTTTTTCCCGTAAATCGGAAAAAAACCCACACATACACACACACGCGCGTTTTGATACGGACTTGGGTTAGCCTCACCTCGTCGTCTTTTACGAGTTTGCGCCTTGACTGCAGCATTTTCCGTTTGCATTCTTCGCAATGTTGCAGGAACGTAATCTTGCTACATGCACCATTTCGCAGTTACCCTAGATCACTGTGATGGCATCCAACCACCGAATCTCGATAAACTTTTACTGACACCAAACGAGTTTTAGTGTTACCCACTACACAGCTGTGGTGCTGAGAAAGCGAATCCGTGAAATATAAATGTATTTGGAAATGACGCAAACGGATGACTTTTTAAATATTGTTTATTGACTGTACAAATAGTAGTCTATTTGAAAATTTTTCTTCATTTATTTGATGTAATCATGGAAAATATAAATACCATGGGATCTTTCGGAATAATTAACGATCGATATTTGTAACAACATACTCTTCCATTTCCGGTTTCTATCAAAGTCCTAGCTATACAAGAAAATTGAACATCTACGTGTGTATGCGTATATTAGTGCGGGTGGAGCACAAGGAAACGCTATTAGTGCAGGTCAGGCGGATTTCCAGCCACCGAAGCTCTTGAGAAGCGACCTCGGCATACTACGAGCGCGGTGGGGCTTTCGCAGAGTTACGTGACTCTCTTGGGTAGGGTAATTACGTTGGATCATGGAGGGTAAACAGGGTACACCTCCTGCCTTTCCACCTCTCACTCTTTCACTTGTTTCGTCCCTTCCTCTTCTTGTTCTCTATAATTTCTGTGGCATTACCGTCGTAAATACGCTTTTACTGAGCCTAGGTCTTAGCAAGCTTATTTCACCCTCTTGTACCGCACCAAGATGAACACACTTTCCACTGATACGAATTCTAAAGTGTTACTGATTACAATTTGAACCTGAAACCGTAATTTCAAGCTCTCTGCGAACGTTAATTATTCATTTATTTGATCTTTCCTGAATTTTCCTTAATCGGATAAGGGATTCGCAACTACTGCAGAGATTAACAGCGAAGAAAATCGATGGAAAAATAATTTCGTAAAACATTCACCTTTTCTCGTACATCCCATTTCATCGTCAGACTCGTACATTATCCAAATAAAAATGTATACTTGATTATAAATAACTCACTTCGATAATTTACTGAAAAATTTTCATCATAGTAAAACTGTTATGTATTCGGTTCGTCTCTTTGACCAGCGAAGCACACATTTCCTAAAGTTCCCGTATAAATCACAGTCCATGCATATATGATGATATGTTATCTCCAAACCCACTCTCAAACTTTACCCTTGTACGTTCTAAAACGCACCTACACCAAGGTCTAAGTGTACATGAAGCAAATTATGCTAATGGACTACCGAGCTTTCGGTTTAAGTTGAAAAATAAAATTACTCCCAGATCAACGACAGTCAATCCTAATTTGTTGACGTGCAAATTACTGCAGTTGAAACCGCTTCTACCAAACGGAGATGATATCTCTCTTTCGTTTCTCAACAAATCCGACCAAGAAATACGATGGTGTTTCAGCTACGAATAGAAAAACACAATATAAATTTAACATAATTAACATAATTGTATTTCGTAAACGTTTCGTAACTTTTATAAATGATTACAAGCCCACTTCCGAGTTATTGAAATACTGCAATCAATTGAAATATAAGAAACTGTCGTGCTACAAAGCCTTTCACTCGGAAAGAACTATTTTTGCAAAAAAACTACAGTTGCCCCGATCGATACATCGAGCCAACACCTCTTGTGTCATTGAAGTTGCAATAAGTAGAGTGGGCGGAAATTTTCTCAACTCTAACCGACCCAGGAGGTTAACAATTAGTGTCTCAAGTTTTTATTAGAGGTCGAAAAACAATATCTTCTAGAAGCTACCAGCATCGGTTTTGATTTCCCGTGGGGCTTCAGATCTTGGTCCAGATGAGCGTACAGAAATTTCGCCTTTGTTGTTTCTCGTTATACCTTTTCGCTGCTTTTGTACTTTTCTGTTTTACGAGCAAAACTCGTTTCGTGATATCGTTAAACGGACGAAAGTTATTTCGCATAACAAGAAGCCACAAGCAGCTCAAGACTTTCTTGCCTATTATGTCTCCTATAAAACAGAGCGTTTAGGGTCAAAGTTCTTGCTTTATTACGACGAGGTGAAATTGAAGAAATACTTTTGGGTCTTAAACAAAGTAAAACCTAGAGCACAGTTTGTTTTCTTTTTTTTCAAGTTTGTGTCAAAAGGAAGCCTGGTATTGAGCGATAATTATATTGATCAAGATTTTAAAGTTCGAATGTTTCAACGGAAATAACTATTTGTGAGACACCACTTAAAAAAAAAAAAAAAATTTCAATCGATCGCAGATGGTTTCAAACGTTTCTTGATCAAGTCAATTCTCGACTAATCATTTGTACATTTACAAAAATCCTGAATGCTGCATTCTGCAAAAGATTGTCCTCTGCTATTTCTCCTCGACATGTAATGTCTATGTGATTGAGTTCAAATTCACGCTACTCACGGTCCAGAGATATAGAAAAACAAAGAGTTACGCGAGTCCACTATGCAAGAGTGGTCTTTGGAATGAAAGCCTGTTCAATATAACGCATGGGTGGCACAGAACAACAATTCAAATTGGTTATGTAGGACTGTACGTAACACCAGCAGCTTCCGACAGGTCTTGAGGAGCAAGCATAGCATAGCCTAGATTCTCTCGCGTTCCAAGATTCCTTATACCCAAACTCAATTTCAGCACGTATTCAAGAGTACGCTTATATCGTAGAGTCGTGTCTATACCGTTCTCGCAGGTCGCTCGCTCAGCGTATTAACAGTGCTCCAAGTTATGATCGTTTGAAGTTTCCATGTACCTAGGCACATGCTTCCCTCGGCCCCGTAAATTTACCCAACGAATTATGCTAACTCGAGGAAAGGTTTCTGCGCCCAAGTCTGTAGCCGTATACGTTTAGTGCACCTGAGCAAAAAATATATAGGACCATGTTGTCAGCTGATAAAATGTTGATCCTCCTTATTCAGACATACACATAGTTATATATATACGTCTATAACTTGGCGTTTTTGAAACTCCAACTTGCCCTGGGTTAAATTATGCAAAGAACAACGTTCACTTCTGTTGATCGGTCACGGGAAAGTTTTGTATCATAAATTAGCTTCATTATCCAGAATAGAGATAAGCAGCGAATAATTGTTCAACAAAGTTTATCGATACGGTCTAAGGCGAGGTTTAAGTTGATACTTCGATGGATTCTTCGAAAAAATAAGGTCAGAATTCAAAAATGTTAAGAATTAATTTATTGTATGGTGGTAGTATGTGTGGAAAATTATGTCGTCAAAAGTAAGTGATTAATTATGTGCCACAGTAAAATAAAGTTCAGGCTGGAGTAGAAGAAAATGATAAAAGAAAAATATCCTGGTCGATCGAAAAGCGACCTTCTTGTCAAAGCGAAGAAGCATATTTCAGAAGAGTTTCTAGATAAAGTAGGAGCACGCATAAACCAAGACGGCAATAACATAGGTACGGCGTTAAATCGTTGCAGCAATTCTGTGTTTAGCGAGAGCGCGAAGCTGAGCATAGAACGTTGAACGAACATAGGGAACAAACGGCGAGTTGGCTGGCCATTGCTCGCCTCGCCGTGGCGAAATTCCCACGAAGATCGAGCAAATCGCTTCCTGGAAAGGAAGAAAATAATGCTCGGGGGCCCCCGAAGCATCACCGTGCCACCAAGGACGTAGGAAGTGCTTGGGCAAAGGAGTTGCCCATCCCACTAGTCGATGTCTTGGTGTATGTATAGCGACCAGGAGAATTGGCTATACATACGAGATGTTGCGCTACGTTGTTTGGAGTCTTTGCGGTGCTAGCTCGATCTCTCGTTCGCCGGGAGCCATTTGGACATCGCCTCAGCAGAAAAACCAGTTGCTGCGTGGTTTGTACGTGATGGACGCACTCGCTGATAGTCAACGATAACGCGAGAGGCCCAAGCGAGTACGGACCCAGCAGACAAGCGAGGGTGAGCGAGTCCAGATCAGCAGCACATATCATGGAAGCTAGCCCGATGTTCACTCTCTTGCTCACCGGCTAACCTGTTGGTAGATGTATATTCACGAGGGAGTTTCCGCTGAAGATACGATCGCCGGGACGCTCGTTCAGGAGATCCGTGAATGTGTGGGTGCTGCTCTTGCTAGAGCGGAGACAGTGCAACACGGGACGTGAGATTCATCCACACGAATATATAGTGGTTATGACGCGCAGAGAACGTGCTGACGCGTCGGATGCACTGTTTCTCTGAGTGTTCTGCCGGTGTTTGTGTCAACGGATTCGCCAGCATTATCACTGGATAACAAGCATCTAGATTGACGTGTTATAGTCATATGTTCACTATCCTTTTGTCGCCATAACTGTATATTTTTACTTATGATGACATAGGCGGAATAATCGACCTCATGAGTTTTCTTATTTCCGAGGTTCCTCAATTTTTCAGATCACCAACTTCTCGTAATAACCTGTGCTGATTGCATCCATTGCTTTGGCCCGTGATTAAATGTTGTATGACATTGAACGTAAATATCTATTTACGTTCCAGAATAAATAAATATCTATTTACGTTCCAGATTAATATTGATTGATAATAACAGTGTCGGACATGGTATGCTGCTGAAAATTCGTCAATAAAGTTAAGAACGAGTGCATTTTGCTGAGTGCTTTTGCTCCAAATTGCCGTTGGAGCTCACTAATTACTAGTGTCTAATGTAATATCCCTTTGAAATGTTCTCATGAACGCCGTATGATTTCACGATGCAACAATAACGACGAAACTTTGCCTAACGAGCCTAGCCCTTCGGCACTTTATTCTAGCGTGGACTTGATGAATTTATCGACTGCGCATGCCCCTGCTGCTGCTCACACATTTAGATCTCAAGATTGTGAGTTAACTGTTGACAAGGCACATATGAATTCTGTCACTGATAAAGGTGTTTTATAGCTTTTGAGTACGGAGTTGATCAACGTCATGATTTTGATTGACTGGATGGTCTTTCTAACGCAATTTGTTCATAATTATACTTGTGAAAATGAATGACTCCATCCGTGCTGCATGTGTCGGACGATTGTTCACAATTGTTTTATCATCATCTATTACAGACAATGATGATATTCTCTTTATTATAGATCTAACAGTCACTGGAGCCTATAAAATTATAATTAGACTTCTCGCTATCTGTAACATGATTTTAACAGGATAAATCGTCAATCATGCTTAAACGGTGACTGACTAGACCGTTTACCCTCACGGGACGAGGTTGATGATGACGAGGAGATGACGTACGCGGGTCAAATGAAGAGACATGATTGGTTCAGCAGAGTCAAATGGGGGATGTATCAAATTGGACTCTTACGGTCGATATTTGTCTGTGCGATCACGACGTTATTCCGAACATATTGCATTAAATTGTAGGCATGGCTTATGGGTAAATTCACCAATCCTCGTCCGATAATTTCTAGAAATGTGCTCACGGCTATTCGAAATTACCTCTTCCATGAAATAATCGCTTCGATCAGGACAAACGGATGATGCTTAAAATATTTTCCAGTATGCAGATTGATCATATGACTGCGTTCATCAAAACACTATGCAAACATAAATGAATTATGTATGAGAATTGAAAAGATGAACAAAGGAAGAACAGTACTGCAGAATGAAGGAAGTGACAGAGTCCAGCCCTGTCACTGCTGACGAATTATGAGTTTGGTTGAGGGTAAAAAGGGGCTTTAATAATGGACTATAAAATGCGATAAAAGTCAACGTGTTCCGAGCTAGTCATGCTCGACACGAAACACACTTGACTCGTCAATCTTCCATTACTAATTAATACTACTCTGACGTATTTACGAGATGTTTTAGTGGTTGAATAACAGACGTGGCATCAAGTTGACTAGTAATAAATATATTTAAAAAATTCTTGATATTTTTTACTAGGCGCATTTCGTGCGAACGTTTAATCAGTACAATCAATGTGTCGTGCGCAAGCGCAAGGGTGAGTGAATTATCGAGACTCGTTTGAGGTAATCAAGTTTGTTCTGTAGGCAGCAATGATTTTTCTTCGCATCAGGTACGATCAAGAAATCACACACAATGTTTATTCCTTTTTTCACACGGCCACAGTCCCATAATAGATAGGCGGTATGGAATATTTATATTTCTGAGGGGCAGAGTCTGCGTAGGAAGTCAGGTATTACAGAAACTAATGAAGATAAATACTCAGGAGGAAGAATAACGATTAAAAATAGATGTTTCTTCATAAGAAATTTAATGAAAGTATGCAGAAAGCGTTTATGAGAACAGTATTTCTTTATGCGAGAATTTAAATGAACAACACGTGAGGTTATCCAATAAGATGCGCGAACGAATATCCTCGCACACTATTCAGATAATGAGGCACGAATATGAAATAGCCTTATTTAAATACAATTACCAGATGATAATTGTAAACTAAGACGAATAGTCCAACAGAAGACTGTAATTCCGTAGAGAAATTACTCAAGGTAACGGCAGTGATACAACGCCTCTGCTCTTGCATGCAGAATAAGATAAACATACGAGATATAGTCATCACGCCCTTTTAACCATTAGTTAATTCCAAAGGTAAACTTCGCCAAACGAGTTTGACGTTCTAATCAGCACGTAATTGGGAGAGTTAAGCTCTCTCTATGAGAAGTATTATGGCGACGAAGCTGATTCGTGTGAATGTTTGTGAACACATAAAGTTTGATTAAGTTGCTCTTGAACTACAGTTAATACCTTTAAAAAGAACAAAAATATTTCGAGTGACAACCGGTTAAGGAATAATTAAAATATCATTTGTTTGAATTGTGATTAAAGCCGTCGACTGGTTTTACCTGCAATACAATAATATTTTCAAATGTATGAGGTTGGAGTGATTAATTCAGTGCGCAGAATCATTTAGCAATATAGAGTGCAATACTATAGATTATTTGAAAAATAACCTACAACAACTTATATGCTCAAAAGCAATTATACGTAATTACAATATAGCAAAGATGAGAATAAGAGAACATTTAAACGGCGGTCGTACATAGAGGCAATAAACATCGAAGGTGAGCGAGATGAAATGAATAGAGATGATGTGGACCCACGCATGGAAAGAAAGGCAACGAATCATATAAGACCGGATTCCGGACCGCAGCGAAGTGGTTTCGCGTCTTGGACAGCTAATGCGATTGTTATTGCGCGCATTATCTCTGGGCGAATAATCATGTTTCGCATTACCGATTCTGCATTCGGAGTCTTCCTCTTTCTCTATATATTGCCATTTCCACCCCCAGCTCGATTAACTCGAGTTCGTACCTTGCTTCGACGAAGCAAATTGTTGAACATAAATATGCCCACCGTCAAGAAATAAGGATAGAACGAGACGGTCGAGGGAAACGAAGCGGTCGGCTATCCGCACAGGTCTGTATGTATTTCCACGCAGTATGTATTCTATATTCTTCGCTATGCGAACCAAACGAAATGTGTACGCTGAAGTGCACTGACCAACAGACCCTGCGGGCGATTCAGAGTACCCTCAACTATATATGTTCGCCATCTTCAGACTCTTTTCTCCTTTGACTTCCATCTAACTCTTCTTCGGGTCCAACAAGAAAACTCTCGGTGGGATAAAGGGACTTGTTAGATGTTTTATCATTTTCTTGCATCTAGCATGCGTATGTACTGAAATTATTGAGCAAATGGTGAGGGGGGAGGATGAAGTGGACGATGGAATATCATAATGTGCAGCGTTGGTTCTTTCTTGTGCTATGTCATCCACGTGGGACAGATGTGAAGGGCCAAGAAGACAAGACGCATGTGAAGATTATGATGGGGTTTTATTAAAAATGCAGACATTCTTGACACCATGTGAGTCTCGTACATTGATGACACAAGTTCATTCACATTCTTATTTTTAAACTATTCTGCGATTCTTATCGAATTTTTGTAGTCAGTATACCAAAAAGTACTGAATTACTTGGAGTGCAAAGATGCTGCAACGATGTTTTCGTAAGTACATGAACAAGTCTATGATTCAAACTCACGTCACGAACGATCGTTCGAGCAAAGTTCTTGCAAGAAATAAAAAAAGAGTTTGTCCAAAGAACACATACACACAAAGTTCCGGAATATCAGCTCGATCAAGGGAAAACCCAGACTGATTTCTATGCCAAGTGCCACATGTCATACGTTCATTCGGAAGTTCTCAAGGGACTGAAAGCTCCAGAAAAACTTGCATGTCGAAAGGATACCCTTAACACGTCGGGTTTCTCGATACTATTCCGGACATGTACCTCTATATGACGTCACAGTGTCATGAAGCTCTTTTTACAATTCTAATTTGAATCAAATTTGGGAGGTGATGATAAAATCGATCGATCGATTGACAACTAGAATATTTTATGCTCCTCCAATAGATCAAAAGCAAATATTCAAACTCTTATTATTATAAATGTGACAGTTCCAAAACATTTAAAAAAGCACTACAAAATTCAATGAACACCTGATACATTTAGGTTATTCAAGTTCAGAATTGGAGCATCACATTTAATGAGGCCTTACGTAATCATATCATTATGGGCCCCCCAAAGTCTCACCAACGATTTGCATCCCTTAGCGAGATTTTTAGTTTTTTTTTTTACCCTTTGGCATATAAAAACGCGTGGCAGTGCATAATGAGCTTTTCGAAGGTTGATGCGGAGATCGGATTTCGCTAGAGCTGAACTAACCCACAACTTTTGCTTACGATGTCCCGGAATAGGGATGAGAAGGGACCCCATCGCCATCTACAATAGCACGTTGCTCGAACGAACACCAAAAGCTCAGCTTGCCGAACGGACTTGTTAGTTAATACTCGCCAGGTAATTAAGCTGAAACTTCTAATTATGAAAGTCTTTCATTAGTTCACCGCTCACGTAGAAGCAGTGTTGAATATTCGCCACGCGGCTTCCTCGTATGTTTATCCATATATGTGCATGTGTAAATATGTGAGTATATTTGTATGATTATTCGTGGGCAGATACGTGAATCCTTCGAGGATCCAACCCGCCATCGCGGTTCTCGATACAGATCCTATTTTACCAAAATTTTTCTTATTTCGTTATAAGAACATTGTTTACCTGGTTGAATCTTTTCTGGTTAATCTTTCGATCGGCCATGCATTACTTAGTTGCTTTTTACACGCTGAACATTGGAAAATTGAACCATTCTATCAAGAGTGAATTAGTCAGAAAAAACGTGTTAATAATTCTCTCAGTAGCGGAAAGGGTTCGGTGCTTTTTTTTAACATTTTCGTAATGACATCGTTGAGACTTGATACATAATTTGTTGGGAGACATTTTTGGTCAATGTCAAAAATGCATTTATAGGATTTAAACGATATTTCTCCCGTGGAGATTCTTCGTTTGGGCTCATCTTTTATGAAATTTGAAAAACTGTGTCGCAGGTTTATGATTGATTGTAGAAAAAATAAAAGAAATAACTTTACTAAAAGTTTAATACACATAGAGTGTAAGTTTTCTCTGTGATCAAACTCACATTCTATAAAGAGTTCAGTTCGCCAGTATGTATTGGAAGAAGAGTCAACAAGCAAGCGGTGGGTCATCTCAAGATGTCTCGAAAACACACTTTGGAAGACGCCCGGTAATTGACCCTCACCAAAAACTTTTGGCTCCTGGCGAGGCTCGTGACGTGGTGTATGGAAACCACAAGCTACGGAGTTTCAAGATGTTATTTTGTGTTAGGAGCTCGTGTATGTGTACCTTTGCCATCCTTCACCACCTTTCCTCAAACTGAACTCAGGCCCGGACCACAAAATTGCACGACTTTGTCGACTCATCATTCGAGTACGGCCAGAGCTGTATTGCTCTAACCCTATGCCGTTATCGGTCACCTTCGTTACAGAACTCGCAATGAAGTCGATACACGGTTTCTAAAACTTTACATTAACTTCATTTGAATTAGTTTGGAAATGGAAACGAGACGTTTGGCACGTTGAAATTGAATGAAGACATAGACGAGCGTCTAAATGATCAAATCAATTTGTTTACCGTCGCCATTTTAACAACACGTTGGTAAATAATTTTATTCTGTCATGTTTCAGGAATAGCTTTGTTGTGCAGACTCACGATATAAAAATGAATAATGTTTACTAATAATGGGAAATTTATATTCATTAACAATCGAGTACCAATTTTCAAGACACGTGAGCAATAATGTACGGCTCAGAGCATTTAGAAAAAAATTGATTCGGGATAAAAGCATTTTACGTGAACGATTGGAAAATAAGGTGCGATAAAAGGCATTGAGATGAACCGAATAAAAAAGTATTATGATTGTCTCGTCGATGTAATCCAGCAGAGAACAAGTTATGGGAATTGCACAAATATTCGAGATGCTTGGCACCAATTAGTCCAGACATAATGTGGGAAGAGATATTGTCGATGCAGAAACTCGAAGCACTGTAGGGCTTTGTTTCATCAAAACAAACAAAAATGCTTAAATTTGTCGTTCAAAACATAGTCGTAGTTCTAATTTTCCATTTAATTAACAGGAGATTGGAGAAGAGCAGGAAGAGATTGAAAAAGGAAAGGAGATGAAGAAATTACCGGCACGACAAAGTAGTCGAGAAAGTAAGATTAAAAAAGAATGGCCAGGAGGAAAATGAAATTGGACCGCTGGGAACAAAACGGTAGAAGAAAAGTCGAAGGCGTCGCGAAAGCGATTAGTACACAATTGTCCGGAATTCACGGAATTTCTTTTGTTTCGTACACGACACGTTTTGTGGAAAGCTTACTCGACAGCGTTATAGGACGATGAAATTATCACGAACTCCGAAATGAAATTCGCATTTACGACTAAAACTATCTCGCGAAACGCTTGACCCCTTAGTACAACCCGCCCAGACCCAAGGCATATGTTCTCCTCCTCGTTGTACATTAATGTACAAAAGAGGACTTTTGTACATTAATGCACGTGGAATGTTCAGAAACTTTTGTACGGTAGGGTGGAAAATTTACAATTCTACTAGAAAGAGGCAAATAATTGGCAAAACGTGTTATCGTAAAAAATATATTGCCTGTGGAATTCGTGAAATTATGAAAATCTAGCGTACGAAAGAACATGAAGATATATCAACAAAACCACCTGTCAGATTATACAAATCTGCTCACTACGAGGTACTCTGCTTATGAAAAAGGCTTCGAGACAACAAATCATAAAAAAGTGCCGGAAGTAATTCCTAAAATTGCCGTCGAATTGAATTTTCATTCAAACCTTTTATTTGTTAGAAAAAGATTCTAGAAATACCAGAAAGCAATTTGAAAACTTAAAAAAGAAAAAAAAAGATTACTAACAGCATCTTCATGAGATACGAGTAAATATTAAAAACCCGAGGTATCAACGGAATCCGCGGATTATGCCATTGACGCAAATCTCAAGAAATTTACGGAATGGTCGAAATAACAAAACACGAAGATTATTGGTCTGCTTGAGTAAAGACGTACGAGGAGGATTAAAAGCAGGAAAAAGATCAATCCTCCTCGTTGGTTCGTGCCTCCTTTCGTATCTTATTCTCTGGCCTCTGAATTGATTCGTTCCCGCAGTCGAAGCCTATAAACCTACCGAGGAATGATAAATGTCACTTATAAATAACCTTGCCAGTCGTATCCTTTATTTGAAACTTAGTCACGGGTGTGCATTGCGCGAGTTACAGCCTCGGTGCATAATTTATATGACTGCAGAAACGGTAATTTATTGGTTTACCGCCGGGTTGCTGTCTCGGTGAAGACTCGTGCGCGTGGAAAATGTGCGAGCGTCGATTCGGACTCTCTTTCTCTCATTCCCCCTTGTCCCCCTCTTCTTAATTCCTTTTTCCTGTTTCTTCTTCTTCCCTGATTCCGGACAAAGTTTATGACGTGGTTTTCGTGACGAATGGCAAGACGTTTGTTCAACGTTTACGTTGCGAATACTTCACAGCCAGCCCTTCAACTTCTTACGTACTTGTGTGCAGCCGTCCACGTGTGTCCGGCCAGTATCACACAGTATCTATGTCCAAGAACTCATCTTATGAAAACTATTCGAAACATACCTTTTCATTACTTCACAAAAATGTGAATTCTTCTCTTCTACATATCGGTTATCCACCCAGAAATCCATCATCCCGTTGCTAAAGATAATTTAAGGCGAATAACTTGCTCCGATGCTAACCATCAGGCACGTGTTTCAAATCACTATTTTACCTGATCGATATGAGATTTGTGAAAGTTGGTTAGATTTAGAGTTTGAAAAATCATAAATAGTAACCAAGATTGGACAAAAAAAATGGGACATTTCTTGCTGCATTGGAACTAAAATAGCGATTTTTATTCCTCTGAATTTATTATCAATTGAATATAGAACTTACTAGTTAATCCAGTGGTGCAATCGATATTCGTCTCATAAAATATTTAATCTATACTGTTGTAGAATTTCTCATTATCGGTCTTTTTAATTGAGTTTCGAAATGGAGATCGTCATGTTTCAATTCCCCAGTAGCGTATAATACGAAAATAATTAATAAATGCAATGAAAAATAGTAAAGTTTGAAGAAAAAAAAAACAGCAATAAATTCATAATCCCCAACGGAGTCCTCCGTTTGCTTATCACTTTAACATTCACTGTGATTTGTCATGCAATTTAGAGTCCAAGCTTATTCGATAGTATTGCGGTAAGCTTAGATCGAGGAAATCCACCGATGGAACAATCGTCGGACCACAATTGCTCCTGCCGACTAGCAGTCTATCGCGATCCGGGCGTATCCACAAACACGCAGTAAGCAGATTATAATTTGTTGAGAAAGCAAACGCGTGCCAGTCTTGGTCCCTACCGCCCACCTTATGAAAGCAATAACCGGTTGCAACTAAGAATCATTGTTATTCGGAAGATGAAGAACTGCGGGAAGTGGCTTCAAGAATAATGGATGACTGCAAAGAGTCCAAAGACACTGAAGGACAAAATAAAGACAAAGAGAAAAAAGAAACCAGCAACAATGACTTGGCAACTTTCATTCTGTGGTACAGATTGTCTTGCGTCCATACGCAGCCCAATGGACATAAGACTTCTGTGTTCAGCAATAAAGAGAATTCAAATAAACATATCAAATAAGACGTTTCGTTATCTTAGGACATCAATAGTAGAAGTTTAGGAGCAAGAGATTTCCATTGCATACCACGTCCATTCGGCAGCAGACCGATAACCGAGTGACTGTAAAGTTACGAATGTAGTGTAAATCACTTAGGGTAAATCAAAAGGGCGCTACCTCAGTAACTCCTACAAGATTGAGTTCAGTTTCGCAGTATTTCACTCAAGAGAGATCGATGAAAAGAAACACAGGACAGGTTCAAAGCTTTGACAAAGATCGATACGGATAAAAGCAAAACAAATGATACGGAGTCACTTTGGAACTCCCTGCGTGTCCTAGACGACAGTCTACTATACCGCAATCGTCACGTTTTTTTACCATATATTTCACCTTTCATTTTTCCTACTCCCCATTACAATATTTATTTATGAAAGAAAACTAACCACTTTATATTTATTTTGCGTAATGCGATATTTAGTATTGAATGATCATTGACCAAACTGGGTAATGACAAATTATATATTTGGTTTCAACATCTTTTCGATTTCTTTACGCAGGAATGTAAAGGAAACGGTGCTAATATTCTCATTCCGAAAACTAATATTTTCTGTTAATCAGGAAGATACCAATTTCTTATATTCTGCCATGATATTTTGTGATATCGGCTAAGGTAGCCTGGCAAATCGCGCCTAACCAATTTTTTAGCAACATTCTAAGAGGTGGATGTACCGAATGAACCATTCGTTTCGTGAGTATTTCTTCAACGGCTAATACTTATTTTCTTTGATTCATTTTTTGCTGTAAGTGTAACATCGCGTGCTATGGATAATGTAGAATAACAGAGGTATGACAGAGACATTGCGAATCGCCGTTTGTCTTGGTGCGTTCTCATTCTCGTCGAAGCTAGGATTCTCTTAGTTGAGAATCTCATGGCTCTTGGCTGGTTGCAATGAAGGCACCGTAAAAAGTTTTAAGTACTTCGTTACTGGTGTGGAGTGGTGGTGCGGAATTGACGAGGTTGAGACAGGAGTTGAAGCGGGACGAGAGGCATGAAGGAAAAGGAAGGCGAAAAGAAAAAGGGAAGCATGGTGAAGGTGAATCTGTGAGTTCCATCGACGTCCTCGGCGTTGGTTCATGTCCTCGTTCCCAGTCAGCCAGCTGCTTAGAGAATTCACCGACATCCTATGAAAACGAGGCAAACGAACTGAGACGAGAAGAAATCCCCTCATCGAGGAAGGAACTTCCTGTCTCGGATTCTCATCGGTGTCTTTCTCTATCAGGAACGCTGATCAAAAGCTGGCCACCTTCGCCATTTTTTTTCTTCGTCTTTCCTCTCAATGTCTCTTTCATTTCATTTCAATGAGGGAATTCGTCTCTTTACCTTACAACGTTGTATACCACGACGACACGCTTCCAAGCCAGCTACTTTTCGAGTTCGCTTACAGTTGTAAATATTGAAGGTTGTTGAATCACTACGGCAGAAAATAAGGCAGATGCCGGAGAGCAGATATACCCACTTTAAGCATACCTTCACTTTGCCATTCTCCATTGGAACCCAAACTTTTTAGCCCAGTAGTAATCCACTTTCCTGTCCAAAACTGCGACTCGGAGCTCGTGAATGTTTTAATACAGTATGTGATGAGAATCGAGATAAGATATTCCATCCGTAAAATCAGTACGCACGAAAAGTTCAGTTTTACCATTTCCAACTTTTTCATTTGTTAGCTTTAATTATATTGAGTACATTTTACATTTTTCAATCCAAAGAAAAATCCAAGCAAAATTTACATATGTAGATGAGTAAGTCAAGTAGATGAGAGTTATTTGTATACGATAAATATGAGTTAAAAAACTCACCGGTAGCGTCAAATTTTTTTAAAACATCAGTGAAGTCTCTTGCAAATCACTGGAAAGGTGATAAATAGATATTGATCGCCTTTTACTCACCTGTAACAAAATAAAAATTTCATTAGGAAAAACCCTGATTGAACTATCAGTAGAAATTCTACCCATTAAATAACACAATATGAAAATCTACTACATGTCCAAAATTGATGAATGAATTGGCAGTCCACAATTGGGGATTAAATAACGAAACTATGTCCAAGATGATTGTATCAGCACAAAAGAGACATTTATCGTAGGTCGCAGTTTATAAAACACCTAATTAAGTAGACCACATAAATATATGGTGTGTCGTTTGCATAGTATTCTGTCAATTATAAAGATCGAAGATCGATTGCTCAGCTGGTATAGCAAGTTGATGCTCGAAATATCAACAAATAACACACGAAGTTCTCGAAATGGCAAACAAATAAATAAATTTTCAAGGCACTTAGATGTTCATAGTGCATTCCAACGATGGAAGACTGCGATCTGATCGACGATCTTAGCTCAACGAGCTAAGGTCTTGCACGCTAAGTTTCTGTTCTTCGCTATCACGCGCAGCGTGTGCAATGGTGAACAGAGCTAAATTCTATACGACCTGAAGAAACACCCATACATAATGACACACACATATATCATATAAAAGTTGTTATATCTGTACTTGAGTAGATGGAGGCTGTGTAGACTGTAGAGTGAGGGGAAAGATCGTGACGTAGCTGATTAGCACCGTCTCGTTTTCGCAAGCTTATATACCGTTCGAGACGATCGAACGATTCGTTACGATAAGCATGAGCTTATATGAGCCGAGAGGTCCACTACCACAGGATATAATAGATTAGCCAAGGTCCGAGAAGTCGAACTACTGCCAGACTAAGGCATCACAAGATCGCGGCTACAGTGGGTAAAACAGTGTGCGTGTATAGCGGTAATGGGTGAAGGCGTGTGGCTTTCTCTGATATCGTCCAACTTGGATGGCAATACTGGGAGGGGTGACTAGTAAACAATGATCATCGAACCTATGTGGCCGCCAGCCTATCCACGAACAAACATGGGAGCTCATTACGAAGAGCTGTCCTGCTTCGCGTGAGAGTGCATCTCCACGCGCACTTATGCACTTGATTGCATTATAACATTACCCACATAAATATATATCTGTATATGTACATGTGCACTCCAGCTGAGCTTATGAGTCCTAGCTGCTTTCGATTGTTTGATATTGTACGCGTACTCCCTTCCTCCGGTCATATTCATCCCAGATAATCTGATATCCAACGGGCTCGTATAATTGACTGAATCTTGATCAATTTATGAATCACTATCATTATTATTTTAACGTCGTACAATGTTGTTTTAACAAGTATCGATGACTGGAGACTTCAAGGCATAACCTCAACGTCATCAGTTGGACGGTTATATCGTGTTACTCAGAATCTATTTGATCTTCAAGTTGTCAATTGTTTATATTACTCTTCTTATGGCCTGAATTTATATTGTTATTATAGATGAGTGTTCGTGAAAAAGCAGCTAGAGTTATTATTTCTTATGGCAACAATGAAAATTTTAGTTCTTACTCTCACATTTTATTTTATTTTCTACATAAGGAAGTGAGAGTTGATTTTACATGATATGACAATGAAAAGAAAATGGTTATATTACACACCAGAAGGCGTTGGAAGATGTAAAATACTTCATGTAGGGATTTGTACCTTGTACAAATTGACACGACACTTGTCTCGAAAGAATCTTTTATTCTTCTCCTGGGGTGTCTAGCGCGAAACGACGAGAAGCACGAGAAGAGTATCGTGCTGTCTCGTCCTGCAAATACTTTTTTCTCCTTTCATTTTCACGACGAAAGGCAATTTAACTCTACACCGAGGTTCTGCTATTTCTTCATTCTCATGTATAGCTACGTCGACCCCCTGCTCGTCGGTCTTTTAACACCGGGGAGATAATAATTAAGAAATAATTACGAATGGCCCGCGAGAGCGGCGTGAGGAATTTATAATTCGTTGGAGAATTACGGTCGTCCCTGTAGCGAGGCGCCTCTCGGCTCGTTTCGGTGGCTGCTGAAGCCTCGGAGTTCTCCGGTCCTCGAGGCGTGTCGAACATTCGACGTGGGTAAAAAACTTGGAATAATTCACAGTAATGTATACATATATACATATATACAAGTGATCTTGTGCTATGCCACTAACCCCGTTCGTGTTTCATAGTTTATTATCTATTTTTCGTACCCCTAAAAAAAAAGCTAGGTGCTCAAGACGCTTTACGAGACGATGCATCTGGTTCGAAACAGTTGGAATAATATATACGCGAGTGTATATGTGTATGAATAAAGAAAGAAATACGCAATGTTTCTAAAATACGAAATAACAATCAGAAGGCTATAATTCGCAAGTATTCTATTTCCTGGAATTCTTGGAGGTGGATATAATATAATTTTATATCATTAAAGTTTCAACGTCCACCCCAGATGTGCAAGAGTCTTGTACACCGCATACACATAGACCCAAAGACAGACCGCCCACCGTCAGACATACGTGCGATGTGTATATTTTACAAATACCAGACATTTTCATCTTGGATTTTGTGCTATCCTCATGACGACGTGATTACGTAATGCGTATATTGCGCAGCGTTACGCGTGATGTACCGGGTACACTGTGATTTTTCGTTTTTTCCATTTCCGGCTTTTTCTCTCCGTGTTATTTCTCTGACTCATAATCAACCCCTATCGCTTGGCTCTTTGGCTTAAACGTATGAGATACAGTATACCGCAATTCTCGATTAAGAAGAAGGAGACGAGGAGGGATTCCTCAAAGATATTCACCGGTGAGTATAAGTAAACAGCCGTACTATGCTGACTAAGTGAAACGAGCGAGTATAATACCATAATAAAGTTGGAGGAAGAATAGAAAAACATAGAGAAGTTGGATAGAGTCGGATGAGCGAACTCTGCGACTTATTACACAGGAAGTACATCTCACTCCCTTCCTTCCTCCTTTTCGCATTCATGAGTTTCAGCTTCGCTTCATGTATAAGTTAAGAATCAAAGTGTATGTATAAATATTGTATATCAAGATAGATATAGATTTTACAAACATTAACTACGTTTATACAACTACGACCGTGAGCTCGATACAGTTATATTTGGTATACGTGTAATATAATAACAGCACCGCAACGATCGAGCTCGAGATATATATCTTGTGATCGGACCGCGTCTCGCGAGGATTTTAATTTCACCTATCCTTGTGCCGCGTACGGTGCCCCCTTGTAAACTCCTCTTCTTTTTATTCTACTTCCCTGATCCCATGCCCCAAGGCCAGGATCACCGGGGCTCAACGTCTCGTCGTCAGGCAGTCCACCTCGTTGCACTTCACCAGAGGATGCTGCAGACCGCGTGCAAACCTTTTGCTAACGGTCCGACTATCGTAGTATTCTCAAGTTTGTGCACGAAGGGCCCACGAGACGTCTGCAAGCACGACGCAAAGGGAACCTCAGCGAGATCGGAACAAGCTTGTATACATACATTTAGATGTACAAGTATGGATCTAAATGTATATATAAAGCGAGAGAAAGAGGGTCGTTCTATGAGTTTCACGAAGCTGTAAGGGCACAACGAGGAGAGACTTGCGAGGGAAATCATTCCGTAATTAGCGGGGCTCTTTGCTCTGGGTCGGACATAGCGGTATAAAGGTTCCTCATATAGTATCAAGCTGTACATGTAAAGTATATATATACAAAGCGTCATATGGTATTGTAGACCGCCGCATGCTCGAGGGCTGTGAGAATCGAAACTCTCCATCGGTATAGAAATAAAATTCCAGTCATCGAACGTGTACAAGCTATAATTCGACGTGATTATATTATCCCTCCTACGGCGTTGAGAATATAAAATATTTTAATTCGCCCAGCAGTAACGAACACGCTATTTCTGAGCACTCGTTACCGCGATGCTTTTCATCATATTCTTTCTTTCCGATTTCTTTTTTCGTCTATTACACTTCCGCGATATGAGTCCGTTGTTCGGGTTTGCGGATTTGCTTAAGATTCGAGATTATGCAAAACTCATCTGAAAAACGGCTTCGCCATTATTCAAGGATAACGAGAGCTCTGAAATCGGGGATTGATTGGCTCATGGTGCAAATTTTCATACGCACATTTTTGGGCTGACCGAAAATCATGATGAGGATTTTTTGGATAATCAAGTACAATGAAACCCTTCAAAATCGCAGCCCAAAATGACGAAGAGATATGAAACGTTGTTCCAATAGACAGAAAAATTTAAATCCGTGAGAAAACTTACTCTCGTAAGAATATTACTTTATTCTGTATCCATCAGAATTCTAGAATCATTAGAAATGTTCAAAGTTGGAACAAAAAAACGAGTAAGTATCACTGCTTACTCGTTTTACTTACCTACTACATGATGATAATTACTACCGAATGATTTATTACCGCAGCATGTTGGTTCTAATGTATATTTACTCATATTAAATTGAAAACAAAAAAAAAAAAAAAAGCTTGGGAATACCTACAACTGGTCGTTGCCTCGATTCAACAACTGGAGTAAAAACAATGTCGTGGTACAAAAAACGCGTTGATTACACGATAGAGCTCTAAGATCAGAAAAAACATTAGAAATGTTTCCTCACATAAAACAAATAATACTTATTTCATAAAATATATAGTATACGTTTATTTTTTAATATATCAGACCAAAAATAAGACATCGATTTTTCTTTAAACTAACGTCGAGCTAAGTGGCATATAATAGACGATTCAAATAATGCAACACACAGTTATTAAGCAACTACAAAATTTGCTGACATCAGTCCATGATCCATCTATCATCAGTCCATGATAAGTTCTCAAAAAAATATTAGCGAAACACAATTGTATACAGCAGATGAAATGTAGGAAAAGCCCGATTGTCATGAATAAAGTAAGAAACAGTTGAATAGGACACAACGAAACAGGACATAAATATCTTTGAATCAACATCAAGCAAAGTGGCAGATAATATTAATATGGCAGATAATATTAATAATAATAATAATTAGAATGGCAAACGATTAAAATAGTTCAACGGGTCAATTGTTTGCAACAACAAAGTTTGTTGACAGTCATTGTTTAATGATAAGTACCAAAAAAGATTCTTCTGAAAGACTCCATCAGCTTTCTACATGGCAAATTATGTAAAATAAAAGGTTGAAAGTGCTGGATAAATGTATTGAATTTAGGAAAAGCCCGCTTATCATGGAAGTAAGAAACAGATGAAGAGAATGTGTGGGAAAAGGAGGATGAGAGATAAATGAGGGTGAAAGAGTCGATAGAACTTTCAACGTATTTAAATTAACTCGTTCAACTGTTCATGCAGGATGTAGCAATAGTAATGGTAGGAGTACGGGGGCGGATGTTCAGCCCGGAAGTGGTGGAAAGAGTGCATTGTAGAAGGAGATGAACATCGGGGAAGGTTAGTGCGATGAGTACGATGGGTCGGTCAGGGGAGGGCAGTGATAAAAACATGCATCTATTTCCATATAACAGGTTTATATATTATCCCCGTCACTTGCAGCGAGTAGTTACATTTGAATACGATGTCCCGTAGCCAAGCGGAACTCAAAACACAGCTTCAACTATGCACGATCATAGCACGCGATCAACGAATTAGAGATATCTCGATGTTGCCTCGTGGGCAAGCCTAACTGCTGGTATAATTGACCTAGCAGGACCAATGATTAAGGAACGTCTTGATCATTTGTTTCGGAAGGATACAAATGGCTCGAAAACTTATTTTTATTAATTTTTATCAGTTTCTTTTTTATTTACATAGTTGTCTATTATAACGTTAAGTTTTTTTCTTTTTCTCTATCAAGGTCTTATATATATTAATTAATTAATGTATTTATTTTATAGTTGGATGTGAAATTGATCTTTGATTATAGTTGCTTGTTAATTGAGGCATTATTAACATAATTTTCATAATCTTTACGATGACGAAAGTTTGAATAATGGTGATAAACAGAAAAAAAATTGGCGTTTGTAATAAACGACGTAAGAAAATTTACACAGTATTATAAATCGAAGATATCAGGTTGATTTGAATTTTCAGTTTAATTAAACGCGACTGGAGTTATCGATCGAGTAACAAAAACAAAAGTACTAATAAATAATCTGAAAATATGGTATCAAGTCGTAGAAAATCTTTATAAGAAATCTTCACATTTTCGCTTCAGTTGAATCAGCGGTTAATATAAAGTCAGGAGGTTAAAACTCTTTCGCCGGTGGGACTGGATACGCATGATAACTCGTACATCTCTGGTATGAAACTTTATATCCGTTCAAATTACCCGAGTTATTCTGTAAAGATCCATTCATTAAAAATTTCATGGCAGCTCGGAATTCGCGCTCAGCACGCGTTGCATATTACAGTGGTGCATCAATAATGAAGGGTGTACATGAATGCTGGGGTTTTCAACAGCAATTAATATTTTTCCTTTATTTGTATTATGTAGAAGTGGTAATATTAATAGAGGCCAAAGAACTTTTACTGGAGTTCAACAAAAATAACACTGTTCTATATTTATTTCATAAGCTGATTAATATTTGAACTGATAGAAGTGATTCTTGTCTTGAGTTGAGTCCAAAATGTTTTGTTTGACTTTTCTTTAATTAGCGATTGTTCCCTCTTAACAAATTGGCTAGTAGTCGTCCACAGTCATCGACGTCAATGTCATGGATAATCAGCTTCATTAAAAATGGCAGAGACCGAAGCAAAGAAAGAAGTGGTGAAGAGATGGAAAAAAAAAAAAAAAAAAAAAAAAAAAAAAAAAAAAACAGGCCCAGTTACACTCAGCAGGAGTGCAATGGTGCATGCTGAGAATGACGGGAGATCGGAGAACACTTTTTCGCCACAATTGTTCCGTCGACTAAGCGTCCTTTCCTTCTTCTCCACATAATCCTTGGTTATACTGATTGTGTTCTCGATAAGTTCCTCACGAAATACAACGAGCAAAAACAAATAACAGGAGGACAAGGTGGCGTGTGCTAATTGAAAAGAGAAAAGTAAACGAAATATAAGTCAACCGAAAATGGAAGAGAAGAAAGGGTCGAATATAAGCCAAGAAAAGGGAAGCGTGCATATGAGAAAGCAACACTGAATGGAAAAACAAACAAAAATGACAGAGTGCGAAAATGAATACACCGGTACGTATTGCACAAAAAAATGAAAGATCCTGTTGTACGAGCCATGTTCTAACAGTTATGACCATTTATACAAATGACGATGGAATCGGATTTCATATTTATCTATAAAATCATGAATTTTATCCGGACTTGGATACGGCTCTGACGTTATCTCTATGAAATTAATTAAATTAATCGAGATACTTCCAATGTGACAATGCCGAATGAATTGTATATCATCAGTTTGTACTATATTGGAATAATAAATGAATCTCCAATATTTTATAAACATTCATCAGGATATTTGAGTTCGACAATTATTCCCACAATAAAATTGATCGATTAATAAAATTGAAACGCTAGAAAGTGAAAAAATGAATTTGTGATGTTATTCAACGATGCATACATAAATGCATTTGAAAAAGATATAATTCAATGGGAAGATGGAAGGAGAAACATAAAGAAAAACAAAGAAAAAATAACGTGAGCCAAACTGCAGTATAACACAAGCAGGCTGTTCAGGCGACAAGTTTTCGCGCTCTCCGCTAATTGTATTTATCACAGAGATACACCCGTACATTCTGTGAGCTCAGTGACAATGGACCAATAGTTTCGTTAGAGAAGCGAATAATGGACAAGAGAACGAGATGTCAATGCAGATTTTTGTTTTTTCCACTACTCCGATCAGTTTGGGGCTATTATTTATAGTGATAAAATAAACGGCGGTCGTATAAGGGTAATTATCGAGGAAGCAAAGCTCGTCCTGCACTCTATCCCGCGGTGACCCCTAATCGATTTTCACGCACGTTGTTTCTCAAAGACCTCTGTGTGCCGTCACGTCCTCCGGATCCGAGGTATCCGCGTCGTTCACGGCTCACTCTATAACAAATGGCTGTGAATGGCTACTGAACAACCCCGCACCCAATTGTTCTGACAACGACGCATACGAAATTAAAAAAGAAAAAAAAAATTACCTCGCGCGTAAACCGTGACTGCTCTTTACAACCTTGTCGACTGTCACGTTCATGTAACTTTACCGAATCGTTCCACTCCTCGTTGGGATGCATCGGATTCACTAACCGATTACATACAACTCACGAACGACCCTACCCTCGTCCACAAAGCGTTACGTGCCCGAGTGAAATTCCCACTTTCGTTTTTTTTTCTTCGTGAAATTAACGCGCCATCTTCTGACTGGTTCACTAGTTATGGAAATATAGGCTGCCTAGAGAAATCCTTTGAAAGTATTTTGTTTTAAATATACTCCATCAGGCGCTTTTCTTTCGTTTAACATACCACATACCATTTTTTATTATCACATTGTCCTCAACTTTTTATGATTCCACCAATTGGCTCGTTCATCTCGATCGTTGCTGGACCAACTTCACTGTATGGAAATGACGGTTAGGATTATATCGTTGACATCTGTCAGATTGATTGGTCCGGTATGTGTTTGATTTTATCTGATAGTGACAACAGTTCGAGTTGTAAAATTCAGACGTTGTAAAAAAACGGAATTTACGACAATATCATGAAGAGCCAATTCACTATTTATTCGTTCAATTAAATTTCGTAATTAAATTTCTTTATTGCCGTGGTAAAACAAATCATTAAGTTTGACAAAATAAAAGTTCCGTTGGCGAAGGGGAAATTCGTTCAGTAAGTAGATATGTAATTATAAAACAAGGGAATAATAAATCATTACGCAAGTGAAACGTCGCGCTAGTGCACGCGATAACATTCAGAATTTTTACCTTGTGATGCATGTTATTGCAGTTTTAACATCACTTTTCTACAATTTTGGCTCGTTTGCTATGGCGTTGCGCACAACGCACGTTGCGTATTATATTTCTTTTGGAGTTTTAACCGAGAAGTTTCTCTCTCTCTCTCTCTCTCTCTCTCTCTCTCTCTCTCTCTCTCTCTCTCTCTCTCTCTCTCTCTCTCTCTCTCTCTCTCTCTCTCTCTCTCTCTCTCTCTCTCTCTCTCTCTCTCTCTCTCTCTCTCTCTCTCTCTCTCTCTCTCTCTCTCTCTCTCTCTCTCTCTCTCTCTCTCTCTCTCTCTCTCTCTCTCTCTCTCTCTCTCTCTCTCTCTCTTTCCATCTGTCTGCATCCTCATGTCACTATGACAGGTAGTCCTTCAAAATTCTGATCTCAATCAACTTCACCATCGAAATTCGTATATTTCAACGACCAAGAGATTATACAAGGGATCGGAGATTATTTTATTAAATACAACGTTGAAAAATAAAGTGAAACGACCAACTGAAAAAGCGACTACCATGGAGATTGGAGCTAAATGGTGGCGCGTACGGACCGCATGTTTCAATCGCTTATTAAAGAGAAGAACAGCGGAATGAACCCTTCGGGTGCATACATATTTTCTGACACTTCAGCTGATACACGTTAATTGAGTTTATTTGCGAAACTTTGCATCATTGCGCAGCCGAAGGTTTAATATTTACATTAGAATAAGTCATGCAGAATTTAAAAAAAATCTCTTTATTAGCCTTATTACAAACTATTACGTACGAACCAAAAACTTTTTGCTTCCCAAAACATAGTTGCCCAATAAATAAAGAGCAAGTATTCATTCATGTTTTCATCCATCAAGTTTCACGATTTTGTTAATTTTTAGAATTTTTATTGGAGTCGTTCGCGAATAGATCGAAATTCTTGAATCTTTTCACTTATTTATCTACAAGATTTCTGTCTTTCTGGTTTGTTACAAAAATGCTTTCAATTCACGATCCCATTTTATACACTCCAGTTTCTTCGAATAGACTTTGTGCCTTGCGAGATAAACCACGATAATTTTACGGATTATTGAAAACATTCTTGCCTCAATTCACTATGTTTTATTTCATCTAACTATATTTGTAAACGCTTTGATAGAATGGAGCAAGATAAAGAGGAAATATTTTTACCATTTGAGATATATTTTGAAATGATTGCGAATGATCATTTACAGCAAAGTAAATTTCAAAAGCTTTTCTACCGAGAACTTTCAAACAGGATAGCCGAAAAATAATGTCCTTGTCCATAGGACGGAAGCACATACTACGTGATAAAATACCACCATGAACGTAACGATTTTTACCATCGGTGAAATCGATCAGGATGATAGACCAGTTTTTTACAGCTAACTCGATAAGTGATTCGATTACCCTAGCGAAACGAGTCACGGAGATGGCTATAGCTCGTATCCTGTATAAGTTCAACGAGAAAATGCATCGAACTGGTTATACCACTGTGGTCACGAGAAAATTTCTAACGCCATCGTAAGAGCCTATGTGATCTCATTGAATTAAAAACACTAGATCGCATCTGCATTCTTTCTTGGCCACGTCGCAATCACACCAAGTTCTGTTCTCGTAAAGTTCTAGAGTTTGCTATACCGGCCTATTGGGATAAGCAAGTGGTTGAGAAAAAAAAAATGTCCTGACAATATTGCTGGTAGATCAAGTTACCGCAAAATCAGGTTAACCATTTTAATATTCAATGTTTTGATAAGCAAAACTCGATACTATTTTTATATGTGACAAAATTCTGGAGAACTGTAGCCAACTCGAACGGTGAAGGTTTAAAGAAAACGTCTATTTGGTATCAATATATCCAAGCAGAGTCTCGTTTACCTGATAACCTCTAGCGGTATCTGAAACATTTTATCGACCGCGAACAATTTGTTCCGAATAACTGGATCATTTCAAGGGTGATGTCAAAAAAAAACCTGTAAGATCGAATGTCAATACGTGAAGCGTCGATTCAGTGACCTACTAGAACTCAAACAAATGTCACTCGGATCCTCTTCTTTCTGAAATTTCTTACTCGCTTTGGTGAAAACGAGAATCTTGTAATGCCCATGAACGAGATGTTAGAGAATAATGCCATTATTTTCAGATGTGCTCTCTCTTGCGAGAATTTATTAACCAACGTTTTTGAGTAAGAGTAAAAACCATGTGACCTGGTGATAGAATGCATAAATTGTTCCACGTTTTCTTATATATTGTGGAGGTGACAAACTATTCATTGGTAAATGATAGTCGTGAAAGTATATACTCGTAACAATCATAAGTAAGTGTACATTTTTCATAAGGCTTTTTTGGATACAGAAAAATTTATTCATTTTAATTGTAACTTGGAGCAAGTTTCAGTCATGATAAAAAAGTAATGCAACAGAGGAGCACAATGGCAAAGTCTCAAATGACATTCTCTAGAGTGTACCCTCTTCCAGGTTTATTCTGTCCTCCCTAGTACTTTGTAATAGTTGCAGCGGTAATAGAAGAAGTGGTGGTGGCAAGAATGCTCGAGGACGAGACATTGGCTTACCACGCTCGACCTTGCCAGTTCGTTACTCTTTCTCCAGGCTGCTGCTCTTATGCATTACACGCAGGACTCTTCTTACTCTCTTTCTCATTCTCTCTTCTTTCCCATCTTCTCCCTCCTGCGTTGTCTATTTTTATTTTTCATCCCTTTCTTACTTCTGTCTTTTTCATTGCTTATCTACGCCTTACGTGCTGTTGGTCACCGTTTCCCCTGTTCTATACCTTTATCTATATTATATATAGCAGTATATAAAAGTATGTATATGTGCGGAGTGATTATATCGCAGAATGCTACCAAGTGGCGCGCGCCTGCTTGCAAGATCAACTCCGAGCAATCGTTTTTGCTAACCCCAATCTTCCATTTTCAAATTTCAACACTAATCTTATGTCATCCTTCTTCTGTACCATCGATCGCGTGTTTTCATAATCTTACTGTGCCAAATTGAGAAGAAAAACGTCAACAGAACAAAAACAGAACTAGTGAACAACAAAAATTGATGTCGATCATTGAGATTGTCATTCATGAATGATTTTTTCATAAAAAAATCATTACTTGAGCATCAGGCATGAATGACGTACGCAGAAAATCACCATACGAGCGAATTACGATGAATCCGTTAATTAAAGCGCGAAAGCAAATAATGAAGAGGAACGAGTAACAAGCAAGTTTGTAATTAATAAAGTCTGCCTCTTATCGTCACTTATACCTCATGTTTTTTTGCTCTATACATTATAATGTTCGTATCCGGACGTCTTGTCGTAATCTCGCACGGCATATCGTGAGTGGATAAAAGTAGCTTATTACTTCGTCACGTCATTACTAAATGCCAGGTATTTCATCTCATTCTGATTAATTATTCTCATACGTTTTTCTAACCTGTGACTGCTCACTGAATGAACGCTTTTTCGAAACATTATTGCAATTATATCGCGTGTTTCATCATTATTTTGACACAAGGTGCATGAAAATCAACAGGTTTTATAATTTTTATTTATTTTTCCTGTTCCCATCGTATACCCTTTCGGGTTTTGCGTATTTTCTTGCCTTCTATTCCCTGCCACTACCGAATCCCATTTTTCCCGCTACGTTTTATAATTAAATAAACTACAAGTTATTCAGGAAATTATCTAAATCAAGTTGAAGAAAAATCCGATCATTGGTCCATTTTTTATATTTATGCCGATGGGAAATAATTGGGATTTATAATAAGTGGAATTGTGCAAATTTAGAATCAAGATACCTATTCACGTAAAACTTGAGAAATGATCTCGTCTAACCCCAAAATAGTAAGAAGGTTTTCAACAAACAATTTTTTTTTTCTTTCATCAGTTCCAAATCGAATCATTTGAATGTGAGATTCAGCCGAAAGGAATAAAAGCCGCAACTTTTCAGTTTTCGTTCGTCCATCTGGAATGGTTTGATCAAAACGCATGCAAAAGATAGCCCCTCATCGATGTATTAACTTTGAAAACACTTCAGAGTGAAGGTGTCAAATATTGCGAGCTGAGCACTATGCTATGAAGAGATAAGTACACATTGACAATGTCGGTTCGGGTTTCGAAGCGCTGCAGTAAAGCAAACAGCACAATTTTAGTGTATATCCAACGATTCTCGATCCAATCGATAGTATTAAACCCATGTGCTCAATAATCATTAAGTAATGATTGTTTATAGCCTCCTGCGGTATCACCAACCCAGATACACACTAAACGACCTTCTATATAATTCGTAATAACCTACTGAATGTCACACACATACCCACAAATATATCTCGTATAAATTACTGCGTAGCATTTCGATTCGATAATATAAACTAATTAGTATTATTTATTATTCAATAAAAATACTTACTAATTCTTCTAAATTGGAATTCATGAGCGAATATGCAGTGTGAAAATATAAATCATTATACTGATACAAATAATGAGAGAGTCTGTTTGTTCGTGACTTAACTACGTCTCATCGAAGCTCACTATCATCACGAAACGTGGCTCACGTAATTTGTGCTCACGTAGAAGGATATGGAGGACTTTGTGATGATCTTTTCTGATTTAAACGTCGCGCCTACTTTGAATAATTGTGGAAGGGATTTATCGAAATCAGTGATTCTCCCTTCCGCATTATCGACTATTTGTCCAAACGCCCAGCGAGCTCGCTCTCTTTCGCCCCGGGTCCGTCAACGAAACAACACCTCACCGCACAAGTGATCGTCAGGGAGTTGGCCACTCCCGATCAATATTAAAGAAGATATCGAACAATCGTCAGAATTGTGGATACCGGGGTGAGGAGCCAACGAGGGACTCCATAAAAATCGAGATAAGTAAAATCGCATCTATAACGAGATCAAAGAAGATTGTATTCCAGTGTGAGTGTGAGTGAGAATGTAAACGGTGTGATCGGAGAACGATTTGCGAGATTTAATTTATATATTTCATTTGTCACAATTTTAAGGTTTAAATATTCAAAATAAAAAGAAAATTATAATATTACATTGGCGCCCAACTAGCGGCACGAGCTAACGTAGCTTATGTCGAATACTAAGAAAAAAAGTGTAGGTTCCTTAGCAAAACAAAACCACGCATCGGTAAACACAAGTCTTTCTGAAAAAATTGTTTGTGAACATAGGTCAACGCGATCATCGGTGAAACGTAGTGTCGTGTTTGGAGAATCACCGAGAGACAAGAAATTAAAATCGAGCAAACAAATTTTATCAATAGTACAATCAGGCGATAATTCTAATTATAATTTAATTCCAAACAGAAAGTCGTCCATAATGCCTGATAATGAGGAAACCCGTGCGGAAATTAATGAACTATTGGAGGCAGTGAGAGAGGAACGGAGAAAATTAGAGGAAGAAAGAAGGGCATTCGAAAGAAGCCTGCAAAACGAACAACAAAATATTCAGAGGGCAAACGATCGAGAAATTCCACCGAACAATCATAATGCTCCAAATCAGCGGGACAGCGGCGTCGGCGGTCACATCGTTGACGGTCTGGTAAACCATCTACAGTATTTACATATAAACATTGAAACTCCGAAATTTTGTGAGGAAAAGAATCCTCAGGAGTTTATTGAAGATATTGAGCGGTATTTTAAATTTAAGAACGTGCGTCTAGAGCATCAGATGTTGGTTATTGAGAGTTTTATTGAAGGTCGCGTAAAGGTGTGGTACCGAATAAACAAGCATAGATTCGAGACGTTCGAAGATTTTAAATTGGAGTTTTACAAAGAATTCTACTCCATTCCGGTACAAGTACGTTTAAAAGACCAGTGGAATGCGCGTCGTTATAAGTGGAAGGATGGCTCGCTTCAATCGTATTTTTTTAAACAAATTCAAGAGTCTAAACATTTTCAACCACCGCTATCCGATTACGAGGTAAATTTTAAAATAATTCAACAATTCCCAAACAGAATACAAACAGCACTAGCCGCAGTAGATTACGCAGACACAAATCGGGTCGCACAGACACTGACACAATTAGACACAGTTAATCGCGAAGGGGAATTTGATCGTAATCGAGATTGGAAAACCGGTGGCAACCAAACTTTGAGTCATAAAAACAATAATACAAACAGTAATATAAGCCGAGTGGAAGTAGATAATAATCCCAATTCAAATAAGAAGTCCGGGAGATCAATAAAGCGTAACAATAACAATACGAACCAACAAAATTTCAATCAACCGTTTCAAAATTATGGATTCGACCCATATTTTGGTCGAAATTTTGCGTGTCTTCCCGATTTTCGGTTTCCCCCACCAAACGTCTCAAACGCGTCCCAATATACACAGCCGTTGAATAATAGTAGTGGACAGAATCAAAACACGAATGAAAACCAAATTCGAACTTTAAACTGAATCATGACACGACTCAAAGAGGTCCAGGGTCGTGTCAGAAATTTTACGATTTTGTCGAGGACCTCCAGAACGAATTCAATGGAGAGTCAGCCCAACCGTATCGGTCGAATGCTAGGATAGCACCGTCTCCTCGCGTTTTAATCAGGATAAAGGATATAGAGGTAAGAGCTTTGATAGATACGGGGAGTCAGGTAACGTGTATTTCAGAAGATTTTTATAAAAAATTATTAACGATTGGAGCGTTATTGGAAATGCCCGTGAGTAACATATATGTAACGACGGCAGTAACTCAGAAGAAAACTGCAGTTAAAAGACAGATTATGTCACCGGTTATAATTGAACAACAAGTATTATCAGATGTATTCCTTGTAATACCATTTTTGTCATCCGACGTTATTTTAGGAAATGATTGGTTAGATAGACACGGAGCACGAATTTGGTATGATACGAAAGAAATTTATATCCATGGAAAAGCGCTTAGCCGGCGCGTAATTTCGTTTGGAGTGGGATCGTCGGAAAGACTGTTATCGGTGATCGAAGGAAACAATATAGAGATAACGGTAATACAACCGTCAATTAATAGTCAAAATCAAATTAAAAATATCGAGGTGCCACTGCAGCCAGTGCACACAGAGCAAATCGCTCATGCAGAAAGGAGTTCGAACGAGAATCAGGACGAGAATAATTATCTGAATAATCAGGATAATACGGTAACGTTACAAGAAATTAATTGTGTCACCGAGATAGGATCAAGTATGAATAAAACCGAAGCAATCTCAAATAATAAAAATAAAATAAATGGGGTAGAATTCGAAACTTGGGAAACGACATTAGGTCATGTGCTTGAACAATTCAAGAAGCGTGAAACGGAGTTAGATGGAAATGCCTTTTTTTTGACTGATCAAGGTAGGTCATGTGAAAATGTTGAAATGCAGACGTTAGAAGAGTCAGTAGGCGAAGGAAAGAAATTTGTCGATGATTTGAATGCAGTTACGGAAAAGTTGACGAGTCTTGAGCCGTTAAAGCGGAAGAAAATTTTAGAATTAGTAAGGGAATATCGCCAATTGTTTTCAGATAAACCAGGTTGTGTTTCGATATACGAGCATCACATTAAGCCGATAAAGTCAAAACCTGTCGTTAGGCGCTCGTACCCAGTCCCACTCGCGCTCCGTGATACGGTCGATCGCGAAATAAACTTAATGCTTGAGGCGGGAGTGATAGAGCGATCTGTTAGTCCATATTGTAATCCCCTCAGAATCGTAAAAAAAAATGACGGCCGAGTAAGAATATGTTTAGATGCCCGGTTTCTTAATGACGTTATTGAAGGAGATAATGAGTCACCTCCACACATTGAAGAATTAATGCAAAAACATCAAGGTCGAACTATAATGTCGACCGTCGATCTCACATGTGGTTACTGGCAGATCCCTCTCGCTCCCGAGTCTCGGCATTATACCGCGTTTTTAAATGGAAGTACCCTTTATCAATTTCGGAGGGTCCCCTTCGGGTTAAAAACTGCGGGGAGTGCATTTATTCGGGCATTAAGTATTGCTATGGGAAATGAATTTAATGATTTTGTAACGACATACATAGATGATTTACTCATAACGTCGAAAGATTTTGACGAGCACGTGTCCCACCTCAAACGTGTATTTGAAAAACTTCTCCAACACAACTTTACACTTAAATTGAGTAAAATCTTATTATGTCAGTCTTCTGTCCCGTTTTTGGGATTTGTGCTAACGTCTCGCGGCATTGTACCGGATCCTACGAGGCTGGACCTTATTAAAAATTTCGACGTACCGAATAGTAAGTTGCAGCTGCAAAAGTTTTTGGGGTTATGCAATTACTATCGTCGATTTAGTGTGTGCCATGCCAGGTTCGTGGATCCATTGCGATCGCTGTTGAGGAAGGACACGCCATGGAAATGGACAAGTGAGCACTCAGAGGCGTTTCAAGCGTTAAAGAATAATTTCGTGCAACGTGTTGAATTGTCACATTATTTCACAGATCGGGAATTTAAACTCCAAACTGATGCATCTGATCGAGGGGTTAGCGGGATCCTTTATCAAATTGATAATGAGGGCAATCACCGGATAATTTCTCTCGCGAGTCGATGCCTTAACGCCGCTGAAATAAACTACACTACAACCGAAAAGGAGCTGTTAGCTGTGGTTTATTCAGTTCAAAAATTCAGGGCCTATCTGATTGGAAATCGATTCGAAATAATTACTGACCACAAGAGTCTCGTGTTCCTTCGGGAAACGCAGTTTCAAACCGCAAGGCTAACGCGATGGACCCTTTATTTACAGGAGTATGATTTTCAAATCAGCTATTGTAAAGGAAGCGACAATATTGTCGCTGATTTCTTTAGCCGTAATCCCAACAGCAGGTTTTACCAGGATGATCCCGACACAATTTTGATCTCAGCGCTCCGATTCCTCGATGTTAGTCCGGATAACAATCGTTCAATCGACGCGTTGTCTCTTATTTGTCAGCTCGAAATGGATCCTATTCTGAGAAAAAGTTTGCAGGGCCTACGGAAGGTGCAACAAGATGATTTGATAATTCAGAAATTAGAGGAAAATAGGCAGGAATTGAATATCGAACGATATCAAAAATACCAGGACATTTGGTTTCATAGGAAATCTACCGAAGATAATTGGGCCATAATAGTTCCCCTCGTCTTGCGAGATAGGATCGTTCGACTTGAACACAACCGTCTTGGTCACGTTGGCGTGTTCAAAACATTAAGTCATCTGAAGCGATTTTTTTATTGGAAGGGAATGACGAGAGATGTCAAACGATACGTATTAAGGTGCGACTTATGCCAAAGAGTTAAATATTTCTGTCGTCCCGTAGAAGGCGAGTATTGCTTTGTAAGATCGGATCATCCAAGTGACCTGGTCACCGTTGATTTTTATGGACCGTTACCTAAGTCATGTGGGGGTGTGCAGTATATTTTTGTAGTACTCGATGCGTTTTCAAAATTGGTTAAATTATATCCCATAAAAAGGGCAACGACACGTATTGTGTTGAAAAAGATCTTGGAAGATTATGTGCCTACTATCGGAAAGCCGAAGAGATTGCTGTCGGATAATGGGTCGCAATTTACGTCCGCAGCATGGAAAAACACATTAGATCAGGCAAATATTCGGATTGTCCATTCCTCCATCAGGCATCCGCAATCAAATCCCACAGAAAGAATAATGCGGGAGTTAGGTCGATTTTTCCGAACTTTCTGCGCTGACCAACACACGAAGTGGGCCCGTTACATTCCCAAAATTGAACAACTCCTCAATTACACTACTCATTCGAGTACTGGTTGTATTCCGTTTGAATTGCATTATGGCGAAAAAGTAAAGGACAAAATATCTGAATTAATATCCTTTCCGGTTGAACGAGCTGTCCCTCACGAAAGACGAATCATGTTAGCAAAAGAACGATTACTAAAGAGTTTCGAATCCCGAAAAAATGCTCAAAAAGCGAAACCGCCACTTGACCTGCGAGAGAGTGATCTTGTTCTTTTGCGGGTGCCACATCTTTCGAGTAATTCAGACCGGGTTACCCATAAATTCTTTCATTTGTACGAGGGGCCTTATAAAGTCAATAAAGTTGTCGGCTCAAACGCGTTCGTTCTTGAATGTCCCAATACTCGGAAGATTCTTGGTACGTATAATCGAACCAGCTTACGTAAATACCACACCGGCGATGTGATTGACGATGCTGTTGATCGTGCTGAATGATTAGGTTTTAGGACGATTTGAGGCTGCGCTCATGATTATAATTGTATTGTATGGATAGATGCTTAATTTGACGATATGATAAATGGATCGACGAAGGGAATGATAATTCGACATTGTTACGCAATGAATGAAATGTTAGAGGAGTATGCTAAGTGGTGTTTCAGGAATTTTAATGGTATGCTGTATGTGTGGATTTATATGTATGTGAAGAGATTCGATTATATATTCAAAGTTTTGTCGCAAAAAAGAGATAAGTCCTCTCTCGAGAGATGGGGCTTCTGGGATGAAGAGGACGCGTGAAGTCAATGCACACCTGTCAATATTTTCCAAGGATCATGGGATTTTGGTCGAACTCCTCCAGATGGCCTTAACCCCGGTGAACGTCACTATCGCGCTATTATCGAGGGCTATTCCATCTTCGCGGCATTGGAGCGGTTCTCGCTTTTTGGCTAGTCTCCCGGTTCTTGGAAATGAAGTTCTCCGTCAATTTCCTCATGCGTCTCACCGTCAACCAGGTGTCGCATTCGAGGGGGGGAAAATGTGATGATCTTTTCTGATTTAAACGTCGCGCCTACTTTGAATAATTGTGGAAGGGATTTATCGAAATCAGTGATTCTCCCTTCCGCATTATCGACTATTTGTCCAAACGCCCAGCGAGCTCGCTCTCTTTCGCCCCGGGTCCGTCAACGAAACAACACCTCACCGCACAAGTGATCGTCAGGGAGTTGGCCACTCCCGATCAATATTAAAGAAGATATCGAACAATCGTCAGAATTGTGGATACCGGGGTGAGGAGCCAACGAGGGACTCCATAAAAATCGAGATAAGTAAAATCGCATCTATAACGAGATCAAAGAAGATTGTATTCCAGTGTGAGTGTGAGTGAGAATGTAAACGGTGTGATCGGAGAACGATTTGCGAGATTTAATTTATATATTTCATTTGTCACAATTTTAAGGTTTAAATATTCAAAATAAAAAGAAAATTATAATATTACAACTTTGTGTACCAAAAAAATGTACATATTCCAAAAAACTTCATATTGTTCGTACAGAAATAGCTATAAATATAATTGAGATGTAGCAAATCTGTTATTAACATCACATTTATCTTGAAATAGAGATTCCTCGCCATGTGCAGAGTTGCAGACATAGCTAATGTCAAATTAACGTGTGACTGGCCGTACAATAAGAGACGATTGAAGAGACTGTCTTTAGAAATCACAAGTTAGTAGTGCTGTTTGAGCGGTGTTATATTTATAATATAATGTATTTTATGATATTATCAAGTATATCCATAAAAGAACAAATATAAAACAACATTCGAATCTCTCACGTCATACTTGACTATTCTCTGAAATATTCGATCTAGAGTATTGAACCACATCATGGATAAAATTTCGTATATAGCCGCATATACGTCTTGCGTATTTGACATATTGGACAAGCGGTTCAGGAGAAATGAAATCCAACGCAGACAGCAGTCAGCACGCGTCATGTAAATGCAAACATTAGGAGTGCATTTCTATATCGATTCTCAGCTCTGAGCATAAAAGAATCGCGCAATATTGCTCGCTGCAGGGTAGTAAAACTCTGAATCGACGAAAAACGTCCCTGGGCGTGAATTGTCAGCTCGAAAATACTGATGGGAATCGTTTTGTTTACAAACACGTGACCGTAAACGGCATTTTCCATGGAAGGAAGTATGATTGATATCGACACAAGTGTGAAATTCATTGATCGAACAAAAATAGTTCTCGTCACTGTGGACACAACAATATACGTGGACATAGAAACAATAGTTTGTTTCCGCGAAATTTAAAAAGTTTTTTTTTTTTTTTTTTTTTGTTAAAAACCATGTCCTGAAAATTTTGCAGACGGATTGACAATGAATTGATGAAGGAGTTTATAGCAATGATGATCATTTTTGTTGCAACAAACACGTTTGAATCAAAACCCTCAAATGATAAAGAATTTTTCTTCAGCTCCAAACATGGATGTGATTAAAAAAAGCCATTACGGCAGTTTGAATTTGATTAATGAGTCGGAAGAATCAAACATGAGAGCCAGCAACAAATTCGAAACGTATAAAAAAATGGAATCGTTCATAAATTTCATGTCCATTCGACGAAATAATGACGAGCGCCATTATTTTCATTATCCACAACAATGATCATGATTTCGGCGCATCGAGTACCATCCGTTTACTCAGGATGTTCAAATCGTGTCATATAAGCACGTTTTGCGTAGGCTGCAGAGGCGTAACTTGTATGATGAAATTAATATTGACTGTGTGTTGTATATACAAAATAATCCATTTCTTCATGTGTTTGTGGGCCGAACTAATAATCGATCCACAAATACACGAAGGAATGGATTATTTCAATCCCATTGACTCGTGTATCGTGAACGAGCGCTTTAAAAGCAATATATTGAAATTGCATAGCTAAGCTGTCAATAATGTCGGAATAATGTTTAACGGCAATACACATGCGAGGTTGGAATCCTTCGGGAATAGTAACGTGGGTGGTTCCTGTTCATGGGTCATGAAATGACACGAAGGACGATCTACAGACGTGAAGAATTTCGTAATCCGTTAACAGGTTGACGAAAACAGGTGGAAAACATTTGCAAACAAAAATCAATAACGAATTTATATACAATTTCAATAAATCATTCGTGACAGCCGGATTTGCCTACTTTGAAAATCATGAAATAATCCAATGTTTCTCATTTATTGGCTCGTACCTATCGCAGCACGGCATGTTTAGAGTAAAATGATCTCGGCTACGCCCTGTCACGTACTCAATGAATTATGACTTAATCCAGCTCTACTCTAGTCAAGTTGAGCGTCATAATAACGGAGATAAAGAGTGTGAGGAATAATTCTGATGTTGGCGAGGCCTTGATCAGGTGGATGATCTTTTAAGTTTTCTTTACTTCAACGAGACTCTATGTGTATGTGTGTCGTATTTAACGTAAGAGGTCAATGAAGAGTATGCGTTATGTAAAATACGAGGCGGCAAGCTCTCAACGGCGCCCCCGATATCGATCTCCGGAGATCGAATCTCCGTATCGTGTGGAACACCCGACTGAAGAAACTGCCTGTGCTCTTTTCTCTGACACACCTTCGAGACTCGTTGGTTGAAGCTATACACCAGCATGGAAGAAGAGAGGAAAAAGCAGAAGAAGAAGAGGAAGAAGAAGTCTCTGTGAGTAAGATGGAGAACAGTAGCACTGTATCGATATGCTGTATCGAAGGTATGGGTCCTTGAGGGAATTCAAGCCTCTCGTGATATAGCTTCGAGTGAGAGGATGAGTCTTTCTATGTGGTCACCCTGTTGCCCTTGCTGCAAAACCTTCGATATTGCTTATATACCCGACACATTTACCTTTATACTGAAAAGAATTTTCCAGCGTTTCTCTATCGTAAAACATGAACTCTCACCAGTGTTTATACATACAGTTTTACTTTAATACGATGGAATTGACGATGGGGCAATATAATAAAACATTGTAGAAAAATTTGATCTATTCAGCTACTTTTCGATTAACAATAATCCACTATAAAACTTTGCGAGTTATTTAAAACTGCGGTACTATAAAATAATAACCAATGAAGATAAAGATGCAATACATTTATGTGTACGTATTTATATATATATATATATATAGATATCTAACGCGCAAGTTTGTTATCTCGTTGAGTGCGGGCTGCGTACCTTAGTCATCCATATACTACATCAAGCATCCATGCATCTCCACCATCGTATCAAGAAGTGGATAAGCGCTTTTATACCTCATACACACGGGCAATTTCCACACGCCAGCGGCACAAGAAAATCGTGCCTCGTGGTCACCATTCTCACAGAGTGTCTATGAAATCAACGTCTATGCCTTAAGCCACTCACAGTCCTTGGCCCTGTCCTCTTCAACAGCTAATTTTGCTTCAAATCATCCATTCGAAGCACCCGCCTCAGTTCGCTTTGCCTTTTTTATATTTTTTTTCATGCCAAAGATTGCTATCATCGTTCAAGAGATTGTTACTATCGTGAATTGCAAAATTATATGCAATCTTATGCAAAATAGTAATACCATTTTTAACAGATTACCAGACCTTGGTCGACGTAAATGGCTCCTTTGTAATTTTCCAGACAATTATCTAGCCTCGAGAGCTATTCATTTTTACCTTGTTCACGTATTATATTCATAATGAAAAAATAACAATTAGTTGTTCTCCATCATGTGAAGGATGAAAACAACCATCATTTTTCAAGATTTCATTCCTAATCACGTTCACCAGAAAGACATTGTCAGGCTACGAGCCCCTTAAGAGAATCACTTGTTGAGTTTCGTAAAGTAAACTTTTCAAATGGTTTTTCTAAGGAATTAGAGAATAGAATAAAAACTCTATCGCTTGTGACTTTAAACAGTTGGAGAACTTTAGTTCGTCGAAAATAATTCTTTCATGATTCCACTAAAATGACATCACAATATAAGGAGAAAGAAAGGATCGAAATATCTTTAAATTTTATTACAAAGTTTTTCAATGATCGAAGGCTGGAGGGACTAAAGAATTTTGTACCTTTTTGTAAGATGTTTCCGATCGGTATACTCGGTGGCCAACAACTAAACTCTTGCTATTTAGGAAGATGGTAGTGGTGTATCGCGTTGGGTGCTATACCACATTCAAAAACAATTTAACGGCGCGTGATAAGCCTTACTCTCTCGGGGGCATTTAATGGCGCGTGAAGGTGGTTTAGAAGTACAGGATCGACACGCATCCCCGGTCTTGGGCCCCATGGGGTGTACGTATGTAGCGAGTACAGAGTACAATAATGGCACTAGATTGGTGGCGTCATTACCGATCTCTCAGTGGTGCACTGTTCACCATCTCTTTTTCGCGTTCACTCGTGCTCGATACTGAAACGTCAGTGGTGTGCGTGCCGCTAATACTTAAAGCTTTCTTCGATCATGCCCACATGACGCAATTCCTACACTAACAGATCAACTATAGAGTTTCGTGTCGGATGCTATATATTTTACGAGTGAATGAGGTGGATTGAAGGATAGAGAACGAGAAAGAGAAACGGCACAAAAAGGAAGAGTGAGAGGCAGATACACCTGAAAAAAAAAAAAAAGTACGAAATACGTAAAGTAATGGAAAGAGGAAGTAAGATCGAAGGGAAAGCAGCGAGACGCCGCTCAGGGCGGGCCAACGAACTACCTCATCTTCTGCTTCATTCTTGGTCTTTTGATAGCACACGAAAGGATCTCTTCCGTTCGCTTTATTCTTTCCCTGCTTCATCCCTCCCTGGGCACCGTCTGTTTCCTCTGGAATTCTTACTCTCCTATTCGAAACTCCAGATCAACCGTCTCATCCACACGTCCAAAGTTTCTTCGGTTATGTGCAACTACTTCGTAGCTTGACCTAGTGCGTTCGAAGCTGCTGATGAGCTCATTACGATCTAACTCAATCTACAGTCCAATCAGCTTTTCAACAACTCTGCACGAGTTGTTGGCAAACTAATTGTTTTTCAAACTCTTATTTTTTTTCGGTTGAATTTTGTGGTGATCCACTTACTTCTTCAATCCTGACGTATTGGATTATTTTTCTGAAAGGATGAACAAAGAAGATTCAATATGATTACATACCTAGCGTGCACTGATTTATCGCATCGGCCTGCCTAGTATCTACACTATGAAGTTGTTTTCTATTTCAATCATGTTTCTCCTATATAAGGTTCACCACGTACAGAATTTTCTACGCGAAATGTTTGAATTGATCCTAGCCAAGAAACGAGATGTAAGCCAGTTTCAAATGGAACTAGCCTGGATAAAGAAACACCCAATGATGGAAAAGCCAAAGAAGTAGATGGTGTTTTATTTCGATGGCCGTAACATATTGAAGAAATAGAGAATTGCGTTCACCTCCAGCAGCCGAGTAAGCTCATGGCAGTTAAAATGAAAACGATATCGTAGATGGTGTATAGAAACGGGTATATACTGTATATGAAACATGTATCGTTTGATAATAGAAAGAGAAAAGAAAGAGATGCAAAGAAAGAGCAATAGAAAAATAGGCTAGCATGCATGCAAATCATTCTATGTGTACATGAAACTTTCTTTCTTTTCTTATGTATGTACAGATATTTCTTTTATTTCTTCCATTCATTTTTCTTCTTATTCTTCAGTCCATTTCTTTGGTCTCACCACATATTTCGACCCTCGCAAGAACTTTCACATTTTTTCAAAAGTTCGATGAATCCACCGCCTCAAAATTCTCTTAAAAAATGTTCGCAGTGCAACTTCACACTGGATTCCTTGCCAACCAAATTCGCACCAGAAAGAACTTTTTGCCAGACTCCCTCTGGCACTTCTGACAAAAAAATTTCCGTATGTTATTATGTTATATTCCAAACGATCCTTTTTTGCGTGTTATCTTGTTACATACTTTTCCCGCGTGAAAGCAAAACCTGGTTAAGCTTCTCTATTAATCGGTCAATAAATTTTGTTCGGTTCGAAATTATCCATTTTTTTATCCGACATAATTCAAGCTCTTCTGTTTCATCTCGATTAATTCGTTGCTGTGTCAATTCAATTTCGCTATTGATTTATTATTATTATTCTTCTCGTATATAACTCGTAACTTTTGCCAACAAAAATCTGTGACATTAATGCATGCGGCCATTTGCAAGCCACAAGTAATGGTGCTCGCGCAATACTGGCCATTTACGGTGTATTTTAGCCTTGAAATGGCCAACATATACGCAGGAGCTTGGTCAGTGGCCTTCTGTTTGGATATGAAACATGAGCCAATTTGTTATCGCGCGCCATACTTTGTAAACGTTTACAAAAAAGGCAAAAAGCCCTAAATTTGGTTACTTTGAGCACATAAATTCATTGTGATATTCTTGAATTTTTTCATTTGTTAGTCTCGATGAATAATTTAATAAATTACATATACCCAAAAAAGATGTTGCTCCACGAAGCAGAAAGCTGGCGTATACAAATATACAAATTTTTCACGGATAATAAAAAAAAAAAAAAAAAAAAAAAACGACAAGATGATTATCATCAGTTGTTTGGTAGGAAACCAGCATTTCGAGCACGCTAAATTGCTTGACGATAAAAGAAGGTGCTTCAGTTCGCAAAAAAGCATGTAATTATTTACCTTTAATTTGCGACGAGATTCCTCGTGTACTTTTCTCTCGAATAATAATCTCCCTTCAAAAAAGTGGTTGCGATAGAAATTCCTATGCGCTCGAAGCTACATGGGCGTTCCTTTTGCTCCAATTTTCCCTTTCGCACTACTCTATTAGCTCCGTGAACGCGTTTATACAACGTGGCTCTAATCAGCAAAGTAAAAGTGGTATCTAATGTAAGGCAGTGAAGTGGAGGAAAGTTCAATTCACTCGGAGTCTCGCCCTGTGCCTATTATTGTTTACACGAGAATAATTTGTTTTCTGCGAAATCTTTTTGCTCTCGCAAGAAACGCGAAGCCAAAGCTAGTTTTACTGCGGCTCATCTATCCTCGTGGAGATTTTTTCTTGTCTTATACTTCAATGTTACTCTCGTCTCCATTCCTCCGAAGTTATGAGAAATCGAGCGGAAAAGAGTGCGGCTATGATATCTCCGTAAAAAAAGGGGGGTGCGAGCTAAAATGTTGGATACTTCATCTAGTATATAGGCGTTAGGAGAGAATCATTAACTCACCACGGTCTGAGTTCTAGAACTTACCAGCCTTGCTCGATACAACTCTTTGCGTACAGGGTGTATGAAAATTCTCGATGGTTTCCAGCGAAAATTTGATCTCTGAACAACTAATTTTATCCCATGTTTCACTAACATGCATTAAGAAGCGGATTTTAATTGAATGCGTGCTTCTTTTTCGGTGTTTACTTTTTCGTATTAACAATTATTCAAAAAAAAAAAAAAAAAACTAGGTATTATCAGTATTTCATGATGATAAAAACAAGATTTTTTTTTAAAGCTGATGTTGAAACAGCAATAATAATTCATTGCACATAATTGCGAGAATGGAAATAAATTTAGGTGCTCAAAATACTTTGCATTTATCTCAAGAAATAAAAATAAAAATGTGGATGAAAGTAAGCAAAACCTGGAGAACCAAAAAAAAAAAAACAGCATATTCGCTGACGGGGGAAAGAGCAGATGTGATGCTCAGTGAGCTCCATTGCTCAGCAGTGATCTTTGCAGCACAACTAAGCGAAGACAGGGTTAGTAGCCACAGAAGTATAAAAAGAAACTGCTGCCATCTTATATCGCGCGTCTTCAGCGTTTATTTCCCCCAGTCTCACTTATCCCAAGTTCTTTAGAACGGAGGACCCCGCCTTGCTTTGTCGCGCGCTCTACTCGCAGAACGAGCAGGTATTTCTGTCCGGCTATTTGGACACAGCTCGCAAAATGCACCGGGCGCCATACTCCCGTACGTACCCGTCGTTCTTCTCCTATGTTGGCGACTGCTCAGCAAACACGTATTTATGGCCTTGTCCTTCCACTTTCTGTACACAATCTCGCCTGATTTTCCTTTTATTTCTCGAGCAAATATAAAAAAATCGAAACATTCGTCACTGCAAATGTTCAGTAGGCACATATGCATCCGACCCAATGATATAGCGACGGATCAATATATTTGCAAATGTTTGAAAATAAAAAAGTTCAAAAGATTCTTTTTTTTTTAATAAAATTTCACCCAATAAATCCTGAATATCGTTTGAAGCAATAAATACTAGATTTTTGAAAATGAATAAATTTCCTCTGGAGTCTCTAACTGTAAAACCGTTCCAATAGATTTTTCATTTTTTCTCGTCAATGACAGAATGACATAACTTTGTAACGATATTGTTTTTTTCTCAGACGCTATTTTTTATAGTTTTTTGCCTTCTTGAGTCCTCGGTATGAAAAGAGAGAATAAAAATAGTAGTGACGGGGATATATTAAGCTCTGACTCTTTATTCCTTTAAATATTGCTGTAAAGTATATCTACGAGTCCTTAGATAGCACGGGCTATATTCACGATTGCATATATACATACGCATGTCGACTAACCACTTTAAGTGGTAAGATCCTTCGCCACGCTATAGCGACTAAGAATTCTCACGCGTTTGCCTTCTTCCTCTTGGTCCTTATCCCCATGTCTGTTCCCTCAGCGGTGATTCACTTCTACCTACGTCTGCGGTTATGCAAAGACTAGGCGGACTAAGGTCGGCAACCAGCGTGATGTCGTCTAGAGAAAGACCGAGAGAGAGAGAGGAAAACGGAAGAGGTCTTAACGCTGAGCTCGATGCTTTCGTTCGCGATTAGGGACTAACTTGGCCACTCTCGCGTTGCTAGTGTAATTTCTTACTTGGCACACTCTGGCATGTTCGGGTAATAGGGCGAAACTCACCACGATGATAAATCTCCACGATTCACGTGTCATATGTGTCAGCAGTACCCAAGGCTTACGTTTTGGTAAAGTTTTTTAAATCTTTGTTCCGCCAGTAATAGAGAACATGAATTGTATGAATTTTGAATAAAAGTCATCATAGAGTATAATTCTATGAATTTGTGACGAAATATATAGCACTTTGTTGAAAAAACGATAGAAAATACGAAATGAAAACTTTCTTCGTCTCTTCTGTGGCGATGCAAAAGAGATCAATCTTGCGTTAAACTCCTGCAACATTGCTGCAATACATCACGTTTTCTGCGACCGTAATCTGCATGCAGAGGCTGCCAGAATTTTCTGGCGACAGGAAATTCATTCTTCAATAAACGACGAAAAACAAAATCGAATTGGATCATGATCGTTTTGGGTTTGAGGAGTAATAGCCGACAAAACGATCAATCATTGAATGGTAGTGGAATGCAAAAACCTGTCGTGTTTATTCCATGTATATACACGCGTGTATATATACGAGCGTACAGTTATGTATATATATCAATAATATTTAGGCAGCGTAAGCAAGTATTACAAAAAAGACTGTGGTCTGGCTTGGTCACCCCGACGATTCAGGCTAGAATAAATAGTAGAGGTGAAAATTATGTAGCCAGCTGATATATGTCCCATTCACCTTAGATTAATGTATCGGCGATATTACGACGATGCATCAAAACCGCCCGAAAATTGCGGCGTTGATGTATTGGCCAACGGGACTAAGGGGATGAGGGAGAAAGAGAGAGAGAGAGAGAGAGAGAGAGAGAGAGAGGAAGATAACAAAGCCAGAAACAGCGAAAGACTAAAAAGGGATATAGCATCAGGGCTGAAACGGTAGGGAAGGCAAAATAAGAGAGAAAAAGCTAGAGGAGGGAAAAGGACGAGAATTAAAGTCGGGCAGTGGGCCGGTAAAATGTATCACCGGAACGCAGCACGACACCAGTTCGCGGTAGCTCGCGGGTTGTCGGTGGCCCGCGACTCTCCTGTCGTGTACTGTTCGTTGTTGGTACGAGAGTTGGTGGTAAATACGGTAATACATGTTTCGGTATATACGAATAATACGAGAGGGTTACTACTATTGTCGGTGAATGTGCAACGGTGCGAGAGCTTTCGTTTCTGTGGCTTTTCCACAGCAGCTACAGCACCACCAACACAGAAGGGGGTTGCAATGCGCACCGCTATATAGTACACGGCACAACACCACCACCCGCCACCACTTTTGGTCCAGATTTTTATAATTAATTTCCGCAACAACTGCGCGCATCGCTGCACCCTCCAACAGACAGCCATAAGCTATTTTTCCCGTGCTCGAACTGTTCTGTATCATATTACGAATTCACCGCATCCGTGCAAGAATTTTTTTCAATATATATGTATATGAGTACTTGTATGAAGCTGCGTTGCTATTAGCCATACCGCCATGTGTTTGTATGCGGAACGCACTAAAATCCTCTACGATCACATCACCATTTATTCATTTTGGCGTTACCTTTAAGGCATCGTAATTAAAGATGAATGAAAAAACAAATCATAGCTTTGCAATTCGCCTTTTAATAATGGTTTATTAAAATTAAGTTTAACGCGATTGAGAACACGAATCAAAGTTTTTTTAAAATGAAATACTAGACAAATTTAATGTAACTTATTAGTATACGTTGAAGGTTTTTCTTACGAAAATAAAATGCACTTAATGACAAAGCAAAAAGTGGTAGTACAAAAGGATTAGGGGAGATTTTTATTTTACTACCAACTGCAGAACTTACTGGACGGTACGACGAAGGAGGAAAAGACGAATACGTGGACGAAGAAGAAGAAGAAGACGACAACGGCGTGAAAATAGAAGGGCAACCGGATATAAAAGACAACTAGCAATTCGCTGGAGTTTTTCTACGGCAATTAAAAGAATACCCATCGTAAATCGTGTAAATGTATGGGTGTCCGACAGAGAACTACGCGCGCCAGAGTTCCTTTTCTTTTATTCTTTTTTACTTTTTTTTTTTTTTTTTAGTCAGTATTTTCCACTTCCCTTAGCGAAAAGACACTCCTTCCCGCAAGTTCTTCTTTCTATTACTTGAATCATTGCATATTTATTAGGTTTTACCGTAAGAGATAAAAAAAAGCGTTACGGAATTACGAATAGAGTACAGCGAAACTAAATGAACCATTTAAAAAATAAACCATTTCAACTCGTACTACTGTGTATTATTTTCTGTGTAGATTCTTTAAATGTTAAATCCTTTTCTCGAAGTCATCAGACATCTTTGCCAAAGTAGACAACTTGAATTCCACCCTTAGAGCGTCACCGCATGAACTTTTCGACCAAGACTTATGTTCCTAGTTTTATACCATCTACTTGAGAAAGCGCTGGGAGCAAGAGTTTGTTCAAGTCTGCAAATTCAGCCAGCAAGACCTATAAAAGTTAGTGGGTTGTGAATAGGAAAAAAAACGTTTCAAAAAGAATAAATAGAGAGAAGAACCATTGGCAGTTAGGAATTAAAATAATATTTTTAAACTATTACTTGCAGTAGAATTATCGTACAATTTTTCTTTGAATATTTTCGCGCAACGGTTTCTCATCGCAAGTAATCAAAATGATTTAATCAAAAAACGCAGATTTAGAAGATCCTCAATTAATTTATTTGATAAGACACTGTGTCATCAAATATCGCGTGTCAGAGTATACTTCCGATGGTCATAGCAGCGGTATGAAATGTGACCACCAAATTTGGAACTCACTCTGAAAATTTACCGAAGCCAATGGCGTTCATGGAGCACCTAATAGCTCGATCGACCAGCCGCTTATCTAAATTATTGTTCGGATTCCACCGGTCAGTGTTTCCCACGATTGGGTTAGAGGCCAAGTTGCTATTCCTAATCATGATGGACTCGAATTTTTTATTTCTTGTCTTATACCCTATTGAAATCGAAATGGCGTATCAGTGATTGGCAAAATTGCTGAAAATATTTTTTCTGAAGGCATCTTACATGTGAAATCGTAGATGGCTTAAAAATATATTCCTGACCAATACTCAGTCATAAACTTCTAGTCTCTCGAGACTACCTCAAAGTTAGGGGCATTTTTATAAATCCGTCGTGGTGACTAGTTCGGTCGATCGAAACTCCATTGAACTACCATTGAAGCCATCGTATGGGAAGTATTTTGAGTAAAGAGCATCGAGAGAATATCCCTGTCAGATATGGGCGAGAGTGTGTCTCAATGACATCACTACTTCAGTCTAATTCCTATTCACTATGCGTTCGCTCGAAGCTCCTTAATCGCAGTTCCGCCAGAATTTAGGATTTCTGAAACTACCATTACGAAAGGGATTTGAAGCGGCGGCAAAATGGTGCCCTCGGGCCATCTTTCGTTTCGAATCTCCGTGTCCCTTGAGCTCCCATTGGCCAACATATATTCCATGCTCTCAGTGACCCAAACGACCGTTTTCACGTACGGTCGGGCGATAGAACGACTGATCCGAAAATAAAGGGATGCCGAAATACAGCTTGTCGGAATTCCGATAAAGGAATGCTCTTCCTGCTACCATCCTCGCGTTATTGTTCTTCATGCTTCGCCAATTTTTCCCTTTTGCAAAGGAGAATTCTATTATATTCTGGTAAAAGGGAAATAGCATAGCTGCCGCGAATAAAGCAACAATAAAAACAAACCAAAAATATTTTTTTATAACGGATTCGACCTTAAAAAATTTCGTGCTTGTAAGTTCAAAATAATTTAAACACTATTTATCATCAACAGTTATATTTCAGTAATTGATACCTCAGTTGAACTATTAATTATATGAGTGCAATCAGGTATACACGCGCAGAATATAATCACTACATTCACATCGTAAGTTAATTGCAATGCATGCTTTATAAATTTAGAAACACGTAGGGAGATTATTATTATAACGATGGGTCTTGAACAGTATTGATCACATAGACAGAGTAAAGACGATAACAATATTATGAATCAAAGACTTGCGATTCGAGTAACCATGACTTGAGAATGAATGCCAACCGGTTATACCCACCAGAAGTCCCATTTTCATATCTCAATTGCTTGTGGAAGGATAGCTTAGTCGAGGATTTATTTAAAACGTATGTTTGTATATGCAACATAAGCCACCAGACGATTATCGATAGAGCGTAAGGAAGCTGCGAGAGTTTAACTACAACTCGATATGCACCAAAGTAGCCCCGGAGGCTGAGGAGGTTTCGAATCGAAAACTTACACAATCGAGAGTGGACCAGAGAGAAAGACAGCTAGAACGAAAAGACGAAGACAGAAGGGTCGAGAGGACCAATGTAGTCGAGAGGACAGTAGCATGAGTCCATTAATACCAACCATCTAACGTTATAACCCATTGTTTCGGGGAGGAAGCCTTTCACGGATAGAGTACCTTTTCCTTCCTTGCTCGGTGACCCTACTCATGATGGTCCCTCACAGTACTGGGGACTCCATTCTCAACCTGGTCTCTCTTTCCCGCGACGCGATTGTCGTTTGCTCACCGCGAACGTTCTGCTGTCGCAGCCATTCGAGACTAACCTCTCCACAGATTCACAGACATAGTCTTCGATGTTCATAGAGTCCCACGATCAAGAGCGTGACCGAACAATTGCCATTGGTAGTTGCACGACAGTTTTGCGGGAGGCTTGTGTACGTGCACATATAAACAAGAGCTATTCGCTAGTTAACTGGCTAACTATGTGAATCGTACATATAGAAATATACCAATTGCACATGAGCATATAGTATCCAACTAAATAAACATATAGCAGCAAGTATTATAGAATAGCGTGCAAGTTCAGCTGCTCAGATCGTCGACGAAAGGAATGGGGGGAAGTAGCTATGCGAGACAGAAAGAGAGAGAAAGAATTTCGATATTGCACAGTTTGATTGTATAGTGAAAACCGTTAGGAAAATACGTAGGAACCACCTAGAATAGCCAAGTGCTCGTTAATGACATCCAGCAATGCAGGATGGTTCCTATAATGTACTTACGTGAGTAATAATGGGCATAACACGTACATAAAGGTTTCTAAAATCGAGTGACTTTTAGAAGCCAATATGTCTGATAAACTTGATTAATTTTTTACTGCATTGGTTAAAAGCCTAAATGTTTGAGAATTACGGTTCGAATGAAGGAATGAGGTTTCCCAGGGCGGGAGGATAAGAGTCACATCAAATGAATGAACAACGGTGAAGCTAGATACAGATACAAGGCTCCGGGAAACTAGCAAATACAATATACCAGTCATAGCGAAATAACTATAACTGGATCTTCAAAATATATACGATGGATTTTGTGAATGTGGGCGTATTTACAAGTAGTCACGACTAGAAACAATCTAACGGAAATGAGACGTAAGCGTTAAGCTTTAGTCTACCCTTCCAATCCTGCGAACGCAGCCATCCAAGCTAGGAATAGAATCCTTGCTCGGCCGTAGTAGTAAGCATGAAATCAGTCTAGATGTCACAACTGACACCTCGTAATACTGGACGATTTGGTACACTGCCAGCTTGCATAAGAACTGCATATTCCGCGGATCCACGGTGGTTGGAAAGGACTCACCGAGAAATGGAAAACGATGGACGAACGTGAATCCAAGCAAGAATGTGAGCAATAGGAATGTAGATTTTCTCATGAATACTATCGTTCAGTTTCTTGTCCATGACTGGGAATCGTCCTCATCCTTTCTCCCCACCGGTTTCTCGATTATATATACACCATTTTGCGGGTGTATACCCTAGTTATGCTTTATCGCACTCATGCACTCATACATTTCCCATACACTGGTCGACATTACCCAACTCAGGAAGGTTCAAAGAGGATAGGGAGCCGCAAGAAGGGCTTTGTCGTATCTCTTCGATATTCAATACCACAACCATCACAATGAGTATACACTAAGTGTATATTTGTATATTCATAAATAGGAACTTGCAGGAACGTATGAAATAACGATAGACAGGGCATACAGACGAGGACAGGCGAATGCCAATGTTATACAATCTTTATCGAGTCTGTTCAGCGCAGTCCTATGATGGTCGATTTTGTATAGACGTAACATGCCTGCAGCTATTGCGGTTGCTCAGTTGCATAAGCTCCAGTCAAGGGAGCTCAGACTCGGTGGTATGTACATCATGCCTATGGATGAGGCAATTCTACAAGAGGCAAATGCTGTTGAAATTACTACGATTTATTAAACTGACAGAAATCTATATTTCCTAATCAACTTGTTTTCTTCGTGAAGAACACTTTAACAAAACCCATTTTCTTTTCATTTGAATTCCAATCGAAAAAAAGTTCTGGATGACAGATTAGCAAGACTGGGATGAGTCGAGATTGTTTAACAAAAGTAACCACCTCTCATACATCTCTACTATTGTGGCTAGGATCACTCAAACAACTTTGATGTGCAATGCGAAAATAAATTCATTTTTCAATTCACATCTTGAATAAAACGCAATCTGAGAATCGTAGATGAGCAACGCGCGATAAAGCGTGACCGATTGTAAATGCGTGCCGGGTGAGTGTTCACCTTCTTCGTATTATTTGCACGTTATGTAATGTTGTTGTTGAATAAGGCGAATATACGTTGAACCGTGTGGATAAATACAGTCAGTCTTGAGTTCAAATACTTGTTTGTATTTACGTAGCGTTATTTTCTCTCCTCTCTATCCTATTTCCTTTTCTGTGTATAATGTTTCTCGTTCTACGAATCTCGACAGACACGGGTCGAGAGTGAACCCCTTACGGCAGGTCAAAAGGTTTTCAAGTCTCGAGTTTCGAACGGTCTTTTATAACGCCTGTAGATATCGAAGCGCGCAATAACCTGAGTTTCTTCTACGTTTACATACTTATTCCTGTGCACTTCTATTCACGTTACCATGATCGGACTGGCTATAGAATATCCCGGGACTCTCACGAGGTCCTATAGGGCCTTCCGGCAGGAAGACTAATTACTCCGCGATGCATGTAACCTCAAGTCGCAATGCGACGAGTCCAACAACCTCGCACGCCACCAACACTTTCCGGAGCTGGATTTAATGAAACGATGTTCACACAAAGTCAAGAGTGCACAAAAAACAACAATAAAAATAAATCTTCACAGATGTTTTGTTACATCTGTAGGTATGATTCAATATAAGAATCTAGATGTAAGCGAGACAATCCAAAGCAAAATATTATTATTTTGAATCACACTGATAAAGATCTCTTAACTTGATCAGATTTGGCGATGAATCGCAACTTGGGGCAAATGTATTACAGCAATAATTCGCTTCTCTCATATCTTATTTAATTCGCGCCGCGTTCATGAACGCCGTATGCTGCCGCCTCTTAGCAAAAGTATCGAGTTGTGATAAAGGTTCGAGGTACTTCATTAATAACGATACTCCGCGGACCTTCTTGTCGGCAAGGTTAACAGGATAACTCATTCTTGTGCGCCGCCGGCCGAAAATCGTAAGGTTCGAAGATCGGCCCTTAATTTGCGATCTCGTAACGCTCCTCCTTCTTATCCTGCTCTCAAGAGCTATAATTACGTATCGATTCAAAAGAAATGTATTACGCGCTCGTGGCTTGCTTTTAGTACTTTTTTCATTTAACTTCAGCTACTTCCATTTTCTGACTATGAACAGTATATACTTTTCAGCTTTGATATATGTATATCTCGTGTACACCCTTTCGAATGCGTACATTCGTATCCGATTGAGATCAAACGCGTGTGTTATGTATGGATTCTTGTTTGTTGTACGAGTCTTTAACTTTCTCATCCAATAACCTACATATGGTCGAGAACTTTAATTACCACATGCTCTTACCCTTAATATACGTGCACCCTCCAGTATACGAGGATAGAATTTCTTCGCTACTCATTTTCAAATAATTTATAGCATTTTTTTTCTCCTGCCTCATACCAAACCATCAACTTTTCATCTTTCTCATAGTAGGTGGTGAACTCCAGATTTCCAAGGTTAAAGGCAATTCCGCGCACACCGGAGCGAATATAGCTCGCGAAGCTGCTTTCATCGGGTGCTAAATTTTCCATGCAGGATTACACGGCCCTCTCCTCCTTCTCTCTTCACTCCTTAAGACCATTCAAGCGCCTCCTTCACTCTCGCTCGATCTCTTATTCTCCTCTCTTTCATCTCACTTTCTAAACGAAAGAAGAAAAAAGATAGCCAGACTGTTCGTAATAAGAGAGCGATGAACATTTTTCAGAGCTTCTTGTAGCCAGCCTCTCATGCAGAATACCAAACATTCTACAAAATTACCTATGCATCAACGCCAAGGGAATTTAGTTCTAGCCCAAGGCTCTACCCCCTTTTACCTCTCGCTTTTTTCATTATCACTAAGATCGGGATGGTGCTAAAATTCTAGTCTTTCAGGTTATCTGCATCATACATCATTCGTTAGGTTTACCGGCCGGGAAAAAAATTTAAGAACGTGAAATTTTAAGAGCTTACGAGACGAATTTCACATCTTTTTCCAAAGTCCTAGATTTTTTCGATAAGAAAATGAAGGTCCAACTTATGACCATCAGCCATGACTGAAAATTAGAATAATTTGAAAATCTGCAACAAAACTTATTTTTCGCAACGTTTAATTGTACACTTGCTGCGAGCAAATTGGAGCATCTAACATTCCTGCCCTAATAGCCACCACTTTCCAAGATGTTAGTCCTCGTGCGGGTCATTTGTTTCCGCCACCCGATAATTTCAAAAGCGACTCTTAGGACTATACGACCCGGAGATTTTAAGAGTTTACTAGGAAAACTCATTCGCGCCTTGGCAAACATACCCTTAAATTGCTAGTGCTATACACACAAAGAAACCAAAAGGAATAAAGCAGAGGGGGTAGTAAAAAAGTTTTTAATTCCCCGGCAAGGTGGGTTGAAGAAGAGCCGAACAGAGCGAGACTTCTCGTGCGTTCCTGGCGAAATTGCTCCTCGGCCTCGTCGTTTCTCTAGGTTCATACGTCATGGGCAAGAGCCCCGTTCATGAGACTCAACCCCTTTGCGAACGGCCGTGATATCTTGGCTCTTCGCGCTCGGCCTTCCTCTTATTCCATTTCTTATTCCTCGGGAAGCCACTATGCTGATGGTAAATGGTGGCGAGAGGCCTCTCACGTTTTTCATCGTTTTACAATTCAGCGCCATCTTTTATTACACACTCAAACTCACCGTTCCAACGAAAGAGGGAAAAATAGTGAGTGAGCAATCTCACATACTATGGAAAACCTGCTCCAGCGCATGCTACTTCTCTATAGCCCACGAAAGTTCTATAGACGTTGCTCGAAGACATTACTCGTAACCTCGTCGACTTTGAATTTCCATAGAAACACTTTACCCACCTCCCTTTTCACGTACTTTTCTCATCTCTCCTGCTTTTAACTCAGTCACTCAGTAAACTCGGTAACGAGGTGACAAACTTGGAGGATGTATGGCCAGGATTGCGATGATTACACTCTCATTCGAATTCCAGTTACCATGGCTTTCAAAGAAAATTCCTGATTTATTGCACCAGTCAAATTGAATTTTCAACTATTCAATTAACTTGACGATACTTGTAATCGTTTGACGTGTCCATGTTTCCTTTCAGTTCCATTCACTCGTTTCCACTTTTTCCCAAACCAAGCATCAGCTGTCTTTCATTGACTGCTTTTTCATTGCTATAAACATATTTTCATCTCTACTCAATTATTCAGAGTTTGGGGGAGGGTTCAGTTCAGTAAAAAAAAAAAAAAAGAGAAAAACAAAACAAAAAAAACACACAGAAATGAAAGAAGAATGTACTATCCGAACCGCAACGCAGAGCTTGCTTGAATAAGAACTCACTGTAGAATGGCAGCCACAATGTATGTAGTGTGGATTGGGAATTCGCATTCAAGCCAATATCTAATTCAGTACTCGGTGGGCTTTTTCTACGAAAATACGTTAGATACCTCTCTTATTTTCGTCTTCACGAAAACCTGAATCTCGTTCTGGAGCTACTACTAACGTATCAAATACGTATATATGTGTACCGAGGGGACTCAAGTTTACGAGCCTCAGACTACCGGGTCGTTGAATGGAAGAGTCTACCTCGGGCTTTCATATATTCACCTTACCACCGAAGCGGATTTAATGCAAGTCAAATTTTTCTTCCTATACACTCGTCCCATATCCTCACTCTCTCTTTCTTCTTTCTCTTTTTGCGCCAATCCCCTTTTATTTGACTCACCGCGATCGAATTTTACTATTTCCACACTAAGGTATCGATTCTCATTGACATTCATGCTTATACCTCCTTATTCCCTTGTAAACTAATGTAACCCATTTACTCGATGTACTTTTGAAACGTTAGTTGTAAAACTTCTCTTGATTCACTTCGATCCGAGTAAAGTGTTTTTCAATTTGTTACAGAATAGTCGACAAGTGAGAATCGCTGTTTTCTTTTAACTAGTATCTTCGAGACGATCACTTGACACAATCATAGACAAATAAAAATTTTTAGTGTTTTTATGGCAATTTATGTAATTTTTAAAATTAAAACATTGAGATTTTTGGGGGAACCATTGCCCCGGGTTCCACGATGAAAAAAAAAAAATTGTTGTTTTCATAATACTTTCACTTTTGTTCAACTTCATTTATTTACTCTTTAATAATTCATCAAGTGTCTAATATCCAACATTAGTGGTAATATTTCAAAAAAGTGGTAGAATTTTTTTTCAGTCTATTTTGCCAATTTCCAGTGCACCTGAAAATGGTTTCCGAATTTACTACGTGCAAATTTGTTAAAAATGAAAATTGTTTTAATTCTTTAAAATTTTAGTGTAACCGCTTGAACTTTTTCACCAGTATCAGGACTTTTGATAAAAAATCATGAGATTAGCAACTTTTTCAATTTATATCCCAAACATCCTTAAAACGCGTAATGTTTTTTGGCTTTGGAATGCTGCAGATTTCGTGTCTGTGAAAAGTGTAAGGTAGGAAATGTGTAAAAAAAAAAAGTCCAAAGAAAGAAACCAAATGATTATACTTTCATATTCTACTTTCAGTTACTAAAACAATAATTGTTTCCGGTGCACTTGGTAACTTTTACTTCAAAATCTACTGCTTTAAATAAACTATGAACGTCAGTAAAAAAAATTTGAAATTACTTCGAATTCCTGGCACCTTTTCCTTGGGTGTTTTGAACTTCGTAATGGATTTTACCGGTGGCACCTTTTAAGCATCGAAACTGCTAACAACGTTACTACATTTTCACCATAAAGAGGCCGACTACTAGGTCCACTACTAGCCATGCTTCTAGTTCTTGGTAGATAGTGCAGTGTGGAATGAATGGATTCGTAACCGAATTGGTCATATCCTCTTATACCCATTCAACCTATGGCGACGTCGATAAACCTCGTTATGAAATTCAAGTGACTGCCTGGATCATAAGGGTGGTCGTACAAGTGAGAAAGGTACAGCGATCTTCTTCCGACCATGGTCGTGTTCGCAAGTTGGGTTTCTATTCATACTGCTTCATTTGTTGGTACCCAAGTTTACGGAGACCCATTGACAGAACTCTGAAGTAATGAAGTAATAAAAAAACAAGTCGAACTCCATTGTTTCTTTATTAATAGAATTTCGATTGAATTGATTTTACTGATCAACTAACACTAGAACGCCATAGAAATAAAATTTGAAACGTAATAGTATTTGTAAAATCTAATTATCAACAGCCTTTGATTGAGTGGACTAAAGAGAACACAAAGAGGTTAACGCAGTGCCCGTCAACGTCTAAGATTTTGGATAAAGCAACATGAGGTAAGTAGTGATTTTCAAATGCTTCATTTCCGGCACTGAGGCAATTTCATTTCACCGAGTTAATTAGGACTCGAAGCCCGGGGTTGGCTGTTTAATAGTTTCCAAAAAGAGCACGCGGTAAACAATGAGCTGTTTGGCAAATGGGAAGAGGTAAAGAAAAAGATCTCCGCGAGGATGATGAGTCCCAGTTCTATAAGTCCTGAAGCAGGATGAAAAGAAAGTGTGGTGAAGCAGAGAGAATCTTCGAAGTACTGCAACTACTTTGTTTCTGCTTTACTCACTTCGCCCTATACTATTCTGTCATGTACTTAGAGCTTTTTCCCCACTTTTCTCCTTCCGGTCTTCTCTCGTAGACGCATCGCCCAGCAGAGAAAACTTGGCTCATGCTCTGAGGCACTCAAAGTCGTTAAGAGTTAGTTGCAACGGGGTTTAAATTAACGGGATCGCCCAGTAGCGCAGTAACCCGGTGACAATTTACATCCAAGCCGGGCGCGAACGAGCGCATTCTCATTCCAACTCTACGACATCCAGTTATTTCATCTCATCCTCACTTTTCTCTTCACCGTTTCGCAATGTATTTCACCAGGAACAATACACGTTGTACAGACGTTCTAATGCTCGATCACGTTTAAGGCACATTACACCTATTCTGCAAAGAATTATAAAAATAGTATAGTTTCGCATGAATAAATTAAACAAGTTCAGCCAATCTAGACTTAAAAAACTGCTCGAAATTTCAAACAGATAATGAGAGTGTTTAACCGCCAGATAGTAAACATTTATTTGAACTTTTAATAATATTACTAATAATACGACTAATAACTCGTGATATGTGTGAATGGGAGAGACACAGTTGAAAGCTGTAATGTCGATCAAGATTTTCCTCGTTGACGTTTGAAATTTTGAAAAAATGAAAATTTAAGCCATCTTTTTTGCTGAATGGAGAAAAATTAGTTTTTTTTTTCTTTTTTTTTTCAAAATACAAAACATTATATTTTGTAGCACACCTATAATACTCGTACTTCTTTCCTTCCGTGTAATTTACATATGTAACAGAAATAATTATGAACAGGAGTCATTACAACAACAATGAACGACACGTCTATCATGGAAGAAACTTCTGTTGCAAAATGATGGCTAGAAATAAGGCGTTATGAGACGGTTTCGAGACTCATAATATATAAATTATCAAGCCACCAACCCCGCTCAAGAAACTTGACTGAATCGTTAAAACTTCACTGCTAATAATACGAGAGAGTAGATTAACCAAAGCCAAGGGATATGTTTTACACCTACTCAGAGAGAAAAGCTCCTAAAATACTTTTATAGCTGTACTCCACCTCGCCACAAACAGTCACATTAAATTTTTTATTTCTAATATAGCAAAACTTCGTACTCAATGTTTCTCCAACTAATTGGATATTCCTGTTAAGGGTTGAAGCCGCCGAAGGAACAACTGCGAACAATCATTTATCTAATACTTTATGGTCCAGTGGCAAGGATGATGAAAGTACAAAAGTAAAAAGCTAACTTTTCTCAAACTTGAAATTTTCAATAACCTGGTTAAGCAATTCATTTGATGGTTTACAAATTTTCATAATGCACATTGAGAAATGTTTGAGGTGTGCTCCTGATTTTTCAAGTATAAAATATGCTCCGGGTCAAATTCACCCCATGGACCAATGTAATGCTCATATAACGCTGGAGATTGTAAAGCTGATCCACGGCCCTTCGTCTAGTATAAACAATATTACAAATAGAACAAGTTCTCTGTCGGTAAAGAAGTGTTGTAACGTCGATTTTAAAAGTTGTTGTTAATATAAAAATTCACTTTCAATTAAGTCGAAGAGGAGGGAGAGATAACGTGCGACGGAAAATCACGCAGGCGTCTAAGCGTCTGTGGCGAATTATGGCATCGTCTGCAAAATCATGGTACCGTATGCAATGTAAAGGCCTGGCTATATAAACCGGGCAAATACGAGCATCGGGAACCGTTCTGCTGATCCCACCCAAGCACTAACACCTCCTATTATACCGAACCGAACCCGAGGAAACAGAATTAAGGGAAGACGTTAGGTTCCCGAAGTTAAGTTACCTGTCCTTCTTCAAGACCGAGTCAAGCGAAGCGTCAGACGTTGGGACGCTGATCCATGAATTAATCAAAACAAATTTCTAACAGTGTTATTCTCGCAAAAAAAAAAAAAAAAAAAAAAAAACGAACTGATAGCAGAAAACTGTCTCATATCAAATGAGAGAATAATAATCATCACGACAAAATTAACAATTCATTCCACCTCCTGTAAAAAATGCAAAGATTGTTTTTTTCAATGAATATTAATAAAAATTCTTTTAAAACAATAATATATTCGAATATAAATAATAACACTAAGATTTTAGGTGGTAAGTGTATCACGAAACGAATTATATGTGTCAAAAAAGTGAATTGAGGTAGTAGTCCCGCCAAAGTGGTTTTTTACAATTTTTGTTATTGTTATAAATCTATTTTATTTATGATTTTTGTTAAAACAAGAAAGTATTGTAGAAAAAAAGTCAAAACATGATGAAAAACTCCTCTCTGATAACAAGGATAACTCCTCTCTGTTCACACCGAACACGAAACCAGACACCAGATTAAAAATCATTTGGTTTTTCATATAACCTCCGTTTCTGCGAGTTTCTTTTTTGTATTTTTTTTTTTTTTTATTTGCACTCGCTCTGAAACCATTCGCTGCATGGATCTGCGCATAGTGTGGCACTTTTTTCTATTGATGAAAAGCGTACCGTTACAGTAGGTTATAGGAAAAAAGGGATAAATGAAAGAATGGCTCATATTTTGAGTCTTTCCTTCATCGAGATATCAGATAAAAGACTATTACAATAAAGGGTTCGATTTTAGCAGCGCCGGACGTAGACAACCGTGTATGGAATATTTTTGTCATATATGATGTTCGTATGTACATATATGCGGTTATGTATATCCGTGATATGTATAAATGCGGTCGAACCAGTTGTACAGGCGTATAAGATCGATGGAGCTGCTACTTCAGCTGCGTCTACTATTCTCGAATGGTCAACGGAAGCGTGAAATTCCCAATTTCTTTTCCTCCATGGCGAAAATATCACCACCGCTTTCGTCCACTCAACTCGCCTTACAGCCTCTCTTGCCCTGCTCTCAGACGTATGAGATTTTTTTTCTTCTGAGTCGGAACGGTCCAACGCAAGATAGGAGAACGTCTCATATTTACGCTGAACTCGAGCTACGAGAGAGTATGATTGTATAGTATATATACATAGTTAAAAGGGCTCGAATATCGGATATTTGGCAGATTTATATGGGTGGTGTTTTATTTTTTTCCGTTTTCGTGAAACTTTATTTTCACCATTCGCCGGATTTTCGAGAGAAAAAAACTTCTTCATAACTCTGTGACATTGAAGTACATGAAACACCAAATCGAAATATTTTTCAAATATTTATGTATAGTTTGGAGGATGATAAGCGTTAAGATAAAGCTTGCAGCTATTTTCAAAAAATATTAACCCAGAACTGAACAATTTCATTTTTTTGCTATTGGATTGTCGAGAAGAGAAAGAAATAACAAAAGTAAATATCGTTTCGCTCCATCATTTCTCAGGCATTTTCTCCATCTCTTGTCTTCGTACATATTCTGCGCTAGCGGATGTTGGTTCGTTCACCAGTACCCCGATGGGACAGGTATTCCCTCCCTTGTTTCCTAAAGCTTCTTGGATCAGAGCATATCTTGCTTGGATCACGTATACGAGCAATCGCCACTGAGTCGCGCGGTGACTCGTCGAGGACGAGGCGTTCGATTGAAACGTCTCCGCATGTTGTGGCTAGTGCTCGTTCGGCTTGCGGTAAGCTTGACGCTGCTTTCTGTCTCCATCTTGCTCCATCTCGGTTGTCTAGCACGTGGAATTGCTCGCTCGCTGTTTTTCGCCCTTATACAACAGTCAGTTACTTTACAGCCAACCACATCCACGGAAACTCTTTTCTTTGCCAAGTCAAGCTTTGAGATAACACTCCCTTTGATAACTCCGCGGTAAATTCGCATTACCTTAAGTTTGTAACGTTCTTTCGGTCTTCTCTTTCTGTCCTTATCGCATGTACGATCCACGAGCATCACATATGCTTATGCAGTAAACATACTTCGCGAGTCTCATAGTTCTCCATTATGTTTGAATAAGTCTTAGAAACTTGGCAAGTTAATTCACTGGTATTATGAATCTCGCATAATTTGCTGATAATAACTGAGCATATGACAAGCCACTTTGTATAGACGTGGCAAAAAATCAAAGCAACAGATACAAGAATATCTCTCCTCGATCTGTAAACGAAAAAATGAAGTTTTTCTATCTTTCTGTATTTGTGTGTTTGACGTATGATTGGAATCTATCGTGCAATATTCAAACAAAATTCAAACGTTTACGGTATGTAGTGGACAAGAGGAAAAGACCCGAGACATGCAAGACGTGTCGTGATCCCTCAGCCTTCTGAACCATAACGGAAATATCCTTTCTATTTAGGGGTCAGAGACTTGAGAATTACATTTGGTCCGTTTGCTAGTGCCATGACGTCTGTCAGAACAGAGCTGGAAAATCGTTTGGGGAGTTACGGATATGCGCCTTGCTATGGCCACAGCAGGAACATCAAAGAGCAGTGGAGGTATCAAGGCGCAAGAGGTGAACAGGCCAATTTCGTTGGTCATGCAACCTTACTGTTATCTAGAACTCGCTTTGTTCGCGCTAACCGGGATAGACAACTGTGAGGTAAGATAATTTGCTATCTCGGACACGCGCATCTGACTGGCTGTTGTTATTAATTAATATTTTATGCACTTGATGGCACGTGGATCAGAAACAAGGGCGAAACAATTTCTCTATTATTTCTAAATTGCGAGTATTGTTCGTCAAAATAGCCTAATAAAATGTTCATCAACCGTTGTTGGGTGATTGAAAGGTCATCGAGGGCAACTGCAAATTTATTATTCCGATGTATTGCCGTTACATAACTTGGGGCTCGAGCTAATTCATTTGAATTAAACCAACAATCGTTCGTTCATTTTCTATTTCAATACTGATATGTGCTCTGGTGACGCGAGAAATCGATCGATAGATACTCAACGTGTGCCTCTACAAACGAACACTACGAAACTCTCGATGTACGTCTTGTGGTAACTGTTCATTGCCAGCTTACGAGTATGATTAATTCATTAAACGTAATGCAACTAGACACGGAGGATAACGATATATGAGAAGTCCAGGTTTACGTCTGTGTCACATGTGAACTGACCTGGGATTGTTACATATGCCGACATTAATATAATAGATATGTAGGGGACATGGTACATCATGTATTTCTCGCGTATGCCTGTCGTGCATTCACGAGCCTGTCAACGAGGATGCAATACTTTTGGAATTAGTCCTGGTGTTCCAGATCACCAAGCATGCATAATCATTATGAATCAAATTCACATTGATCTCGTGTATCACTCCGAGCTTTAGCGAACGGTTGATGATGGGTAGGTATTAAATATACGATTTTTTTGAATGATGCATTCACGAGGCCTAAGCTTTAAAAATATACTGAGGTTTTTCTCAGCTTTGGTAATATTTCAATTACATGTTTCTCATACTATCCAAAGCATAATGCTTACAACTACAACAACCGCACTGGTGAAGTGTAAACATAAGTTCAGACCGCAAAAAAATCCAGAAAATCATCAATTCATTTATTGATACATTATGTCTTGTTTGCTTGGTTTTTTTTTTTTTTTTTTATTTATGTAATCTTATAAAATCAATTACTGTAGAGCCATATAATTTTTTAATAATCGTTTGTTGAATATTTTTATAGAAATTGACATCACTTCAAAACTAGTGATGTAGCGAATCAATCTTGTTTGTTGAATAAAAAAATGTTCTTTCGCATAAATAAGTTGAAGAAAAATAATTGTAGTACTGCAGAGAAGTATTTAATTATAAAACCGATGCTTATCCTCGTGAATAACTCTTGTAGAAATGAATAACGAAATTGTGAACTGTTAACGACAAAAATTTGAAGAGATTAATCATTTTTCGGGTTTTTACACTGTGAACTCGTCTGGACGGAAATGTAGTTCGATGATAGGATTATAATTATTTCTTACGTTTCAGAAACAGCAGAAACCCATAGCTATGGCTGGAAAAGACCCAAAAGAATTGAAACTTTTGCATAGAGTTTCCTCTGAACAAGATTTGTATCATTGATAAAATAAAATGCTGCAGATTATCTTCTCAAACGACATATATATTGCAAGTATCTATATATAAGTATTGGAATATTTCTGTGAATTGTTCAAACATCGTTTTTTTTTTCAATTAGTTCGCAAGTAAATGAATAATTTTCTGATTCATTGAAAATTTAGTTCGGTAGTCTCCGACGAGCAGGCGTCTTGGTTTTCAAATCTTCACATGGCTGAACTTTTGTTTCCCGATTAGTCGCAGCTGGGTTCCCTCAGATTCCGTACAACTTGGATCCTCGCAAACGTGACTGGGTATGTCACGTTGACTCGTTTGATAAATGTGCTGCAGAATTCTCCAGACGCGAATGTAAGACCATTTGTTACGCAATATCAAACAGCCACGTGATTCCGAGGTTGCATTGAATTTGATAAAATATAACCAACAGTTCGGTTTATGCATCGCAGCATACTATCCTTTTAGTTCGGATGAGTACAGTTGCATAACACGAAATCAAAATTATTTATAAATTCGGATATCGTATATGATAGCTATACAAGACATAACAGCAAATATATATGCGTTATCGAGATCGGAAACTCCTCTAACCTCCTCTCCGATTAAGCCACATATGCCTTTGTGATACATCCATGGCTGATGCTACTCGTTTCCTTCCACTACTCAACCAACTGTCTGTCATTTGCATATGAATCGCGATAATGCATGTATATGTACGAACACATGCAAGATAACGGTATTTGCAGAAGTACAAGTAGATGAAGATTGTCTCAAAAGTAGAATCCACTAGCGAGCTAAATTTTTCAATTCTATATCCATAAATCGCTGTCCCTTTTTAACTCCAACGCATTTGAACTTAATTTGATGAAAAAAATCAACGATGCTTTCTAAACAATTAATCATATTTTTATCAGCATATTGGTTATGATTGAATAATCATTGTTCCAATGACACCTAAAAGATTACAATTGATAAGAACTTTTTCCTCTGGTGGATATTTTAATCATTACACCTTAATAGTCAGCGCGGACTTAACATTGGGCACACCATATGAATGTCCCATAAATACGTTTGTGCGATACGGAAACAAATGACAATTATGCAAATATCTAGAAGAAACGCACGTTAGAGGCGTCTTGGAAAAAAGCTTGTTAATGGGGACCTGCAACAATAGAATTAAAACATGAGCAGACATGTCATGATAGTAATTGAATGGAAAGGATATGTTAGATGTCAATCAAAAACCTAAAGAATCAATATTGAAACACTGGGTTGCTCAGGTAATACGCTTTCAGCATGTTTCAAACGCTGTTCACGGAAGACATGAACATTCCAGCTAAGTGACCGGATGAATTTCCAGTTGAGGTTTGCGAAGGATATGCAAATGGCAGGAGAAAAAGTAAATCTATGTCTGAGTCTCTTCCAACGTCGAAAGGCTGAAACCCAGTCGTTTACTCTTTACTTTTTGTTGTTGTTGAAATTCCATTAGGCCACGAGACAAGGGAAAAGTTTGTTTGATTGAAATAGATTCTCGTTAAATAAACTAGACGTTTTTTCTGGGTGTGTAAAGGACTAGAATCAAAGGACTTGGATGTTCTCTACTTCGATATTAATCTGTACTATAAACTCATCAGAGTTTTTTTTTGTATTTAGAAATGGACTTCTCGTCAGAATTTGTTACGCCAATTTTTATGAGCACATGCTTCTAGTGGATCTATTCCATTATGCGTTTCAACTTTCTTCTATTCCCGACATATATTTTTTTCATCCCTACATGTATATTGCACTCTCGCTTTCGGTCTGCAGTACGATTTTTCTCCGTCCCTTTCTTGCACTTTCTCTCTTCTCTTGATTCGTTGCCAGAGAAGGATAGAGAGGAATGAGTAGCCCATCGAAAGTGCCAATCTCCGTTCGGATGGGGCACACGCCAGAGTAAAAATCTACTCTCGGTCGCAGCGGGCGAGAGCAGCAATAGCGGTGCCCAAGTCAGCCAGCCAGAGAGCCAGCATGATTTGCATATGAATCTAAAACGTGAGAAGAGTGGAGGAGGGTAGCTGGAGCTGGGAATAGCTGGACGAACGACCTTGTTTGTGTGTCCATGTGGGAGATGTGTGTACAGGAGAGAAAAGCTCCGTACTTTCTATGTATGCGGAGTTTTTGGTCCAAGCTATCCGGTGGTATATAGCGTGTGCAGGGAGTGGGAAATTGCGACAAAAAGAAAAAAGTGAAATTAGTTAGCTCCCTGCAGTGAAGGTGGTAAGCATGCGAAGGCGGATCCGTGCCTGAAAATATAGCAGTAACAGTCGACCTCGTCGGAAGCTTGCATAGGAAAAGAGAGAGAAAGACAGGAAAGAGAGAAAGAGGAAGCACTCCGAACTCACATGCGACCCGTACCTACTGAAAGGCTTGACTTTCACGCGAGATGCATCGAGGCCAATATACATAGTCAGCGACTGTCACCAGGCTAGTGTACTTTACGTAGCTAGTAAAAACGATTATATGCGCAACACGAAAAGTGCGCTTACTCTTTGTGCATCTGCGTATTTATTACACATTCTACCAGTTGCTATTTATTCAAATTCATGACTTTATTTTTAATCTTCTGCTGTAATAATGTCGACTTAACAATTTGTAGTCCGATTTACAGCCACGCACAAGCCATTCGTGATTATTTGCTGAAATTAAAAAAGGTGTGGCCTGCATTCGAAAAATTTGATTCTGTGAAACTATTGAACTGAATGTTTCTGGTCCAGGTGACGTCATATTTACATCAAATTTAATAATAAAATTTATTAACAATCACTTTCGCTGTAATAGTTGACACAATCTTTCAATAATGACATTCTCCACAATGCATTTTAATTGAAACGACTTTAAAATGTTTTTAGCAAATTCTGCGAGAGCTAACGATCGAGAGACAATTTCAAAATATACGAGAGCAAAATATTTTCGTTAATGTAATTAATAAAGTTAGAAAATAACTAGTGCTTTTCTTTCGAGCAAGAAACGAGTGAAGGAACATATTAAAAGTTGGGCAAGCGTTATAAATCTTCAAAAAACATTTTTAACATTGAACACTGAATTATTGATGAGCAGTGCTTAAGGTGAAAAAGAACTGGAAGAGTTTTGCTGAGCAGGATAGTTTTCGATCCATATCGACGAATTTTATTTACATTGCCAGATGGAATGTTATTGGGTCTCGGTTTGCCACAGCTTCGTACCACAACGAATTGTTCGGCATTCTCATCGATATTCTACTTCGATAAGAAGCAATTGTGAGATTAATGAAATCACAAATTCATATAAAACTCGATTGAGCCACAGATGGAGGTAGAGAGAAGAGAAGAAGAGAAGAAAAGCTTTATTGAGTCACTTTTCAATAATGTCAACAAATATTCGTATAATCCAAACGATTCATCAAATATTTGTCTCTAATTCAATGTTACATTCAATACATTGATCAATATTAGATAAAATAGTGAAGAAAATAAATCCTCAAATTATTACAGGATTCCTAACATAGCAGTGCAACTTTCAATAAGTGAATGAACTGCTATCATTAAATCAATGTCGTTATCACGATGTTGTTGGAATATGCACTTTGTTTGAACTTTTTACGTTGTTTAGCAATCCTTTGAATAAGTCTGTAAATGTCTCTACATTTACTACAAACAGATGACGTTGTATGAATGAAAAAAATTAAAGTCTTTACAAAATTTCAATGGCGGGCTTAAGTTTAATGTGCAAACGATGTTCAAAGATCCAGAGATGCTCTTTCATTGAGACAAGCGCTCACTGCCCTATTCTGAGGCGACTTATCGTGATGAAAATCTTAGATTTCGTCAGTCCAGTTTCAACTATCTCTACTAGACGAATTATTTTTTCATTTTGTAGCGACCGTTTCGTAGTTTACCCTTGGATTTAGTTCCAAGATCCTTTGACGAGTTCTGGGAAGCTTTATGGAAAATCCTCACATTGTTCGAAAGCATGCACAAGGTAGAATTTTGTTCCTCTTTCCCTCTTTCTATTTCTATTCCAATGTAGAGTTTGTTTTCTTCAGAACTTGCGAAAGACATTTACTATTTTCCATCGTCAGTATGCATCAAACAGCTTTTGACGCAATGTGGCCTGCGCCTTCAAGCCTTAAGGGCAGAATAATAAATAGGAGGTGGGAGGAATAGTGGCAAAAGACCCTGTGCATTCGCACCCTCAGGTTGGAATGCACAGAATGGGATTTTTCCTGGTCCCCTGGTCATGCATACAACCTTCACATGCACAAAGGAAAATAGAGTTCAACACGAAATTCAAATTCCGCTTTCAGTTGGTGCTTTCTATATGCATTCAATCTCACATTCAACCCCAATACCTTGAAAATTTCATCGAGAGAATGTGTCAGAGTGATGACAGAAGCAAAAAAGACATAGATTAACTGAGGGACTTGGAACTTTAAAGAGATATAATATTAAGAGGCGAAACGTTTTTTTAAATATTTATGGTATGCTGAGGGGTTTATTTATTTTTATTCCTGTAAAATGAATTTGAAGAAATGTTACTTTCTCGGTATTTTAGAAGTTTTTACGTGCAGTTAAATTCAATATTTAAATTATGTTATTGTTTATTTATATTTTTTTATACGTTTTTTTAAGGGGTAAAAACAAAGATTTTTCTTTGAGGAGGCAGAATGGCGGCGTATAATTTTCAGTGGCTTGTGACACGTGTATTTTGTCTAGAAGAAGTCAACGCGAGAGTGACACTCAAAACGTCCCCTCGGGAACTCAACTGCGGGAGAAATGCATAATCCACAGGGGAGATAGGGCCGTTTCTAGACGTGAGACTGTTTTTTCTTTCATAATTTACAGCACTGCGGCGATAAATTACGCGAAAAGCACAACCGCGGAAAAGACGAGGAAAAAGAAGGAAATAAAAAACAATAAAAAAAAATTTAAAAAAAATAGAAAAACGTAGAGCTGTGTACCCTCTCACGCAATGCTCCGAGGCTTTTCCTATTTTCATTTATTTTTTATTTCCTTCTCTGTCTTTGCTTTACATTTTCCTCTAATTCCACTCTCGCCTCCCCCTTATCCAACGACTCTTACCGCATTTATTTGTTTTCTCGTGAAGCATAATAACTGAACACACCAAGCACTCGTGTTAAATATCTTTTTCAAACGATCTCCGTCGTTGTTTAAATTTTATGATTACGTAATTTTGTTAATTTTTTCTTTTTTCTTCTTTAGGAACTTGCAAATTGAATAAAAATCGTTAATGGCATTTTTTCAAATTGACAAAATGATGAATGGAAATATGAATTTTTGTTGTATCTGATTATTCAATACCTTCTTTGAAGACATTACTTTATTTATTTAAATTTGTATTTATCTACCGTTCACTAAAAGATTATCCTCAATATCGTAGGAGCATATACACCGTAAAAGTTGAGCACACCTATACTGTATGGCTGTTCTGTTGGTTGTTGATTCTTCAAGTTTAGACTCCGCTATAATTCACGCGCGAGTTTATTCATAGATACGATCAGCGTTGAGATCGACAAGACAAAAGGTGGCATTGCGGCTTTCAGACTCGGCAGGCGATATACGGCAAGGTAGACATTTTTACAAAGAAGTAGAAGCAGAGTCTACGTATCGTCTATATTTATATTTTATATGCTACGCTATAGAAACACATGCTTGCTGTATGTAATGTATATTTTCAGTTGCAACGAGTAGAGCGCTTTTTTACAAAGGTTTTATATGCCGGGCTTGCGAAGCGTGGATTATTATTACGTGTCCCTTTTGAATTAAAGCAGGCGTATATTATGAAGCACACGTGAAGCATACAACGAGGAATATGACGCTCATAGTGGCTCTAAAAATCCACCGCTGCGCTCTGAACTTACCATGGCAAAAGGGGGAATAGGATTAAATGAGACAAGGGTTACGGTTGTATAGTCGTTTCGTTGGATCATCAACGGAGGACCAAAAAAATCTAAAAACGTATCAGATTTTGAAACAAAAGCATTTGGAATTCTTCTAACCGAAAAGTGACGACATATCCATATTCCAACAAGGAGGAAAATAAAATTTTGATAGATAAGAGTTTAGAACGAAAGAAAACTCGTGGAATCGAAACGAAGACATATTTACATTTTTTTTTTTTTAGAAATAAATTCGACTGTCGATTGTCTATTAAATTTGAAAAAATTCTGGCAGTTGGCTCCAGATATGGATTTCAAGATTTTATTTCCATTCTCTAGGAAACATTTGGTTACTCCCCCGCTTCATATGCATAGGTTTCAAGGCCATGAATCTGAAATTTTTGTTCTCACGTTGGAGTTATAAGGTGTATTGAATCAACCTTTCTTCAAGTGTAAATAAATACCAAATTTCAACATACAGAAAAATATATCGTATAAATTCATACGAAGGAAAAAGGAAATCTGCTTCAATGATTCTCATAAAATCCTTGAACACGTAATTTAGATTTCATCGAGATCAGAAACTGTTCGTTCTGTGGATATTTTATATTCTTTTTTTATACTATGCTGACGAGATATGGTTTGGACATATATGCCGATCACCAAAGCTAAGCAGCTTCGAGCGTCGACGTCAATACTTCGATTGATGACCGTTCAGTTATACGACGGCCTGAGTATCAATAGTTGAGGGGAAGACAGTTTTACTGAGTTCCTGATGGGCGAACCAATAACTGAATTTCAATAAAAATATAGCCACTACACAGTGGCTGGGTATCCCATAGTTTCCTTTGGCTCTTGTGCAAAGGCGACTAAGTAGTGCATTTAGACAAAGTGCCTAAGGGCTAAATTCTAGAGGTTTTTCCAAAAACAGGTACAGGAACCGTAAAATGAGTTTAAAGTAATAATTATATTTAAAAAAATGGAATAAAATTAAAAGTACGGTCGATATAATGGACAAAGCAGCTATCCGCCTCCTCCTTATCACGGGTTTGACATTGTATATAAAATTTAAAAATCTACATTCAAAAAACTGCGTCTATTTGAGGATTTTCAGTAAAAAAAAAAAATCATTTTTGACTATTTGCTATTCCTTGTGAAATAAAATGATTTTTTTGCACTCTTCCAACTGAATAGGAAATGTATTCATTGATTGATCTTTTCTCAAAATATGATAATCCGTAATTCTGGATTTTGTAAAATAAAAATAGTCAAATCTAAAAACGATTTAAATTAATAAATAGGCCTATAGTCACGTTGATTATCGTGATAAGACAACTGTCAGTATGGACTGAACTAAATATGCATGTACTGTACGTAGTTTAATAGAGACTGCTCTACATACTAAAGCCCCGACTGTCCATAGACCGCAAACTGAGCAAGCTTGAAGGGAGGGTTTTGAGACAGACGGGGTAGTTGCAGGTCCTCCCAAAATTTATCGCTGGCTTCGAACCGCCGGACACGAGAGTCAAGTTGATGGACCGAGCGACGATAAGGTTACGGAAGGGAAGCTTCTCCTACGGAGCAACAAGACTCCTCTCGTGGTCAAGCTCAAACTACAAACCAGGGAACCCCCTAACCAAGGATCCAATACCAGTGAAGCTTTGCCAAGGACCTGCTACGGAATACAAATTCGCCTGTGAAGACTAATATTAAGAACTTTCCACTCCGTTTTTCATACTGTCCTTTCTATTTCTTTTCGGCTTACATTTTTTTTTTGTTTTCTGCAAAAACACAACATTTTATACGTTTTCTTATCCCGCAAATGGTTTGCCGCAAAAGCCTCGTGAAATTGGTTGAACAGCCAATAAAGAATTGCAGTTTTTTTTCTACCATCGTGGTTTTCATATCCAAATCTTTCCTCAGTCGCTTTGAATGTCAAGCGGAGAACAAAATACATAAATTTAGATCAAGACCAATGTCTCCAATTAAATCATCGATATTCCTGAGCGGTAAGAAATCATTCAATTGTCCTAATGAAAATTCATTCATTTTTATTGCAAATGCATTTTTTTTTTGTTATACTTGCGATTTATAGTTTTGCGATGTCGCCATTGGAAAGTTAATCAACTCACCTGAAACATAAATCAATAAGTCCCAATTAAATACGACAAAAGTTAATTGACTTCTTAAACATTGATATATTATATTATACGATACGTTTATAGTCAATTAAATTTGTGATTCCATGAAAAATGAATTCTTTAAAAATAGAATATACTCCATCGAATAAGACCATTAAAAAAGAATTTCAAGGAAAAAAATCGTTATTCGCAGCCCATATATCATTTCGCCCCAAGCACGTGCGTAATCTGTCCAGCCCATAAACTGCTTCAGAATTGAGGTAAGGATAAACTGAGAAAAACGTCCGCACGTGCCATGGAATAGGTGTTGATAGTTGCAATAGAGTGGGAAATAGCGATAAAAACATAACCCTCCCCTAAACACATCCCTTCGCCAAGTTTGCGAAACCATTTGATTTTGTGTATTGCGTTTTTTTTTTATTTCAAAATCATATATTGACCATTTCATCATTCTACTTCCATCAACTCAATGTATATATTTAAGAAACTAGAAATCCTTCAAGGATTTTCTGAGAAAGGCACATTCTGAAAGTATGTACCAAAAATATTTTTAAAACGATATAAATTGTAATCAAGATATATTAGGATTACTTATGATGAAAATACCGATTTTATACATTAAGAATATAATCTGGAGTACTCGAACTAAATCAAATTGATGCTGTTATCTTAATTTCCACACTCCATGATTTGAAGTAAGTAAAAAAACGTAAATATAGACCATGTAAGAGATCTTGAAATGATTAAAAAACAAAATTGATGAATTGAAAGCCTCTTAACGGTAGATAAGGGTGAGAAAGGACGTTTGTACTATAGGGAAAGAGCGCACCAGGTACAACGATAACTCGTGTCGTCTCCAGAGCGTAACGGTTGGCCTATAACATGGAAAATTACAGTGACTCGGGTACACAATCTCCTAAGTCATAAATCGTTTGGTTTGTATGGGGGATTGGAAGGGAAGGATCTGTGCTATAGCAAGCTTCAACGTACAGGAGGGTAACAGCCCACTGTGTGTGTGAATGTGGTCTTCCATGCGCATTCGCGTAACTTGGATATGCTTCTCTCTAAAGTGCCCTCGTCACTAGATGGAAATGGTCATTGGCGAGGCGTTAAATCGTCATTCGAACGTTTCTGGTTTCTGAACTATAGAAATGCTGGTCTACTATTCTCTCAGTGTTTCGATGTTCACGCCAATCCGCCTGGAAACCTATTCCACCCGTTTTAGGTATTTTCATTGTTGTTTCTCCCTTAAACGTAGCCAAAGCTCCATCAAGTGAATCAACAACTCGCACCGTGGCTTTATGCGTAATTTCACACAGCTATCTAACAATTTACAACTATTCGCACTTGTTTATCTACACAACATTTATTCTGGCAATAAAAAAAATCATTAATGTTCTCTAACAAGTAGAGAAGAGTTTACTAAGTTTTCAAACTTGATAGTTAAGCATGAAATTCTTTTTAAAATATTTTAAAGAGTTTTTTAAACTATACTGACGATGATTTTCCTTCGGTAGAGAATACCTTGAATAAAGAATCCTTAGTTCATATATATATACCTTTTGAATCGATGAAATTTGCACATGATAAAATGTAGATAGTTAAAAAAAAGAAAGCGGATAAAATAGTAGGATCAAATGACAGTAAGCGGAACAAGACCAATGCTACTAATATAGTATATTTTCTGCGGCACAAAGTGTGAGAATGTGGGAACAGACAGTGAGTGAGGATTGGCGAAAGGATCGAGTGACACTAATATCAGTGTGGGACGGTTCGATTCAACGTTGAATATTGGAAGGAACAAAGTAACGATCGAAGGGAGGTTTGTAGAAGGGAATGCAATAAAAAAAAAGGTTCTCACCGTGATTGTCACGGTAACGTACATAGGGATGCGGAGAATTTAGTGGGCAGGGATGTGTAAGTAACGGACGAGGCTCACGAGTCCAACGAAATCGATAGATACAGAGAAAGAGTGTGGAGAAAAAGCAGTGGAGATAATTCGCCAGAGAAAAGTGCCAACCGGCAATGTGGTGAGCTATTAGCTGGCCATGTCCCCCACTGTCTATGGGGTTTCCTAACAATTCATGAACGATTTACGGTCAGCACTATCCGCCCGAAATTTTAGCGCTTTTACATTCACTTTTCTTCCTCGCCCTGACGCCCGAAGCCCAACCCTTATCAATCGCGCCATTTAATTTCAATTCAGTCGGGAAATTACGTTCTTGTTATCGTAGTAAATCCTTCATAACAAATTTCCAGAGTATTTTTAACGATGGAAAATAAAGTATTTCAAACAGTCGATTTGAAATATCGATCAAATAACAAGCTATAAATTATGAGATTCCAAACGTTCGATTATGTAAACCACCCTAATGTACTCAACGTTCTCCAATAAACCGCCTTTCCGACCTTTTTTATGTCTACCATTTTTTTGGAATTTCTTTTTCTTTTGAAGATGAAACATGATCCTTTACACCTTTCATCCAGGTAATAAGGGAATGCTTCATGGGACTACTTGGTATAAAATGTAGTTAGCAACACATCCTAGTAAGAAGACCTTTGAGAATAGAAACGTTTGCAGAAATATAATGCTTGTGCTGATGGCAGTCGGAAATTGTGTCGGGGCAAAGCGCGTATAAACCATCCATATTTTTACAACGAGAACGACGATTTTGTCCACTCGAGAATCTCTCAGGAAACGTTTTTAATTGCCATTGATAATAAATTCTCGAAACATGCGTGCATCGCAAAGTATACAAAGAAAGAATTTGATTATTTCAATTATTTTTCTCATCAAACATGGCACCAAAAAAACCTCACCAAAAAGGTTTGTGACGAGTTTCAATTTTTAAAAAATCAAGTTTGCCTTTTTATATATTCGTTTTTTTCAAGAACCTACCTATCAATTAGTTTTTTGATCTATTGTATTCATTCGAAAATAGATTCACATATTGCAGAGAATAGCTTCATCTTTATTCAACTTTGCTACTGGCTGAAGCTATCGGTCGATCAATTAACGTTTTCATACTCGCGGTTACTCTTGCCCAATTACAAGCTCTAGCAATATAAAATATGATGAAAAACAAACACAAAATATTGGCCCGTTTACAGCGCTGCGAAGACCCGAGAAAGGAGCACGACTGAAATGAAACATTTCCAGCGGATATTACAATATTTCTCGTTATACATCACCACCATAAAGAATGTATGTGTTAAATCCGAGTTTAATTAAAAATGGTACACCACAACGTACAAATACGAACACTGATGATATATGTTTACGCTCGTACGAGTTTTCAATATCATTCGTTCTCCGCCTGTGTCTGATGTATCATTAATGCTAGACTGTTTATTTTCCATCTGGTACACCAAAATTATCTAATATTTGTTCAATACCATTCCACAAGAGACGTCACAAGAATTCCGCTCGTTGCTCAAATGTTTAGAAGGTTGCGGATGGTTTTTTTTTTTTTTTAATATTTTTTTACTTTCCAATTACATAACAGTGCAGTTGAAATATGAGCCGGACTGATGACGAATAGAAATAAATGTTGCTTAATTCATAAACGATTGATTGGAGTCTTTCCTCAGTAGGATAATATTTATTACCTTCAAAGTAATGAATCAATTTTTGCATTGGAGCCAGCAAAGTGTAGGGTTTTTGTAAGCTTCAAAAAAATATCGTTTGTCAGAAGAACATTGGATTTTTCCATAAAGGACAAAAAAAAATTTGCGTGATATCTGGTTAAATTGCGGAAACACTGTTTCCCGGAGGCGGGACAGACAAAAGATCGTGTGAAGACGAGGGGAGAGTGGTGACGTACGGTTCGGGAGTCGTTCTCTTTTGCTCACACTGGTTTCTGTATCTGTTGGCAACCGCGAGGAGATATCGATTCCTCTCGTGAAGGGATAGAGTGCAAGCGGTGGTCCGCGCGTGCGAAACCAACCCACCCATCGTGGTCGCGTTCCCGTATGCTCGTTGGAGGGGTTGAAAGGCATGGTGGGGGATTGGGTGAGAGAAACAGTGATCGATTTCGTTACCTTTGGGGCGTGGGTCTGCAAAACCGATTCGGCCGTACACCAGCCGATATCGTTTATTGCTTTCACAGTCTGAAAACAATGCCTTTACACAAACGTAGATATACGGATGATAGATGGGCCAGGAGACGCGTTTCTATTCCATATCGAAATTGCTAGCGTTTCCATGCAATTTTTAGGTCTCCCTTGTCCATTCCGACATAACTATTCTTCCATTGTTATCGAATGTTATCTCAACGCGCCCGAATTGTTATATCTTTCAAAAAAATATTCATCATATCGTGTGGAATTCCCATAATTTTCAAACTTGATGAATTGCGGGAGCATTTAGAACCCAAAAGATTCCTAATGAAAACCCCTCAAAATAGACTAGGAAATGTTTGAAAAATACTTATTTCTTTTTTTGTTTCTTTCCATACGTGACAAGGAAACCGAAAAAATCAATAGTTCTATACTCTGAATCACATATATCCGAATTTGGATTTCGCTAGTCAGTGAAATAGGGTCTTTAAGGGTTGGGCAAATACTATTACAGAACTTTGTCCTTTTGCTAGTTGCTTCGTCATGAGCGTCAGAGATTTGCATATGCTACCAGGAATTTCCAGGTGCTTTCACTAGAACAACCCGTTCCCTATTTTCTTTGAACAAAGGCTCTGGACGGGTAGCTAAGAAGGGCGGAACGTACAAAGGGTTAGTAATGTTTTGATCACTCAGCTAACTCATATTGGAGATGAGGAAATGTCTGTGACTCTAGAGGATGCGAGGCTGTATCCACTACGATTATGGAATTACGGTAACTGTAGTATCGGTGTGTTTAGGTAAATGTGTCTGAAACAGGGAGTATCTAGGATGGATGTGTTGGTTTGTGTCATTCGGAGGGTGGTGGGCGAGGAAATCCTTTCGATGGAGTGAGTCGTGGAGGTACTATTAACTATACGTTGATACGGAATATAATGGAACTGAGGATTGAAGAGGTTAGAGATTGGTAAAGAGAGACAGCGTTTGAAAGAGCAAGAGAGGAGCGAATGAGAGCAGAGAGAGAGAGAGAGAGAGAAACCTCGAGAGACCACAGATGCGAGGAAAGTATCTCGGACGTGCCACCTACAGGACACTAGAGTAACATGAATTCGTAGCCTCTCCTGGGGTCGCTGGAGACGCGCTATCGGCTACTCCATTGCTCATCATGACGTAGCGCACTAAGCTTGAACAAAGCCCCGATGTGCAATGCTTTTCTTACCCTTCTAATCTGGCTTACCAGGCTACCTACTAGAGACTCAAGACCATACAACCAAGACCATCAACCAACGGGAAAGACTAACGTAGCAACGAGTTAGTGAAAGAGCAAAAAGACTAAATTACGTCGACCAGTAAAATAACATTATCTGATTAATACGTTCTTTCTCTCTCTCTATCTTTTTTTCATTCTAATAACCGGCGCAAAAGATCACTGTTAATTCCATTGAACCATGGCAAAGATTCTGTTGTCAACTATGAAGAAAATATAAAAATTGGCGCTGTTATGTCATTTCTTCGGCACAAAGGTAAACAAAATAAAGTTTAAATAATAGTACAACATCATTATTATTTATGAATTAATTTTGTTTTTTTTTAATTCGTCTTTCAATTTGCGATATCAAATATTTCAATAATTGATAATCTATATTTATTGTTTTCCGAAGCAATAATACGTTGTTGAAAAAATGAAAATCCAATTATCGCGTGGCTCAGATATTTGATGTTTCTGAAAACTTTCAACGTAATTTGATCTAACGAGATACAGAATAAATGAAGGTTTTTTGCCTGGCAACGCCGTTAAACTGATATTGGATATTTAAAAATCTAGACTATGGTTTTATTCAGATACCGTTATATCATGAGGGAGAAAGTGGGAGGAGAAAATATGGGAAAATACAATCCCATATTTCCTTTCTGATCGAAACACAGCCTATAAAATTCGAATAAAGTGACGCACGTGTGTCAGGCTCGCTTCACCAAACGCATGATAGCTTTTGGTCAAAATGTACAATTCAGCCATTTTGTTTACGGACCAGCCAACACGACAGGACCAATATGTGCGATAAAATGTTCACTTTTTTATATGCAGAGAGAGAATCATAATCCAAATATTACTTTATAGTGAACACAAAAAATAACAGTTGTTGTTTTTTTTTTTTTTTTTTTTTGTTAAAAGCATGCATTTTTTATTTATTTTAAAAAAATGGCAAAAACACATTTTATCGTCATACAATAATTATATTATGACTTAAAATATATGTTACTGGCAATAAAAATGTACAAGTGAGATTATCAAATTTTTTCATAATTCTTAAGACCTCGTATCATACCTTCGTTGCACTGTGTGTATATATATCAAAATTACGACACATATTTCGATTTAGGAGTGGAATACATTTAGGGTTTAGGATTCCTTTTTCTAATTAGCTACTATGTCGAAAACGAATATTTAAAACGGCCTGTACGAAATTTTTGAATGGGAGCCAGAAGTGCAGAGCATAAAGTTCGGCCAAAGAGAAGTATCAAGGGAATAGGATACGGACAGTGAATACTGGTGATGACATGTTGGACCAGTATTTGAATCTGGAGCGAGTAGTTTCTCCAGCATGTGTAGGTTCAATTAATTACAACCCTACGAGGCGTACTGTGGAGTATTAAAAGGAAACCGAGCTGCCGGTCTCGCTTGAGTTCAAACGTTTGAATATTTTTGCTTTCATACTAGTCACTTCAGTCTTGGTCCCTTTAAAAAACAAAAAAAAACCTCTTAATTTTTGTAAAACAGAATTATTATTATCGATGAAAAGTCAACGAAAAAATGCTGATAAAATTCTCTCGGATGAATCAGTAATTAAGTTAGTTTAATTCACTTAAAATTATGCATTTTCGACGTTCCTCCTTACAGTATTTATAAAGAAGTTGGCTCATAGACTATTTTTTCGCAAATAAATTATTCATGCTGTAAACATCATGATTTTTATTTAGCATTTGTAAATTTACATGAGCTAACGTGCAGAACGAAAGAGTAGAGAGTTTCTAGACCATCGTGAGCATTTTACTTTTTTTTATTTCTTCTTTTAATGCCTTTTTTCTCATTTCTTGCACTCATCTCGCTTTTCAGCAGCCTAGGCTATGCTGCCGCAGCTACCAACCAACTTTAGTAAAAACGTATCTATACTATTTTCCACTATCAAGCTGGGACCACTCTCGCAGCTTGCTCCCATTTTTTCCGCATTTTGCTCCCTTTCATCAGTGCCACCTTCGGTGGTTCCCTGGCTTCAGACCGAGTCACTACATCTAACCAACTCGCTGGATGCGAGACAGCCAGTCCAAAACATATGAACGCGATATAAAAGAGGAGTGTGCTGCATATATCTATAAATGTTCACAATCTGAAGGCAGATATATATAAAGCTGAGATCGTGACGATTCGTTTCATTCTACTTTGAAAAAGGCACTTTACGCGCTGGCACAATAACTGACCATAGTTACGTGCTTGAAATAACAAACTTTTCTAGGGACTCGATAAAACACTCAGAGACCAATCAAGCCACCGATCCTTGGACAACCCATCGCACGATCCATTTCGATGGGATCTTCAGAACCTGGCGATTCTTTCTTCCTGCGATTCAATGTGTCCATTCGTCACCCCTTAACATTTTACCGTCTGTCTTATTTTCTGCGAATTCCCTGAACGCTTGTACAGCAAATATTTTGATCATTCGAATGATGTGAAGTTAGCAACAACATTTCTTTCCTTCTTTACCACATATTACTCATAATATTAACAAATATTTATAAACAACCAAATTGTTTCATGATAATGAAAATATTTACTAAATTTATTACTAACTTGAAACATATTGATTGGGTGACTACCTTGTTTTATTCTAAATTTCAAAACGACATGAAGTTAAAGCCTGAAGACACAAGTAGTATGAATTAATATCAGTCAGGCACACGGAAATTGGAGATTCATTGTCGCACCATTGGAATGAAGATTTTCCATAATTATTATTTCTTTTTTTCCATATCATTTGTAAATGCTGGAACAAGGGAATGGACGAGCCAACGAAACTGTGGCGCAGCCAAACAAATGAATTTATAATGCAACAAAATGTTGTGTGTATAACACAACACCCCACGATACCATTCAGTCAATTTAGTAATAAAAGATCAACGAAATATTTCGTTGAAGAATTCTACCATTTTTACATTTAACAGAATGGTTTTAGTGCGATGAATTTTTTTTCCCCAGTAAACACTTTGAAAAGTATTATTTGGCACACGGAATCAATGGTTCTCGAATTTTTTGCAAAAATGAGTCCTTAAAGAAATCGGCATGTAAGCAAAATTGAAACAAAATTTTTTCTATTCTCTAACCTTTGAATAAATATGTTTATAAACAAAAAAGTGACCTGGGTATGATATTTTTTTTGTGGAAATGAGCATAAATATCATTCAATGAGATAATTTGCATATCCGTGATTTACACGGGAAATATTTCTAGGTACAGTTTGTACTGGTTGCACTTGGCACGACTGACGGTATGTCGTGGATTCGGATAATATGCATATTTTATTGAAGTATATTCGTGGTTGATTCGACATAGTGAAGGATCGTAGGGATGATAAAACACTTTCGGCCATTTGGTAACTGCGCACGAGCCTAGTTTATATCTTCGGATAAGTGCCAGCACAAACCCTAACTCGATAACAATAACGAGAAATCGATAAGGAACGAGCTCGATAGCGAATTCGTCGCTCGAACGATTCACAAATTGCCTGCGAAACGAGATCATGGATTATGATTAATAGTTCCTACCTCGCATGAATTGAACCTAAACTTTACTTCGCGTGCTCCATTGTTTAAAACCCTCGAGAATCTTTTCTCCTAGTTTTGAACTATTTAAAAAATATTTCGTTCGTTTGCTGCTCGCCTCGACTCGAAATTGCCCATTAAATTTCTCAATGAGATGAAAATGAGTATCGTAAGCACCAAGATGTGGGCTTGAGAGCAGTGAAAATTGCCAAATAATAGTGAGAGCTATTGTAATAACTTTCATAGCCGTTTGTCTTTTTCTTTTTCACAATGTACTCGAAGACAAGGGGGAACGAGTACGTCGAAAGGAAACAAATATATAACGAAAAGTCCTCCCTTCAAATAACTTATGGGAAAGTACACTTTTCTTATAATATGTCATTCGAAAATTCGTATTTGTCAACAGAATCGTGAGAATTTTTCATATCACGAGAAAAATTTATAGTTTTTAATAATTTCAATATAACTTTGTGAAAATTTTATAATAGAAAGCTTCCGTGATAATAGCAATGGGACATTCAACACATATTTTATACGCAAAAAATGTTTCATTGAAAATGTAAAAATTCTCTGAACAAAATGATCGTATTCAATTATTTAGAAACAATAATTCAAGAAGCATGAATGTTTATGTAAGAATAAATGGCATTTGAGAGAGTTTTTACTGTACCGAGAACAGAACACGAAATCTCCGAGGTGGAATGGAAACAATGGGCGGTGAGAACATTATTTCTATAGCTGTGAGTGTTTCTATATAAGGCGAGACACGAGAGTCGGGCTCTTCTGTTTGGTTGTTTCTAAACGAAAGTACTGGGGTAAGTGAGTGGAGAAAGAAAATGAAATAGACTGACTGTCGGTGTATTTAAAAGAAAATTGCCTCTCCGAACATTTCAGCCAGACGGTTCCTTCGGATCTGCGGTTCTCGCATAACCGATACAAATGAAACGTTCGAGACTGGTCAATTTTACTGGCTCAAGTATGTTTGTTTCATTCTTATTTTAGGTGCTCGGTTTTTTTTTCATTACAGTAAACGTATATATTTCTGAGGCTAGTCAATATCTCCAGATCAAGACCATTTTTTATATCATAAACTTTTCTAAAAGTATTATAATAAAACGATTCAATATTTATTTTCGGTACTTGGCTGCTTTTGGGTTACAGTATAATTCGAATTTCTTCGATTTTGTGAAACAAATGGTACTAATTAATGAATATTTTCGAACATATATTTAATGTCGAATTTTTCAGGATTTTTTTACTGCATTATTATTAGCAGTCTATCATAATCGGTTGAGTCTGATCTTAGCAAAAAACTTATTTTATTTTTTTGGAAAGCAAATTCCTGGACACCTTCATATCCAACGAAGAATTTCGAGATCCACAAATCAATATTTTTGACATTATTCCACAAATTCCACAATGATTTATCATTTTTTTTATCGATCGTTTTAGATTGAATCCCGAAATAGAGAAGGCGGCAAATCAATCGGGTGTTTCTTATAAGGACTAATGAAAAAGAAGAAAAATGTTAAACCGAATGGTAGAAAATGGCGGTCGTGACTAGCGGAGCGTATTTGTTTTTATCTCTTGGGTCTGTTGATTTCCGTTCGGTCGAACGGGTTTGAGAACAGGCGTCGCATAAAATGACGAAAGGAGATGAGACGTATTTTTTACTTAAGCGTAGCTCCAGCAAATGTCGTTCACCACGTACGTGTGTACTTTTCCGCTCAGATTACGTCGCCACACGGTCAGAGCTTATCGTGTGGCACTAAACTACATAAACCACAGTCCCGTGTGCTTTCTTCTCGCGGGAATGAAAAACCTTGAACGCTACGAACTCCACTATCCACTGGGAGTTACAGTAAAGAAGTACGAGAGGATCTTTGAGTGGGATGGTGGTTTTGCACGAACCGTAAAAAACCTCGCACAAAAGAGAGCACACGCTTGTGTGAAAAACGCGTGAAGCTGTTATAAAAAGCATGAACTTACGTAAGATGCGGAAGTTCGTTGAATCTCTGAAAGCTTTTGAGCTAAATGAGAAACTATGAAAAATAATACAGCGTGTCTGCGTAGACGAATATATAAAAAGAGTTCTCAATGCGCTTGGAATATAATTATAAATAATGACTTCTAATCCACAACAATTCTGTGAACATGTCAAAACTAAGACAAGATCAATTACAAGGAACGCATTAAAAATATTAAAAAAAAAAAAAAACGATTTTTATTTTATTCTTTAATGTTCCTGCGTATACCCTTAAGAGATTTTACGAGTCCATCCATCACATTAACCACGCGTCACTGGTCCTGTTCCTGTTCCTGCGAGACCCCCATAGTGTTGACTACAGCCAATATTAGTCTTAATGCACTAATGTATCGCATCCGTACGAAGGCTAAGGCAAACTGTGACAAACCTGGCTGATACGAAGGACTATATTTTGAGTGAGTTGGTTAGTACCATCAGAAACTCAGATAAATGCTCATCGCTTATGGTAAAAAAAAAGAAAAAAAGAAAAGAAAAAAGTACCATTTATTCATAACAAACTTAACGATTCGTGATATATGTTCATCTATTCATATTCAAAAATGTATTTTAACAAATAGTGAAACAAAAAAGAAACTGAACAAAAAGTTTTTCCCAGCTATTCCATTGTAATATTTTCGAATACAATAAAATACATTAAAACAAATCATTATATTGGGCTGGCAATCTTTCTGGGATCGTGAAATTCTGCATGTATTCGATTTTCATTTCAACGATATAAAAAAAAAGAAAAAAAACATGAATTGATGCAATAAGTTTCGAAATTCATAATAAATCTGATCTAATTTATCGTTAGAATATGACAACAATTGACCATGAGAAGCCGGCTCAAAAAGTCGAAGTACTTATACTATTTATGGTAGTTAGAGTGTCATTTCAATGACGACACTACGGTGTTCCGATTCATGGGTGGTCCACGTGACCTATATTTAATCTTGAATCTCGCAATAATCCAGTCGTATGAAAGAGGGAGAGTGCAAAATCGAGAGTCATATGATAGCGTGTTAAGTAATCACCATATAGAGTCACGTGTCTGTATGAATACACACATATGCATAAACATAGATATAAAGAGAACCAATAGCACCGCCATGTGTGGAATTTGGAGTCATATGGCAGTGTCAGTTTCCAGTGTAACTAGGGAACCGGAAGCTGACTCGATGCGCCTCAAATCGATTTCACCCCCGCCTTTACACCACACAGCCTCCACACCACGGGATTATCATACAAAGGATTTCCCGCATTTACGTGGTACGAATGCAAATCCCTCGACGTTTTCCGAGTGGGCTCCATTTTTTTTATGTACTTTTTTTTTTCAACCTTTTTTTTTGTCGTCTCTCACCCTAACTGACATCACCCGTTATCTGGAGATTTTCCACAGTGTGCATCGGTGTTTTAGCGCTATGGAGTCTACTGAATTTCTATTGTACTTTTGTTCAACAGCCTTCGCGTGTCCTTGCACTTCGACCTATGTTCGTCCCCGCCGCATTCACTAAAACTGACGTTATTCTTTTTTTTATGAGCGTCACAGTGGATGAAAATAAAAAGAATCAGCTTTGAAATCCGTACGAAATAGGCATCCCGAACTCATGTTTGTGTCTGACATTTTCAGGAACAGAAATTTGCCATGCAAGCAAACGAAATATCTTCATGTTGAACCTATTTTTTTCTTCACCTCACTCTCACGTTCTGTTTATCAGTGCTCGCCCTATTTTTTACGACGATTTTGTCCCGTATAGTTAATATAAATTTATAAAATAACCATGAATGACAAACCATATTATAAAATTTAGAAAAATCGATGAGAGTCAATGGGGACTTTGATCAATGCAATGAAATCGAGAATGCAGCTCTAGAGAGTAATAAAACGGTCGATACTTTCTCCGATCTTGTATATCCAAACGGATACAATAAAATGCGGGAGGGAAGCTTCGGCTCAAACTCGAGGTCTTAGACCCTAGAGACTGCTGCAGTAATCTTAGATGGTCTCCGGACGACAAACTGGGACCCTTATGTAATATTTCAACAGTCCTACAGCTTCACTATGTAATCGAGGTTTCATAAATGCGCATTTGGATATTGGACTATTATGAGAAAACTTAAATCCTTATCAATATTAATATCTGTACTATGTTTTAATTTTTTTAAATAATATACCATTAATAATGTAGTTTTAGATTATGGATCCATCGAAACTTGATAATCGAAAGCTCTGGCATTACATTTATCGTTGTTGTTATTATTATAATTGGGAGAAATACGATAGTGGAATGAAATTTGGATGAGAAATCCCTTTACCAATCATTAAAAAAAATTTTCTATGTTCTTAAATCTTGTTGATGTTTTACGATGGTTTTTTTTTTTCATTGTTCGTTGTGCGTACCTTAACGTTGACAAAAATAAATCATGTGGTCATGGCAGATTCACTGAGAAAACAAACTTTTTATTTAACGTTATTTCGATATCTCTAGATATTCGTGAAGAACGACGCCATGGCTGGGGAACGCGTTGTTGAAAAAAAAAAAATCTCAAAAAGAAAACCGTGTTGAAGCAAATTGGAAGAAATACAATAAAAAATCGAAATAAAACAGCACGAGAAAACTCGTCTCTGGAAAATCCTCCAACGAGGATTGAGTCAGCTGCACATCTCCCCAGCATTCTTTTGTGAAACGAAAGCTTGCAAGACCCAACGAACTCACAGTGTGCTTCTATGTATGCATAAAAATGTCTACCTGTTTTATGTAAAAAGTGTCCAATAATGTATAACTATATCGAGTGACTGTCGGTGCAAGCTATTAGTAAGATTAGCCGCATTCTTAATTTTAATTCTCTTTATGTTTCAACAACCACGTTTTTAATACTGAGATTCGTTATTTTTCGATAATTTTTCGTCGTGACGTTTTCACAGTACGTACGTGTGATGAAACATATATTTGTTTTTAATTTCATGGGAAATACGTATAAGTTACACAGTTAAATCGCAATTGAGAAAATGATCATTGTGTAAACTATTATTTATATTGAACAAGTAAGTAATTAGTTGTAGCTAAGGAGAAGTTGAACAGGAAATAACAGAATTATTATAGTTTATATTAATTATTAGTATTTTTTCATTTCAAAGCTCTTATAGAAATAAATTTACGGCATATATATATTCAATTTTTTCTTATTATGCACTACGTCGCTATTCAGAGATTGTCTCAATAAAAGATTAACGTGGTTTTCGTGATAAATTGTTGTACAAATTGTCGAGAAAATTCGTTTCTAATAGAGTTGTGCGGCAATTTCTCTGTTTCCAATGTGAATACGAGCTCAAGTCTCACGAATGGTGTACAGCGAGACTCTCCCCATCAGTTCTAGAGTTGCCTGCGCATAACGTTGAGCTCCATCACGTGAGTAGCTCACGTATGTAGACACATATATTGTGTTGAAGGGGTTGAAAAAGGGTGGTAGAATAAGGGGATAGAGGTTGAAGTAGAGAATCGGTGAGAGGTTCTAATTGCGGTTCGTCCACGAGAAGGTCGTCGTTGGGTTGAGAGACCTGGTGGTCGGGACGATTCGCCGCGCAAACGAGACGGATTTTCACGAAGCACCGTTCTACCGCTAATTCCTCTACCGCCATATATTTCCTTCTCCTCTCCTCCTCCTCCTCTTCTCCGCACCTCCTCCTCCTCCTTTCTCTCTCTCTGCTTTCGTTTCCTCCTTTACCATTTGTTCACCCAGTGCTGTATTAATGTCGAGGAACAAGCCCCATACCCACAATCGTCCTCGCAGAATCGTCGTTGCACTCGGTATGGCGGCTGCTCGACCTCACCACGAAACACCCTTGGCAAAAGCTTCAATTAGAGCAAGCGCGCTACCCCATGCTACAGTGCTGCGCTCTATTGCCGATGCTCAACCCTGGAACTCGGGTCTCCTCGGCTATCACCCTCAATATTCCCTTCCAAGCCGTCGGGTAAGAGAGTATACATTCACCAACAGTTTCAAAAATCACACGTACATTATGAGGAACTATCGAATTGTAAAATGCTGCTGGGAAAAGCCATTGGCCATTTACTTCGTGGTTGCATCATTAGGGAGTTATTATTTTGTTTGCAATGATCCAAACCAGTGCGCAGGTCGAAATTACAAGTATAGCGAATACAGTGAACCTTGAGAGTTTTCAATCCTGCAAAATTTCTCTTCATCTTTTGAACCGGTCTGTATACGTACGTGCGTATCTATAGACACATTGAAGTATCCACACTTTTCGTTACCACACACGTGTTTGGTTTATAGCTCCTACCTACCTATCTCGCAGGGTCTAATTATTCGAACGTGCCCTAAACTTTCTGTCGAAATTTCCAATCCTTTTGTTACAACCGTCCGTTTATAGACACTACAAAGGTATAAATATGTGGGTGTAGAAATAATACTTATGGTCTTGTCACACGTTTCTGCTACTACTTACATCGCTCATTCAAACTGTGAATCTGTAGATATTGCTTGGGACTCTAATTTATTGAATTATCCTCGTAATTTCCGTTATTATGACAATAAAAAAAAAAAACATATATGTTGAAGAATACGCAGAGCTCACAAATTATAATTGTACGATTCGTTGAATCCGTATTTTTGAAATTTCTGCAAACAAGGCGGAACATTGGGCTACAAATCGGCATTTCGATCAATAATAAAGGAAAAGATGAAGGAGAGCGCGAGTATAAGAGAAGTTTTGTTGATCCGATGGAATGAATGCACCATTCAAATTTAATTACGATTTCAGTCACTGCAGTTGAAAGCGCCGGAAATGAGAGAATTGGAAATCATATTAAAAGTTCATGAAAATTATTTCGGAAATTAATGTCAATGCGGCAGTGAAAGATCTCGCACTTCTGGCCACAATATTCTTTCCAACTGCAAGGCTTCCGGGTTTGATGCTCTGATAAATCGATTCTGGTTTGTCCGTGGGATAGAAGTTGGGATCAAAATGTTTCATAAGAGGATTTCCTAGGATATAAGTGTCCAAAACGAATTTTGTAAACGTTGTACGATTTTTCGGGTTACTTAAAAGGAAATTGAAACTAAAAATTATTCTTCGACAAAACTGCCACTTTTAAAATTCCAACAACAGTCTTATGTTCATAATGAATACGAAAAAATGCCATTACGCCACACATTTCATTGCAGATCGAACGAATAATACATTAGCATTATGTTTTTTTGGCATCTGGACATATTTTTTCGTCATTATGTTCGTCATGTGCTGCCTTAAAACGCTCAATCAACACTAAATGTTGCTTTTCCTTGTCAAAGGTACATTCAAGTACTTTTAGGTAATAAATTTGAAAAATTGCTCATCATTCCCTGTCAAAGACAGCTGTCGAAAATATATTATTCAAGACGGGATTAAATATTTCTATGCGTCTTTCTTTTACATACATTTCGTAACGTGTCACAGCCAAATACATAATTTTGTGATTTTACGATGTTTTAATCGTATCGCATTGAATGTTTAGTCCAAAATCTTAAGAGTAATGGGTATGATTAACGCCTGTGACATTTATCGTATTGAGATAAATGCCAGGGGGTGATCATTTTTGTACGTAGTAGTCGGTTTATCGTTATTTAAGATGGCATATAATCTATGAGATAAGAAAAACATGAGGTTAGTACATTGAAAAGTAAACACCGATTATAAATTGAATTTTGATAAACCAAACTTTTCTTCTAATATTACTACGACGTCTCATAAACCAAGTTAATCAGGGACGTTTATTTATTTATAATCTACAGTCCTACTCTGACTGAGTGTCTTTGTACCAGGCATCGTATATATAAGTCGTAGCAGTGTTGTCAGTATGAAGTTTTCGAGAGCAGAATTCAGAATGATAAAGTTTGTAGTTCTTGCGGTACTTTGTGCCGTGTTCGTACTCGGTAAGTCGTATAAGTTATCAAATTTTCTAAACATTTTGTGCATGCTCTGTCACCGAATGATTTTTTAAAAAAATCTATAATCTTATAAGCGACGAATTTCCGAGAGAAAATCAATGTTGAGGGATTTTGTTAAAAAGAATTTGCAAATTACTGAATAATGCATTTGACCGTGACCGAGGTCTGTTCTCACTAATGTACGGAAAGTCTAACTGCAAGTGTATCATCTCTTTAAGGAGGCAGGTTGCGGGACAGCGAAAAGATATACAAAATGTTTCCAGCTCGTAACGCAAAGATTATTGCCGGTAATGAAGTGAACATTGACAAGGTTCCATGGCAGGTGGGCATATTGGATAGTCCATTAAATCCCCGTCCTGTTTGTGGTGGAAGTATAATTTCGTCCACTTGGGTGGTCACTGCGGCACACTGCGTTTTCAAATCGGCGAAAAAAGAAAGGTATGTTACACATATTATGGCTGGTTCGACTAAGATTTTGGAAGGATCAAAACACACGATAGCCGAAAAAATTTGTCATTCACTTTTTGAACTGCGATCGGTAACCACACAAGTAGCGGTGCACGACATCGCTCTCGTACGAGTTACAGAAAGCTTCATATTCGATACAACCCGACAACCTATTGCACTTTACGTTCGAGCTCATTGCGACCCTAGTCGATTCAGAAGCGACTGTCAATGGCTGGGGTGCCACCGATGTGATCGCTGATTCTAAGTATCCAGAGTATCTTCAATCCGCTACAATGAAAGTAGTATCGGTAGAGGAGTGCAAGACTTTCATATCCAGAGTTTATAGAAATGACACCGTCCCTACTGGTCAAATTTGCGTTACGGCTCTGTCCGGTAGGCCCTGTATCGGTGACTCGGGTGGGCCTCTTACCGTCAATGGAATTCTCGTTGGTATCGATTCCTGGGGGACCGACACCGTATGCAGTGACACGGACACGTTTGTTTTTACTGAAGTTGCACGTTATCGCTATTGGATTTCGGAAAAAACGCTGATTTGAATGCCAATCGTTCAACAACTACCATAATGTATATATATATCAAACGAAATGATATCGTGATGTAATTCGATACCGAACGATACCAACTTATATACTCTCAATCAGTTATAGTCCTTATTAAGTTATAGTGTTACTACAGAAATGTGTACTGATCAATGTATTTCTTCTATATATTTTAATTGTAAGAAAAATTTTCGCTAATAAATGCATTCATGAAAATTTCTTGTCGTCTAACCAATAGTAATTTTCTCTGTAATGTTTAGACTTTCATTAGAAATTTTGCATCAATTTTTCACATAGATTGTAATGACGGTTTAAATTTTGTTTTATCTTAATGATGTCGTTGGTTTTGAATGCGTGTGTGTTATGGGTAAGAAGACACGTTTGCGGGTCTTGAGTCGTGCCAACTATTTTGCTTTGTTCTTGTCTCCTGCTGATGTTCTCTGCGCTATAGTTGACATAGATAGAGATCTAGATCTATTTTGTTGGCGCATGTTCATAGCCCACCAAATAGAGAGGCTCACACATATACGCACACTGGAGCAACCCTCAAACACAGAAGCTGTACGGATGCTTCTCGCTAGTGATTCTATGAGAAAAGCAGCTTGCCAAATATCCACAGGTTGTTGATTCTGTGCTTTCTGTGTGAACTTGTCAATGTGTGTGTATATATATTTATTCTTGAATATGTATTATTGGGACTGTGTTTTGCGAGCTGAGCTTCTCGTATGACATCGTACGTGTCAAGGATAGCTATTCCCTTGGCGATGTGAATTCACCAAGGATACTGTGTGCACAAACACCAATAGCAGCGTATCAGTAACAGAAGCAACAACGCCTCGGTTATACGAGAGAAGATGAAGAACGAGAGGGAAGATAGCGAACACTCCGTTACCTATCTACATTATTCATAGGAAGATCACGAACAGCCGCCAGAAGGATTTTTATCACAAAAACACTGGGCAAGTAAGGATGAACCATGGGATACTTCATCGCACGCTTCTATTATATAATTTAATAAATCTCATCCTCACAGCATTCCTTACAACACTACCGTCTGCATCTACTATTGCTATAAATCAAGTGATCTTTGCCACTGAGATATTTGTGTTAGATTACGGTACGTAGATTGGCAAAGAAATGATAGAGAATGACAGTCGTATTAAGAAATTTTAGGTTTTACTCGATTCTATACTGTGTCGAGGCTGTTGAGAAAAATGATTCCTTCAGATGGCTATTTTATTTTTGAGTACTTAAAGAAATATAGGAATGAGTAAAGTTCATGACATCTCATGATTACAGTTGATTTTTAGTAAATCCAATAAACGCATTATCACCAAAGATTGGTCACGGTTCCGGTATCATTTTTTTCGTTTCTCGAACTTGTATATTTATCTTTCCGAGAATACTAGGCAAGAATAGGCAATATACAAGATCTCACTAAGAGATAGTGTGGCATAAATCTGGCACTTTCACGGATGCAATTCTCGTTTAAGGAAACCCTCGCCATTAAACTACGCGATAAGCTTCAAGTACGGTTTACGTTACGAAAAGACCGTATTGAAAAGGGTCACAACGACAAGGTGCAAAACTCTGTTGGAGAGGTCAACCACGGACACAATAGTACTGGTGAGAATGGTGTATTTGGTAATATTAGGTGGTGAAACAAAAAGATAGATACAGTGCGAAGTAGAGGAGAAAGAAGGAAAAGAAGAGATAGAGAGAGAGAGAGAGAGAACTTAAGCACAAGGTCGGAAAATAGGAATTGGGAGAATGAACTCGAGAGAGGTCGAGGTTGGACGGATAGAGCCGAGGATAGAGCGCGGATATAGATTTGCTAGCTGTATTGAAAGGTCGAGTCAAAAGGAAAGGGGAGGAGTGAGAGTATTCGACTGTTGAAGTATGTACTTGAATATGGAAATGGGGGTTATACCCGCAAATGGAAACCTCGAATCTATCAATTTCACTATGTTCACGAGGAGGCGTTAGAGAGCGTGAGAGAGAGGGAGAGAGAGAGAGGAGGGGGGAAGAGTGAGCGGAGAGACAGGAGAAATAAAGATGGGGTTAGAGCGAATAGAAGCAGACTCTCCTCTGCCTCCATCCTCTTTGCCTGTTGGACGGAAGGTCTGGTAATCCGTTGATTCGATGGGTAAACAGACTGAGCAGAAGTAGAAGTGGAGCTTTAGGGTGAGAGAGAGACGATGATTAAGAGGTAGAGTGGTCGATATGAGGAATATGGTACCATTGAATTAGAGGATGAATAACATACAGAGTACAGTGTATGTGAAGGGCGAGAGCGGGTGATATTCCCTGACGATTCGAGGAATGAAGGACTCGCGGTTCAATCAAATTGCAATTTACAACGTCACAGCAAATTATGCATTCGCACATAATCGATCTCCGTATTATGTCAACTCGTAGATGTTACTTCAGGGCGCCATACGAGCTTAACACTGTTGCCTGAGAGCTCTATGCACATTGAAACTTGTGAGAGCTGCTGCCAGATCAACAGATTTTAATCTGGTGGTGAAACTAGAGAACGCATTTACGCGATTCTCTATTCATCATAAGTAACAAAGAAACTTTACGTGGCCAAATTAAAGTGCTAATATACTATACCGGGTCTCTAACGTTTTCAACAAACCTTTTATATTCTTCATTTCTATCGTTGATTTTGGCAAAGATCCTCTTCGGATATCCTACTACTTTACACCCACTTACCTCCTTGTCACACAATGAATACCTAAACTCGGTACAGCTGTCGACCATATCGAGTGAGCGAAGCTCGTCACCCACGTGTAATTAGCGATGATTGATGCAGTCGTAACGTTGATGACTCACTCCTGAACGTTACGGTAATTTTGTATCATCCTAGACAGATAGGTTCGCAATATATAGAGAGGGGAGAAAGAGCGAGAACGAGAGAGAGCGCGAGTGAGACAGAATGGGAGGGAGTTGGTTAGAAACTATGCAGGGGCGTGGGCAAAAGCGAGTAATCGTAAAATCGATAGCGCAACGGGTCGCAAAATGCTGGCTAGGCCAGTCCAGTTATATTACTCTGGGGCTTTTGAAGATTTGTCAAATGGACGTGGATCAGGTACAGGATAACGCGTACTTGGAGATTTACATGAATGCATACATTTGGCTATATACAGATGAGTGCGTGTGTGTATAAGAGCGAGGTAGAAAAGGGGACGAGGTAGAGGAACAGAGAAGAGAGAGAATTCGATCTGTCAATCTGTCGCAAACATTTCACCATGCATGTACGGACCCAAACCCCATGTGATAATGACACATTAAGAGGATTTCTGTCCAAACATAAACCTGATGACATATCGTCAATATCGAAACACCGTCTGTTCAAAACTTTGTACATTCCAATGAATCCACAAGTTTCGGGTGTCGAATTTTTTTTTCTCTTGCTTCCAGCAGTTCCATCACAGTTGCACTGGAACTCTGATATTCGTATTACACAACTTTTATTGAGCCACGAATCTCCGAAAGGTTGAATACAATACAATATTCGAGAAACTATTTCCATATATATTTACGGATTGTCCTAAGTTTTTTTCCCATTTTTTTTCCTTCCAGCAAATATAGATAATGCACTACATCATCATTCCTAAATGATCTCAAAATTGGCTGCACGGATCTACTTGCATCGAAAACCATTAGAGAAAGATAAAAATGTGCATTAAGCATATTATTTTTCTTAGTTCCTGAGGTCATAGTCATAAAGTGCGAAAGAAAATTAAACTCAACGAGTTATGTTCGAAGATAACAAACAACAAAAAATCCAATGTGTTCTGCAAAACTCAGTAGTTCTGCCATGTTCAACTATGAAAGTCAATTAAAAATTAACTTTGTATGTTTAATTGACTCGGTCTTTCGTGTATTTTCACGCGTTAAAACGGAACAAGTGTAAAACGAGACTGGATGATTCAATAAGTTTCCGTCTCGAGCTTTGGGCTTGGATCAGATTTCTGGAGCTTGGCTTGGCTTGGGGAGTAGTGTTCACCTCATCTTCCCCAGCTCTTCTCTCGTTCCTCTTCCCTCGTCTCTCTTTACCTTGCGACTGCTTTGAAACTTTCAACAGCGATAGATGAAGTTATAGTAATACTATACTGCTAGTAACATCAGGAGGAGTTCAAACACAGAGAGAAAGGAAGAGAGAGCGGGCCAAAGAGCATCCCCTGATTTGGCTATGTAGCCAGGCGCGATCTAGCCTCTGGTGCGATTACCTCCGCCTGATGGCTCAGGTATTCAACGAAACGTTGCAATGTACTCCTTTCACAAGCCAGAATGCTGAAACGCAAAAGGAGCTCAGTCCCAACCTCTCTGCAAAATCTTCCGAGAAATTCCTTCGGTAAATTTACGTGAACCTTCGTCCAGCCAATTTCGAGTCTCTCTCTCTCTCGCGTATTCTGTAGAGTCGTTTGAGTAGTCATCTTCAATTATATACGAATATATATAGACTACTCAGATTCTTAATGCGTTGACTTTGACAGTTCCTTCTGGAGGTCGTTTGATTAAAAATCATATGGAATAAGATAACAATTCGTATTTGAATTCATCTTTTGGTTTATTTGCTAAGATTTCTTATTTATTTTATTTGCATGAAAATGTATGAATTAAAATAGTTAATCAGCAAAGAAAATGTTCGTTTTTCCATATTTCTTCATTATTCTGACCCAATGCAATTTCTATACTAGCATTCGATTGGGAAAACCTTTCATACTATTTTATCACCGCGAAGCACAGTTCGTCTTACTTCATTGACAAAGCGATCTTAGGTTATATATTCTAGCTTCCAAATTCAATTAAATTAATTAAGATCTACACTGAATCATGATTTTAAACTTAACAGAAATTAAAACTTACAAATTTATGATATTGCAAACTCTCTCTTCCCGGATTCTCACAAGGCTCCAGCCCCATAGAGACTTAGACATCAATAACGGGATGTTATTTATAAAGAATTTCTCAGGACAAACGATAAAGGGTTCTGACTTGTTCGATTTCATAATGGGGCCAATATACAGTTAAAGAAAAAAAAAATGCGATTAGAAATCGTAAACACGAGGGTAACCCGACAGAAATATTCTCGTGGGTGAGACGACCGTATCGGTTAGATCATTATAATTGGATTTGTACCGTAGAGACGAGTTTTTAGATAACGCGAAAAGCCATGCCAACAACGACGACGAGTATTCGCAAACTATTGAAGCTTCGGGTGCTCCAAGAAAAATAAAACCGTATCGAATGGGCAACTGCTTGATTTTTTATTGAAAGTTATGATCCTCAGAATTCTCAAAGCAATGTCCATGCGGTATTAAAACCGGAAACGATTGCGTGACCATTCGATTAATACGATAAACTGAGCTGGATGATTCTTTAGAGCCGATATTAATATAAATTTCTCAGCCGATATCGTCGAACCAATCCATTAAATAATACAAGAAAATCAACCAGTTCTCGTCATATCGTACACCTATCTAGTCCAGCCTGGACCGAACGTGTTTCGAACTTACGACATGCAACCACACCCGCTTCTCATTTCAATCAATTTATTTATCACAGTCTCTCTCGTACTTCTTATCTCGCAGATGGCATGGGACCGCTGATGATTATTTTTTTACCATTTTTTTCGTCATCGTAATGCTTTGAATCGGTATTCTGGTTATGGAAATTAAATTCGCCGAAGGTACGACTCAACTGCTGGACATCGAAGGTGGCGAATGCTCAACAAACTAATCTGTAAAAGACTCTAGAGAAGACAAGCGGCAGGCAATCGCGTGCGTAATAATTTACCTTCCAGTTGTTATTCACTGTTGTACTTACAAAAAAATAAAACAAAAAACGTTAAATATAGTTTAAATGGACTTGGAATTTATTCATTTATTATTATTATGTCGTAACTATTCATCAAGTTATCTCCTCGTCAAGTCATTTAAATCTTTATCGCCAATTATCTTATTTCAATTAGGAATAATCAAAGAGAAATCATAATTGATTTTTTTTTGCTTTTATTGTAACTCATAATATTACCGCGTATTAAAGTCAATATTAAATCGACGGCTCGATAAGCATAAAAAATCAAAAGAGTGTATATTTTTCAAATTTTTTTTTCAACATCGAAAACTTTCGGAATAATTTTCTTCCGTTCAGCGATCGATCTGGGAGCTATTGTAGAGCTAAGTACTGACTAAGTATTGAACTTGAAAATTTAATCGAAAATCTATAGATTAATACAAAATTACGAAAAAAAATGTATACGGCCGTAAGATTGAAAGTTTAAGAAACAAAGAATTGAAAAAACTGTCTAATAGGACGACGCGTTGTCCGAAACTCGACTGACAGCTACACTTCCAATAACCAACACATTCCAACGACATCTATTGGTACTTTCGTTTATTCCTTTTTTCTTCTAAACTGCAGTCATGAACCTGCTGTTACAACTGGTCGTTCAAGTGTTTATTTAGGTGAACATAAGGGACCATGGAATAGTGGAGTGTGTTTTGAAAAGTGAAACACGTATTACAAAACCTACGTCAACGACTGTACGTGTATGCAGACTTTATCCACCACAAGTATGACTCCTCAACTCAAAACTATCCAGAAGGTTATGCAAACTAAATGTACTTTCGTCGTTATGGTACAATGCAGCAACAGGGTTGGAACAAACTCTTTGATTGGTTTAACCGGATTTCTATAGGTAGAACATCAGGGATTTCTCGCTTGTGGTTAGCAAATCTATGTATTTATTGCGGAATCCTACATCGTCCGGTTTCCGTAAACGTGAGGATTATTTTCTTAAAACTTGTTGCCCCAAAATCAACCTTCAAAATTTGTAGCTTCAAAATTGACTGTGAACTTCTCGAGGGGAAAGACTTTGTTCTTCCTTATTTGGTCTCAAATTTTAATCCTCAAACACAATACACTTCAGTACAATAGAAACGTATATCAATAATTGACCAGAATGTTAGTTCATCGGTATTTCGGAATAGAATTCCGTAAATTTAACGATCTATCTTTGTTTTTAACATTATGCAAAAGACTACGAGGGATACTCGACTATGATAATTATTTTTTTATCAAAACAATGTATGTTTTGCTGAAAACGTCAAATTCACGTTCTCGTGGACAAACTATTTGGTTAAACACGTTCAACTGAACATCATTAAAGTGACATAGAATATTTGGTTACTTTTGTAAACAAATAATTAGGTGAATCAATATTTCATCAATAACAAACAACAAAATATTTCATGAATATAAACGAATATATCGTAATAAGCTTAAATCACATTTAAAAGTGAGCTAAACGATGTCAGTATTATTGACGAATTTATTATAATATTGATCGTTAACAGTATTTCAACTCGAATGCGCAATTGAATAATAGCTGAATGAGAAAATGTTGTTGAATCACCAAATAAATTCATTTGACACGATCAAATCGATATTTCGAAAAATCATGCAAACCCTGTGTGAAAATTAGAAAAACATATTTAAAAAGATTCAACGGATGTATCTGGGATCGCAAGGATTGTTAGAATTCCAATTTAATGCAAGAGCAAGACTAACGAGTAATTCTCAGCTGGATCAGCGAAACATAGAATGCCTCAAGAGACAGAAAATAAACTAACGTAAATAATGAGGGGGCGTGAATTCTGTAAAATACAAGTAGCAGAATGTCGTTACTATAAACGCATACAAAAGTACATAGAAACATACATGTGAGTTTCATTTTGTATGTGAGTGTGCGTAAAGATAGGTGGAAAAGGGTGCTGAGACAAAAGTAGCGAGGCACGTGCGAGCACTCGGATTGTAGGGATGTTGAGAAGTTTACGGGCAGTAACGAAACCCAGCTGGTCGGCATTTCAGGTAAGGTCGGGGTAGATATGGTTGAAAGCGTATGGAGACGCCATATAGGAATAAGTATCGGAGCGATGCTATATTCGCTAGTATAAGTGTATGTCGTACGTGAACGTTCGCCGATTCACGAAGCCAAGTGCGCGACCATTTCACGAAAACGATTTACTCCTCGAGTGCCATGAAATGGTAAGCCTTGGGTACCTTTTCTCTTTCGCTTTGTCTCCAACTTTATCTCTCTCTCTCTCTCTCTCTCTCTCTCTCTCTCTCTCTCTCTCTTTCGCTTTCCTTTCGTTCTTACACCATCGCCTACCTTCCGTACTTACCCCCGACCCCGACCGTGATATTATGTCCCGAACAACGCGAGAGGTAAACGGCCAGTGGTCCGCACGCAAGCCCGTCTTAACCCAAGAAAGAGTCAGGATCCAGCATCATAGAAGCACCAACCGCACACCATCTTCGTGATAGTGAGGCCACGTAGCAACGTTTACGGTCGATTTTCAACATCCCTGTCGGTGCTTTCTTATTAAACGGAAAGCCCTGAAACTCGCCAGCCTGTTCCCCTCCTCTGTTTCCGGCTCCGCACAATTTCCCGTCTCCATATATACCAACATCTATACTTTCTTATGTACACACATATAAGTCTGTATATATATCACTTTTTCTGCACTCTTGCTCGCACGTAACATCCACACCCTCCGTTTTAACCCTCAAGTGTTCTAGTAATGCTTACCACCTCAACAAGAAAATGGGCACGTTGAAAATAAGTAGTAAATGAGAGTCGTTAATTTTTAGAGCTCCGCACACTCCTCGGCACACAATAAATATGCGTTTTATCGTTCTAAAGGTTTTTTCCTATTCAGCCCATCACGACCTAGATGAGCAATTAATTATATAAGGCGATTGTTAAACGATCTTCTTTTATAACAAGGACACTTTATTTTTCTGTGGTATCAAGCTTTTAATTTCTTTTCGGATTTAACAATAATAAAACTAGGAGAACCAATCGCTAATGTGGTTGTAAAAAATTATCTTGAATAATAAGGTTTATCGAATGCGGTGTCCCGAGGTGAAGAATGGGGTGTGGCCAATATTCCGAGGATTTATCCTCGAGCCTACCGGCTGTGTTCAATGTTGGGGCGTGATTTTTTCGCGCGACAATACTCTTTTACAGTTCTACAGAGAATAGCTATAACCACTAATGATGTCGATGCCTCATGAATGAAGCGTCGGAGTGAAAGAAGTAATGACATTTTTTTTTTTTTTTTTTCAGAATTTAGTGACTTACTTGCCGCCAAAACGTAAAATGTCCGCTTGGAGTCAATCTCTTTGTATTATGACGAGATTTCCAAGTAGAATAAAAAGATAAAGTAGAAAAGAAAAAAAGGCTGAAGAGAGACGACAATGAGAGATAAAGTTTTCCGGCTGCTATAACTGTCCTGTAAAAATGACATAGCGAAAACTAGTTGAAGATAATTTCGCCCCTTTTCGTCATGGCATTTTCACTGCAGATCCTTTAGTTAGAACAGTCCGAGTAACATTTATATTATCGTTGGGCTCTATCGGGCAAGAGTTAAGAAAAAAACACTCAAGGGATTCTAGCGACCGGCTGTCGTAGAATTTTCCAGAGAAGACGTCTACCACGGAGTGGATGTATCTGTGTATATATATATAGATGTAGAGAGGAGACAGATCTTATAAGACGGTGAAGGTGCTTTCGTCCTTTTACTACCACCACAACGCCTCGGAGCCATCGCTTCGTTTCATCCTCCTTGGGACGTCCTCCGGATCTCACGGTACTTACTTCGCCATGAAGAAGATTAGTTTCAGGACCCAAAGAGGTTACGTCTTTTGTAGAGCGAACGATCGCGTCCTCTATGGAAGATCGCTGGACTCGTAGAGTGTCGCACACGGGACATCCGGTGCCAACTACTTCACCTCCAACGTAGCATCTTCGACTGATATACATATATATGTCTATATAACCAAACGAGCAAAAGAATCGCAGCGAAATAGCTGAAAAGACTAACTCCAGAGGTAAAAGACGAAAGTTCTTACAAACTTCCTTTCCGTTTATCGAGATATTTGGAATTTTTTCAAACGACAAAAACTTTTTGGACCATACTTAAAAATCGTTATCTAATGTCTTTTTCCCATGACATCACAACGCACATTTAAGAAATGAATAAGTCCAAGTTTTGTGTCGCGTTTCTCTTAAGCTAAAGTTCCTAAGCTTCATATATTTGAGCATTAGACGAAGGACCAAAATGCTTTTTTTTTCGCTTCGAAATGACGTTTCCAACTAAGAACACGTAAGGACGATAAGTTTTCGTCTAAAGTCAAAAAGGTTAGAAGGTTTTTGAGAAAGATTCATCGTTGTTGAAAGATTGCTACTGCAAGTTGCTGGAAGATGTTTTCTGAAAGTGTTGTTGGGCACTTGGCTATATTGCTTGTTTGTATGAAAATATATATATTCAATATGTACATAGCGAATACATATGTATATAGAAATAGGTAAGAGATGACTGGGCTATGCCACGGCGAAGTGCGAGGTATCGATGCACTTGATCCTCGACTAGCAGTATCATGAATATTTACGCACCACTTTACTGAGCGAAATCAATATATAGTGGATTGAGCTGTACCACTCATGTATCGTCGAGCATATGCAGTACTGCCAGCAACTTGTAGGCACGGTAAATACTAAAGGTTCATACATACCTGCTCGTCTGTGCACTATTTATACACATCCACTTTTGCCTTCAAGGAGCGGCCCTCTTTCAGCCTCTCGTTACCCTACCTGCAAATCCCCTTCGATGCAATTGAATGTTGTGTACCATCATTTAAACAAAAAAGCAAAAAAACGCCCTCGGGTACTTAAGACTGGTCGTATATGTATATTTTTTTTTTAATTATCGAAATAACCTTTGAAAGGATTTTCGTGTGTGATTCCCTCAGAATTATTAAAAATACAAATATTTGCTTCAATTACAAATATACATCTTATTCCGTATTTAAATAATTACAAAGACAAACTTCGTAATGATATGTTAGAAAAACGAAATAGAAATAGAACAGAGTTGCCTAGTCAATTCGTTACACATATTCAAATATATTTCACCTTCCTTTTTCAACGATTATCTTTTCATGTATGAGCAAATTTGGCGAAGAAAAATATTGAGGATATAGGCTAACGGTTGCATCATGTCCGTGCATTGCAGACGATCTAACCCCTTTCATTTCCTAATCTTCCAAGCTCATGTTTTTGATAATAGAAGGAAAAACATAAAGTGAACGCTTAAATGCTTTCTGATAGCAACTAGACTAACGCACAAGAACCGGGTCTTAGCGTATGATTTAAATTATGTCATATGATGTAGCAAGATGCTCGGTTTAGTTGGGGGTTAAAGGAGAAATAGAAGCGGGCTGGTGACGAAGGACAAACGTCGTGGAAGCTTGTGGACAGAGAGTAGGAAGAGAGTCTTGAGGACTGAGAGAGGAGAGTAACAAGGATAACGCAGAGAAAGCCCGGGCAGGCGCAAGTAAGAGCTTGGAGCCCGGGATATGTTGAATATGGGTTGGTACGAGTAGAGAGTGAGCGTGGTGCGGCATATTATGCCGTTAATACAGTGCATATCGGGACGCCAGCAGCTGGCGAGGGAATCACAAGCGTCTTCTGTCTTCCTCGAACCTTAGCGCCAGCTCTAACGTATATACATAGACACAGTTGGTTGAGGGCTCACACCATTGAAACGGTTAACTCACCCTTTTCCTATAAGCTCTGAGTGCCGAAGCCCTTCTAGAAACCATATAGCAGAGTATAAGAGCGATGCTACCAGAGTTGCACACAGTTATACCTTATTCCATCCACTTCCAGCTCTATACCCGCTGCCCCTCCCTTCCTCAACCCCATGATCCCTGCGCCTGGCAAATCCTTAACTCTGCAGTAATGGGCAACTTAATCGACAATCACACATTACTTATTCATACGACTCTATCCCGTTGTAATTTGCATCATTCTACTTGAATCACAGATCATATTATTATGATCTGTCATGGCCTGCAAACTGTTTTCAATGATCCAATGCATCGCAGAACCCATCTCGTTAACATTGTCCACTTTAACACGCAATGCCAATGCCGCGAGTTACGCCATTTCTGAATTATCAAAGCAAATGATATCATCGCGAAAGCACGTAAGCCCCTCCTTCAAAAACCTATTTCATCAGCAGAATACGTAACTTTTTACTCGATTTAATATGCCAGAATAGGAGTGAACGAAAAAGGGGCGGAGAGGATTAGGTGGGGACGGGCGGGAAGGATAATTCGGTTTTCAAATTTACTGAAAAAGCTCTAAGGTCCTCTCTTCGTCAGGCGTTATCTCTCCCACGTCTATCGCACTCTAACAACAATTCCATGACATTTTCAATAAGCGATGGAAATTGTGATTAATAAGAGGATAATAACCTCTTCGTGCAATCCCTCCACCATAACGAATTTGCTTGAGAATATCCTGAGCCTGGAAGGACGCGTCCTTATCTTTTGGCATATTAAATATCAAGCTCGTGGGTTTTTACTCTCAATGAGGATTATTTTAAAGTCAGGCTTTGATGATGATTTTCAATGGAAAATCATATTGCCCTGACTAACCAAAATGATAAGAAAATCACGAATAATAATATTGTCCCCGAGCGAATACCTTATACATTTGAAAACTTGTCAAAAGGTGAAAACAGCGTGAATATTATAATATGACTGCAGAAAATGGAATCGCTTGATAACTCAATGGAAGCCAACCGTCAGAGGATAGAATTTGTTCCAACTCCTTCTCGAAGAAAGAGGAGATGCACGAAAGAGCAAGGGTCGAAGTCGAGGTTCGAAGGGACCGGATACGTCCAATAATAAAGCGTCAACCGACGAAACCACGTTTTCCCATTATCCATTAACCTAATTAATTCGGATTTTGCGGTATCGGGAGTTCGGTCGTCGGTCTGGTTCGCTCAAACTTTGCGCACACTCCTTTACGCTCTGGCTATACGTTTAACCCACACATATAACCTTTCTCTTCTCTCTCCTCTCTTTCTCCCTCACTTATTCTGCAAAGTTCTAATTTGAGTTCTATAGGTGGTACACATACCCGTATATAATACTATAGGTGGCTTACACGGCAAATAAGGCAACTGGCTTTCACTCATCAGTTTGTTGGAGAATGAGCTTCATTTGCTACTCTAATTGTAAGGGGTTCGGGATAATATGACGTTGAAGTTTGCGAAAATGAAGATCCGAGCGGAAAATCTCGTTTCATTGAATGCAACAGAAAACGCTTGGACTTTGGTGAATTGAGTTACAGAAGAAGTACTAAGTTACAATAACTCAAAAACCTGATTTTTTAAGCCAACAATGTATTTTACTATACTTATAAAAAAAGCTCTTGACAACAATTTCGGAAGCCGGGGAAGTTCTGATACTTCGAGAATAATCACAAGATTTCGAGATGGTGCATGCACTTTTTTAGTTTAATTTTTTTCTGTCAGTTATTTCCTCTTCCATACGTTGCTACTATATCTATAGCTATCTTTCTCTCCCTCTGTTTCGATTTCGTTTCTTCGTTCATTAATTCATTATATTTCGCGAAAACACTTCGCGAAGGCGCAGCTAGTCAGCACATTCACGCTCGACAGAATTTAATCTACAATCCTGCAACCTCTCAAACCAAGAGGAGCAAAGGTTCAGTCAGAGTGAAGGAAGAGACAGAATGAGAAAGAGACAAGACAAAACACCAGCAACGAGGAGGATATCACGAACACGTAAGGGTTTACCATTTCTTCATTAAAAACTTGAACGAGAAAAGGGCGGGTGAATTGCGCAGGAGCGGAGAATGAGAAAAGGAGTTTTGGAGGTTGAGAATCGAGAAAGACATCAAGCGGCTGTTTCTGGTGTGGCGGGTGCGAGGTCCTCGCGCCTCGTCGCGTCCACGTGAATATTCTCGTTCTAGATGCGCTAATTAAATCCTAGGAAGGACCCTCCCGTGACATAAATCTATACATATACACATAATGTATATGTATACAAGTTTGCATATATATGTATACGAATCAAGGAACGTCCGAGGCGGAAGGAACGACGACGAGCACGAAGAACGTACTCGTATACCAACGGCAACGGAAGATCCCCCATCGGGGTAAGCGCCCACGGATGGTTGGGCACGCTTAAATGCAATCTGCATTTCATTAATTCACCAACCTCGACGTTCCAGATTTTCTTGCCTTCCTCTATTCTTCCCATTTTCACATCTCTCACCCGCTTTACTGTTCTTCCCTCTCATGACAAGGTCTGACCACATGGCCTCGATTAAAAAGTTCATTTTTTTTTGGATGCCGCCATGCGCGCAATTATTGTCACTTCTTAAATAGCTATTTATGAAAAAAGCATAACGAATATTTAGCTTAAAATAATATATCAGAATTTAAAAGGAATAATCGACACGTGATGAAAAAGTTTATTTTCAAGGGGCACCGTAAGGCTTTCGCGACAAGCCCGTATGGCAAGCAAAAAAAAAAACCTTGTCCTTACAGGGAAACGTTTTAAGATTAGTTTAATCTACTATCAGTTTACAAACCGGTTACAAACCCGTTACAGGTTACAAACCGATGTGGCTGTGCCGTGACCGAAGTAACTAATACTATTCATAAACTTATTCAATCGAAGCGTATTAAAAAATACGGATAAAACAGTAACTGAAGGATGACTCGTGAAGCATTACTAAGTCGGTCGAAAAGCTACTGAAGCTTAGTCGTTGAGATCACGAAATCACAGAATTTCCGGGTTTGAATCCTTCCTTAAACTCTCTTCCACCCTCATCTCTAGAGAAAACAGCCGAGACGAGAAAGGCAGTGGAGTAAGAGATAAAAAAAGAGAAAAAAAGAGATGCGGAAAAAGAGGCGTGGCAGTGGGCGCCACCGAGGTAAAAGGTTCACATATCACAACTTTTGTCTTTCTTCCTCTCATTCTTTATTTCGCTCACTTTTTCACTGGGTTCCTTCTTCTCATAGCATTACGTCGTTTGCGGATAGTAGGCAAACTCGCTTTTTGGTCTCCTCTCATAGCTTTCCTCCCTTACCACCTTTTCTATTTTGCGAGTTGCTCTTATCTTTTGTGTTCGCCATACTCTTCGTCGACGTGTAAAATTTACTCGTGGCGACGATGTGACCTCGTCCTATGGCGATTTCTCACGTAGCATCAGACGATCCAGCGGTTAACTGATGTGCGCTTTGTCCGGGAACATTTCTTACTCGAAAAGAAACTCATTCCAGTGCAGGGTTATGGGGTCCGAAGATATCTCATTATTTCGTGCAAGTGGGATGCCCGTTGTGGTGCAATTTATGAAATGACAACTGCAGCTTTCGTTTCCCACTAATCAGGGGGTTGTACTGTAAATCATCAATTTTTTTCGACAGGAATGAATCTCTGCTAAGGTTTTTGGTATCTCCTTGGTTGATGGAGAATGTGAAAGGATTCCATGACCTAGTCGTTACCATTTTGAATGGCTTTAGCTTTTATACAATTGAATTACTGCTCTTCAGCTACAAAGTTTAAAGGGAAACTGCAAAAATCAAGTCCATAGGTGGATGCTAAGCTCAAGCTTGTGTTCAAGTTCCAACACAAGCTGTTCCAAATCCGTAGAGCTTATCCCTTGTTTGGGTTCCAACCAGTGTTTCAAATGCAATGTAAGTAATATACGACATTAACAGCATGAGAGAATTTCCAGTGCTCAGCCAAGCGCGGGTCAACTTTAGATGTATATCAGTCACAGATCCTATTGGAGACTGTTGCAGATCCGCAATGATGTAACTCAATTTCCTACGACTGTAGCCAGTTTTGACGTTCATCGTACCTTTCGCGCAGAGCAAGCTCTTCGTAATTACGCCATGACATTTCCGGACTTTGGATCGTTATTTGAGTGGTAAATAGATATACCACGAGTATCAATGCTGCGGAGCCAATTTTCTCACTTTTCAAAGGCGATTTTCAAAGGAAACTTTCTGCATTGCAAATCGATTGAAAAATCTTCATCAGAAACTGATTTACAAAAATCATGAACAGAAGTGAAGATTGTATTCTGGGTCTTTTAACACAACTGTGATTCAATGTAAACAATCATTAATTCTAAATATTACAAATTTTTAGTCGATAACAGCAGAATTAACAGAGCAGAACTTTTTTCATTAGAAATTTTGTACCTCCGAAGACAATGACTTCCAACTTTGAAAATGGAACACTTTGAAGGCATAAACGTCGAGTGATCGTCAGGAGGTCGAGCAAGAGCAATGGATTCAAAAGCATGTACCAAAATCGAGTAATATTCGCCAAAAGTTGGCACACATGTATTCCAACCTGACCAAGCTTTCATTTCAAAGTTTCAGCATCTCTCCTTCGCAGCTCGTATCATTTGTCCCGAAAGCCTTGACTGCATAACGCTGACGTGGTCAGACGGGTAAGGTATTTAAATAGAGCTTCAACATAGTATAACTAGAGTCGGTAACTATGCACTTCTAACCCTCGTTCCTTCTATACACATGCCAGCTAATCCACGAGTTCGTGCTACGATACTTGACCACCTGCCGGCAAATATATGCACTATTTCAAGTAGAGGTGAAATACATGCACTTTGACCGCATACCAATGGTCATGGTATTCTCATGCTCAACATGCCACCAATTCTCTCTTCTACTTTTAATATTGAACTTTCTTATCGTTGAAAATCCAATCGTTAAGTCATTCACTTCGCAAGATGTTTGAAACCTACTTTTTTATTTGTTATATTTTTCATCACGTCTGCTCATACTGTTGGAGTGTTTTAAGAGCCGATCCCAACCCCTTCAACTTACTTTTCATCCACTTCGCTGTCCTTGTTCCCGCACGACGAGAAATATAATAATAATTGAGAATATTCGAATATTTGATCATCAACGATCATTTTTTACTTCGAATTTGCTGTCATGGAGATCCGCCAGAAAGTTTTCAATCTTTGGTAATCAACCACTGTATCAAATTTGCATGAGCGCCAAAGGAAACTGTGAAAAACGAGCCGAATACGAACTGCAAAGTATCGACCTCGTCCACAGTGACTTGACTTTGGTGATCGTTAAAATCAACCGGGCACCCATCACTGCCGGTTAGAAATTTTTTCTGAGGACCATGAGAAAAAATAGAGAAAAAAAAATATAAAGAGGCTTTTTAAAAAAATAATTGCATCCTGGTCGCGACTTTGATGGATGTCACTACGCATGTAAAAGCTAGTTCAATGTTCTGTTACGCCCGTTTTTAAAGTGAATCGAATTTTGATAAAAGATTGGACAGGTATTCCGCTGCGATAAAGCTGTTTGAATTTTTTTTTTTTTCAATTATATGAAATGAAATAGGTACGGCTGAAAAGTGTTTGAAAAACAGAAACATGGAGAGAATTCGCAACGGTTAAAACACCGTTGAAATTCCCCATCCTTATAAATGCTAACAAACGCATCTGAATTTCCAGGTGCAAATGAAGAGCTTTATATGAACGACCGATGAAAGTACCGAGCGATTGAAACCAAAACGCAGAGAAATAAAATTTCTTTGGCCTTTTCGCTGAGAACTTGAATATAGAAGAGAAACTCGCTGATTTTTTTTATTTTTATTTGTACAAGAATGTGGCTGCTGAATAACCTTTGAACTGACTTTGGTGCCTCAGTCAAACGAACGTCGCTAAATACGACGTAGATGTCAAAGGATGCTTTCGCAACCCTCTGTAAAACTACCACACATTTCTCTCGATCCCGAAAAGCATTCTATTTAGAGACAAAAATACACTGTCATCTGTCCTTCACGAAGTTGATGAGTCTCAAAATGATGTTACAAAAAATATACTCGCACTAATTAAATTACTAAACATAACATTTTTTTTTTTTCGTTTAAAGGATCAATGAATTCACTTGAGTAAATAGATTTTTTTTTATTCTCCAAATAAATTATATTCATCAATGCTTACGTATAAAAATAATTCTCGAAATGTGCAAGAAATTATTTTCTAAATTATAGCTATGAAAATTAGAGCGACTACAATTAATAATGACTAGCATAATTTTTTTGCATTTTTCTGCTATTCTACGAAAGTATAAATAAACACCACGGATTGTTTTTATTTTTCTTTATAGTTACAATGACAGGAGAAATTGAATGTTGCTCGTACAATTTTCACAGTGCAATGGTGTGGTACACCACATTTCCGATTTACTGTCAGCGCAGCGGGTACTCGACCCACGACCTTCTACCTTCCCCCAGACTATTCCAAGCGTCTAGAACTCTCGTTGAAATTCGTAGCACGACTTTCGTATAAATCTGGGAGAATATCATTTTATAGCATGGAAAAAATTTCAGTGGAATAACGCATAGATTAGAGCTTGGCCCTCAGAGACAGAGTGAAATTCAAGGACAAAGAAAAAAGAGAAAATTCCTATAAGGAGGACCAGAAACGTTAAAAAAGTCCAACCGCTCGAAATTCCTTAAATCGCTTAGAATTCCTGAATCGAGCCGCAGCTCGAGTGACGTAAAGAAAATCTTCTTTGCTGCTGAAATTGACAATAGATTGTTGAATTGATTTTTTAGAAAGATAATATTTTAGTTCTGAACCACAAAATAGTAAAAAGTAAATCATTTCGAACCATTAAAAATTTAGTACTGGAAGAAAAATTTTAAAAAACAAAAGTTTTTTTTTTCTTTTTTCATTTTCCGTTGTAATATCGAGTAGCAGAAAGTTGAACTTCTGGAGCGCAAAATTTCGTGATGAGCGAACGCCATGGAAGTGGGTACCCAAGATCGATAGATTATTCGAACGATAAAGAAAAAAGAAAGCATAGTTCCGCGATTGCATGGCGCGGAACAATGTTCGACTTTGGTGTTTTTGTTCTCACTTGAAGTGGATCGCTGCGCGAATCGTCACACGCCAACAGACTATTTTTTGCGTCATCGTGTTATAGTGTAAAAACGATCGAAGCCAGGGAGAACACAGAGTTAACTTCAATTAGTCGATGCGGAACAAGAGAAAGAAAGGGAGGTGCGAGTGCGAGAAAAGGGTTTTTGTTTGAGCCACCATAAACCGGTAACTCCGCAGATTCCTTAAGTATTTTATCAGACACTGGTCCTTCAACAAAGGACTAAGATTGCTTGAAAGAATTCCGTGCCACGTGAACCGTGTATGTTTTTTTTTAATGGATTTCTTATTACTTTCATTATTCCCCCAAGCAACCGTCTCACACTTCGAATTATTGTTGTCTCACCCCTATTTTTTCACTAATAATAACAATTGAAGCCAAAAGACCAAAATCGTGCCCCTTGACAATCCAATTTGTAACGGAGTTGAGACAAACGAACGGCTATGAGAAAACACCAACAAGGTTAAATGCTCCGTTGGTCGAACCAACGGTAAAGAATTCTTAAACAGCGCCAAGTAGCCTCGACTCGTTCAATCGAATGGAAAGACTGGAAAACTCCAAGAATAAAAAAAATCAATGTGGAGCTTATAAATGGTCGCCAAAGAGACGGAGAGAGAGTTAGGGCGAGAAAGAGACAGAAAATTCAGTGGAACGAGTGTAGTGAGAGTTAATACATGAGCAACGAGAGTTGAAGGAAAATGTTAATGCACTTTGGAAATTACGGGGTTGTAAACTTCGACCTACCAGAGTTTTAAGACTTGAATGAATTTCGTTGGTAAAACAATCTCTTTAGTACGATTGCGAGAAAACTTCGCCCCGTAAAATTGTGAATTTACTTTCCAATTGCAGGACTCCTGGGAAAAAGTATTAATAAATTTAATTATATAATGGTGAAATAACAGCCTTACTCTTGTTTATAAAATGAATAACGAGTGTAAAAGCTTTCAATATTATTACGGATAATTCAAAGTAAGGAAGAAATAATCATTTGTATAATTCCTTGACAAATTGATTTTAGTTATTTTTGATAATACAAGATTGAAATAACACTTCTACAATGTTATTACTCTCGTGCTTAGAGAGTCCTTCATTGATATTTGAACAATATCACCAGTATATACATTGCGGTACATTTTATACACCTGGATCCACCGAGTTGCGTCAATAACGCTTCTATCGATTCTACCTATACCACAATTCCCTGCTCAGATCGGAGGTGTCATACGCCCAATAATTCCACTGAGACATGGTCGACCACGTTCCCCAGAATTCCATAGACAAATCGCACCAATTCCCCGCATTCTGCGAAGCTGCAATAATGTACATCACTCCATATATCCCCAAATCAGTTTCGTCAATGTCTCTCCTCTCGTACAAACAACAATGATAATAACAACACCGGATAATACGATTCGTGAGCGTGAATAAATCCTGATTTCACTCCCTTAACTAATTCGCGAATTTCCATACCAAGTTATTCGAAGTAAATAGTAAAAATTTGGCTCAAGATTTGTGGGTCTAAAACATTGCGATATGTGAAGAGACAAATTTTTTTTTTTTTTTTTTTTACTAAAAACATAATTTTTTTGAAAAAAGTCGATTATTTTGTTAAATCATTTGAACTAAGTGTTGCGGTTTAATAGTACATTTTTATCATCCAGATGATATATTTCGCTAACACTCTCTGGCGTAACCAAATATACTGTTAGGATAGCAAAAAACTTTGTTGTTATCTAAAAATATTGAGTTGATTGTATTAAATGAAATGCTCAACCTTTTGCATCAAATTTGGATTGTCAGGGCTTGCGAAGCGCCGTTAATAGATGTGACATGTTTTTCATTCATAAACGGAAAAAAAAGTGCACTCACGCGAACCACTTCCACTCCGTTTACCAATGCATTAAATTAGCTTCAATGTTTAATTATTATGATAAATATCTCATCAACGCCACAACGGAGAGACAAAAATGTATAAAGATGTTTCTCTTAGCGATTCTCAGCGGTCTACTAATTCTGTAAATCGTCAGCATGATATTTACGACACTCTGTATATATTGAATGTTAAAAAATGAGAATAGTTTGGTGCAGGTTGACAGATGGTGCACGTGTATAGAGCGACATAGAAATAGGTGGGACTAATATGTGTAAAGGTGCACAGCAATAGGTGGCACTAACTTCTCGGAATTCCTTATCGGCGTCGACAACGTCGACATTTCATTTGTCACCCCAACCGTACCATAAACGTCAGGGTTGTTGCTGGTAGTACAAGAGCGAGGTGGCTTGGTCGGGCGCAAACTTGCGTTTTGCGTGAGTGTATTGCGAAGGCTGAAGTCCTGAGTCAGAACGAACCTTACGGCAAACTTTGTGCCCTCATGCCGACGTCAACTCCGAGACGGGAACGTCTGTTCTACTCTGTTGTTCGTACTCTTCTCGGCACCCCCTACAACCAAACTCCTCCACACCACCCTCAGCCCCTGTATCACTCTACACCGTATACACAGAGGCCTTAAACCGACACAAGAGCCTTAATGTACCTCGAGAATTTCCTCGTGGAACTCGACAGTCTCTCTCCCCCGGCTGGTGTCTATCCTGAATTTTTCTCACGCTATCCCGTGAATTCAACACCTTCCTGTTGTTTAGAAATTGTTTCTATGAATACTACACGCAAGCTTACTTTTCTCGACTCGATAGACATTCTGCATAATGAAATTTTGGAGTATGAGTCATTTTCTACATTTTCCTTTTTCTTTCATTATTTCTAAGTTGTTGTAAAAAAACGTGACTAATTTCCTTGTTATTTAATGAATTTTTATTTAATGTTTCAATTACAAATGATCTTTGCAATAAAAGTTTTCATTTTAACTGTTTTATGTTAGAAATATTTGATGATTAATAGTGATGTGTCGAAAAAACCGTTCCGTATTAAGAATTTGATTTGGAAAGATTTTCATTTTCTAAATAGATCCAGAATAAAGTTAAAAGTACTGCAGATTTTTCGAAGTTGGTCATGTATAACGAGAATAAAAGAAAGTGGTCGCAAAAATCGAGTTCGAAGTGCTGTGAATATTAAACCAAAACTATCAACCCCATAGAAAGGCCATGAGACTATCATTATTTCCCTATATATAATTATAAATATTGATATAGACATATAAATATAACTCGTATCATCATTTCCCCATAACTTGGTTATGAGGCAACGCTCTCTGCAGACCTATCTCCCTGGGGTGTAAATTGCATCCCGGATTTGACGAAGTCCGCCCTCTTTCATTTTTTAGCGTGTATATGGAATGATGCTAATGCGTGAATACCGCAGGCGGAAAAATAATTTTATTTTCGACCTCCAGGTACTTCATAGGTAAATTTTAAACTCATTTTTTAAAATCTCATCGTGATCGTTAAATATTCATCAGCAAAGTCGCGAATATCGGATCACAATTGAATCCTGCCTGCACTTTTGACCCGCGTATATTACGATATTGCATAAAATTAACCGTAATGAGATAAATTTGTTCCTAGCGGCTCATTCGCACTCACATTTTCATTTTCACGTACATATACCAACATCTATAGAAAAAAAATATCAATAAACGAGAAACGCACATTTTTGGCCTCGAAATCTCGTTTCTGTGCCACCTTTTTATTCATTTTTCTCGTATTCTATTTTCTCTAGCTACCTTTATATTTTTTAAGCTTTTGCAAAAGCTCTAACGTTTCTCTTTCGTCTATCATACACTCTTCCACCAGGTTTTTTTACTTTCTGTGCAGAGTTTGCTGAGCTTTCAAACCCTCCAAGACGCTCAAAAGCTTTTCATACGAACATATTCCCAAACGTCTCTGTGCGTATGTGTTTCCTCATGTTCTCGCTCGTAGACATACACGATGCTAGAACAATGAAACATTTTGCAAAAAATTTCTACTTCCTGTTGCTTATAGTAAGTAAGGTCGAATCCTGTGAAAAAAATTGTGGTGAAATTTTGATTGTCGATATACTTCAACATTTTCCAATGTTTTTTTCGATCGATTATGTTTTTTCAATCGAAATGTTGAATGATCATTACGATTTTCAACAAAAACTACAATGAGCATCGAAATGGTAATTTTTTGACGAACTCTGTGCACTCCAAAAAATTTGACAGAATTTTTCAAAAATTATTGGTACAGCAGTTTTTGTAAAAAAAAAAAAGACACATTTGATGAACGGTGCATTTGAGAATTAAAGGACGTCACATTTTTCCTGTAGAAGTTTGCAATCTACGAATCTTCCACAGTTTGGATCCAAACTATAGAAGAAGCCCTTGAAACATCTCATAAATTATTAAACAGATGATGAAAAAGTAGATTGAGAAAAGCCCTCGTGAAGACTCAAAAACGAGAAGTGCGAATGTGAGGGGATGATGTACGAGGAGAGAATTAATAAGACAGCGGTGGACGCGTATGGATGTGTACTGAGTTGCACCTCAAAAAGATAGTACACAATACCATCGTACAAGGAAGTTGATGTATGGTGTGCTACAAACCGACAGAAGAAAACAACCCAGCGAAGATTGCCCGAAGGCAGTCTCCAATTTTCTCGCCATCCAGCAGACGCGATTTAGAAATGGACGCTTTTCTACTCTCGTACAGCTGCATTATCGCGTCTCGGACAAAGTGCTTCACGTACAAGACATAATATACGTTTCTGTACGTTCCAGAATCTACCTTACCGGTCCGAGCATATTTGAAAGAACAAAATCGACTTCGATCTGTCATCTTTATAGAATTCTGACTAATAAAAATAACACTTTTATGATTGTTTTTATAATTTAATAGCAAAAATGTCCATGTCAGTTTGATAACTGATATTGTTTTATGATACAAACTTAAGCATTAATCGTTATTTATATGAATAAATGGACGGATACGGGGTTAAAAAAATAAGCGAACGTGATCGAAGAAAAATCTGTCAAAGCAATAAAATTACACCAAATGAGCATCAATTCAATCATAAATTAATTAATACCGTATATTGTTTTTTTTTTTTCCTTAATCCAACAAAATTTGCACGTGATCTTAAAAAATCAATAAATATGTGTACAAAATTTCTTTGAAAACAGAATTCTGAAGAACAATCTGTCCATAACAGTGTTGTATTATAAAAACGTAACAGCATTTATATTCAGCGTAAAAAAACTTGTTTTGAAGATTCGATGTTTTTTTTTTTTTTTTTTTTTTTTGAGGATTGCTATGATTTTTCGAATATCACTGAAACTACAGGGATATTAGTAGAAAAACATGGAATAAAACGGGAATGAATAGAAGTGAACGAGAAGGGTGGCAAAACAAAACGTCTCTCGTAACGTATACAGAAGTGGAAAATGAATAGCATGGACTAGAGAGAATAGAGGTCCGCTGTGGAAACTTGGAAAAATATTGTGAACTTGTTCAGGGTTGGTTTTATTGGAGCCTCTGTAGGGAGGATGCGAAATGGTAGGGTAGTTCGAGACTTGGACGTTCGAGGGCACGAGGGTGGAATTAGTCGAGCGTTGGTAAAATTCCTTCGGGATCGATGCAGTTGCGTCCGAAACTCACAGCCCCGGGACTTTGCACCGATCGAGCGGTAAATAACTTCTAACACCAGGCTTTCCTATCCTATTCGAAATGCAGTATGGTTTGCCCTTTAAACAGTGTAAACCACTCCATAGATCCCGGAAGCTTTTAACGGTTTTACCATTATTTATTTTATTTTATATGTGAATCGACGAATTAAAAAACGAGCGTATTGTAAAATTATCGTAGACTTCTAATTTAAGAACTAATTCAAAAGATCAATTAAAACATTTTCATAACTCGAGATAACATGAGGAAATTCGATAACAGGAAATATGGTTTCAAAATTTGCTGCTTTTGGAGTTCATTGTACACATATTTTCGATTCAACTGCATTGAAACCCGTAAACAGGAGGTGCAATAAAGCGCATGAACTTCAATCGCATTTTTCTTCAAACATAATTTTCGACCTATACGCATCAATTCTAGCGTTTGCACTATTCAATATATTTGTGCGATTGACAAATAATAATTGTTCATATATTTTCGACATCAATGAATGCCGTGCCAGGACAGTAGGCTCGTCAAACACATGAGCGGCGCTTCCGCACGTACATTTTCATTGCAAAAATTGTACGTAGTTTTTGAACTCGCGTTTCAAATAACTATTAATGAAGTTTCGAAGAAATTTCAACTTTTGAGACTTCTTCGGATTTTCATTACTTTTCTTAAAGATCGTGCAAAATACACGGATCTTTGTGTTTTCGGAGGACGAATATGTGAAGCCAAGAGCATGAGTACACACGTGTATATTCTTCACCGTCTAGCCAAGGGGTGAAACTCTCATGAGAGTATAATGGAGACTCGTTATTTCATTAAACTCTCTCACGATGAGTCTGAGGATACGAATATAACACACTTCGTGGAGTATAAATTGCACTCGTAACGTTTTGCTCTGTCTATAAACTTTTCAAACTACGAAACTCTGTGATAACTTCGTTACCGACTATACTTTTCTAGTATGAACGTTCTCCTCCTATTTTCTTTTTTTTTTTTCTTTTTTTTTCTCAATTTAAATTCCACTGGTGAATAAACTATACTTTTGCCCGAAGCTTATACCAGCGGGAGATCGAAATAAAATAATGAATATTGTAATATTGAATTATACGCTTCGTACGAGTTTCCTTAGAGTTATGAAAATTTGTCTTTTTTCGATATGATCCAGAATGTGCTTGATTCAAAGAATATTCTCGATACGATAAAATGGTTATTTCAATTCTAAGTTCCTACTCGGGGTCGATTTGACCCGAGTTAAAACCGCCTCTGACAAGGGAACTGTACATCACTTTTTTCAAAACTTTAACTATAGTAAAACTGGTCGCTTTGAACTTTGATTTTCATGCCACCTTCTTTATTGCGAGTTATACGACTATTTTGAAAAAAAAAAGAAAAAAAAAAATGTCTGAAAAAATAGCCATTTCACTGAGAGTTACGAGCCCGCAGAGTGTCGATATCACAATAAAAACATATTTTAAAAAGGGACCAAATCGGTATCAATATTATTAACCAATTTTTTCGTTGAGTATAATTGCAACAAAATGTTTTGTTCACATTATTGTTATTTATGTACTGCAATCAATAATGGTTGGATGACAAAATGAATTTAATTGTCCCATCAGCCAAATCGGTCTTTCAATGTACAGGAAAAGATATTAGCTGCAGGCAACACTCTTGGAAGGTTTCGCAAGAACATTGGAATAAGTGAAGCGGGAAGAAGGTGGGGTCAGAGAATTGAGATGGTTTTGTAGAAGCCCGCAAGGGTACATACACAGGAACAATTACTTCCTATCCAGAATTCTGTGAATTTTTCATAAAAAATACGTGAATAATAAGGAAGAATTTTGTCAAGAGACATTTGGGTTTGGATAAATAAATACATTTGTTTTGTTTTTTTTTTTTTTTTAAGTACAATATGACAAGTTTTTCAACACATCTGTAAACATTACGTCAACATTCAGATATATATTCAAACAGTTGAGAGGTTCAGAGATATCGTATCTTGGCCGTAATATATACGCTACTATTATATATACTCTTGTCCTTTGGATATACCTGATGTGCGTGATCAAAGGGTACAGATATCTCAGTTAGAGATATCACGCGACTGATGCTTTGACGGGATTCAAGCCCGAGGACTCTGATACACACATATCTACTCAAACTTGTGGTTCAATCAGTCCGTATCTGTCCGTCATTGCCGTCAGTACTTAAGTGCTCTGTGCCTCGAATCTCTTTGACTTATTCTCCGATTCATAATACCGAATGGTATGCTTAAAAATTCCAATTTCTCACGAATTGGAAATAGGAATTAAGACATAATTTATGAGGTTCGATATGTTGGCTAAATGTATTAAAAATTGGGGATTCTGTGGGGACGTTAAACTTCTTTATATTAAGCGACGTATCAGATACTTTGTTAATTGGAATATGGCACAACGTAATATCCAACATACGAGCCACCTGCGGTCTTGTTGAAAGGAAAATTGTAAATATATACGTACTATATATATGCATGGATTTACGTGATTTATGTACAGTGAGACTGACGTGCAGATGCAGTAGCTGGTAAAAGCGTTCAGGATTGAAAGATTGATAGAAAAGATAATTCTATTTGACGGCTTCTTGTTCAGGTATTACCTTCGGTAATTTAATTTCACCGAAGTGACGAGAACGAGTATTCGTTATTTCCATCACAAGTCTACGATTTTCGTGCGATCGATTATTCCTTCGTTTTTTTACGTCGGCCTGCCAAGGCACGATTCAAACAGCTTTGTCACTAGAATGTGTAGGTGGAACTAAAAATAAACTTCCAATATCGATACTAATATATCTGGTAAAATGATAGCACATGATATATTTCTTTGAAAATCGTATAATAATTCCTGCACTAAATTTGTGATGCCAAGTGGGATCAGTAGATCCGATTCCGATTAATTATCAATACTAAAGTATTCGTTCACAAATATCAAAATATCATACCCGTCAAGTTCGACAGAGATATTCAAAGTCTATTTGTACATTTGAATGATTTACAAATTGGTGTTTGACAATCATCGTATCAGTGACACAGAGATAGAGTGGCAATAAAGGAACAAATTCAAATCAAACTCACTTCGATGTACGTATAGCCCATCATCAAGGTGATTAATGGAATTCGCCTGCAGGGCAATACCGACGATGTGTATTGCAGCGCAATCTAATCAAACTGCCATAACGAAAATAGTAATTCACATGAATCCTTTCGACACCAAATGCGTTGGGATAGGATTGATTTCACAATCATGCAAAACAAGTGAATTTAACTCCAGTATATTCCACTTACATATATATTTCTATAATTTTTTGTTTATAAGAAATTGAGTATCGTTATAGTAAATGTTCGACAATCAATTTTTGCACTCATAATAATATTTAGGGTGAATAATATCAATTGATATTTACTTGCTTAATAATACAAAACCACGTCATAATTGTGCAGATTATTGAAAATGATGCAAGCTGTGAAAGCAAAGAATCAAATGTGGTAATTGAAATTGCAGAATAGCGTCAACATCATTGTAACTCTGTTCAACAACTATTTACGGTTGAACTGACAATTCATTACTCCCAGGATTAATTGTATTTTCAGCATACAGTGCAGTCTGCATTCCGCTTGTCCTTCATTTATTCAGGTAAATGTTATTAATTGTCAAAGGAACGTCGAGTCCTCGTCACCGTAATCACTACCTCGTTTACCCCACAAAGCCACAATATTTCCATCATTTAAATTAAATGAAAAATCGTGACACAAAAGAAAAGATTTGTGAATGGAGATTGCATAGTATTTATTAAGCTACATAAATGATGCTTTAACCAAAGAACGCAGCCTGTTGGTAATTTTCTGCAACGTTGCTTGTAAAAAAACAAGGTGAAAAAATGACGATTCTAGTTCACTCTGCGGACAACAAGCAGCTCCATCTGCTGTGTCCAATGACATTACCCCTTTGCAAATGGATTGAGCGCAATTAGTACGCCAGTGGATCCGTTCGCGAACTTTATTAGCCTGATTGCCCTTTGTCCGTCGATCCTGGCGGAAAATTAACGGGAATAATTCAATTCACTGACAGTGAACAATGTTGTCATAAGTCCGCGATGTATTCAATCGCCGCACATACGTCACTTATATTTACTCACATTTTTCGTACACCTCACTGTGTTACCCTGCTCGATAACAATATTATATGAACAACGGTTTTGAAAAGCAAATTGAGCATGAAAAAAAAAAAAAAAAAAAAAAATTCTGAATGTTCAGGTTCGTGTTATTAAAATTTGCTCAACATTATTGCAAATCGAGCTCTTTTTTAGGGAAACAATTCTTCAAAATTTCAATCACTAAACGAGAAACTAATGACACATTTGGATCGATTTATTTTATCCATCAAATATATTAGTTGATCGAAGATAATCTCAGCCACGTTTGTTCTACATAAAAATGTTTGAATGGTTGATGATTTGCCAAATGAGACGTGAAATGATTTCTTGGAAGAGTTTAAAATTGAAATTTGTGAATTGAAATAACTGCAAACGAAATTACTTACCATTAAATTATTTTAAATATCTAGATATTCACTTTACTCAGCTAAGTCATAAAGTTTGAGTTCGAAGGGAGCGTTTGACTAATCGGAAATCCATGTAGATTATGAGAAAGCTTATGAAGATAAAATACTACTTGCAATCAATGGAGACCCAGTGCGATGAACGAGACGAAAAGCGGCTGGGACGGTAAGTACGAAAACTGAATTACGTAAAGCGAACCCTGGAAAAAATGGGGTTGATGATATGCACTGCGTGGAAGTTCCGCGCGGACTTCCGGACGATCTGATAAGTTAGGATCAGTCAGTTGGGGGTTGCGGGAAAAGAAAAGAGCTAAAAAGGTACTAGAATGGAATCGTTATTTTATTCAGTCGACAGGAAAACCCAACGACTTTCTATCTCTCTCGTGTTACCAGGTGGACAATTCCAGTCGGAATTTATAAGGTTTCTGTTGGAAATTCTGCGAGTACTTTGCGGATTTATTCGAGCGAAAGTCGAGGAAAGATTTTTGCCAGGATGGGTGATCGTAGGTGGTGGTGATGTCGGTCACCCCAGGCTTGTGCTTCGTTACGTTTTTTGTCCTTTTGTTCGTCCCTTCTACACGAGAGAATCGCTGAGTGATAATCTAAAAGTTCGCTCGTTCACGAGCAGCCAGACAGGTGCGATCCGTTCAAGTTACTTTTCGTGCAAGTCATCGATTGATTAATCGCTCCTCGATACCTACACCAAACCCCATAACTTTTCTTTTGCCTTACATTCGTCTGTTCACCGTAACAATTTTTGTATCCTGCGTTGGTGTCGAATTTTTTTTTTTTTTTTTCTTCGGTTTTGCGCGAATATGAATGTGATTGGTGAATTGGTTGATTAATAAAACCCGGCGGCGATTAATTCACGGGTCAGATTATGTAAAGATACACTTTTGACTAATGCATACACTTGCCAGAATCGATATCAAGACAACAAAAGTCAATATAAAATGTAAGAAACTTTCGATTAAAATATGTTTTATTTAAATAATTAAACGCTGAAAGCCTCATTCTGGTAAGTAAGTAAGCGTCAGCTTTATTTGATGGAGTCATTATTTCTGCGCATCTCATTCGCAGAGAAGATCCTTTGTTTCCAAAAAAACATTGTATTGCTAAGAAAAGACAGTGCACAGGGGATCGAGATGTTCATAATAAAAAAGTTCTTAGCCTGCCATTGTTTGTGGGGCTCTATCATCCTTGCCGATCGTTTCTAAAGAAAAGCGAGGACGTTAAAGTTGAAAGAGTAAGCGTAAAAAAAGTACAATTGAAAAAGGTCGAGAAGAGATATTTCAGTCGATGGCCAATAGTTCATGTTCATCAACATTAAAAGCTTAAACGTTTCGCTCGTCTTTGCAATCCCGGAAACCAAGCTCAAGATTTCAATATCGTGATGCAATAAAGCTGCGATGCTTCATTCATTTTTATGTCATTTCGTGATATTTATTTTCAAACTTTTCAGCTGTTTTTAAAGAATTTATATATTTCTTTATTTATTCAATAAATGTAAATTTATATTGAAATTTTTTTTCCCGGAAATGCGTATAGTATTGATTTAGAAGTTTACTACATAGTATCAAATTTAACGTCTAGATGCATATTCGAAAGGGTGACTGTGAAAAAAAGAATTGCAAAGAATCCTAACTTCCGCTTAAAAAATGTCAAAGTAATTGAAGCGTAACGAATAGTGTAATATTGTTAAAGTGAAATATAGAAACGACGAAGCTTTGCTTGCATGAGACCATTAATGAGCTTCATTCGAGAATCTCTGGAGTCATGAATAAATTTAGTGAATGAATCGTCTGTTCAGAAGACTTTTTTTAAGCTATACAGCAACTAATACTTTTCTCTTCAAATTTCAAGTCTTAAGTTTAAATTTCATGTTACTCTAAAAAACATTGACAAAGATTTGAATAAATGATAATCAAATTGTCATGGTCAGATGACGAAAAATATACATAAATATCGTCTATTTTGTAAATGATGAAAATGTATTTTCGTACGAGTCTTGAACTTGACTGTCAGAACAGCCTCTCTGTCAGTCACTGAATGTCAACCTCTTGAATGTGCTTATAAATGAATAAACCAGCAAAAAATTCGGTCTACATTTTTTTAAGTTTCATGACATTGGCTATCCAACCTGCGGCAGCCTATATACTCGTTGATATGTATATATTAAATGTGCGATGCCAGAAAGGCGGGTGGTAACGTATTCCGCCTGAGAAACGAAGCGCTTAGCAACGGGGTAATAAGCTAAGCCAGATTTAATTACCCCGAGCTACCGTCGCTTCCGCCTACGCGCGACGGCGGGAGCGACAACGAGGAGACGAGAACGATTCCATTGCAACCGAAAGTTCTTCCGACACTTTTAATTTAAATTTGCTTCAGATCTCGAAGAGCGAGAGTAACCATGTAACGTAAAAGAGGATGATGAGCGGGTGAGCAAAAGACCAGTGAAAAGAAGAGGACCCCACTCGAGTGAATAACATGAAATAGATCGGATGATGATTAATTAAATTCCTAACGGGTCAGCGTGGTGCTGATCGCCTTCCAAGAGGAAAGAGACGATTGTCAGACGTTGTCGATAAATTCCCGAGCCATTTTATATTGGATCTTTCTTGGATTAAACTGTCAAAGCAAGGCTGACGGTTGGATAATAATTCTGATGTGGGTGTCACAAATTTATTTTTCATTGATTATTCATTCATCCAGAGTATCCGAACTTATGAGTATAGAATTGCAATGTTTAAGAGAATAATGAATTAGCATATGTTAAGGATTGCCTTCGGTCAGAGTCCAGTCTGATGGCCAAGTTGGAAAAGTAATTTAGTTTAAGTTTTTCGAAGAGATTGTATCTAAGCCTTCAAAAATGCCATTTAAATAAAAAATTTATTGGGTATTAAGTTACAGGTTGAAAATGGAAAAGTCGAACGAGCGACTACGTCCAATTTAGAGGCCGATAAATGGTGACTACCCATATGATTTATGGGGTTACAATCAGTCCGTCAATTTTTCACTCGAGGAAAGAAGAGAAAAGAGGGAAAGAAGAAAAATGAAAAAGACACGAGTGCAGTGTCAGTCGTACATAATCGACTGGCAGGGTGGTACGATGTGAATGGGCGTTGCCGGAAGTCTCTGCTGAGGTGCCAGGCAACTCCGCATCAGAGCAAATTGTCGACGCATCCATCATCTCGTTCTCCACTCCTTATATTGCCAACAGCGTTAATAACATCGTTAGTCGAGATATGTCGCCGCATCAATCTGCCGTCGTGAGATATTATATAGGAAGGTTATAAAAAGGGCTTGCGAAATCCACGTATAGTTCACATATGTGAATAAGTGTAAAAAATTTCACTCCAAAGTGTTAGAAAGCTTGCAGGGTTTACACTCGATTTCACGAGGTTAACATTCACGATCGTACAAATGATTTCCTAGCTTCAAGAGCCACATTGGAGGGAATGAATCCTCATCTGAAATTGATTAATTCCTCACAAGATCGTGGAACAGTTTTCTCAAATGTTTTCGCATTTTCTATTACGAGTAACACAATAAAATAAAATAAAAACAATATAAATTCATACGAATTACATCGATTTCATTGCAAAAATATATTCTATGGGAAGGGACTCATTCATGATCGCTGCAAAAATCATTGAAGATAAAAAAAAAAACATTCCAGAAACACCTTAACAAAGAATGAAAAGGTGAAATAAGTTGAGAAATTAATTGACAATGAAAGCGTGATTGGTCCAATTATAAAATGAATGAAGATAGAGTTACGGCGAGATAAGGCAGTAATGAAAGGAGGGGGAGAGGGATAGACAGTGGAACAAAGGGGTGAGGAGGAGTGTGTGGGTGATACGTGGTAAACCACGGTGCTTCCTCATTAGCGATGTTCAAGACGCATGTTCTGACCTGGTGCAGGACGCATTAATTTCTAATTAGCGTCTAACTGGTTGGGCTTGGGGGCGAAGAGAAAGGAAAGGGAGAGGGAACGTGGTGACCAACGCCTTGGTGATCGTACTCGTGCGAATTCTCAGTAGATCCCTTTGCCTGGCCCTTTATAAATGGCTTCTCTGAGCATGGCAAATGGACGAACATACATGTGGAAACAAACGAGTAATAGTAACCAGGGAAGAGGCGGAGCTACTATTACCGAATGGCACGTCGTTGGGACGTTATACCAGGTATTTCCGGATTCACCTCGTTCGCATAAAGTTATTGCGGCGTATGCGTTTCCGACCACAGAGTCCTCCACCTTTACGAGCTTCCCTACTCAAACGATCAATTTAATTCTCATCCTGAACCATCAGACACGGATGAATAAATAAAATATTGATGATACCATAAACTTCAGTGAAATAGTTGCGTAGAACTTTTATTTGCTTGATTTGGAAAAGTCCTAGTTAAAGAAAACCCGTTTAAGCAACATCACAAGGAAATACTGATATTTTTTTCATTCGATTTTTTTTTTGCTACTAACTTTTCTTTCAATGACTCGTCGTGATGGGTTCTGACGGTGAACAGTGGTATTGTCGAATCAAATTAATTGGGAAACTAGGACAGTTGGATACAAAGTTCAATCTCGTTTTTAGGACATTTAATCAATTCACAAGTCGTTGTGAACAGCGTTAGTTGTTCAACTGCTAAATTCAAAATGGCTCGGATTTTTTTTGCAATAGCCGTAGATTTGTCCTTTCCTCGTCGCTCGTCTGTATTGAATGTTTTGGTTTTACTTCATTATCGCAGAAAAGCAAAGGCTCTCCCCCTTAATAAAATGGGGTAGGAATGAGAATAAAAAATAAAAAAAACAATGCGAATAAACACAAAAGGGGCGAGTCACCGGGAACGTGAAATTGTTGCAAAAACTTTTGGCTTCACGTGCAGACCTAGGCTTTTGTGGTTTGCAGTTGTGGGTATCCGAGCTTGCATAGCGAAGAGAAGGAGAGAGAAAAGCGAGAATTCTAGCGCTCACGCAGATATATAGTTTTCCGGGTGCAAAGCAGTCCCTGGTAGCCTTTATAACGTGAACTATAGTGTACGTATAAGCTCTCGTCCAAACATCTACAGGTCGTTCGTTATTCCAGCCGCGTCGCTCGGTATGAATGTGCCGATTTCGTTAGCGAAGCCCTCCCGCGCCCTTTATCGCGATTTCTGGCTTTATGCCAGAGCGTTTACAAACCGTGTGGCTACGTGAAACGACGACAACGGTCGTGGTATTCGAGAATGGGTTAGACAGAAAGAGACAGGTTTTGTGTGCAGCCCAAAATTTTCGTCGATCGTGCAACGTGAAAGGCTTGATCTCAATTAAAGCCCCACGTGCTTTGCTTTCCATCTTTTAATGCTTCTTGCGTATGCATTGGAATCATATCTGTATTAAATATCAGTAACATAACGTATTCCATTTCCGTTCACATTATTTTCAATAACCTCCCACCGTATTACATGAAATTTTCTCCTGGAGGATGACTCAGTATATATCTTGGAAATGATTAATCTAACGAGAAACATTTTCTCTTTACTATAAGACTCTTCCCATTTCTCAAACGAGACACTTTAATGCAAAAAAGTAATTGTATACAACAGTGTTCTGGTCAGTAAATTCGCTGGTGAGCTTGAAGCAGATGAAGCTCAAAAAATTCAGCTATCAGGAAATAGCAATCAAGACATATTCCCGACAAAAACATTCTTCAATCAGCCAAGACCAGTAAAAAAAAAAAATAGATTAAAATATTGTATCAAACCGATAAAAAGCATGATTCGTAACCACCAAATCGTTTTATTATTGCGACATAAGAAAAAAATCAAATCAACCGAATAAATTTCACGTAGGCCTCGGCTTACGCACTGTGATTGTGGAACCCTGAAATCAGTGTGGAAAATAAGATGGCAGACAGCCAGGAATTAGGTTGGAAGAAACCAAAACTCATTTTGCCTGCGTTCAGAACAAGCACCCGGTACATCTAATGGGAGTTACGTGCAATCCGGTTTAATTCGATGAAATTGGTAGCCCGATGTACGGTCCGGAGACTTTGAGTCCCATTTCTTTTTAGTTGTTGGTCTGCATACCGCAGCACCATACCATCACATACCATCGGTTTTAACTTGAGCCCGGAGTAAGCCTAACAATACATAACAACGAGTCAAGGATAAACTCGTCGGGATATCAACTGCGCGGTACCTGTACAAAGTACGACTTGAAGGGTAAATAGCTCGCAAGCTTTGAAGGAAGAACGTCTTGGCTCATTTTTCACTGGCATGCACCGTTGATTAAATATTGATTAACAGGTGTCCCTTTCGCTGATAAAGAATGTGGGAGTGACGAGCGCAGAGTGCATTTACGCACGAGCCCCTCGACTGTCATCAATCCGTTATTTTTTTATTAGCTCATTAAATTGGTATTGCGCGACCCGTGTTGTTATCAGTTAAGAAAAATAGCTGAAGACTTTTTTAAACAGAACTTTGTAACCCAATTATCAAGCATTTTCATTTTCTTCTGCAATTTCCATGGAATCCTGTTTCTGTGTACACACACAAGAAGCGATGGAGGTTCCAAAGGATCTCTAAAGTTCCTGGTGCATCGAGTATAGTCAAGAAAATCGCCAGCCAAACAGCATCAGTGATTTTTTATGCTGTTTGGACGAGGGCAAGTTGTTGTCACCAATTTAAATGTTAATCGTTATATATATATATATATATATTTTTTTTTAATTCGCTCAAGAACCTTTTTTCTAAACCCAACGTTCCTTACCAATGATACTATGAGGCTGAGACTGAAATTCTTGCATTTATGAACCCATTACGGATTTACGTGTAACCTGTTCTTATTAGCCATGTAAATGCGGTAATTTTACGTTGGTAATTACCTGGAGACGAGATGCGTTGAGCTAGGCCGAGCTCAAGGTATATACCTTGAAGTACAAGGTGACTCGTGAAACGCATTGGTTACGTCAGCATCCTATTCGCTCTGGGCAAATTCATACACTCTTGTGACGAGGCACGGTCCAGCAATAATGAGCGAATAAAAAGGTGATCCGAGTGGGACTCGATCCCGGGACCCGCGGAGTCTCAGTCCAGAGCGCTAACCACTGCGCTACGGGCCACCTATATTCTTCCATTATTGCCAGACCGTCACACTCCCCCTCTTACAGTGCTCGACGTCCTCGTCGACTAACGTCACATTTTAATTCATTTATCAAAGATTCATTTTTCTGCCGCGTTTGGGCTTTTTCGTAGATTCTGCCGCTCTGGGCTTGTATTTGCCGCTGTGGGCCGTAGTATGTGCCGCTTGGGCCGTAGTATGTGCCGCTTTGGGCCGTAGTATGTGTGAACGTGTTGTCGGTCCGAGAAACTTCTGACACCATTTTGTGACGAGGCACGGTCCAGCAATAATGAGCGAATAAAAAGGTGATCCGAGTGGGACTCGATCCCGGGACCCGCGGAGTCTCAGTCCAGAGCGCTAACCACTGCGCTACGGGCCACCTATATTCTTCCATTATTGCCAGACCGTCACACTCTCACCAAAGTGAGAACGTGTAGTCGTGTACATACATACAATTTTACGTTCAAATAATGCCTTTCATCACGATTGGCGTCGCCACCAGTATGCATATACACGACTACACATTCTCACTTTGTTGAGAGTGTATGAGTTTGCACATAGCGAATACGTAACTTATAACAGCACACTGAAGTTTACTATACTCTCAGTGCATTACCCACACATCCACTTAAACATATTTGAAATCTCTCCTTTCCGACTTTGGTCTCAAATTAGTTCATCAGCTGGATCAAGAGAGCCGCATATATCGACATTAGTGAACACGTTGCGTGTGCCTGCACGAACCACCGTCCACATGATTCATTTTTCTGTGATCCTCGCTCCACACCGAGTTTTTTCCCCCCGAGATACTATTAAACGCGGTGTTTTTCTGTTGCGTAAGTTCCAATTCAATTACACATCAGAAAGTTTATGGTTTAATAACAAAAGTAGATTTAGTGGCATAGAGATAATAACTCCATAAAATTTTTGGTAATCGTTTTTTTTTTTTTTTTAATAAATACACAACGAGGATTGCCGATAAATTGCTTTTAATATCAAATCAATTTTATTTGAAACCTCGATTTTGTAATTTCGAGTGAAACCGATGAGACGGAATCGAAAAATGTTTATAATTGTCTTTTGTCTCGATTTTTCAAGTTTGAGTGAAGTGAGGAACTAGGTCTTGGTTTTTGCATGAACTCTTCACTTTCGCGCCACTTAATTTAAAAAAATTTTATAACCCGTAACTCTTTTCTTTTGCAAGTTTTCAGTCATCCTTATTCTACTCTCTTTATAACCCACTTCTCACCAATAGATTGCACGAAAAGATTCATTCTCTCGTTCTCTTTTACCCTGAGCTTGACAAAAAAGGAAAGAAGAAAGAGGAATAACAGAAAGGGAGAACGAAGGAGATAGACAGCTCACCAACGAGGCTGCCTAGAACCGTTTCCCGCAAAGTTCTGTACGGTGTAACTCATTAGTACGGGGATTAAGACACACAGCGTGGCGCATAATGAGGCAGCCGGAAGGAAGAAGGGATGAGAGACTCAAAGGTGAGAAGAGAACGCGAGGGCTTGGACGAAGAGAATTAAGGATAGAAAAGAAAGAAGATAGAAAAATTGAAAGGGTTGCGCCAGGTCTCTGGTCGACGTTCTTTCTAGTATATATACAAATATTGCTTAAATATATAGGATTAAATATATACGTATACGTGTATAAGGCATTCCAAGTTATTTCACTTTAGTCGGTGATCCCGAATATTTTTAATTTTCTTCAAAATTTTTTGTATTTTTTTCTTAACTATTAGAACGCTTAAATCTTAACCCTTTGAATTTGGAGTTAATTGCCACATTTAAAAAACTCGTCTGTATCTTTGAGTTTATCATTAAATTTTTTAATCTAAGGAATTTATATCACACTTAATTAATTGGCACGTAAAAGCGCGTGTTTCAAATAACGATGATTCTCTTACAAACACTTAGGAAAAATTTCAAGTTTGAAAGAAAAAAAAAAAATTCTTAACTCCAAACCCAAGAGAATAAACATTCATATTGATAATAATAAGTACTGTATTCCAAACTTTAAATCTAGTTCTAAAAATGGTAAAGTATCGAAAATTAAAATTGAAAAAAAAAAAAAAAAAAAAAAAAAAAAAAGACAACTCTTAAATCATATGCAGCGAAAATCCGTTTTACAACAAAGCCAGTAACGAAGAAAAAGGTCTTTGGAATATAAATATATTTTTCGATAAATTTGTTGAATAGTTCATTTAATACTTCGTTTATTGTTTCATTCTATGAGTCGTTATTGATTTGATTTAATAAAATGGTAATTGTTAAATAAATATATATAATAGATCGGTAAAAATAGGGAAAGATGTGTAGCTGTGGTTGTTTACCTGTTTTTGATTAGCGGTTAAGCCTAGTCAGACTCTCGACAAGCTACTAAAATGATGTGCTGTCGAAAAAGCCAACTCCGCTTTGTATGTTTCGAACAACAAAGCTGTCAAAGCTTTAGGTTAAGGCTTGTCATTTAGGGTCTAGCGATAGGATAATATAGTAGTGTCACTGAAGTGGTCGTTACGTAAGTAAGGAAGAAAACCTGGTTTACCGATGAAAGCTCGAAAGCTTCTCTCACTCACGTTTCTCTCTTGTTCTACCTCACGTTTGGATACGTGATACGAAATGCCATTAGGTTTTTGTGTTAAAGCCACCATCGGCATCCGTCACCCTCATCCCCAGAGCTTCCCGAATAATTGTATAATTAATTTAATATTAATTTATTCATTATATATACCAAAGTTGAGTCATGCGCGTGCATAATTTGTTTTGACGTGAGTATTACGGGATTCGAGAGATAAAGGAGAAATGACAATGGCGCTGGTCAGCTCTCTTCGAGAGTTTAAAGTGCAGCGAGAATTTTAGATCCTTTTTTTGTATGTCCATCGATTTGAATATTAATTACATCGTTGTAATAAAACATTCGAGAGAACACATGGTTACGCATCGTGATCGGATCTCCGGTGGAAATTCAGGATTATTGCCTTGATTTAAATTTCACGAAATTCGTAGTGAAAAGTTCCTGGCTTATCGTCCACCATTCGGTATTCCGGCCATTTTTTTTTCTCTATATTACTTCCCAACAGTCACATTTTTCGATTATTTGTAAAAAAAAAATAATAATTTAATCCTCAGGTATTGTTACGTCGGAATATCCCGTCATTTGTATACAGTTGTTAAATGATCGAGCAATTTTTCATTTTAGAACTTAGATAAAATTAGAGAATCGATGTGTTCAATTTGTTGAGCATTAAAATCGCTTTGGAATGACAAATTAAACTTCTGAAAATGTCGATAAAACTATGACAGCGTATTCATATTTTTTTTTGGATCAATAAGACATACTGTAATACGAATCCACCCTTAATGTATTTAATTTTCATATTAAACTTTGCATACAACTATTGTGAAAATTTAACACTAATTTCACGAGTGTGGACAGAGTATTGAACGTTAAAATAGTCAAATGATTAAAGAGCTAACCTGCAATTGTGTTTCACACAAAATCCAGAAGAATTTAAAATTTGTTGTGCAGATTTGCACCAGTTTAAAGCCGAGGAGTAAAGATTAAATTCCAAGAGATGAATAATGTTAAAAGGACAAAAAAATCAAGGAGACATCAGCAGCATTAAATGTATCGATTCTCAAGCGAATAAAACTCGTCTACTGACTACAAACTTTATTGAAATCGACATGATCTACGAAAGCAATGATATGCAGAACGGTATTGAATGATGGGAAATTAAAAATGGAATCTGTAAAATGGCAATAATTACAAGGCTTGTTCGACGACTGATTGTCAACAGAAAAGGGGATGAAGAATAATTCCACAAAGGTAGAGGTACACGGGTAGTAAAATCGATTAGCTCGTTCATCGAGCCCACCCAATCGTGCTTGGGACAATTGCAGTATCGCGTTGCAATTGCCATGAGGTAGCAACGAAAATATTGTTTCGAGCGTCGCAATCATCAGCGAGCTGGCTCGTCGACTAAACAGCGTTCACTTTGTGCCGCACTGAATAACTAATGATTAACCAGTACGGGCGAATGCTTCGCCAAGCGATGAACAATCATTATTACCGTATCTCGATGATGCAACGAAAATACAAAGCATTGGATAACATTTAGCAGCGAAATTTGTCGAACCTAACTGTTCGACGAAACACCCCTTTGAACAATTCTCATGTATTCGTTTGTTTTTTTAATCCTGTTTTGTCACGATTAAAAAACCATTTTCACCAGCACCAATATCCGCTTTTATCAGTGTTCCCAAATCTACAAACGTCACATTAATTCTGCACATTTTATCGCACTATTGTTCAAATTTTAATTCGAAATTATTTTTATGAAATGTTACGATAGAAAATCTCAACAAAATAACATTCCGAATATTCTAATTTTATCAATACATTCATTTATATCCTTTGTTTATATCTCTACAAACAAAAATCGAATGAAAAGATGGATTTGTTTGTCCATTTTTATCTGTTTTTCCTTCGCTACTTATAACTCGAATAAATTTTTTATTTTCAATTTTTTTTTAGCTGCATATTACAAACAAAAGAATATTGACAAATGCTCCGAAAATGTTCGATTTTGTAATGCAATTTCTCGATTGCTCTAAGTAGGATCTTGAATAAATATTTTCATTGCTAATTTTTCAATGTTTCAATGAGATCATTTTTTCACGCACTTTAGGAAAGAAAATGACTGACGTTGTTGAAAGTTGCAACGTATGTATAAAGTTGGGGCACGTCTGAAAATTCTTCCATTCTGCAGATACCGAGAGTGCAATATACTTTATATATATTTATAAATATATATATATATATATCTATGAATGAAATGGGTAATACACCGTTATCTACGCCGTTGTAGTAAAGTATACCAGAGAATGGCGCAAAGAATAATGGATGATCACGTGAAGGGAGGAAAACTGCCATTTAGTTGCTCGAGAGATAGAGTGAGACAGAGACCAGCCCCACCCAATTACCCACCCTTAGCTGGTGGTAATCCACCCCTAACGTTATGCAACTACTGTAAATATAAATTCAGCTTCTTTTCCCTCGTGGTTATATTTTTCGCCTCGTTTCTTTGCTTATGCATATATGCACTTGAACCTATGAGGAGTTGTGCTTGAGCGAGCGATGAATCCGAGGAACGAGGCTAATGTTCGTCAACGTCATAATGAAAGGTAACAAAGAGTTATGTTCGTGAAAGAGCTGAGTTTCCATTTTCCTGTCTATCCACTTCTTGAGTCTACGTTTCTAAGAAATTTTTCTGCTTTAGCAGAGGCAAAAGTTCGATAAATTTGAATTTAGATTAAATTTGAATGATTTTTATTGAGAAATCGTGAAAAATGTGAAGTTTAATCTAAAGAATTTATAATTTTCGATCGAGACTATATTATTGAAAATGATGTGCACCAAAAATTCAATTAAATAGAACCCTTGCCCGTCGTTGGAAAATTTTATCTCCAACTTGAGGCATTGATATCACATTTCCTGCACGCCACCGAAATTCATCGACCACCACAGCTATCAAATTCGTAACGAACCGAAACTCGAACGGAAGTTGAATTAAAAAACGAACGAATGGGGGATGAAAATCAAGTAGGAACTTGGCTCCACTGCATTGTACTACAAATTGGGAAGAAGGAGACTAATCGCGGATCTCATCAGGAAACAGAAGTTCCATGGAACGGACGTCCACGAGCTCCGCTCTCACGAACCCTGTTTCCGGTCCTCACTTCCCTGACTTGCTCACCTCTCTCTCCCTCTCTCTATTCTTTCGATTCTTTTATATCTTCATCTTCTCTCTTGTTCCTCACGAACCCCCGATGACAATTATCGAGAACTTGAAGATTCTCTTTCTGACGATCTTCAACGACAAATTAGGACATTCCACAAATTGTAACATTATTTGTTTTCCTCTTTTTAACTAGACACGAAATAAACTGCTATTTTGTCATAAGGAAAAACGTTCTAGAAGCATAGTCTTCGCTACCCCTTGGCAATATAGTGGCGTTCAATATTTTCGTGGAATTTATCAAACCGGAAATTCTCGTAGACGAGTTTCTTTCACTGAAATTCCAATTGCGGAGTTTAAAGTCCCAGTAAACTGTCGAGAACCGTCGTGAACATTCTCTTCCAACCTTAAGGTCCCCAAGGGTCTATAAAGCACAAAGGTCACCGTGGATATGCAGCCTCTCACATTATGCGCAAAACTTTATAGACCAAGAGATGGAGAAGAAAGGAAAACTTTATATTTTCTTCTCTTATACGATGTTGAGGTAAAAACGAATAAGAAAGAAACGCAACGTTGAAACATTTTCTCGTGAAACAAATGCCGGATAAACTTGGTATATTTTAACCTAATGCAAGAGTAGAATTTTTCTGTTGATGTGATCTTTTTCTAAGCGAACTAAATACTCAACAGAATAAATAATGAATAAGCAATTTAATTATCGAATACTTTAATATCCTGATCGATCTAAATGATTCGAAATTTTAGATGAAACGATAAATTCTCATTATTTTCCTCATCCCTTCAAGGCTAATAAGAATCTTTAATAATAAAACGATAAATTTAAAATACTGGACTGTGTAATTCTCGAAACTTTTCTTAGCATATAATCTCTACGGATTAAAAAAAAAAAAACAGACTTTATTTTTTTCTGGCAATGGTTGAAAAAAAAAGAGAACTGGAAATAAAGGCAAAAGATCGTCCTCGACGGTAGGTTCGGAATACGAAAAGCGACAAGAGACGAAACAACCAAGCTGGCGTAAGAACGGAATACTCGATAAGAAAAAAAAGAAAACTTTAGCGAGAAAACTTTCCGTTTAAACCCGGTAAAAAGTAGTTGGGAATATATGTAGCTCGAGGAAACTCCGACATGATGTCATCTACGAAAAGTCGAATAATTGGTACTGTGCGGTCACTTCAGATTCGTGACGCTATGACCCTCAGGACATCAGGAAAATCAAACTAAACAAATCATATTTCCATGTTTTTCCTTTACTCATCAACGTTTTTCAAGTTTTAATTAACTCATTGCGTACCTTCACTCTATTTTATTAAACTCGTGAATACATTGAATTCTAAGAGTCCAATAAAGCAAAAAAAGTGGTTGATTCTCTGAATCCTAGAGTTTTTTCAAACAATTTTTTCGTCAACTTGATCTCCCTCGAAGGAACTTTTTCACATACCATTCCATTCGTTTTTAAAATGCGAAGATATACGTATCCGTAATAACGATTTTATCGTCAAAAATTTATTGTAGTCGATAATGACTCTGGTCATATACGTTGAAAGATGAAAAAAAAATGGAACATGAGTTCAAACAAACAAAAAATACTCCATGGGAAGAAACTCGACTTGAATTTTTAATATTTTTTATTCTTGTATAAAAGATTATCGAATTGATGTATATTGAGATTAGAAAATTTATGAGGGCATATCGGGAGCATGAGCTTGTACCAGGGGCCATTTGATCAACCGCCATTTTAAAGTCCCATCACTGGTGAAACGAATGACCAGTCGGCGACTCCGTGTCGCCCTCAACATTTTTTGCCAATGTTTTTTTTTTGTTCCTTTACCTTTTTATCGCGAAACGGTTCGTCATTAGTTTTACGATCGCGCTGTGAATGTAGATGAACAGTGTAACAGCTCACAGGAAAAGAGGGAAGGAGGACAAGGGATTGTACGAGGTCGGCGATAAATTTCATATTCCATTCCACGAACAACGTCTCACACCCTTTATTCTCATCGTGCCGCACACAGCACGCGTCGACGTTATTAAATGGCTGTTTGCCTATCCTACCAACTATTTCTCCGAGCAACGTCACGCGAATTGTTTTGTCGCATGCTCGAACGAATCCTTATGAGAAAAATAAGGAATATGCCAAATGAGGGTACCGCTGCATCCTCCCCTATTTAATGCTCGCCCTTAAAAGCGAACAATTTGTGAGGTGCTTATTTTATCGCTTCGTAACGAAGCTTGTATTTGAGAGCGAAAAAAAACTTTCTTATATTTGACATTAACCGACACATAGTTTTGTAACTTTTATATTACGAAGTGACAATCATGATAAAGAAATTGAAAAACTTTCGAGCTGTAGTGTACGTTGAGTATGTAATTTTTAATTTTATCAACCCTCGATTCGACATAGTCGCCTCAATAAACTTCTGTTTGTATTTATACTGAACTTTATTTCGGCTCAAAGGGATTCAAATATAGTAAAAAAAATAATTAAGGATTTAATCATCACCTGATAAATTCAAAATTCTACAGAGTCATATTTTTATCAAAATTTTTGGAAGAATAATCCGTATTTTTTAGACAATATTAACGCACGAACGCTTATTCTATTGCTCAAGAAATTCTCTGCAAATTCACTGTATCGATTTTTTTTCAAAACTTGTCTATTTTTCAATAAAATCTATTCGTTTATGACATAGTTTTTTTTGTGATCGACTGCAACATTGAAACGTTGAAGTTGAAAAAAAAAAAAAATCGACACAGTTAATTTGTAGAGAATTTCTTGAGGAACAAAACGAGCGTTCGTGCGTTAAAATCGCTTGGAAAATACAAATTATTCTTCCAAAAATATCGATTTAAATATGACTTCGTGAAATTTTGCATTGATCAGTTAATGGTTAAGCAAATCTATAGTTTTGAATATTTTTCTATGTTAACAAGACGCACCCCGCAATACGAATCCAACGTCGATTAATTAAATTATTTGTTAAACGTTGCAAACAACTATTGGGTCAAATGTCAACACCTATTTGACTAGGGTAATCACTGCTATGAGTCCTTAAGGAGGTTGGCAACACACAACAATGTTGCCGTGTTAAAAGTATAGGAAAATTCGAAATGATTAGAATTTAATGAAATTTGGTGAGTATATTCTTTAGTATTAAATATGAATATACAAATTTTTAAAGATTTTTTTTTCTACATAGTTTTCGAGTAATTGAACAATAGAGTTTACACGCATACGCATAGGATTTAAATATATATATATAGGTATATCGTTAGCATATTGTAAACTCCAATTATTCGACAACTATGCAAACGAAAAATTTGAAAAAAATTTGTGTCATCGTATTTGATGCTAAAGAATGTTATCACCAAATTTTATTGAATTCTTATCATTTTGTCGTATGTAGCGAACCTCCTTAAAAAAATGACGTGGTACTTAAATCCATTTCCACGTCTGCCACTCTCAGAAAGCCCAAGTATATATTGATAAATGACGCGGTACTTCAGTTCATTTCTATATTTTCCGTACCCAAAAGTTTACGATCGGTTTTGAAGTTTGATGAAGTTCTATTTTAAATAAAACTCTGTAAGTGAACTATCAAACTCTTGAGTTTATGTTTGTTGTAGTTAGACTAAAAAACAATTTGTTGGGAAACAAATTTTCTTACTTTCACCAAAAAAATTCAATTCTGTACGGACATCAAAATATTTTTGGGATGAGATAAAATGATTTACGACGAGAGCTGGATTATCGATTCAATGTTAAACAGCATCAGTTGGTATAAAAAAAAAAAAAAAAAAATCAATTTATACCATACGACAAGAGAATTTGAATCTGACCAACAAAATGATTGTTAGTTCATAAACAAGTCGCACCAAATGACAAAGTTCACTTCGTGAGTATACAACAAGATTTAATTTAGAATTAAGATCTTCGTTATCATTGAAGAAATAACGATGAAATCGCGTGCTTCGGTAAATGCAACTGAAAGCTGTCAATGTCATGAAATCGTCGGTAATGCAAGACCATATCCGTATTTATTGAGATTCGGATAGTCGATTGCGAATGTGATGAAGTCGAATCCGAGGACAGACGAAACCAGAGTAAATATGCTTTTTGGCTGAATATATTTGCTAAAGTAGAATGTAAACAAGATTACAGAGAAAAAGTAAAAAAAAAAAGAAAAAAAAAAAACGAAACAAAACAAAAGAAAAATGGATTATTAGCGAAATGATCGATATAGTTAATTGATCGGTGGGTTCGTATGTTTACTGCCGAAGCTGCAGGACTAGATGAGGTAATGTTGATATTTTGCCAATATCAACATCAGAAGCATGTATAAACAAGGAAGCCCCTTCTCTAAGAGGTTCTGATGGAATATGGTGACCGAGGGGTTTTCATATATGGAATATATGCTACATATCTACGCATAATTATGTCTACCTTGCAATATATCTATATATAATTTATAAATGTATATGTATAAGATGTATATGTATAATGTATATATGTAAAATAGATGCTTAGATCACTCACCCTGAGACGAAGGTCACTGACCGACCACACCCTGCTTGCATAGTCATTGGACGCACCGAGGATGAGAGTTCCCGTTGAGTCGAAGTCCACCGACATGACAGTAGCGTTGCTCCCAACGAGATATCCCTTGCCGTCGCAAGCACCTGCAATCATTCGAGTTCGCGGGAGACATTAGAGTCGACGAGACCCAGGTGTACCTGGACGCTCGTCGTGCCTAATTAAATTTATGCCACTACCGGCTTTAATTGCAAGGACGTGCCAGCCACGCGACAGCCATCGTATAGATGTTACCATATAACTATAGGCATCGAAACACCGGTAGCTTTAAGCTGGACCGTTGATGCATACAGGTACACATATCTACACTTATAATTAGGTGTATGTGTACAATTTGAGGCGTTTACGCAGGGTGTCTCAAGAATATTAACTTTAAATATGTGGGATCTTAAGGTAGTCTAAATTTCAAGTGGAACGTCTTTGAACATTTTTTCCCTTCAATTAATCATCCATCAGATATTTATCAACGCATCAAAGTCAATGAAACACACGAGTGGAATAAATTTAAAGATTAAAAAACAAAACAAAAAACAACGCCTCAGTCTGAAAAAATTGATATTGACACATTGACAAAATATCTCATTGACGATCACACCGAAATAAAAAATGGATTGGATGTTTTTTTCTTAGCGAATTCATGGCATATCTTGCATCATAATATTTAATGGGAATTTTGGGACATCCCATATATTTATATATAACTGGAAACCAAGCGAACCCAATGCAATCACGACTCGCGAGGAAGCCCTGCCTTCATCCGATAGTGTCCAACTGTAGCTCGAATTAAACTGACCGCATCATATATGTGCTCTTTGTGTTCCATCTATTGTACAGTCGGGTTTCTACTCTGTTCTCTTGTTCCCTTATTCGTACCCGATAACTATCAAACTTTATAGGATATTGATCGAACAGCCAGTCTTGCCGATTTCGTCGTATTGTTCTCAATAAATATTTCACTAGGTTAAAACATTTTTTCTCATTTTATTATATGAAACATTGACTTTCAATTAATTTTACTCAAACTCTATTTTTTATAGCGAACATTAAAATATCAAAATCTTGAAGAATTCTCATGCAACGTCTTCTAAAATATTTCATTGTTGAATCCAATCGATCGAAAACGAACTCAAAACATTTTAAGAAAATTTCTCTCTCTCTCTCTCTCTCTCTCTCTCTCCGTCTTTCTCTTTCTTTTTGTTCCCCAAATTTCTGCATACTCGTAAAATCGAATCGAACGAAAATACATATAAATATAACACGAGCACACGATACTCGTGTATAGTTGAGGTGTTTAAGAGAAATATCCCAAAATCTATAAACCACTAAACGTGAACATTCGTCGCTCGCTGAAAAAAAATGTGTCGCGATAGACTGACGTGATAACGACAAAAAAATCAGTTCAATTGAAGCCATCAGGTAAATTTGCTACTCGAACGTGTTTTTCGTTTATTTGTGGCGATAATTAAGCGAGCTTTACTCGAATATCAAAAGCGTGTGTATACAATCGATCACGAATATTTGAAACTCAATTCAATTCAATTTTAATAGCAGGTCTTTTTTGTCCGTAAATTATTTTGTGTAGAATTTATACGTTTTATCGTACTACTCAAATTTTTTTCCAACAATCACGAAAACTCCATTAATATTTTATCGTTTCGTATATTTTTCAATACTTTTTTTTCTCATTATTCGTTGAAAAGCTCATTTATTTCGCAATACTATATAAAAAAATATCAATAGCAACGAAAATTTTTGTTTCGTTACCGATCACAGGGCGATTAATAATTAACCCTTCGAGTCATTCTCCATCTTACGTTGTCGCACATACTTTTGTCAATTTTTTTATTTTCAATTATTATCCCAACAATAATTACCAGCCGTTTCCGATTTCAATGATTTGAAAAAAAAAAAAAAAAAAAAAAAAAAAACAATGAAAAGTAATTATTTACGAATTGCACAAATACAGCATTTTAATAAATCCCTGATTTTTACACTTATTCATTGAAAAATTCATTTGCTCAAAAGTACGATTTCAAAAGCCCATCAATACACTTCAAAGAATTTTACAAATTAAAAAAAAAAAAAACAAAAAATGAACATTTCACTTTTTAATCGAAATTGGGAGTTTGGAATCGTAATCAGCGAACCCAAAAACCCCGGTGTGTAAAACTTCAAATCAATCTATGGCTTAAAGGGTTAATTAGTATATTTGACATGAATTATTATATGTTTGCGATAATTACCTTTCCCGATGTCCCATAGCTTGATTTTTCTGTCAGCACCGCCGGTTGCAAGGATCCTATCGACCGGAGACCATTTAACTGCGGTCACCTCTCCGTCATGTGCATTCTGTAAGGTTTCACACAAGACACATGTACTACGTAGTTGGTAATAAAAATAAAAAAAATCGAAAAAAAAAAAAAAAAACAGCAAAACAAAAACAATGTCTTCGAGCAAAAACAATGTTTGTATTTAATTTTGTTTAAATGATTGCAAATGTCATCGACTCCGAGTACTCAATCGACGAAACCTTTTTCCGAAATTTTTTCGCCTGAATAATGATTTATGCATGGATCTGAATCTCTTGAAACTTTATGTAAAGAATACAAATGTCTGTGTCGTTGTTTTATGCTGAAATTACAAGCAATCAGGTAATCGTGTGAAAAATTCATTAAAAATATGAAATTATCGACGTTAACGATGTCTTGACGTGATATTTAAATTTGTCTTGACGTGACGTTCGTCTTTACAACGATTTTTCTGAAGAAAAAGAACAAATCATATTTATCGAACGATAATAATATTTTCAATGGCATAGTAATTACTCTTGTCAGAATAATAATTACCGAAAGCCAATGTTCGTAAAGTTTTAGAGTCCATTGAATTTTTTCACACTTTTATGCCAAAACTTCCAGAAATCTGATTCAATGGAATTTTTTCTTGAAAAATGTGTATCCCATTATGTTTCAACTGATCTATCGATTGCGTAAGTGCGGGAAACCTAGCTAGATATTGAATGCACATTTTTTTTGGGTATTCTTGACATTTGATAAGAATCAAAGTAAAACATTGTTCTCTGACGAAAGGAGTACAAGGTGTAACTTATATTTCAATAAAAATATGAAGCCTCTCAGAAAATAAAACGTGCAGCAGGATTTTTGACGACGAAACAATCGACAGATCACCTCGCAAAGCCATGGAACAATCCAACCAATTCTAAAATAAACAGTAAGTTGATATTTCTAATTTTGACTCTTCGTTAACACACTGGGTCAATTTGATCCTAAAAGTACTTGATCCACCCGTCATGATCATCCCTTCAGTGAGTTTTTATTTTTTTTAAATGAGAAGTGCACTTTAAACATTTTTAAATAAGTGTGTATGAAAAAAGTTGACAAAACGTAGAATTTGTTTCGATAAATTATTGAAAACTTTAACTTTTGGAAGAGTGAGAATTTTACTGAACAACAATAAGATTTTTTCTTTGTTAAATTTTCAATATTTTTGCGATTAATAACCAGGGATGTACTCTCAAAAAACATTTTTTTGAACAAGTGAGCTTGGCTTATTTTCGAAATAAATGGTGAAAAAGTGTCAGCGGTTTTCGAAAATATTTTTTCCTAGTAGGGATAATTGGCGACGAAAAATAAGTCCGGGCCAAAATCAGTCGATGTGTCAACGAAGGATTAATCACGAGCTGGTACGAAATAGTTGGTTGATTCGGTCTCGTAATGTACTGTACGATATAGCCTCAATTTCGATTAATTATATACCGACTATTTTGGGGAATGGTGCGAGGAGCACTGGTCCGCGAATGAGGTATGTAACGAGGAAAGTCAAACTGGATTTTTTTCAGTCAATCTACTACTACGTTTGAGGGATCTGCACTAAACAAACGGAGCGATGGTACAAGAACTCTCAGAACTAGTTTCAACAGTTTATTTTTCATATAATCAACAATTCTTCGTGTTACTAATTGTCGTATCGTGTACGAGCAGACAGAACGATTAATAAAACGAATAAATAAATCTGTTAAATCATTTTTACACTTATCTGAATAAACTAAAATATAATAAATTAAAACTAAAATTAAAGCTTGAACTATTCGAACGATGAAATTATTGTCTTATGTGTATATAGAACTGAGTTTTAACGACACACGGTCTCTTAAATCTGCCCAAATTTGTTACATCCAAAGCAACTCATCACTGACTTGAATTACGATGAAAAATATGTTGGCCATACGCGCGAAGATATTGTAAAAAGCAACATTCACTGGTTTTCTTTTCAACAGTGCTTTCTTGTGCTTTCGTCTTTGCCGAAGAAGCATGCGTTTGTTACGGCAGTACAATTTATCCGAAATAAATGACAGATAAATTCATGTACAAAAAAATATATAACTCGATAAAAGAAAACGTTGGGAAAAAAATAAATAAAAATAAAAAATAAGACGTAGGAACAAAAAATGTTGTATGAGGCAAGCTTTCATGTATGTTCGTATGGTATCAACGTACAAACTTGACGGCGACGGTGGACGGTACGGAAGTTGGTAAACCGACCATTCCTTCCTTCAAGCTCGTTCTATCGGGACTCACGGTTCGCGTGTCTTTAGCTGCATCCTCCAAATCTTTTTGCACCTTGGCTTGTCTTTTTCTGTAAATAAACGTTAGAACAAAAAATCAATGACAAAGTAAGAGTAGAATTGCGATTTTTATATTAAATCCGAAGATTTTGAGGTCGATCTTCTTAAGTTTTTATGCAACAGAGCTTCGGTTAGTTTTGTTAGTTCAGATCCTGATGAAATTGAATTTTTTGTCGATTTTTCAACTTCCTATTGCCCGCGCAGGCAAAAGCTCGTAGTTATTCGTCATGCACAATCGCTGGTCGATCATCGTCTTCCTAACTTGAGGTAAATTGTTATTTTTCTATTAGTTGTTATTGAAATGTTAATTTAATATTAATTAATAAGTAACGATAAATAAATAATCGTACGTGAAGCTTTGAAGTGTCGAAAATTGATAAAAAGTCTGCCTTTTGATCAAAGCACTTAATGGCAAATCATTGTACAAATATTTTCCACACAAAATCTGCACCTAAATTAGAGCGATGAATCTGTTTGCAAGATTAATTTAATTTTTTCCTCTTTTAACCTTTCATTTTTATTTAAAAAAAAAAGAGGGAATTCAAATTGAATAATGTTTCTTCCGAAATTATAAGAATAACAATACAAAAAAAAAAAAAACAGTTGTTAAAATTTGTAACGTTTGAATGAAGATGCAAACCTATTTGTTTAACATTGTTGAACTATGTGCAAATAAAATTTGCTCAACTTTGACACGAAATCATAACCCAAAGAACTGTAGAAATACACTAGATCGAAATTTCCAATAGAAATTCTGTAAAAAACCGCAAAATCTAAAGAAATCAATAAATAACAGTGAACTTCTTCAACACGATGGTTATTAAAACCAAAAACCATGAAAGTGGATAATTTGGATAATTTAAACTTTGAAAAATATAATTTTTTATGAAAAAACAATGAAATTTCCAAAATAAACAATAAATTTCATTCGATTTTCATGCAAATTTATCCGCTGCATTATCGAAATTTATTAAAATTCCAATTTGTCCCTCTTTTCTATTCCACAATTGCAATTTTTCAGTTATAATTTTCTCCATCTGTGAGTAACGTTCGAATTCGATATTTTAATTACAAAGAAGATTAATTCATAATAATTAAAAAGGGTCTGAAAGTCGCAAATTAAAAGAAACAAAAGTCTCTCTCGCGTTATAATTTTTGATCTCAATGAATCGTGATTGATTTTTGTTCGATCGAAACTTTTCCAGATCGCAAAAGCTTACATGAGATGATAAAAAGCAACGAGCAAAGATCCATGCGCAGTAGATCCGGAAATGATGGGCGCGAATTTGTGAAAATAAAACTAAGCACATAAGCTGGATCGATAAGAGTGATCGATCGGGGAAACATAAAAAATGAATGAATAAAAAATGAAGCAAAGTATGATTGCTACCAGCCCAAAAGCTCGGATGCCATTAAAAGCGGAACGCTTCGTGTAACGCTTTTCGTTTATATTTTCGTTCCTTTATTTCACGCTGCAATTTTTCTATATTTTGTTTTGTTTTTCTTTGTTTGTTTTTTTTTTTTTTTTTTTTTATTATTATTCTTTTTGAATAACTTACCCAAACTTGGATATGGTATGCATCAAAAAGGCTGTCGGGCTGGTAATATTCTCGCTGAAACGAAAATGTCAAGCAGCGTGAAGTGACTAGCGCAGCAAGTCCATGGAGGATATCAGAAAAAGCCACACGTTCTATTTTTGTAAAAAATCTTCTTTTCTTTTTATTTTTTATTTGTTTCGACTTGATTTTTTTTTTTTTTTTTTTTTCTTTCAAAATCCAGAATCATTGATATACATCCATGGAACAAGCTCTATCTGCATCTGTTTTTTGCCTTGCTTTTTTTTTTTTCTCGTAACATTCCTCCTCCGAGTCTGTGGAGACACTATTTCTAGCTTATAACTGAGTGTTTGACATATAAATCTCACGTGTGGTCGAAACTCTTTCTTCCTCCTTCGTTCTCTCTCGCTTTTCTTATATCTATTCATCTTGGCTTGTATTCTCTCTTCTACTTTTTGCCACAACGTCGTTTAAGCTTCATTTTTATGTTGCAATTAATACTCATGGAGTTTTTCTCCAATTTCATTTTTTTTTTAACGATTCTATCGAGTTTTTCACTACAAAAAATAAACTTCGGTGAATGAACGTACTAAAAAACAAGTTTCGACTCTTCAGTACGAAAATAACATTTTTCGATGGATTTTTATTAATGTATTTTTTATTTTTCATGATTTGTTTGTTTATTAATACTTTTCACCTTGAGGTTGTTTTTTTTTTTTTTTTTTTTTTTTTTGTGATATTTTTAATACTCTTGGCAATTTATTTTCCTATTTTGTGCAGTGCATCACGTCGAATGTTTATTTAGCTCCAAAGCGATTATTTATAGGGAGTATATTTAAGGCTACGATTACACATTCACAGGCATAACAAACAACATTATACGTGAACGAAATTACGAACATGCTACACATTTTTAGTGACATCGAGGGAACCAAGGATATTTATTTGGCTGGTGATGTTGGTCTGTTTTATTGGTTTGTGAAAATGATTCGTTCTGCCTGTTTCGCCAATGATCCGAACCGATTTATTCAGCAGGAATTTGTTTGTTTTTTTTTTTTCGTGTGTTTAATGTTAAGCGTCAAAATCTCGGAATTTGTTTACACAACAAATTCACAGCCATCACTGACAGAAAGCTTTTTTTTTTTGTTTATTTTTACCGACTACCAACGATTTTTCGCAATTCAACGATTAAGGAATGTCGTCCCATTGAAGACATAAATATGGTCGTAATTTTCAACGAACTACTATGATTTTGTAAAAAAATAAAATAAAAATAAAATAAAAAAAATTAAAATTAAAAAATTAAAAAAAAAAGGTCATCAATAATTGTTAATTGTTAATTTACCTCGTGCCATGCAAAATATTCGTTAGAAATACAAGTAACTGTTTTCATTAATAATGAAAAAAAAATAAGCAAATTATTAGTCAGTGGTTATAATTCAACGAGAACTTTACGCTGGTAGGATCGACGATATTAATGGCGAATATAAGCTGCAATTAAATGTTGATTAATACAGTTGGTAATAATATAAAAATAAAAAACTTATTAAATCAATACACAATCGATCATGACTTGGCTAAAAAGGATATCGCTTGTGTTCAATCAACTGAACTTTTCGGCTGATACCAGACATTTCAGTCGACACACTGGAGCGAATTTGCACGAGCTATTTGTTAAACGCTTTTTTTTTTCCTGGTTAAATAATCCGATTGAAATTTATCGCGAGTATTTTTCAAACCGTGAAATGTTCCCAAATGATTGGTTATTAAAAAAAAAAAAAAATTATATTTTGAAAATATTCAATCTCATTTTAAGGAGGAAATCATCAATTGTGCGTTTTAACGAAATCGTAAAAAAGTTCAGGTTTGGAAGTGCGAATTCGCACCAGTATGTAACCGCAAAGTTAAGAGACCTTCTCAGTATAAAATTAAGAATCAAAACTCTCATAAACCTCCTGTTAAATGTTGTGTGGAAAATTCAAACTATTTGAAACTTCATTGTTTATGTTTGATGTTTGAAACTTATTTGTAAACTTTAAGAGTTTCCTTAGACGACTATAAGAGCTATTTTTTCTTAATTCCACAGGTTCGTATTTTGTGTAACGAGAAACTGTTGAAAAAAAGCCCAGTGTGAAATACAATTTTGGAAGGGCCGTCTTTTTCTCAATTTCCTTAAAAACAAAAAAATTATCGATCGCTTCGTAAAGTTTTTCATACTGGTTAATAATTTTTATGGATATTTTATTCAGACATATTTCAGAATAGCACGAGCGTCCACGGTCAGCTGTTATCATATTTTAATCACCATTTGGGAGTGGCGTAAAACGTTGAAAAAAATTAATTAAAGAAAAAAATATCATGAAAATTGGCATTTTTAATGCCTGTTATACACTGACAAGGTCCCTCAAATAATTGAAAAATAAATTTCATGTCACATTTGACGAAACTGAACGATAATCGAGAGCTTCTCTGAAGCAGAAGTTCGATTTTATAAAAATTTTGAATAAATTTGTTTGAAGAATAAATTATAAAACAAAGAATTCGATTCAATAATAATGAGAATCCTTGATTAGCGGAATTATAAATCAACTCACTTGAGAAAATTGTCATTTTCTTCGTTCATCTTATCAGCATCTTTAGCTTTGTATTTTATCAATCGTTCGACCAGCTGACGATTTTCTTCCTAGAACAATGACGAATACATGAAATAATAAAAAAAAATAAAACCCATTTGAAAAAAAAAAACTGGCCAGTTCGAAGGATTCTCCATTTCTGTCAGAGATTAAATTACCTGAGCTTTTCTGAGTTTTTCTTCAAGAGCTGCAAAAGCGAGCTGCAATGCTTGATGTTCGTCTCTGAGCATTTGATTTGCAGCCTCAAGTTCTTGCTCTTTACTGACGTATCTCGATAAATCCGAGCGCAACAGAGCATTCAAATCTAAACTCTCTGCTAGGCTGTGTACAAATATTTAACAAATTATTTTATTAACAACTTAGAAAAAATCTTGTAAAAACTGTCATTTTTATGTTGAGAAAAGTGATTTTGTTATGGAGATTTCGTACGTTCTGGAAAATTGTAATTAATTTTTTGTGATTTTGATTTATAATTCAGTTTATGCATTTTTCGAGCTTTTTTTTCTTCATCGTTAGCAGTAATCGTGATTAACAATAGTAAGCAATCAAGTCTAACTTTTAAGTGCTACTTCGACATACCTGGTTTCCTTATTTTGTAATTCTTTCATCATTTCCTGCAGCTTGTTATTGAGATCGACTATTTGTTGAGCATGTTCTCCTCTTCTTCTATGCAGCGTAGTGAGCTCTTCAGCTTGTGCCAACAATCTTGCTTCAAGGGCTGAATTTGTACCCAAAACGCCAGAAACGCCCCCGCCACCGGTACCAACTTCGCACTTGAGCTTTTCATTTGCTACTGTTAATTGGAGGTTCTCCCCTCGTAATGTATTTGCTCTCTCAAACAATCGATTATCTGCAAAATTCATTGAGTTTTTAATTGTTGACAGGTTTGAGAAAAACCAAATAGCGGCGCAGCTCGAGCTAGGATCATAACGATAGAAAAGATTCATTCGACGAAGACGATTTGTCGCAGAAATAAAATATTTCAGGTTTGTTTACAAAATTTTGAGATAAAAATTCATGAAATTTGACTGTATGTTCACGTTTCTGGGATAAATAATGTATAGGGGAGTTTTTCATTCCAAACAGTTATAATAATGTTAAGATTGAGAAGTTCGTTGAAAAAAAATACGACAAAACATAACCTCAATTGATGAGGAAATATGGGAAGATAAACAAATGTTACGGATAAGAAAAGGCTTACGCAAATTTATAAGATCCTCGAAACAGTGTGTTTGAGATCTATTTCTGTCACGAAGCTGTGAAATTAAATCTTTCCTCCAATTCCTAGGTTCACCTGACGAATGACTTACGCCAGTTCCACCGCTCGCCATTTCACCAAAAAATCGTGATAACAAAAAACAACACTACAAAAAAATCGCGAAACGGTTAAACGAACGATCGAGTAACCAAGAATTTTCAATCGACACGAATATTACACTATTATTTTCACGTGAAAAGCAACAATACTGGAGAAGGTTATACGCCTCAATGTTGTGACGGTTATTTACGTGGTTGTGTTTACGCGCGCGACAACCAACAAAAAACCATCAGGCTACAAATTGCCGATTGGAAACGATGATTGAAGTATAAAAACCAAACAACTATCACATGACAATCCGAAAATACGTTAAAAACCTTTTTTCCTTTCTTTTGATTATCAAAATAGATATTCTAACCTATAAGTATGTCAAACACTACACACTACTCCACGGTATACTCAAATTTATGTTATCCAACGATTCAACACTAACGTATTTCTAATGTGTGTGACGCACGTGAAAAAGAAACAGTGTGAACGTAGTCAATAATGCGATGCTCCAATGGAAATCAACGTTTCGATTCTTGTGTCAGCTGTTGCTGCCACAAGAGATTACGATATTTTCTAGAATTTCGCGCTTGTAAAGTCAATCTCATAATTAGCATTCCAGAGAAAGTAGAAAGTAGAGTAGCGCGTAGCTATTGACGATAATTACCTTCACGTTTGACTAAAAATAATGAAGTAAGATACCCGTGCTTCTCGCGGCAAAATCGAGAACTTACATCCCAGTTTTTTTTATCATTACTGTTCCCTATCTTTCCGGTTCGCTATGAGTCTATGACTAACTACGACCGCGACCAAAACGAATTCAGACCGCGACATTGTGATTGTGAGAAATAACCTCAAAAATGGACGTGAATGTATTAACTGCTCTAGCTGCTGGTTTAGCCGTTATAATTGTAATAATTACAATATTTTCTCGTCGGTCATCAGGTTCGTGAGATAATAAATTCAGTATTTACGAGAGAAAAAAATCGATGCGTTGTTGTTTATTCCATTTTTGTAATTGAAGAGCTACGTTACCTCACTTGTTCCAGCTGTTTCAATGTCAATGTTGACAAATTGACTGTTTTAGTTTTATTTAAGATCTTCATTTCCTCCCGAACGGAGAACTACCTAATTGCATTAAAACAATCTAAGGAATGAATTTAGAAAGCAACCTCAATCTTCCGAAATATGAATTGTTAATGACGTTGAAGTTTCCATTGTTGGAATACAACGAAAGTTTTTTTTTTCACGTAGCAAAAACAAAAAAGTATATGCATTGTAAGTCTACGACAATGTGATTGTTTTTTTGCGACTTGAAGACTAAATTTGCCAGGGAGAATGGGCCCTTAGAAAAAAATGATCAATTTTAAAAAAACATCATTTTTTCATCCATTCCAGTAACGTTAACTTCAATACTATAAAATTTCCATATGCAGGGGAAAATTCAATTTCTTTATTTCTCGTCTGCTCACAATTTAAAAAATTCGTTTTAATATACAGAACGGAAGGAGAATGCAGCAGAAATTGTTGCACCGCGAGGTCAGCCGGTGAGGCGAGCGGGAGGAGTGAGAAACGCGAGAAGAAGAATGCAAGGAGGAGTTGCAGGACCTGCGGCAGTGGAAGACAACAATGGAGCGGACGACGGTGATGTAGCTGATGTGGAAGAAAAAGCAGAGCTGGCAGACAGTAAGTTGGGCGCGAAGAAACGTGCAAAGTTGGAAGCGAAAGCTGAGAGAAAAGTTCATAGAGAGGCGGCAGAGCGAGAGAGGGAGGAACGCAAGAAAAAAGAGCAATTAATGCAGGAAGAAAGTGACAAATTAAGAGAAAAAGAAAAAGCAGAAGAACAGCAAAGAGAGGAGGCAGAGAAGAAAGCGAGAGAAGAAAAGGAGAGGCAGGAACACGAAGAGTACTTAAAAATGAAAGAAGCCTTTAGTGTCGAAGAAGAAGGTTTCAATGAAAACGAGCAAGCCGACGAGGAAAATCTTCTCCAAGAATTTTTGCAATACATTAAACACAACAAAGTTGTCATTTTGGAAGATCTCGCAGCACATTTTGGGATTAAAACCGCAGCTGTCATCGACCGAATTCACGAATTACAGGCCAACGGTACTCTGACCGGTGTAATCGACGATCGAGGAAAATTCATTTATATTTCGCAAAGCGAACTCGAAGACGTCGCGAAATTCGTTCGACAACGCGGTAGAGTCAGCATCACAGAACTCGCAGAAAATTCCAACAGGCTTATAAATCTCAATCCTGGAACCAGTCCTGAAATTCTTCGGGCCAATTAGATCCTTTCATTCGAAAAAAAATAACCAAAATATCATATTCATTGTCATTTCTTTATTTTCGGCGACTCGAAAATGTTCCACAAATCGAAAATACTTCACGAACGTCACCCTCGAGAGAAAATCTTCAATGAAATTAGAAATGAATAATAAAGTGAGCTCAAAAAATTTTGATCGAACACTCATCCTGACTTTGTTCGTGTCTCTATTCTTCGTAATAATTTTCACAATGAATTTCACCTAAAATGATGTGGCTTGGCCTTGAAAATTGAAAAAAATATATAAACCTTAACATCGTAATGGGAATAAATACGATTCGAACTTTTGGGCTGTTTCATTTGGAACGTTTCTGAATCGATCTAATAATTAGAAATGCTGAGTTGTATTCTCCAGGAAAAAAAACAGAAGGACAGAAAATTTTTTTGTCTCGCATCACAATATTCTGTAAATAGTTATTTATTAAACGTTAATAAATATATCTTAAGATATGACAAACATGTTGAATCAACTAATCTCATTTATTTAACCATAAAATTTATATAGTAAACAATGTGGGCATACTTACAGCCACGTTAGAAACATTTCTAAGGGAATAACAACTCTTATACCCCACAAAACTGTACCACAAATGACCCTCAGTGAACCTTGCTTCTAGGGAATTCAAATGTTGGCCAAATGATAAAAAGAAAATTATTATTCGATGAATTTATTTTTCGGTATATTGAAATAAATCCAAGAGTCATTCGAAGTAAACTTGTCTGGTATGCGTTTCGTTTGTTTACGTTCTACGCGCTCCCGTGAGTCCTGTGTGCCTTCTACGGTTGAGCGTGCCGCATGGTGGGGGAATGTTTGCCGTGCCGGCGCGCCGCGAGGGGAGAAGCAGCGAAGCGCAGCTGGTGGGGTGAGCGCGGGGCAGTAGGGTGAGCGGGAGAGTGTGATAAGACTAATATCAATCAGGCGACACACGGAGAGAACGCTTTGAGCGTCGATTGGTTAATTCGTTACGCTTCATCGTTCGTCGATGCTGATAAATTTTACGGAACGAAATACATAATCGTACAAGTAGAATTCTTTTTTATCTTCAACGAATAAAAATAACTAGACAACTCAAGGACTTTTTCTACGATTCGATTTTTTTTTTTTTTTTTAACTTAATAAAAACGAAACAATACTGATAAATAATAAATCGTTTTATTAAATGAAGTTGAAAAAAAGGAAATTACATTTTTACCTCCATTAATAATACACAAGAATGATTCATGAACCAATTTCTTTTCACCATAACAAGATTTTCAGCCCAAACAAAATGATGTGAGTTTTCAATTGTTTTTCAATTCAATTTCAACATTTTTTTACCGCGCAAAAGTGTGTTATTCAACGTAGGTATTTGTCTACTTTATGAACCAAGTCTCTTGATAGAACGAACGGGTAATGTTGAAAAACTTCCGTTAATAATTGGAATTGTGTGTACAATTTGACCTGTCCTGTGTGTGTGGCCTGAACGTGTCCTTCATTTTTTTTTTTTTTTTTTTAATTCTGTAGAACAAAGCGTTGGTTAAACCATCACCTTAAGGATTTTTAGATTTCAATATAACGATCGATAGGAAGATTCTACACATAAAAGAATTGTACAAAAATAAAAAACCTACGATCGCCAGGATTCGAATTTATGAAGAAATAAGAAGGAAAACAAAATTTTGTGTCGAGGCATTCCCTACTCATATTCTGTCGTGATTCTGGAACGCTTAATCAACTGATGACGGCCGCCATTTTCTATACAGATCGCACAAAAAGACCAAATTTGATTGGTTTCGTATTCTGCCGAATGCTATGACATTTTTGGGTTAAAATTTTCGTGAAGTAACGTTAAATGTTGATTTTCAAAGTGAGAGGTGATCAAAATTTACGATGCATTTAACACCGCGGGGCGAGGGACGAAAAATATATCCCCATGTGCCACACGAAAGACCTGACGACACACGCCACGATGTTGCATCAGATTCTAGTTTACCTTAAGTGCAATCCACAACATTGCTGTCTCAGTCCCTCTCATTTACCTGAATGTATAATTTATATGTTTGCGTTCAGCCATATATTTTCTGCTGTAAACTTCACTCAGCAGAATAAAATATATCGGAAACTTCTTTTTTAATCCATATAATGGATTAAAATATATTTAAGCGAAGCACAGCACAAATTTTCGCGAGAATTTTCGTGCCTTTGCAAGCGACTGGGTGAAGCGTTCGGTGATTTTTTTGTTTGCCTTTACTCTTAACGAAACCACTTTTTCGTGAATTTTATTTCCATTTGATATTTCTATTAATAGAAAATGGCCTGTAGACGAAGAAAATTACCATAACGACTTCTAAGGTATTCTTGTATAAGAAAGAAGTTCTGGAAGATGAAAATTTGAAGAAGTTTTAGCCTTCAGGATACTTTGTTTGGATGATCATTTCGTTTGGTATCATTTACTATTTTCTTATCGATTGATAACTTATTTCATCAATTATTATATCAATTGATTATTTAAAATTTATTTAAATGTATAATTTATATTTCACTTGAAAAATTACGTATATTTTCTCATTTAATGAAATGGAAATTCGAACGAAGACGGGGTTTATCATAATTAAACGCAGATCAAACTTTCGCCTGGCAAATCTAACTTTTTTGCATTTGCTTAAGCAGTTTCAATAATTTGGCACAATACACATTTGTTTTGATGTTTTTTAATTGAGAATTTCTAAAGTTGGAACAGGAGTTTCAAATCATTGGCACTTATCGCCTGAGACATTTTTCATATCGACGATGCAGTTTTTGCTCCTTTGTTTCTTTCAACGCTAACTATTCTTTCATCGGATAAAATGTTTTCACTTCGGGGCCTTTGAACCTTTAAGATCGTTATGTGGAAATTGGTGGGCCAGCATTATCGAAAAACTATCGATCTCGATAACACGCATGGGATCATGAGAAAAAAAATATCCTTTTTCATATACAAGCACAAAAAAAAGCCTCGAGAAAATCAATTTATACTCAACGAATGTTGACATGTATGAATTATGAAAATAGCTGTAGCCATACATAAGTTTTCGATTTATCTCCAACAATGTATATCGGAATCATGATTGCGCATCAGTAGAAACGAAATATGCATATAACAGGGAATGTTTTTGCATTTAAATAAAGATGCAAAACACATGGACATGAAAAAATCAGCAACATCCTCAGCAACACAATCCTCTCAGTATTAAAAAACTAGTTTTTTTTGCCAGAATTTGTATGAAATGTAAAAAAAAAACTACCTTAAAAAACTAGACACAGCAACAGAGATGAGAAGAATTTTATGGAAAATTTAATCGAAACAAAATTCACTTAATTTCTGTTCGAACAAATTTCGAAACAGAGTACTAGTGATTACTTCATATTTTTGTAATAAAACTGATATTAACACAGGTTTAGATTTAAAAAAAAAAAACACACACACAAACTACAAAAAGAAAACTAAAAATACTCGGGAGCTAAAGGCTCCCGCTTTGTCGGAAATCATTAACTGAATGAATATTAAAAATTGAACCAAAAATCATGTCCATACCGATGGCAAACGCTATTTTTCATTCAGCACCTTTCTCCAATTATCGAAATATAATGTTTTTTATCAACTGCCGAAATTCTTGGCGAGGTGGGAATCGAGAGATTTACGGTGATCACGTGAACTCCGTCTTCGTCTACGTGCGAAAAATCACGACAAGATCGTCGTCTCTACGTCTTTTCTCGTAGAAAATATTTAGAACCAAAATGAATGACGTAAACAGGGTCGACCACGATTTAATGAGAAATTGGGCGATTCGTGAATTAATAATTAGGCTCATTCGTCATTCGGCTAGAAAAACCCACGTCACATTCTCAAACATCACCTTATGTTCGGATGTATAAATAGTTGAAAAAAAAAATCGATAGATGTAAACATGTTATTTCATGTTAATAGTGAGTTTTTTTCAACTTCAAGCATGTAAGAATTGAAGCGCAATATGTGAGCTTGTAGGAAAACAGCAGCGAGAAAATTTTCACCGTGCAGGTAAATGAATTTCATGTGACGATCTATTAACGATATTTATAACAATTTTAAGTATTTCGACCCAAAAATGACCGATTTTCTTTGCAGAAATCGCCAAAATTATCACCAATCAGAATTATCATTTCGGAATGTTTTATTTCACATGAAAATCTACTATAAGTACTTGAGGCAAATATCTGATAATAAAAAAAACGTTCAATTTTATTATTCTTATAAATGTTTTAAATAATAATTCAACAGTAATCATAGGAATGTTGTGGTGCCTTATGCAGTCTTATAATTTTCATGGAAACTCTTTGAACATAAGACTATGCGTATATATATATTTTTGTGAATATTCAATCAGAAAATAAATCAAAGTAAGAAAACATATCTCTGTTTTCTTATGAATAAACGTTACATGGATGTTCTGAAGTTTTTAGAGAGTTTGCGGGGTATGTCCGGCCGTTCCGACCACTTCCACTGCACCAAAAGCCCCTACTACTTGCTCTCTTGACCATCAGATTGGAGAAACGAAGACAACGACGCTGGGAAGAAGGGGACGCTTGATCATGGACGTAAAAACGCTCTCGAGTCGCCGAAACCTCGCAGTCTTTGCTTGACACTCATGTGTGCCTAATTGGTTTTTTTTTTAATTCACTAAATTCAATCAATAATTCGGGAAGAAAAGAAGGACACTGAAAATACATTTCGATTTAGAATAAAATTCTTGCCAATATCGAAATCGTCGTTATCTCGACACCGCAAACAAAATTCTGGAGGATTAATAACATTTTCGAAAAAAAAAAATTCGGTGTTAACGAGACTGTCGAGAATTGTTCCCGCAGACCTATGTGTCCATGAGGTGCAAGGTCTTAGATTGCCAAGGCAACTCCCCGACGTTCTTGGCCAGCATTCGGTAAGCAAACATGTTTTTCTCAGCGATTTACCTTTTTTCTACTTCTAGCTGCGTCTTAATGGTGAAAAAAAAAAAAAACAGGTTTTTTCGATCCTTCCACGCTGTTGGCGCTATCGAATTCCATCTTGACACACTTTTTATTTATTATTATACACTTTGTGATTGTTTTTTTTTTTATCTTTGTTCGATTTGAGATTACTCAAACGTCGCGTATGTACGAGAAATGACTTTCTAAAGTCGTCAATTTTTTTTGTTTATGTTCCATTTAGAATTATTCAACTACTCATCATTATTTATGCATTATAAATATTTAAAAAGATTCAAATAAAAACAAGAGTAACTGATAAAATTATTTTCTATGCTCATGGATTATACTAATCCTTGAATATTATTCAACAGACAAATTCGAGTCATGTCTTCAATATACTCCAACAAAATGGACATTTTCGAAGTTTCATTACTTATTATTTCAAGTTATCTGTGTATTTGAATTAATAAAAAAAGCTCAGTGAAGATTATCTGCTCGTTATTAGCGAATAAAACGAGCTATTATACTCACTACAACCACAACAATTGTTCTGCAACGGTTTACTGTCTTGAGTTTTCGCCATTTTACACTCCTCTAACCTCATAATAACTTATATAATTTGGCTTTTTTATGAAAATTCAATGAAATAAGCCCCAGCGAGCTTGATTAACGCGATTGAAAAAAAAAACAATAAAAAACAAAGTTAATTCAGAAGACGGTTTAAAAAATAGTTCGTTGCAACTTACTCCACGTTTATTATTGACGTTTGTTGAAAAAAACGAAAAACAATGAGTTGACTTAATTTATTGAATTATCAGCGTCACTGTATTCAAGTATTCATTTACATTAAAAATAAAAATGGCATTTAATTCGAAAAAAAAAAAAATAATAATAATCGGTTTGGTAAAGCCAAACGAATAAAGGAAACTTGGGAAAAATCCGGTTTTCAAATGTCAAGGTATTACTAACGCATACACACATGCACAAATGGATACGCACACACATAAATATAAACGCTCGTATATTTGTGCGTGTATCATGTTTGTATGTCAAACCTTTCCAACGCTTCGGTTTTAATGATTTTTCTCTCAAGTTTGAATTAAAATAAAACTGTATTTGAATGTTTTACAGGCTAGGAAAAAATCTGCAAACTCGTAAGGGCAGTCGACGTGGTAACTCTGGAAATCGTTTGGAACTATTGGTTCTCGTCCACTTACATCACGTACCGTAGAGTGAGTAAAATATAAATAAATAATATGTATGACATAATTATAAATAAACAAATGAAAAAAAAAGAAAATTGTACTGTTGTTTTTAATTAGTCAAATGTTTCAATTGCAATATGGCTCTTCCCTGATTTTCAATTTACGAAAACGGTATTACATGTAATAATGTATTCACAAGTAGTCATTATTTCATTTATTTTGTAGCAAGAGGCTTTTGAATTTCCGGAAACGTCTAAGATCGCGATAATCTTAGATTTTTGATCGAGTCAAACTAACAATAGGAGACAAAAGCCGAGCCATTGTCGATCGCAGTGCAAACCAGATTTAAATCGGTCAAACGAAGGAACAAATTTCGAAGGTTTGGAAATATTCATAATAATCACCGTCTGTGATTATAAGACACAGTTTATTTACACCCGAAGGTATTTACGTAACGAAAAAGCAGCAAAATGGTTAGCAGCAATCACGACGGTCTCGTCAAAGGTCCTTATCAGGACCTAAAGTGAGTATTTGTTCATTTTCTCAATGTTGTTGTTGATTTTCCACCAATAAAAGTGTCATTCAACATTTTTTGACCATCATTAATACTCTACGAATGTTCTAATGCAGAAAGGACAAAACCTCAACGAGCCATCGTCCTCAACAGCAAACTCAAAATTCGCAGTCGAAGGACGTTAAGAACGGGGCATGGGGACCGATTTACAAGAACAAACAACACTTTATCAACATGCACATTTGTTAAACAAAAAAGATATTCAAACATCGAATTTAGTGACAAATATGCTTAACGAGAAGAAGAAAACAAAAAAAAAATCATGATTCCTTCGCACTAATGACGACTAAGCGACCGCAGTGAACCTGTCACTGGATTGTTTCTTGCAATATTCTTAATCCTTAATATCATGCCATGGGTCTTCACATGGCAACCATCATTTTTGGACCAGATGGTTACAATTCGTATTGTACTTTTGAGAAAAAAAAAAAAAAACAAAAAGACAAAAACTTTACTAGTCACAAATTGTTGAAAAACAAACAAAAATGTATGATAAATTCGCGATGATTTATTTTTTCGAAATTCCCCTTTGATGACCCTATAGGCGTCGAAAACTCACTTGGAATTAATGAAGAAAAATTTCTCGCGGCAGAAAATTTATCCGATCGTTTGATGTAATTAAATGTATTGTAAATTTTTATTATGTATTTCTGTGATTACAAATTTTATAAATTACGAAATAGAATTATATACTGAAATGAAAGATAATCATTTGATTTATTGAATATATTTTCACTGTTAATCTTCAATAAGAACGAATCAATTTTTTCAAGCGATCATTTACCGGAGACATTATTGAATCAATCGTTTATATATTTTAATACAAAAAAATTCAATTTTTATCATTTCATTTGAAGTTTTCGGGAGTCAGAAATTTATTGGTAATCGTTCATTTTTTATTTCAATCAACTTTCAACAAATTGTTTTCAGAATTAACTACAAACGAGACTTCAACGAATGTTGTTAGAAAAAAAATTCCATCGGTTAGTTCGATTTTGTCAATCCCTCGTTTCGTATATTATTTTATGTCAAATTTATAAGTGTTGCAAGGAACAATGAGTGGGCATGCACTGCAACGACAATGGTTCGGCCACACTAACAACGATACTAATTTAGTCATAATATCAAATATTAACTAACGAAAAAAAAAAAAAAAATGATTATCCAAAAAATATTATTCTTGCATCAATGTAAAATGTGAGTCCTCTTAATTTCGCTTTCTAACTAAATGGGTTCGGTAAATATATATTTCGCGTTATTATTGGGTTTTTAGGGCATTCCTTACTTGTTTTCCTCCTTTTTAATTTTTTTTCTTTTTCCATCCTGATTGAGAATTTTACGCCACCTGTGGGATAATGAAATAAAGGATCTACCGGTTTAAAAAAATATTTAAGCAACGGCGATGATTGATGATTTTTCTCAACACGTTTGAAGGGCTCGTGCCCGATATTTTTTGGTGAGTAAAAAACACAAGAAATTTTGACGAGCGCTCAACTCCCCTACGAAGAGGAAATCTCCTTATCCCTTCTCCTTCACACTTGAGATATTTCCTCCAATATTTTCAGTGTAAAGTCTGCCTCTTTGCGGAGATCTATACAAAAAAAGAAGAAACGTAAGACGAAAAAAAAAATCAAAAGTCAAGCGCTAGAAAGAAAAAGGGGGAAATTCGGTTCCGCCGGATATGGACTCAAGAGACGAGCCTAAACAGCCGGGACATGTCGACTCATTCGCCACGGGGTCAACGTTCCGGATTTAAAACTTTAAATGATATTAAACATTTCATTATTTTTTCGCACCTTTCCAACTTTTTTTTCTATCTTTTGAACAGAAAAAGTTATCACGAGATACACTTTTCGTTTGTTAATCAATGGAATATTGATATATCTACAGATATGGAAAGTGATTTCGAAAAATTAATTCGTTGTGGCTCTCAGTTGACTTTTCCGAATTAAGAAATAAAACAGAAACGGAGTCACGAACACATTTTGGATTTTTTAAATATTTTCAGAAAAAAAAAGTACCCGCCAAGTAAACCCGAGACCACTGCAAGCCTTTTTTTTCGCGCATAAACCCTACAACAATCTTTTTAGCATAAAATGTTTTTTATATGCGCTAATAAAGCTTAATTGTATCTTATTCTCTTCGTTTTTTCATAACGAAGAGAATGGTGTACGATAAAGTTACATTTGGTCAACGGTTTATGATGATAACTGTATGGAAAAAGAGTTTCGAAATAAGTTTTTCATTGAAAATATTGGGATCATTCTCGATTCCGCTGTAGGAATCTCGAGTTAAATTAAGCGGTTAGAAAGAAAATTAAACGACGAAACATCAACGTCTCGTTAGCCAAACAGTCTTCAAGAAGATATATTTTTTTGTTACTTCCTGACTCACAACATTCGTAGCTACGAAATGTTTCTATGAAACATTTATAAAGCACATAACGCGGAAATGAATATGGGTTAAAAAAAGAGTGCTGGACTGGAGGGAAGGGGACATTTAGATTTGGAGAAAACATATTGGTCAGGTCTTTTTCCTCTTTCCCTCCTCCCTGAACCCGCGTTAACTCGAGTTCGAGGCACGCGCCCCGCGACGATTTAAACGTCATGCTCCCCTTACACTTTTCACCCCACATTTTACCAAAGAAAACGAGATACTGCTGATGGATGGGACACTAATGGCTTTGTCGCTTCTCTGGTGAATGTCGAAGAGCATCAGAGTCCGCAAGGAAATATCTGCTTGATTCTAGACAAGCTGCCCCCCCCCCCCCCCAAATTGCCTCAGCTTGTAGGGATTTTACCACCCTGTACACATAAACATTCTACAGTTTTACGTCCTATTCTCACCGTCCTCTGTCAAACCATGCGGTCGTTAACTTCTTAAGAAGGTTACAATCCTCCGATTAAGATATATCTTTCCGTAGCAAATAATCCAATCGACGAATTTGGCAGCTATACATATTTTATTCGAAAAGCTCAATCCACGATGAATTTACAGTAAATCGCGTGGACTCCATTTTGGTTTATAAATTGATGAATTATTCTTTTACTTTTACTCATATGTTGGTGCATGATATTTTTTTCAATTTCGTTGCCTCAAAAAATTTTACCTCGATACCGAAAAAATGAAAGACAACGGGAAGCTGAAAATCAACAAGAAAATTTTCCTAAATTTTTTTTTTTCTTCTAGCCTAATATATTTTTTTTTTATTGCCGTGGATCAAGAAAAATCTTGTCGAAGTTGAATTAAAGCAGTTAAATTATATTTCAAAGTTGTTTTATCGATGTTAATTCCGCAATTTTGCAGTGTTTTAAAAACCTGGCATGAAAATATTTTTAGACGAAAGTTCTTGCAAGTATTTCGCGTTACTGAGGAATAATAAAAAGTGACAAACAACAGGGGGCGAGTTGTTCCTCGTTAGTGGAACGGGTGGGGGAAGAACTACAACGAAGAAATGGAAACAGCCGGATAAAGCGGAGAGAGCTTTTCATCAACGTAGCGTGGAGGGAAGGAGGATATTCCCCGGTCCTCCACGAAGCACGAAGACCGAAAGTTCAACGTGTGTTCATAGCACAGTCGGTTTGAGGTCGTGTCGGAGAGTGCGTCGTTTCTCCAGCTATTAAAGTTGCGAGGTACGATCGAGTTGGGGAAACAACGTGTTCGAACAGAAAGAGACCGGAAGTGACGACACGTTAACTTATGAGACTGCGAAAGCCAATGGAATTATAGGCTTTGAAATACGCGAATAAGTTGCAACCTAGAATTCGACTTAAAATATATTTAATACGAAATATTTATTAATCATTTATTTATTCAACGAGTATCATCGTTGCTGATCCTATGAAAAAAGTATTAATAAAAAACTTAGTCAATTATAGAGAACGAAATATTTTTTTACGTAGCTCAATATAGTGACGATAGAAAAGTGAAGTTTCTTCGATAATATTTTTTGCAATAATTCGTCAATTAATTACACCATAAAGAAAACTCTTCCTTGACGCAATCGACGCCCACACGACTGAACCAGTTTCTCAATTTTTTTAATTCACCCTGGAGAACGTGCTTAAAAATAACGTTTCGTTTTTTTTTCTGTGTCTCGAGAATTCAGTAGCGGAATTCGTTCGCGTGCAAAAAGTTTGTGGTTCAAAGTGTCGATTGAAAAAGAATTTCGAATGAAATCGGTGAAAGCACGATAGACAAAACTTTGTCGTGTCTCTGTGAGCTTTTCTTCTTCTTCTTCTTCTTCTTCCTCGTCCCCGTCAGCATCGCGAAAGACACGTCGTTTGGAATGCGCCAAGAGTCGGAGAAGTGAACCCGACACGGCGACGAGGATCTCTTCTCTCTCGTCGACGCTATTTCGAGGCCAAAACGCCACAACGACGTTCACCATCAAGACCGCTCTGGTAAGGACTTTTTGTTTTTATTTTATTTTTTTTGCCATTTTCACACACCACGCGTGTGCAAGCTCGAATTGGCTCGTCGAGGGGATGAGCCAACAACGCCCTCGTCTTCTTCCTTGTCCAACTCTGCGACTATCAAAATGCTTAAATCATCGTTGAATTTAACTCGTCACAAATTCCAAAAAATTTACTAATTTTTGCACATTTCGACGTCCGCAAAGCTTTCTAATTCATTAACAAATTGCAGATGCACTCTTATAAGATTGTAGCATGAATCTTCATCAAGAAATAATCTAATTAGCGATAAAATATTGTGAAGCTTCATTAACTATGATTTCGAGTTCTATGGGGATGAACACTGTCGATCACGATCACATATTATTGTCAATCAAGGCCCGCGATCTCGTGTTTGTCCGAGCTTGAATTAATATTTTTTACACTCCTGAAATGGTTACGATTTCCAAGTTATCATTTTGTAGATAAGGAGCCGGTGAATACGAACTTGTGACTTCCAATTTCACTAACACTCGGCGTTAGGACTCTGTAATGTCCCTAGACATTGTCATTTCCTTCTAAATTAGTATTCAAATATAAAATATTCGAGTTAAATGTTCATCAATTGGAAAAATTTCGCAACAGCGAATATTTCGTGCAAAAGAAAAAGCTCTGGAGAAAAATTGAAAATAATTAAACATTTTGGTGGAAGGCGTGCACAGTTTAGAAGTGAAAGTGGATAAGAATACACGCTGACGAATCCGTCTGACGACGCAGCCAAGATCTGTAGACTTGTATGTTCCAGGAACATTCAACCTTGGATTGATCTATATATCTTAATGTATTAATGTTCAACGATTCGTATTCCCTCAATGAACTTCTATAAGAAGCTCAAATTTAATAGAGTATTGCCACTGTCCTTTATGTGGACAAGCACGAGTCGATTCTCGGTTGAAGAAAAATCTACATGAATGTATTCCAAAAATTCATAATATTGTTTTTAGGTAAACTTATATTTATAATTATAGTCTCTCATTATTCGGTAACTACCTTGCAAATAAAAGAATTCCAATTTCGGTCCTGATACTGTTGAATTTAAAGAGAAAAAATGTTTTAAATGTTTAGAAACAAATGTAAGTTCAGTTCGCGTGTTTGTACGAAAGACAACTGCACATGAAATCTCCCATATGCGCAGATATATAGGTATTTTTTTGAAGTATAGTTATTTCGTGACGGCAAAATGAATCTCTTGGGTTTCTTCAGACTGAGGATTGAGCTTCTTCGCTGGGGGTCTCGAAAGCACGCAGCGAAAGCGAGAAAGTCGAATTTCGAGCGAAGAAAGAGAGCAAAATACACGCGAAATTCTATTTTTGTCGATATGCTCCGCGTGCTCACGGATTTGCAGGAAACTGTGGGGGCTGATGTAGTTCAAGGGGGGTCTGTCTGTAGTTCGAGGACCTCCATTTTTAAATTTATCATCCTAAACCCACAACGCACGTGCGAAAGATAAAAAGAATGCTCAGATGTGAGAAGTCATTGTCAAACTTCACTTGATGGGGTTACATAAAATCCTTTGAGTTAACCAACTAATTAGTGAACACGAATGTGAAAATTTGTGGAAATAAGTGAAATTATGTTTACGCATAATTAATATTTTTTTATAGACGAAATTAAACTTTATTTGTTGTTTTGGGACATAATTATACTTCAAATTATACAAACCATACTATTTTGAGCACATTGATTAACATTCGAAATTAGTGTAAAAAATGTATCTATTGAATTTCATTTTATTGAAGAAAAAAGATATATTTAATAATTTTTTTTTTTTGTTTTTTACTAAGAATCTCGGTATGAATGATGACTGCAATAAATTTGAATGGAATTTTCTCTATTTTTTCTCTCTTTACTTTCATCCTGCATACAGGGTACATAGTTCATTCACATTTCCTTTTTATTTTCATTTTAAATCGGAGGCTGACGCCCTCGAAACTTGTGCTAAGCCAGCTCGATAAATTCTTTGCAGCGAGAAAAGCATCTTCCCCTTGGCTGCCTCCCTCCTAACCCTCACCTCTGAGCACTTTGAATACAGACCGGAAATAGAGCTTCCTCAAGTCGGGGACTCGAAATCTTTTCGCTCTTTCACCTCCCTCTTGCCATGATCCCAATGTAATTTGCGAGACAATTTCTTTTCCTCCTCCTGCACTTCGTTACAGTCGAGCAAAATCGAAAACATGTCAAGTTTTTTTATTCAACGAATTTTTCATTAATAAAAATAATTTTTAAATCCAAAGATTTTTGAAAAAATCATTTCGGTTTGGGAAATTCGGAATAATTTCTTACTTCCTTCCCCACGTTTCAAATGATCCCTCTCGTAATGGCTAACCATGGCATAAACCACTCGAGGGGAGAACGACAAACGTCGTCTCACTTTCTGCTATTTTTATAATACGCATCCACCAGTTCACGTCTTTTTTTTTTTTTTTTTTTTTTTTGTATGTATAATGCACTCTTCGCGAATGACGACGTAACTCACTGCTTATCTCTATGCTATCCGTTTTGAACTTTCCAATTTTTTTTTATGTTTATGATGATTTAACAATTTAGTGTTTACAGAAACTGTGCTTCTAATTGCAAGGAAACTTTTAGAAAAAAAAAACTGTATAACGATCATACTGATGAAAAAACTAAAAACGTAAGTTGATAATCAAGGACGGAATTCGAGTAACTGTATCCATTTGTGCCTTCAGGCCCCATTTTTAAAAATTATTGTTGCTCTAGTGCATTATCACTGCAAATTCCTTGGGATGCGTGCAGATGAGCGTTGCTTTTTACATAAAACAGCCTCAGGACTGTGTTGATTTACCACATCATTATTTCGTTCCTTTTCAGAAATATTTGATTCTTCTTTTTCTATTACTCGAAAGGTTTTCTGTGATGGCCAAAGGGTTTCCGGAGTCATGCGTGATGCAGTTCACGTTGCAAAGACTTCGCATTACTTTCCATGTCCCTCGTGTATCTTGCAAAGTTGCCAATCCTCCTATTGGCATGCATTAACCGTTTTTAACGCTATATTATAAAATTATACGTAACGTATCTATTCCGTCATGTTTCATTCACATTACTTCAACATTGATCGAAATTAATATTTACATAATACACAGATATTAAATATTTGTTCTGATATGTATAATTCAACTTCTACACTCCAGTGGCTTTTCAACTATATAATCATTCGAGTATTAAAAATAATGAATATACATATTGTTTTTACAAACGACGTAAATATATTTACAAATTAGCTCATTCTTCGAGAGATTCATTAGAAATTTTAATAATATCATAAACAATGGTTAGAATTTTGTAATAAAGTGTAGAAAACATTTTAGAACTATAAATATATTCCTTTACTTTAATGAGAGACGGTCGTCCAGTGTTGAGTTTAGATTTTTTTTTTTTTTTTAATATTTTCAGGATAAAATGAATTTGAAACTCTTCGAGATTTTTTTTCCTGAAATTTTTTACACATATTTATTGATCCTTGTCGAAAATACGTATTACAAATTTTTTCGAGAAAAATAAAAAATGACGAACAACTTCAGAGAGCCTTTTTCTCAAGTATGGTTTTTTCTTTGACAAGCACGATATCTTAAAATAACCAGTTCGCCGATTGAGTTTAAATCTGGTGCATGTGTTTATTAAACTGTTTTTTCAACAGCAGTACCATAATGGAGTCGAAATAATCGTTAATTTCAGTTTTATGATCCTAGAAGAGGGAAAAAGAATACAAAAAATCGATAATTAAAATGATGCGTGCTGTCGTTTTATGGAAAAATCATTTTTTGACCTAATTCCGCGCACAGTTTTGCTAAATAATGCAAAAATATGAGATAAAAATTTTCGTTTTTATTTTAATCCGGAAAGCTGCCAACTTTTTATACCGAAAACATAATTTCTGAAAACCGCAATACCACGTTAAATATGAATTTTTGCAAATGTTTAAAAATTCTGTTTTAAAATTTTTCTTCTCTGAAAGTAGCAATTTCATTGAATTTTTTATACTTGTTTTCTCATCTTCTTAAAATTCTTTGATATGAAAATATTTCTTGATTCACAATGACCTCCAAGTTGTGTCATGTCAAAAAATTCTACTCCAAATCCGACATTTCATTCCGTGTCTTCTCACATGGTCTTAAATTATTTTCTCTTTTTATTTTTTTTCAATTGTAATTCTTGCTCATTGCTCCAAAGATTGAACGCGTTTTGTCTGACTTCCGGTGTCGTCATCCCGGAGTATTTGCCCCCTTTTTCCTCGTGTTTAAAATCGAGGAGACACGCGTGCCGTTCGTCAATACGAAGCGAAGCACGTGCAGGCGGTTGTGCGATGCGCACGCGCTCGTTCCCTGAAGAGGGGTTCAGGAATAATCATACTAGGGGGGTGCCACAAGCAAGCACTTTTTGAGAACTTGTACCACCAGTCCTGCTCGTCTTCATTATTTTCGTCTAGTTTTAGATTAAAAAAACCTCTACGTAGTCGTTGTTTTAAGCTGGAAAAAAAGCTCGAAAAAAACTAGCACTTTATTTTTCAACCTCAACAATATATTTCTCCTTGTTGAGTGTAACCAAACGCCTGTCTGTCGACAGGATATTCGACGAGTCTAGTCACGATACTATTACCTTCCCTGATGTTCGTAGCCATGAAATCTCCCTTAAAAAGTTGTTGGATAATAGGCGTCCAATAGAAGAATTTTTGAAAGATTTATTTCAGAAAAGTTTGATAAAAATATGACAGAAATGATTTATAAGGCGTTTTTTGCATATTGTGAAGAAAAACGTATTCACCGAATCGGTCATTTCCTATTTCTGTTCATCAATTCAGTTATTTTTTTATTGTAAAATGTTTATAATAAAAATAGCGGATGTTTTATTTTTTCATGCTCGTTTGAGTTCAATAAACTGATGATGTGGAGTTCGAGTTCACCCTCGATTTCTTCAACACTAGCCATAGACAGCTGCTAGGCTTATCGATGAATTTTATGAGTGCAAGGTGGTAATTGCCCTGGAGATTACTTGTCTAAGATTTTGTAGGGACTACTCCACAACCGTTTTGCGAGGGGATCTCCCTCGAATCAATAAAATGCGATCCAAAAATACTATGAGTGCTCAAACGTGCTCTGGAGTACGTCACAGTTATTAAGCGACAAGGGGAAAATTATACATTTTTTATATACACCATTAAATAAAAAAAAGAAACTAAAAAAAAGCCAAATGTCGGTAACTTTCGTTTCCGGTGTTGAAAAATATCCACGGATGGTAAGGAAGTAAATATCGAGTGAAAGGACACACTGTGTCGTGTTTTGCACAATTTAATGAACTGATAATCTAATTCTGAAAATATATAAATAAATAAAACAATCGATTTACCAGAACTCGCATTTGAGTTAATCTACCAAAGTAATATTTGTATGCATTATTGGATTACAATTTTACAATTTAGAGTTAAAGCTTTTATGACATATTGGTATTTATGACATAAAAAATAAACATAGTAAAATAAACATAAAATAGTCGAGTTTTATATTGTTTAACATGTTAAAAAGCAATAATTCATTTGAAGCGTTGTGATGAGAGGCTTTTCCCTCGTTCGGTGAGAACTGAATAACAAGCATAATAACAGTAAAATCCCTTCTGGTACTCGACCAGACGGAACAGATAGACCTCGGATATTTCGCGCTTTTACGCGCGTGCGAATATAACGTTAAAACGGATGTGAGCCCTCGGCTCAACGTCCTGTCCAACGACAAGCAGCATAAACATTATCCCACGTTTATCCTGCTTTTATCATTCCTATATACCTCCTCCCATGTATATTTTCCTGTTGTTGCTATTCTCAAGCCTCTTCATCTGTCAAATTGAGTCCCACGTTTCTTCAGCAAAACTATGTCGTTTTGTTTAATAAGTGCTATCTCTCCGACCAAACGTGTTGTTGTCTTAAAAATCCATTGAAATTTTCTTTATCAGCGGTTTCCCGTCAGTTTAACTCCTTTCACTGAGTATCATCGTGTTACCATTTTTATTGATATCATTGCTTTGGACTGAAATGAGTGGAGGTTCGAGAAGTAAATAAAATCTTGAAACGAATCCCATAGATGTATGGAGGGAATGATATTTTATATCGCTTTGATTTTATTACTGTCAACGTTTCTCGTAAATTCGTAAATGCATTTGGGAGAACCTCTGAACTCGTTCAATTGATCATGCACTATTTTTACATTGGTGTTAGGATACCATCGTTATCCCGAAAAAATACAAATCACCAGAAACCTGAGTAGGGAACTTTGTAAATTGGGATGCAAATTAAAAATTGCCAAAAAACCACAAGTCTTCGTTCTCCATGACCATTTGAAATTTACAGGAATCAAAAATGCATCTATTTCACGTGCTATGTTCTTCTTAACTATATCTTTTTGTGCTTTCTCTTACGAGACATCAAAAGAGCCATGGCATTGAACACGAGCGTAAGGACACTTGGAAGACAGCTGTTTAAATTGTACAAGGGGGCACGCTACTGTGAACTCCCCTTCTAGTACAAACTTCGTACAAACTGGTTGTTTATTTTCCTTTTTCGCATCCCCTATTAGAATTTTAGTTCCTGTCTCAAATCAGGCACGTTTCTCATTTTTTTAAATTCTATTTACGCGTTTTTCGTGCGTATATATTTTACTAGGGAAACTTGATTTATTAGTTTTAAATGAAATTTGTTCATGTCACTCAGAATTTATTGCATTTGATTGAAGCTTATTTTGGCTCTAAAATAGGTCATTTTGGTCAATCATTTAAAAAAATAAAACCTCCGATTCGATCTTATCATTTCTTCTTGCCAATGAGTTGTTGAGTCGTACTATTTATTGTTTCCTTTTCGAATTCGGTACTGATGATAATAATTTTAGATCCAAAATTAATGGCGGAAATTTTTACAACCTAAATTTATTAAGTTGTTAGTTCGATACTAGTTTGACATAATTTACAGCTTCAAAATTTATACGCCGATAAAATGGATCGCTCAGTTTTATTGGCATACATTTTTATATATAATTTTCAACCTTTTCGAATGATTCGATTGAGAAGTTAATTATTGAAGATCCAATTCGATAAATTTAAGTTTATACTAAAAATATTTACATTTTTTGATAATTTGCAAGTGGTCAGTAAATCTTAATGTTTTTGCTAATTTAAACAAAATACAAATGATTAATTTTCATGATTTCACTCAAAGACCGCAGCGACTATTTATGGCACGCAGAAACTATGTCGCATTGTTATTTTCAACGACATATTCTTTTAGTGTACAAACGAGCTTTGAGACTGAATCTCGAACAGATTCGATTCGTAGCGTACCATTTCCCCTGCGAGCAATGAGAGTCGATACAATCAAATTAGGAACATAATGAAAAAAAAAAAAAACGAAGGGTCGAGGGAAGCGAATGAAAGTCGAAGACTGGGTTCAGCTACGGAAGAACTGTGGAAAAAAAAATACGAAGCTAGGTAAAAGTGTCAGAGATAGAGAAAGAGAGAGAGTGAGAGAGAGTGGGAGGGGGAGAGAGAGAGGGCAGGAAGAAGAAGAATGCTCGTTGCACTCGAGTGAAATGAGACGGGAGAATAGACGTAGCTATATAGCTACAAGAATCCAATCTAATAATAACTCGAACGATTTTTGTTTTTCGACTCAGTCTGACGCCTTGTATCCGATATAAGGTGCCCAGACTCGATTATGCCAGACGACAGAAGACTGATTGTAAAACGAATGCTTCGATACTTGTTCGGAGCTTCCAATACTTCCTCATAATTTATATAACGATTTTTTTACAAATAGTTCAATATTTTTACATAGAATAACAATCCGTGTGACTTAATTACACTCGATCTTAATCACACAATGTGAAAAGGTATTTTTTTTAAATATTTTGCAGCATTGAAATCGACAATGAAAAAAATTGAATCGAATTCATTCATTCATATCGAAATCATATCGAAATTCATTCGGAATCATTTCGAAAATCATATCGAATTCATATCGAAATTGAGCATTCATATCGAGCTACATCGAAAAACTCGTTTTTCTATTTGCGATGTATTATCAGCGATTTTCCATTGTATTTCTTGAGATTGTCACTGTCCGTGAAGTGATACATGGACAGACCAAGCATTGCTTTTTAAAACTTTATATATATGTGTACAATGATGTCTGTGAAATTGTCGAGACGATGATGCTCGAGACACTGTCGAAAATAGCTTCGTCGTCGTCGAGCCGACGACTAACATGTACGGATCGCCTCCTCACAAATGCACTCGTCCACATTTTCCATTCCTCCAATCTCCTCCCACCACGATTGCATTTTTATCAGTTGAAAGAATACGATTGATACCATATTTGTTTCATTGAATTCTAAAACTAAATATGTGAAATTAATAAAATAGGGAAGAAAATACGACAATTAGGTTTTTTTCCAAATCAATGGATTGATTGTAAAACGAGGGAATCGTTATCAATTAATGTATTTTTGGTGTATTTGATGAATGATTTACGAGCATGAAATGTTTCGTGGCGTATTAAACATTCGAGACCCTTCAAGAATGCAAAGAAGATGAAACAAGAAAATGTTACGAAGAAGCGGTTTCTCTTTATCCGCGCTTGCAACCGCGTTATTCACTTCTTTGCTTGGTGAACTATTCTTCGTACGCGAACTCACGCGTTCCTAGCAAGAAATCGTTTGCCGATCTCTTTGCCGCTCCTTCTGAATCAACTGTGTGAAGAGTGGCGATTCACCACCGACTATTCTAACGAGATACAAGGAAAATGGCAAGGAGAAACAAATGGTTTACTCTCGCGTCGCTCGACGCTCACTTGTTCGAGTCTTTCAGCTCTGGACGTTGGCCAAAGGTGCTTTGACCTTAGTGTGCTCAGACGATGTTACAATATTTCTTTCGATTGCCCCACAGCACTACTTTCAAATTTGCCAACATTCGAATCGATTCGTGCGTGCGAAATTTTTGCGAAAGTTGGTCTCAAAATTGATGAACGTTTTGCCATTATTTTTTCGTAAAAAAAAAAAAAAACTGCACAATATTTATACTGCAATCTGTCAGCTAATTTAATGATGTTTTTCATAATCGTTTCTGTCACATTGAGAACACGTCAATCACTTTCAATGTAATGGGATGATCGACACTTGATTGATTCTCGAGCGAGTACGAAGACCAGGTCAAGAACCGGAAATGTCTTGTCGGAGCTTCGCGAAGACGCCAGTGACCTCGATGCCTGTGCTATCCTTACGCGGAAACGACTTCGTATATCTTTGCGTCTTCCTTCACAGACTTTGCACTCTTGCGGCATTCGTCTCTCTTTCTCTTGCTTTCTTTTTCTTTTTCTGTCTCTGTCTACGAACACGAATGCAGACAGTAAAACACAGTCATATATACAGGATATTCAATGTATCCATCTACCCGGGCGGATCTACGCCTGCAGATCATTGAAAAATCTTTCCATACATCGACGTTGGCGCGTTCCACTCGCTATATTTGGTTCGCGGTGTCTGACTCAGCATATATACCAGTACATTATATTGCTTAGCTTTTGGTCCCGGGGGTGTGCTATGAAATCTCGCCGGATATGAGCTCCTTGTCAACCATTCTTACCCCAAAAACTCCACGAAACGATAAAAATACACGATAAATGAAAATCATGTAAATGACTGATTGGTCATTTCATCGATGAAAAAATTAGAGTTTTGAAAATTTTCATCTATAAAAAATAACTTGACTTTTGACTTCGTGTTCACAGAAGCCGCTTCATCTACACAAATGCACAGTCGATAAAGGAGCTAGGAAGTTGGAGCAAAGTGAAATAGAAAGATGAGAAACAGAGATTCTATCGTTTACACTCCGGTGTCACTTGGACCAGACACTGACGACGAGGATACTCTTGTAAATGAAGAAATTTACAATAATGGTAAGTCATTCAAATATTTAGAAACGTAATCGATGGATATTTCATCAATTCAATTGGCGTATTCTTTTAATTATTTATATAAAATTAATAAACTGTGTATTCAAGATCATTAAAATACAAGATTGCATTTTTTTTTTTAATATTGGGATGTAGACTACAGTGCGAATATATTTCGTATATAATATAATGTACTGTCATTGATTGAATACAGAAGCGTTGAGTTTGACGACCTTTTTCCCCTCAGTGACGTTTAATAATTAACGAACAATGCGTGTGCAGTAAAGTTGTTCCGTCGCTCATTAAATGTGACAAGCAGGGGGCTCAACTCGTCGGACAAACCAGCTTGGAGTACAGCTTACTTTTAACCAATACACATGGGCAATTCTAGATCAAATAGTCACTTTTTAACTACCCATTACTTGACTGCATCGTCCGAATAATTTATGCGTTTTTCCCAACTATGACAGGAGAATTTTCATTTGATCTAAATTACGAAAAAAATTTTACGTTAATATTTAAAGAAATAATTCCCCTGAAAGAGGAATTAAAATCGCGGATTTTTACTCACTTTCAATACGATTGCTCAAAGATTTTTTCACTTTTTGTCTTTTGAAAATATACAATTACAGTAGTAGAATAATGACCAAAACGAATCGTGAAAAATTAAAGGCGAAATTATTTACAATATGAATGAAAAAAAATCGGCAATATTGTTCTTTTACCCAAATATTTGCCAAAAAAAAATGTATATGTGGACAAGATTGAAGAGGTTGAAACAAAAAAGGAAGACAGAAAATCGAGAACGCATTCGTATCGACGATCGGTAAAAAGTTGTTCTTGAAACTGAGTGCAGGAAGAAACCGCGATCTCTGGAAAAGATCAAATACTAAAGAGAAAAGAGAGAGAAAGAAACAGCGATAGAGGGAGAGAGAGAGAGAAGAGAGAGAGAGAAAGGAAGAGATGCCGAGATTCACGGTGAGACTGAAGGTGATTGGCCCCAGTGTTGTTTCTCAGGCTAAAGCGATCTAGTATGCTTGCTTTTTTCTTCACTCCTTCTCATTTATACACGTTCTTTCTGCTTTGTCGAGCGAGTTCGAGTGCGGAATAAACGTTCCAGTGAAAACCGGCTAGCCATCAGGGAATACATGAAAAAAAAACTGCCCTTATGGATGACTCAGAGTTCCTCATCATCTATAACTCGTACGGAATAAACACCATTGTTCCTGCTTTGAAAAAATAAAAACAAACAAATAATCATTGATGTAGTTGTAAAATTATCCACCGATATTATATAAACATATCACATGATAATGTCTGTATTGAATCTTCGTCGAATTATCAAAGTCACAATCATAATCAAACATTAACAATGTTTATTTTTATATTTCAATAACATTATCGAATTAGCTTACGTATACAGTAAAATACGAGATAATACTATGGCTGTGGTTGCAGAAGACATTATGTGTGATATGAGCACCTGATGACGGAGTTGAACCTGACCCAAGTAATGTTTGATAAGTTCTTGATCGCTCCTCGTATATGGTTATACACGTATCCATGATGATTTTTAAATAAAAATATTATACATTAGATACACGTAAGTAAATGTGAAACGATTAAAAATTGCTGATTGACAAACGAGTGTCAGAAGACGTAATCGCGAGGATTCAAATAGCACGAAAGACTTATTTAAATTCGCTTTGTGATGACAATACTTGTGAGAATGTATGTTTGCAGTATCTCGAGCTTTGCTTTGAGAATGCGATACAAAAATAGCAATTGATAATCTCTATTTCCACTCTTGAAATTTAATTGACATTTATGGATATAAATATAGAGCTTATCTAAAAGGCTGCTTTTGGATCGAAAGATGTTTTACACTCATTCATTGCTAAAATGTTTTTTTTTTTTTTTTTTTTTTTTTTTTCAATCTGAAAATCTTTACTATCTTTGGAATGATGTCAGTATTGCTTTACAATGATATCAATACTGCCAAAAGTTATTGAAATATTGGGCAATAAATCATCAGCAGAGATGAATAAAATAATTAGTTTCTCTTAATGATGGTTTGTTTCATTAACATGAATTTTTTTACTTGCACCGCAGTTTTGTTGGTTCGACTATTCACTCGTGTCAGCACTCACAAATCATTTTGTCTCATGTGAAAAATATTTGGTAGCAGAAATGGAACCAAAGTGATTATTTTTTATGATCTCTTTGAACGTTTATTGAAAATGTATTTGTTAATACGATTCGTTTACAACCATTTGAGATTTGGATTATTAATCACATGGATACAAAATGGCTGAGCCGTCTTTGTAGGGCTTTGTTGAATGTTTAAGTACCGAAGATCTAATTAAATGCTATTTGTGGCTGAAATCGGACGTGTAAAACATCTTTAAACTTGTCTCTCTTTCCTATACTTCTTTTCTTTTGTAAAACTACTAGATGCGAAGAGTATCGGAGCTCCGGCAACGCAGAGAAAGAAAATAACCTGCTGAATCCCGTATTCACACACGGAACTCTCTCACAAATGCATTCTCTCTTTTCTCTCTGTCTCTTTACCGAGGTGAACGATAAGTTTTATCGTAAGTCTGGCGCCGTCTCGCCGTTCCATTAATTCCCTAATCGCTTCCTCCCTTGCGCGTTCGACCCTCTCCGCTTCTCATTCTCCGCATATCCGCTCGCGTGCGCGGTAATTTTCTCTTTCTCCTACCTTTCTCTTTTGTTTTTCTCAGGACAGGAAGCATCCAGAATCGTTATTCGCTTTTCGCGAAATATGATAATTCATACTAAATAGAAAGTTCACATAATTCAACTAACTTCAAGTACAATTACCTTTGCAAACGAAAACGTGAAAGAAGCAAACATTTCTGTAAAAAGGAACATTCTCGGTGATGAGAAAATCCCAGTAAACTGCAATTGACAAGTATTTAGAAATCTATAAAAATGGTAAAAAAAACAGTCTTTTTATCCCGTTGAGTATTATTGGAACATCTTAACGATTATTTTACGATACGATATTTAATCGACGAATAATTATCATGAGATATTTGGGTATCTAAGTAATTAATAAATAATGGTAGTCGGTTGTTGGATAAATTTTTTTCGTTCACACAATGGAGTACAACGATTAGATCTGTTTAGGTTTGTCTTTCCATTGAGGTGGCTGCGTGCAAACTGTACATGGGCTTCGGTAAATATTTCTCGTGTTTAATATCATTGAATATTGGGATTGAGATTCCTGTGCGTGTACGTGAGTACATGAAAAAAAAAAAAAAAAAAAAAACGAGGATCGAGGGTATTGTGGAAATGGCTAAGAATGTTTGGCGCGAGTGTCGGCGTTAAGTGTTGGCGAACATCTGTGAGAGTGGTAAGCCTGTACCACACTTCATTATTATGCAGATTGCGATAATTCTCTCGACTCTCAACTGCATAATCATATACTGTACAAATTTCACATAAAAGAATTAAAATGAAAAAATATCAAATTGGACTTTCCAGTTTTATTTAAATAGTTCGTATATATCTAAATATAAAAGCAATTCCTGGTTCTCGGGGTTGAAAGTGGTCGACGAAGATCGTTCCTCGAGATATTTCTTCCCGCCTTCGATGGTTTTTCTCTCTTTCTCTCTTTTATTTACTCATCCGCCAGCCGGATTTTGCATCGAGGTTAAATTCTCCAAGAAATTCTTACACATATACACCCCCCCCCCTCCCCCCATGTGGATTACTTTGCATTTCGACACGAATTTGCCGCCCTTATCAAAATCATCTGACGCGCTTTCTCGTCATTTTTAATCGCAAACGAGCGCGCAATGCTCTCACAAAAACTGCCCTTTGCCACGTAAATAATTAAAATAAAAAACACATTTACTTGTGGCTAAATCCGGAGCAGAGTTTTATATTCATCTTGTAGAAGGAATTCCTTGTGAGACAGAAAAACACCAGATATATTACACAATGAGCTGAGCTGAGCTTCTTGATTCCAAACACGTACGACCAAAATCTTACGTCCGCCATAAACAACATATATATTCATATATTTATGTATTATGACAACAGTCACGTTGTTATTGGCCTGTATCCATTAAAAACCATGAATTCAATTAACAATAACAGGAAATTAATTGTTTTTTTACTGTTCTACATATGTCACATTGATTATGATAGAAAAATATCGAAAATTGATATTCAGATATGTAATTTTTTGGGTCGTTAGGTTTTTTGAATAGGATTTCATAGCACGTTGATTAAATTCAATTAAAAAATAAACGTAAATGTTTCGTTTCAAACGAGATATACGAGTTGGAAAAGCTTGCACGTTATGGCGCTATTGCTACTTAAAAAATCACCAAAATCTTGGTCACGTATGTAACCAACGTGTAATCCCATTTACGCAGAGATTCAGCTTGAGACGATGAAAAGAATGATCAAGATTAAAAATAAGCCGAGAAGACGAGATGTTAATCGCTCGCCTCGTGTTCTCCGCTCTCGTTGGTACTGATGCGTTGTCTTGCGGTTGTCCTCGCTGATTTAAAACATTGCACACTCTCCGATGCGGTCGCGTCTTCACGGGATCGTTCACTCCGAAAACCAGATTCCGTAGATCCTGTAATGAACGAGCGATCTTTGCTAGTTAAAACGGTTATTTCATTTCGTGGGAAACACACCGCACTACGGATAAAACTCCGTCCAGTCCATTTCTGTCACGCTTTGAATAGTCAACTCGAAAAACAAACACGAGAATCAACATTTTTCTCTGCTTCCTATTCTAGTTGAAAAAGAAAAAATGCGTCTCCGATTTTGTTTTTTCCATGAAAACCATGGATTCCTTCGTAACAATTCATTATACGTATAATATTTTTTTCATACTTAAATATGATGAAATCACAGATACCTGCATAGCCATTTTGATGGGGACATAAAAACACAATTTTTGAGGACGCTTATTTCTTGTCGATAAAACCAAAATATTCGTAAAAACTTGAATAATCTTCGTTCATAGACAAATTGTGTTTACCGCACGAGCATTCTGTTAAAAATATCTCGTATTTCAACACATTTTGTTTTGAAAAGTTTACGAAAATCCATCGTCCAACCATCATTTCCATGAAAATGAATAAATTGTAGAGACATGTGATTCCTTCAAGGGTTATGTCTCGTTAGAATGTAAAAAAACACATGTTTTTACAATTTTAATAAAAAATGAAAACGTTATTTAATACAATAAATAAATTTTGTTATCTAATAATGAAATGCAAAGGATTTGTTATAAATTTAATGTTGATTAATTAATTGAATATCAAATCTTTTAGTTGGATAAGACAGTCAGATAAAATCTCACATTGCCAACTTTTTAAGCACGCTTTGTCCTATGTGTGCTAAATGGCGGAACCATTACATAAGTTTTTTGCTTCGAAGAGTTTCTTCTCCCCGGAGTTTTAGAGATAAAAGAGAAAATGTGAAATAGTTGGTTGGGTTGTGTGCCGACTAAAACGCCGCGTGAGAGCCACAAAAAAAAATAAGAGCAATACTGTGATGAGGATATAGAAGCAATCCGGTCTAGCCGCAAATTAAAGCGTTTGCCGCTCAGTGAAAAGAGACCGTCCGGCCACACCGAGCAAATTACAATCTGCTATTTTCCGCTTCGAGTTCAATATGATCGCGTGTTCAAACGCGATCCCCTTGAATACTGTGAATTCCATAAAATTATCTCTGAAAAAATGATGTCCCTTTTTTGTACGATTTTTTTTTTTTTTTTTCATTTTACAAGCCTTTGCAACTCGAGAGCAAAAATTATTATGGAGCACCAAATTTTTTCTGAAATTCACTTCGCACTTTCTTATATTTTGCAAAATTTTAAATATACTACGATATAACGAACAAATGATATGATTTAATAATTGAAAATATCATCATGCAGAACCAGTATATTGTTGCGTTATTATTTTTGAAGTAGCCATTAATCAATTTAGCTAAAAATCGACTAATTCAGTTTTTGTCAATTCAAAAGGCTGCTAAAATCTATTAAGATATGGTATTTAGGGGTTTCAATAATCGAGTACGGAGAACTCTCGTTTAAATTGTCTTTCTTACTCATATTTTCGAGCATAGAGAAGATGTCCCCAGTTAATGGTCTCTATACTCTTTAATCGTAACTCACGCTGGCAAACTCTGACCGTCTGTAGGTTTGGAAACAATTAAGACTCTTTTTTACATAATCGAGTCCATTCTTCAGACTCATTTATTTTTCCCGTGTGCAACCCGCAATCTTAACTTCCCTTTGTTAATTTTTAACGATCACAGTAATTTGATATTCTCATAAAAGTTGAATCTGAACAGAGATTCATTTTTGAAGACGATACCCAGCAAAATCAATATTCATTGCATTGGAATTCTCCCATTTTTTGATTACCGCCGAAAATAAAAATTATATAAATAACAAAATTAATCGAAACGTTATAGTTCTTTACATAGAATTCATAAAATCTTCTTAAGTGCTGGGAAAACTCAAGAGAATCGGCACCATAACTCCACATGGTTGCATCGTAAAAATCGAAAACTTTTGGATCAATGGATGCAAATAAATTGAGTTTGCATCAAGACCAGCTAGCTACACGGTTATATATCTACGCTCACGCGCAAACAACGAGCGGTGAGCGTTGGTGCCGGTTTCACGATCGAAGTATATATCGTTTGTGAAGCGAGTGCGCGCACACACATCGTGTCTTGTGAATGAAAGAGCGAACGGTCGATCGGATGAATGAACGCGAGAACGTTGAACGGCGTGAAGACCAATGGCTCAGGAGAGAGGCAGCGAGGGGGAGGAACGATGTCACTATATAGTGGTAGGGAGTACGATCGAGAATCGAGTGTATATAGTATCATATCGCGTGGGAGTTCGTGTGGGCGAACCACAACGTTTTATGTTTATATATGTGTGTATGCATCTGTATAAGTGTGTCGTGGTGCATTTAAATCTAAGTACAGGCTGGTTCACTATGAGTGGTCAATATCGTAAATTCAAAATCAATACCAAATCACGTGTCAAAAAGTCTACTAGACCCCATTCTGACGAATTATTAAATATTACAGAATTACAGATCAGGGCACAGGACGAACGTTCGGGAACTTCGCTTACCAACGTAGCCACAGTCTTTCGCTCTGCTGATTCGTTCAAATTTCATAATTTATAACTCGTCAGGAAGCTTTCTGACTTTTGGACTCGGAACCCTTGGTACCAACGTTAAATTCACTGTGTTGATTTGTCGTGGACAACCCGGTACGCAAAGAGGTCTCTTCCTCGGACTCTCTGGATATTCAGATTTGCTCATTGAAGTACTTTTCACACAACCATAAAAATGATATAAAACGTTCTCTTACCAATCTTATAGCCAAAGGGTTCATTCATATCCATGAACGGCGGGTCCATCTCCGTTGTTAAAAAATGATTTTATTCATCAGAATTTTATAACAGCAGAAAGGCAATGCAAATTTTTATTTTAATATTTGAGAAATTGCGTAGATGCTAAAATCCAGATAATTTTAAAGTACAGAGAAACTCTCGATCGGTACAAATTTCTTATATTTGAATGACTCTGTATTTACGTAACCTACAAACATAGCCGAATTCGCATCTATATATGGGATGGCCATTCAGAAAGTTTACTGTACTGTACAAGTTTATTCGTCGACATTGCGACGAACGTAAGAGCTGAAAAAATATAGGTCTATCAAATTTTTTCAGCACAAGTGGTTGATGAAACACGATTTAATTTTTATTGGTCATTTTGGTGGTCAACTCGCATTCTCATCAGTTATACTTTTCTTACTTCGATGAATAAATTTTTTCATTTACTAAGTATAATACAACATACTTGACGCCGGAGTTTCCAAGACACACGTCGATCGGCCGTACTCGATCACGTCTCAACCGCGCGTTCGAGTACGTTTATGATCTAAGCTTACTCGATGAGGGGCGAGAGGATAATTCGGTCACTCAACTCTCAATAATAAATTGACATTTCTACAAAAATGTTTGCACGAATATTGACAAGCCCTCGTGTAATTTCCCTGCCCCCACAAATCTCACTTCTCATACGTACGTGATTTTCAATCGCTAAAATGACCATTCGTGGGCTGTGTTGAGTTCGCGTGTGATTACTCGTAGACAGGAGAAAAAAGGGCATTTATATATACACACGATAAGACCTCATTGACTGGTGGTGGAACGAGATTAGCAATTATACACTCGTTTCACATTTTATAATGTCTCTTTTCCTGTTCTTTCGTTATCCAGTCTTTCCTGGTTGTCATTATACTCAAGTGGGATTAATCTGTTATTTTTAATCACACACCATCATGAATTATTTTTCTAAATCACAGAAAATGAAATCGTTACGTAATTTGTAATAATAATTTTCATATAATCAAATCAATTACAGTTATTATTTTACTGGCATAGTAATTTCAAGTAATCTACTCGTTTATTCAATCTAATCGACTCTGCCATTGATGACCGAATAAAAATTGAAAATTTCATTCAAATTTTTCATTTATATTTACTCGAATCGTATTAACAACCGTGAAACTTCTTCACCGTTTCTTTTCATTCTTTTGATTTCTTTTATCAGTTAAATCCGTTGATCAGAAACATCCATCAAACATTACCAAATATTTTCTCATGCATCGACCATTTTTATTGTTGAAAAAAAGTGTGTACCATCGAAATAAAAACATGAATTCCGCATATATGGCCAAAGGCCCTGGTTGGCTTTAGTCAACGTGGGCGGACTGGGTTTCCAATATTTCATATATACATACATAAGGTTTGTTTATATGTGTCGGATTTAACGGTATGCTAAATAACGTGAAAAACGTATGTGCGCGTGAATACCGGACTGAAAACGTAGTTTATATACGTGTACAGGCGGGATGTTTCTTTACATTCGAAGTTGTATGTACCTGGATATACTTCGTACGTAAGCTTACTACAACGTCGTGTATTCAGGATGAGAAAAGGATATGTAATTTACGTATGTATCGGGTATATATATATAAATTGTGGTGTACTAGGCCGTGCCATAGAATACAAACATCAGGTTATAATATAACGATGTATATATTTATGTTTCATGTGTGCATAGATGATATTTATATCTTTATGAATATGAATATGGAAATAATTTTACGTTGGATGTGAGTTCAATATTTATTATTCTACGAAATGAATATACGTTTGTAAAGATGGAGAATAATTATGGTGCAACATAGTTCGCATCGTGTTCAACCGTGAGACGATATCTAACAAACGGAAATCTAAAGTTCGTTTGTTGGTGAATGTTTTTTTTAAATATATTCATAATATACTTTATAAAAGAATGGAAAGAAATGTAGGGTTGTATGAAAAATGAGGAGAAATTGTATTTGTAATTCAAAGAACGTTTTTCGAAAGAAAATGATTGGAGCAGTTGTTCGAGGGTCGAAGACAGTAAATATATTTCTCGGGGGGTCCAGAGAAAAAAAAAATTGAAGATTCTTAGTGGGCTGTGAAGACCCGTTGAAGGTATGCTTTCAACTCAAATGCGGCGTTGTCTATAACGTTGTTCATCACTCTGCCCTTCGTGGAAGTTCGAAGGAGAACGAAAGGAACGTGATCTTTCGGATCACACAGCAACGAGACGAGAAGGGAGCACGCAACATTCGTAGAGATTCCTCAATGTCTACGAGACTCTATCCTCTGGGGTTACCTGTATCCATACTATTTTAAGCACTCCTAATACCAACATGTATAACTAAAGAGTGACGTGGCCTGAACGAAAGTCTATCTTGGGAATCTCGAGAAAAGACCTCGATCTCATCCTCACAAATCCTTTCTGGTTCTTGCCTTTTTTTTTTATTGCCTTCACTTGCGGCGACTACTTGTTTTTCAAACCTTTCTTAGCCCTTTGAACCTGGTCTCATAATAATATTCTAAATATTACGACACAACTTTGTATACCATTTTGTTTATTTTTATTTTTTGTTCAAAACATGCAGCGTGGAGTTGACGATATTGTTGTGTCACCTGAATAGACACTTGATTAATGTTACGATTATTTTCCAAAACCCCTTCTTGAAGCTGTGGATACTTCAGTCGTAATATCGCCTGGAGTTTTTATGATTGACATATTTATTACATCGTTTTTCTAATAGTTTTTTTAGTCTCATATGAATGGGAACCAAAACAAATAGCTCATTCATATACTCTGACACGCACGGTGATGGCAACGGAAAGGAATCATATACACAATGCATGTTTCAACGTTTATAATTGAATTGCTCAACTTATTATTTCTTGGTACAATACAGTAAGGGTAATTACGATTAAATTAAAAATATTGTTACTGGGCCACTAAAATCAATTGAGACACATCAATTTGATCTTTGCTTATGAACCATTGGTGTTGGTTCCCAAAGCAGTTAAAAATTACAGGAAATTGTAACGTGTGGGCGAAAGTAATCTCATCCTATCGTCATTGCTGTATCCTTGTCTCTGTTCCTATTTTTCTCTATACTCTTTAGGCTGTTCTGTCGTGATGATTACTCCGAGACGATTTAACGTTTAACGTACTTGGCCCACGCATCAATTGCGCGTACGCCTCGCAATGCACGCGCTTCCTTCACTTTGTGTGCGTGTGTTTGTCTCTGTGTTCTATTTAAACGTGTGTACACACTGACTGATACTTCGACAACATCATCGTCTCGGGTTACGAGAACTTAAGCGCGAATTATTTTCACTCGTACTTTGACGATGAGTACGAGGAAGAGTGCGATGATGATGATCAGCGTCTGTGGTCGTTGACCATCGAAGAGCTTGTCATGGTCTCCAATTTCTCGTTTCCTGCTGCAGGAATTTTCTACCGACAACATTATAGTCAGAGCAAAAAATTTTTATCCTCTTTGCCGAAAATGTCGTTAGAAATTGTCTCGTAGAAACTTCTATTTGGCTACGCTGTTGAATGATTTCATTTACTGAAATTTCTCGATCCTCAGATCATGGAAAACTCATCTGGATTATCCAGAAGAAATGAATTTGAAATAAAGATTATCTTGACATAAGATTTACACCGAAGGGATTAAATCATTTTGTTATCTGGCCAGAGTCGACAGCATCGAAGCATCAGTAGACTGCAAGGTTTCCCGGAATAAGAATTGACTTGCAACCCTAACACGATTATCGTATTTTCTACTGACCGTAACCTGATTAGTCCACTTTAGATTAGCCAAATCCTGATCAAAGTGACTTAAGCTAATAAAGAAAACAGGAAAAGAATTCATCTGCTGTATTTTTCCTTACTATATGTTCTAATCCTTTTAGTAGAAACGTCATAAAAAATGAAAATCGAGATCCCTAGAAGATAAAGTACGAACAAAAACATGGATATTTTCAAACAAGGTGACGATACAAATGTGGCAGGTCCCGGATACGTTGTGAGCATCAATACTAGGGTCCAACCTTTTTACATCGAAGGTACCATATTAAGTTCTCCTCGAATTGTGGTTTTCGTTCGCCGGATCTGCAAGGTTCGACAATATTATATGGAAGTGACGGTGTGAGTTTCCTTTTTGCGGGTATATTCCAGACTTCAAAATGAGCCTGGCACGTCGTGGGATCCCGTATAAGGATCGGACTGTTGCAGGATATGCAATACACGTAGTAATACTCACTCGGCTTTTGTACAAAATGTATGGATATAAATATTACAGGCTCTTCCAGAAGTCCTGCTTGAGATAAGAAATATAACTAAATTACAGGAGTCTTCGACAAAGTCCGCTCAGACTTTTTCCTTCACTGCAAAGGTCGAAAGGCGCGTATTCGCTCAAAATAGTGAATCAGAAAAGAATGTATAAAGACTTTATTGTTCGGACTTTCGAGATGATACATATCGCCTGTAAATTCAGACCATTCTTTTTGAATGTTTCGGATATCATGTGCATCATGTCGTGAATCATTGTATATCATTGGCGTGAATACTTTCAAGGGAAAAGAGATCGAAAAAAAGGTTGGTAGGAACCAGAAAGATGAACCTACTTCAGGTCGCTACCTACATTTCCGATAAGTGGCTGCCCAGCACAACTGCTGGCCCACGATTGCAAATGTTATCTGGTCGCAAGATCACCGGTACTTAATTTATCTTCAGCCTCCTCATATGAGCAATGACGTTGCCTGTGTGTGCATTATGTGTCACACAACTTTTGAATATTCATGTTCTCCAAGTTTTTGTACATACTGTAACAAAAAGAATGATGGAAAGTGAACTTATGGTTTGCCATGTTTATATCTACGTTACATACGCGATACAAATTATTTATATATTAAAGGCTCAACCATTTTCACCGATTGTGCCTCTTCATCGTTATAACCGGTCCGAGAAAGCGCAAAAAACAAGAATTTAATTATCGACGATGTCTGATAGTGTATACTACGGTAAAGCCGTTTATTTTTGGCACTGTGACCTCGAAAAAATCTGCAAAAAACCGAGACGACGACAGGTGACAGGCGGCTTATCGTAAATTTTTTACCAATGGCGTTGACCATGCTACGATCTTCGAATCGTTGTGATGGGGCATTCTGCACTATACGCATCATGAATTTATGGGTTTGACATGTTATTCGGGTCATTCAAGAGAAAAAAAAATCAAGTTTACTTTATCGATCAATTGAAAATCCGGCAAACCTTATTTCACTTATACTAAAGTCATTTTTCGCTAATTTACACGAACGAACATTAATTATGTGTTCAGCTGATTCTACTTCGTAAAGTTACGTGAAAATAAAGTAACGTGTTATCAATGTGGGATCAACCTCATAATTCATACAAATCAAAAATGAATCTTTATGTCGGTGTGAAAAGAACTTGAAAAAGGATCATCACTTTGATTGGTCACTGACTCGAATTACCGCGAAATTTCTCGTGTTCGCTTGTGCACTATCGTCGAAGTTGAATTGCTGGTTACACAGACTGTGTCTCTCAAGGCGAGGCACCTTCAAGACTCGTGAAAGTTGTCTCGGATCCTGGTGATCCTGCTCCAATCGATGGCGCTGCCTGCTGGTAGAGGATTTACAAGCGTAACTCGCGTAGTTAGTCCATGAGGCTTAAATGATTTTTCGTTGCACGTTAAAGACACACGAGGTGGCGAACGATAAAGAAAAGAAGGACGGAACAAAAAGAAAACAAAAATCGAGAAATATTCCAGGAGAGAGTCTTTCGACTGATCTGGTGCGTTTACGTCATCGACCAACAGCCTGCATACACACATGCATACACTAATGTCTTACAACGAAAATGTTATTCCACCTCGCACTCAACTTTACTCTTCCCACCTGCTGTGTGTCCACGTGTTTTACAAACGAATTAACATGACAAAATCACGAGTAAAGACTGTCATTTCTTACTTTAATATGCAACGCCTAGTCGTAACCAAAAATTTGAGTAACCTCCAAATGTGTGTTTGAAATAGCATTTAATTATTGTTTCATTTCTAATTAAACTCAAATAATTAACAAACTGTATTGAATTCTTTTGAAATAAAATGGAAATCAAAGTTTACTTACATTAATATTTTTAAATCAGTACTATTAATCTTTGAATATCCATCAACATTCACTTCAAGGTTCATTGAGTTACGAAATTTGTTCGCGACTTTGGCTTGACATTTTTTAAATCTGAAAATCATAGCTTTGTGGATACATGAATATATGTAAAAAAAATATTCAATCTGCATTAATATTCCATATGATATTAATTAATCGTACTGTGCAACTGTATAATAAAGAATTTATTAATATGACGAAACATTAGCCCCGTGATAAAATTTACTACAATCCTATATAAAACCAAGTGCAAGGGCTGTTGAATATTCGTAATATTTTTATGCTCTTGGCTTGCACGATAAATCCGTTACACAGAATTTACGATCGCCTTATTTCATTACTTCATGGGTTTCTTGGTTTAAAAATGTTTGTTTTTTACTTATTATTTTGCGAGGTTAAGACGACGAAGAACGACGACAACAGCGAGAAACGAGATGTGTCAAGAGAACCTGCTGAGTCGTTCGATCTTACCTCGTATACCAGATTTTAACTTATTTTTACAACGTTGAATATTCTGTGTCTCGTGCACGTTCGTTTAATTATCGATCCTTCGTCCTTTTCTTCATCATCGGCGTTCTCAACGTCATTTATCGGCGTGGGCCAGAAGACGAGATTCTTACTTTGCTTCGTCTTTTTCTTTCTCGTTATTCTGTCTCTCTCAATTTCTCACTTCATTTTTTTCTTCCTGCTTCTCTCCATCATTTTTGCTCCTTTCGTCTCTACATTTATCTCCGTTTTTCACTTTCTCTCTTTATTCGCTGTTTCGTTTTTTCTCCCCCTCTCTCTCTCTATTCTGCTTTTTTTTCGTCTCTGCTTCTTTCTCTGTTTTTTCAACATCTCTCTCATACTTTGCACGCAAAAGAAAGGTGTATATGGCTCGACTCGAGAGTTTTCATTCTGTCGAGCTGTGGGCCCCGCACGCGTTTGAGTCGCGGATCCCGGTTCGCCCACCCGCATCCGCCGGGCCCCAACCAAACCTACAACTATAGTCATACCAGCCAGAGATAAAATTGCCTGAGCGTGAGGTGGAAGTTCGCCCGCAGAAAGACCTCTTCCATTTGTGGTTTCCGTGCCAATACATCAACGAATTATTATAGTTATTGGCATCCCTTGAAACAGCAAAATATTCACTTCTACAGCACAAAGGAAATAAGAAAAAAGTACAGCCATTGTCTATTCAGAGCAACCCACAATACTTAAAAAGTGAAGTCAAGGTTGTTCGTTCAGTTTTTAAACGTTAAAAGTAATCTTTGTCAATTTGGTGATGCAATGATATTTAGCCAATAATTATCTTGCGAAGATATCTGGTCGTCTCTTTCAAATTGAAGGAATCAATTATGTTACGATCCAGCGCAAAAGTGCAAAACTTAATTCCGTTTGTTTGTAAGGAAAAAAACGTATCACAAAAATTTGATGATTATTATAACAAAATTAGAATATTTTTCAACTTAGGAATTAATTTATGGGCAGCTCGTAATAGTCCAGCTTGAGATCATAACAAGTGTACTGATCACTGTTGATTAAGTATGTAGCAAAGAAACATAGTCATTAATATATCATTCGATCGATATACAAACTCATTTTTCCAAGGATTTACTAATCGCAATGTACAAGTGGCCAATAATTGTAGCTTTCCGTTCACGACATATCGAGGACACGTTAAAGAATTTGCGATCGTAATATATACGTACCGTATTATCTCATGTTATTGTGTATATACATATAAATATGGCTATGATTTCTACACACGCATTTGAATGGGGGAAGGCGTGAGGAAATTCGTTCACGTCGCCACGCAGACTGTCGTATCGTTTGCTGCCTCTGAGACTGGATAGTGCATATCCAATTTTTTTTTTTAGTCCCGATTCTCGGCGTCCCTGCGACGATTATTGCAACATGACGATAGACTTGATATTATACGCAGTCAGGACACGTGTCGCTGCTATTCGTTACTGCGTAGCCGATACAGTTGATCGATTTTGTTGTGATTTTACCGAAGACGAATTTCTCGTTACCGACAGGCTGTCTGGATACATTTATATTCCATCACGTCTCGCGTCATACCATGATTTCTTCATTGACTTTGTGTCAACGAGTAGATTGTTTAAGAGGAATTTACTTTTAGCCAAAAGGAATAAATCTGGTGTGAAGACACGACAAAAAATTTTTATCCACTCGGAGGCAGTGAAATAAAAACTGAAAACATTTTGCTGGGACTAAATAGGGGTGCGAAGACGAATAAAAAATTCATAAATTCATTCAAAGATAATCCAAAACAGACGAAACGGTGTGATGTTCGAAAAAAAGTTGAGAGAGCTCGTTTATTTATTAGAAAACAGAGAAAAATAACAAACAAGTTGCTGACTCGCTTCAGACGTCCAATGCAGTGTCTTCAGTGTTGGGTTTCCTTTTTTTGTCTCCTTTCTGAATCCCGACGCTTTTGCGTTAACGAAAATATTTTTTCCGATTCGTTGTCCGTGGGATGTGGGTAGTGCGTAGTTTGGCCGTTCCTGGAGCTATCATCGCATTCGCGTGCACTCCGGAGTGGCAAGTCTTCACGAATCGAGGAGTCTCTTTGCGAGAAACCCCAGCCGAGAAAACCTGTATCGAGAGTATATTAGCAGCGCGGCAAGAGGTCCAAGCGGGGGCAGGGGAAGAGAATAAAAAAAGAAGAAATCGAATTGCCAGGGAAGGAACGAGAGATGGGCAGAATTAAAAGAGCAACGAAATAAAAAGAGCGAAGGAAACGGGAATCGACGCCCCGACACGCGATACTTGTAAGTACGTGTGTTGATACGTTCTCGGACTCGTACCAAAAGCTTCCAGAGATGATAATATACATCTCGAGAGTTTTATTATGCACTACAAAGATACAGAGGCTCCGGTACTTTGGTGTCCTGCCGTTGGTCCACACAAACCGAACAGAAAATACAAGCGAAATAAATCGCCAGAAGTAAAATGAAACGGAGCTCGAAATATACATAAATTTTTATTCTTCTAACGCGAATATATTTTTTTTATTATTATAAGAATTCATTTTACGTGTTTTTCACTCAATTACATCACTTTTTTTTTAAACACTGAATTTTTCTATATGAAAATTTAATTCGCATTATTATTTTGGCAAATATCACAATACGTATCGGAAGGATGTGGAAAAAAAATTGCATATAACAGAAGTTGATCTTCAAAAGACGATGGTCCCGCCATTAATGCAATGACATGCCAACCGGAAGTGGTGGATGGACCGGCTCATTGATCCACAGGTTCTGCTGCTGATGCTCCACCTGAGACTAAGTTTATCAGGCACCTGTAAACCACATGTGAAAACTGCTGGTTCACGTTGGAGACGATGGCCATAAAATTGCAGGCTCAATCGAAGACAATGCAAAATGCATTTTTGTTTTATCTGACGACGACTTACAATTCGTTGAATGCACCTGACACAGTTTATAATTAATTGTGTAGTAGGTTTATAAAAGGATGGTCCAGGAGATGCAGCGTTCATCTTTGTAAGTGCATCTCCGTTGCATCGACGTTGATGAGCTTCAGAGATTCTTAAACCAAGATGAAAAGATTACCCGATACTTTTAATTGTTCCAATTATTTTCAACCCTGATGGTGGTGGAAAGATCGAACCATAAAATAGATGAAGGCCTAGAAAACGTCGATAGAATTTGTCTGGCATGGTTAGTGCAGGAATTATAATTTATTATCATTTAAATGAATGGATGAAAACAATCAGGGGTACACGTTTCGTGGGTAACGTTGTTGGAAATATTAGATGACGTTAAATTAAAAATAATCACCAATATCTTGGTTGAGTACGTAAAAATTGAAATCTCTTTATGTTTATGTTTAGAAAAAGGATATAGAAAAACTATAGATCATTTTTATTAACACTCTGTTTATTTTACGAAACTTGAATCGCAAATCTTCGAATTTGTGATGAAACTCCTAAGGAGTGGGCGTAAAGAGATGCTTCTAACACTGGCAAATGATTTTTTTTCTCTGCCTTATTATTACTTTGATTAAGAACCACACAATTTTTTGGAGGTCAGTGTCTCAGCATCACTTTATTGCGAGTCTCTTCGGGATCTTACGCCACTGGACGGGTTTATAATATACGGAACGAAAGATAGTGTGCTGCCACTGAGTGGGAGCTAAGTTGGTGGTAGATGTGTTTGGTTCTTTGCTCGTGTACCGTGTACATATGTAGATATTATATTCATGTACCGAGTGTCCCAAAAGTTAACTCTAAGCTTTGTTCAGTAAATACTTTTCTGAATTTTTACGCTCAATGTCCTTATCGAATGTTTCTTGCGGTGCACCATTATCGAGATATTAATAAGATAGTGATGGCTGATGCTGGGCATCGAAATGAAAGAACTTGCCGTGATTGGAGTGCAACCACACAGTAAATAAGCTCAAGCGTGCTGATGGAGTTAGTTTCACTAATTTAGACTGAAAAAAAAATCTTACCAATAACGTGTTCGAGAAAAAGATGCCCAAAGATTAGTTTTCTCAAAACTTTTCCCTCAAGATCCCCTCCAGAGCTTAGCCACGAGGTTTGAGACAGCCTGTATATTTATATATGGAGAAAAGTATAGTGTGCGTGCACGTTATGCGTTAGGAAGGCAAGAACGGTGCTGAGGCTGGCATATCCCAACGATCACGGTGGAACGTTGGAGTATTCGGTGCGAACCAAGGCAAAAGCCTCAAGCGGGAGCAACATCGAGTAAAAACCTACGAGAAGCGTATAGTCAGTGGCAGAGAGGCATTCAGGCATACACAAGAGAGTCTCGTAAGGCCAGTCATTCTTACAGCCAGTCGGAGCCAGTCTACCGGCCGGCCACCAGGCCAGCATCGTCCAATCAGCCGTCAGCCACGACTTGTTGAAAGTCTACAACACTCGGGCTCTTCATGCCGCTGCGTTTTCTTTCTCGCAATCAGTTTGCCTCAGGCCTTCCTAACGTGCACTCCGTACATCTTTTTTTTCAATCATACCATCATCTTATAAAATTACATCCATCCATTCGCGAATAATGGATATGTGCCTTATTACGGACTGAAGGAACAATTGATACTAAATTTAAAAAAAATTAAAAAAAAAAAGATTAATAAATTTAAAAAAATAATCATTGATATTATTGTTTAAATTGGAACGAAACGATGACTAATTTTTACGATTCATGGGTCGCCGTAGGCCTAACTCGAATCGTACAACCACCAAATTCTCTGTGATTGCTCACCCACTTTTTTTTTATTTTTTTTTTTTATCGTGATTCTTATTTATTTGTGACTTGAAAAATCTATATTCTGCAATAGCTTTATGACACGTTATGGGGTCGTAAAAGAGATCGTGCTTGTGAATATCAGGTGCAGTGCGTGCGTGACCACCGTGGGAAATTCGAACGTGGCTGCTACAGTGCCAGTGAGGGATTATATTGCGGGGGAAAAGACGACGTGAAAAAAGGGTTGTTCGCTCTTTCAAGTGATGTGTTTTTATATATGTGGTGAATAATAATAACGTAATAAAAAATTAAAAAATTGGAACGTATGAAGTTTCACGGTTTGTGCTTTCGCAAATTTGCTACCAGGGCTACTGGATTTTTCTATCGTCCCTGAATCAGAGGAAAAAAATCAGCAGCTTCCCGAGAACCATGGCGCCTCCAGACAAACTGAGATCATCGCGGCCTGGTTCGGGGCTAAGCCTTTCCGTTCTCGGTGAGTTTCGACAACGAACATGCTCCATCGATACATTAATTGTTTATATGATCAGCAATATAAATATTTTACTTTTTATACGTCATACGATTTTGACCTGAATAATAATTGCAAGGCGAAAAGTTGACTTCTCTAATTTTATAAATATTTTTTTCTATCACTAATGTACTGAATTAGCGAAATTAATTACGTATTATAACCTGAGCTGAAAACACGATGGCAGATGGAATCGAGATAAGAAAAATATGTAAATCGAAATTCGTACGGTGCGAGAATTCTTTTAATTTTAATCAAAAAAATAAATGGTGGAACTAAGAATTACGTCATTCAATGATATGCTAATTGTGAGTCATATTCTTTTTTTATTACTGTACTCAAACCAAATTTTAATACCTGAAAAAATTCTTATCACTCGAAATCACATGAATTACACTTTAAACATGTGAAATAAAAATAAATGTTACTTTGAGTTGTACGTCTGTACTACGGTGTCACTGTAGAAAATTGCACTCATTTTGCTCTTGTTCGAGTTTCTACTGAGCACAAAAAATGAGACAAAAGATCATTGGCATAGAATCACATTGAAAAGTATTGATGCGTCAGCTACATAATAAGAAAAGAATAAGCTGCAAGACTGAAGTGGATGAGGGATTTTATTATTGCACTAATGCACTTGCACTCTGTCAACGAATCGAATTCTTATAGAATGAAAAAAAAAAAATGTATTGAAATAAAAATCGAATGAATGTATGAATTATAGTCATAAGAAAAAAATACATTCAGATTTTTATGCAGGAAAATATAAGGTTTCCAATAAATTAATTCCATGTGGTTTCTCCGATCGCCACACAAATATCTGGAATGAATTTATATATTTACTTTCATACGTATTGTTATCCTTCTGGCGATCGAATAAATGCAATAAATTTGCTTTAATAATGTTAAATTCAACATAACATTACATTTAATGTATATCGAGACGGTTAACAATGGTGTGATCGAAGTTATGGAGAAAAGGTGAGGGTGGCAAAAGGTAGGGCTCAGTTTTTTCTATTCTTGAAACACTGCAACGAGATAGCTTGAAAGTGCAATAGGTTATGTATTCCTTGATGATTTATTTGCTGCATGGGTGTGAAAATTATGTTCGAGATAAATTTCGAGTTCGCTCGAATATTTGTGTTTTATTTCTGAATAATAATATGAATAATAATAATAACAACCGCAAAACACAGACTGCTCAATGGTTTTCTTTTCGTTGTCGCAAGAAAACTGAAGGATTCACATACAACTTATTTCATGCTTTCATTATTGATTTTATTTTATTCTACAATCGCTATTTTAATGTTTTTATTTTCGATTTTTGGGAAAAAAAAAAACAATTTGTAGTCGCTACATCATTACCAACAATATTATTTTTATAACATTTTTTTTATGTGTTTAGATCACAGTATTTTTGAATTATCATTGAAAAATGTCAAGATTATATTATTTGAAAGAAAATTTCTTGAATTCGGTAAAAATTTAGATCGTTTTGATAAAAATTTATTTTTACATTTCCTCAGTCATACTTCGGTAGATTTTTATTTCATGAAGCTCTGATGCAAAGACGCTTGCACCTTAATCGTCTCTTCGTTGTTATTGAAGCACGGTGGAAATATAATCCCGAAGAACTTTCATTCTTGCTCCAGATATTCGAACAGTGAGAACTTTGATCAGTCTCGGGTAATATACACTTTTTGAGTTCGAACATTCAAGGATGACTTTCAAGTAGTACAAAAGACATTTAATGACTGCCAAATAAAAAAAAAGAAACTTTGAACGAGCCTGATTTAAGTTTTGCTTTAACTGGAGTCTCTCGTCTCGATAAATCATCAAAATTAATCCATGTTTATGCATAAAATCTTCTTTTCATGGGAGACTGAAATAATAAATTCGAGAAACAGGGCCTTCAACATTTCTCAAATGTCACTACGACAAGTTACCAAAGTTACCAAAGGAACGAGTAATCGTATCCAGCTACGAACGGAAACTTCAGTGTTTTTTCTTAACTCGTTCAAAATGATTACTTTCCTAGTCAAGGAGTTTCGAATTAATTGATCGATAGATTTTTACATACGGGAAATGCAATAATACCGGTGGAACGAATATTTGCACGTTGTGAATGAAGTATGTCTATTAAGTTTATATTTCACACCACGAATCTAGGATTTATGCTGCAGTCTCGATCACCAGCCCGAGAAAACGTTTTACTGTTGCTGCTGCTGCTGCTGTGCGACGAGTATTCACTCGAGTGCTTAGCTGCAACGACCACCTGTTGCACCCAATTAAATGGCGTAATTGACGCCATGCTTTTCGGAGCGTGACTGAGTATTAACGTGTACTGTCTGCAATCTAGACCCTATTGCATATCTCCTGGTGCGTCGATCGATATCGCACCGTCTGTACAATTATTTTCTTCATTTTACTCGAGATCAATATTTACATATTTTTTTATATCAATATTTTGTCTTTACTACTCATTAATCGAACTCTAATCATGCTAAAACTTAGAGTGGCTCTCATTCTGCTGTTTTTATAGCAAAGATTTTAGCATTCCATTGCTGACACTCTTCCAGTCGCGGAAGGGAAAAAAAAAACAATATTTGATGAAGCAATAATAGAAAAATTAAAAAAACTTGAAAAATTTTAATTACCATCGCGTTTCTTATGACTGCGATTTCCATATGTGAATATAATTATACTTGAAATACTTTTGAGCATTTATGAAGTTTGAAGCGAGAACATTTCGATCTACATAATTAGCGTCATTAGATCAGAACGAATGGAAAATTTGTTGTATTAAAAAACAAATTTGATCGTCGATGTGTCTGGTTGACAAAAAAGAATTTATTCATTCAGTATTTTGGGTGAAGCTCGCATCGTAACCAGACCTTAAATATGGATAATCCGCCGTAAATTCTGTTGTAAAGGAAAATTCACGATTTAAGGGACTTTCTATAGTGAATAATACAATAAAAAGGATTGGGTACAACTGGACGTATTTTTCGTTGAAAAAAAGGCCCAATAGTAACAGGCTCGATGGAACTATGAACTGAATTGTTTTGAGGTTATGATAAAATGCTGTTAAAACACCATTTCGTCATGGAATGTTTGTGTCTATATTTTTATTGGACCAAACTTCGACCCTGTTTTATTTCTAAAAATCATTTGATCAAAATTTATTGCGCTTCACGTGCAATGGAAAATTTCCACGCAATGATAGGACGAGTCTTCGTGGCTGATGCATGAGAAGAGAAAGTTGCGGTCAAATATAAATAATATATTGAAAGAAATAAGGAAAATTGTTTTGACTTGTATTTCACTTGGCTGGTACACCTGTTCGTTCCGCCATCGACGACCGACAAACAGGAAATAGAAATTTCGTCACGTTCGTGATGGAGAACTGTGAAAACGACACAGTAACAAAGATATGAGTCAAAGTTCCATACAAAAATTTAAATATGTCATAAAATGTCAAATGACGTCTCATTTGATTTGAATGGACGAGTCTCTAATAAAAACTGAAAAATATAGGCCATATTTTTTGAACACATAAATCACAATCAATTATGAAAATAAACCTCATCAATCATTTTTTTCTCAGATTAGTTGATAAGAATATTTTTTAGGAAAGAATTTGTAAATTTAATCAAACTGGATGTTGTCGTGAGAAATTCGTGACATTTATAGAGTCTGTGGAAAATGAAAAATGAAAAGTGTCAATTAAAAAAAGAGAAAATGTAAAAAATGTAATTAATCATCAATTTTAGTGACACGAGCTTCATTTATATAATTAATCAATTAGCAATTATATTAATTCATATTTCAGAACTTTCGTTGACAGGATTCAAATAAATTCATTAGAAAGCTGCACGATTACGTTTTCTAGCACGTTTTTGTTTTACAAATGACGTCATTATCAAGTAAATTTATTTTGTGATATGTATCCCCAAGTCAATAAAATAAAAATTCCTTGAAAATCTCGGTCAACATGTCCGGCAATATGACGGAGACGCTATCGTTCGATTTGGTTGCATAACTCGGTCAGACAAGTGGGACACACGAGACTAATTTGGATAATGACCCAAACATTGTACTCAAGAAAAGTGACCGCGGGGCTTTTAAGTGGGATCCATCGACGTCATAAACTTCATGAGAATTCTTCCTTCTATCCATTGAAAATAAACGCCTTGGCTGTTAGAGACCGGTTCCCCTCGTAGTTTCTTTTCTCTCATTGAGAATCCATTCAATTGGAGAAGGTAAGATTTTCTCACTGTCTCAATCATCGAGATATCACATCCCGATGGTTTTAGGGGAATAAGGAAATCGATACGTATCATTGGAAATTGAATACCTGATTATTCGTTCACCTCCAACGGGAGCGAACATCGTATGAAAATTATCATTTCAAGCATGATACTGAATTATTCTGTTTAAAACCCAAACAAATAGTTACTTCCGATGGTGAGAAAAATGTCTTGCAACAAAAATAACAACACGGCCCACAAAATTTTCGTCTCTATTCGAGACTCAATTGTATAATAAAAAAATTGTTATAATCCTGTTGAAAGGATTAATCTTGGTGATTGACGAATGTATTTCATAAGAGGTCCGTGATATTCGGACAGCGTAAAAGTGCGTCTGCATGATCAGTTTGAAGCAGTGAACGAGCCCACGCGAATTCTGACGGTCATAGGCAATTATGATGAAGAAATAAAATTAGCCTTCGCGGGTGAACGCGACTCTTGTTTTGCTTCAATCACGATACGTAACAAATCGATTCGTTCAAGAATCGTGATTCACTCAGCCCCCTCCCTTATTTTCCTTGTTCCGTGCTCGTTTAATACATTCGTTCGGGTCTCTCTCATCGATGCCGATGAGCTCAGGAGTCATTTCAGAATTTATAAATACATATATATTTCTGTCGCGCGCTTTTTCTCTCTTATTCCATCCCTCTCTTTCTCTCTCTTTTTCTCGTCATACTTCCCTTTCTCGACTTTTGCAATAAATTGACATCCATTCCCGGGTGTTTTGAATCGGTGAAAGCTGATCGAAAGTCGTGATTCGTCACGAGAGTTCTGTTTAACCATCTCGAGAGTTGACATTTTTTTTGTCCGTCAAGATAATTTGACGTTCACATAGACGTGAGACATAAATCGATGCTTCTCTGAACGATAACTCGATGTCGTGCATGGATCACGTACAAACTCAAATTATAGTTTTCTTCTTTTTCACAGCTTTCATTAATAATATCGAGCAATAAAATAAAGACCATGTTATAGTAATGAAATGGTTTTTGTAGGAAATTTTCGTTAAGGCTAAAAAAAAGATTTTCTAATTGAAGTAATTAATAATTATTGCGAAAAAAGAGGTTTGAAAATACTCGTATCATGTTTGGAGCTAATTTCTTTTTTTTTTCGAGCAAGACAGAAAATAAGAATATCCTTCAGTCACATTATTTCTTAAGAATGGACTCGAACCAGACACTTTGGGCCCGTCGGGTAAGGTGAACAAGGAGACTGTCGAGCGAGCTCGAGGGAATAATGCCGATGGCGAACCTTTTCCCTCTCGTTTATTCTCTCACACGTATATTCGAGCGTAAAATATACTCTACCTGTGTAAACTAGTTTTCTGTGACTACAATCATAGGCTGTCCCACGTACAAGGTGAGCAACAGGTACTCCCGTCTTGAAATTCTCTCTGCCAGCTCGACCAAAGCCAGAGCGAAACCTTAGGATATATCTTGAAAGGAATAAAGGGCATGGCATCGCTCGGTAGACGTGGAAACCCTAGAAATCGTTTAAACGTACATATATACAGAATCTGTAACGAGCGAGACCACGTACATGTATACATGGGGTAAAATGGGCTGTCCTGAACATTTTATTACGACAGAAAACCGCGATGAACTTCGTGAGCATTCATATTTATGTTCAATGATAATTCGCGATGCTCTGCTGACAATTCATCAAATCTTTTGTAATGAAAGTTGGTTTTGCTACTTTTTGCAACTGAATAATGTAACGCAGATAGTTAGAGCATCTTCCAATGGGAAAGGATTCAATTCACATGATTGTTTTAAATTGGCTATTCCTCGGTTTGTCGAGGCTGAAATGATGCTAGTGATTATTTTAATTTTGTACCTGTTCAGAAGCGCGTTATTTACGAGTATTTCATTTTTGTACGCCTAGATGCATGAATATATATAAGTAGCATACTTTTTTTTGTAGCTGCATAGACATTTTATTGTAATCTTGTAGATTTGGGACCCTAAAAGCTGGGTCTGACCGTGCAGCAGGTCAGGGAAAGTTTTCAACTCGGCAGGGGGGCGGTTCGTTATTATTTGGTATTGGGCGCAGGCAGTTTCGTCGCTGAATCACGGAGTCCTTGTTGCGAGCCTGCTGGGCAACCGGGTGCATCTAAGACTTTTTTTTTACCCAGAGAACGTTTGCCATATGGGACTCCGAACCGATATCCTTTGCTAGGCGTGTGAAATAACGCTTTTTGATCAAGGCCTGTCTCTAGCTCTCGTTCGAGCTGAAAAACATCTGGCTTTGGATACAAGTGCAGAGCATCAACTCGAACACCGATGGCCTGAGCAAATCCAGCGTGAAGTTGACCAACGATTTGTCAGTCTCTATATTAACACGCAGCTGGCAAATGTGTTTCCGGGTTTTTAGCTCACAAAGTTTATTTTTTTGAAATTCAGTCTCTCTCTAATTCTTGTTTTATTGATTTAAACACGCAATATATGGGACTCATTTCCATGGGGTGTTAAAAACATATTTCGAAAAATGATAATCGATTCAATTCGATTTAAGATGGTAATAAAAATTGAAGATTTCGACAGTGAGATTTTAATGCATCAACATCCATTCACTGCTCGACGTGATTACTTTTTTTTTTTTTTTCAATTGACCAGTGACGGACGGATTTCAACCAATCAAGAAAAATTTTCATTGTTAAGGGTCTCAAGTGGTAAAAAATGTGTGCGAATACACCAGTCCAAAATTGAATTAAAAAAATATCGTTATATCAGAAACTACCAGAATCGATTCTTTGTATCGAAGAATTGACGACTTGAAAATAATTCAAACGTCGATGCCACTTGACACCTGTTTGACAGAGTTAGATACTGACGCAAAGCGGTAGAGTCTATTTCAAGCGTGAACTTTCGATCGAGAACAGATACATCATTGGTTTGCTTCGAGACGGAACCGCGTACAAATAAAGATTTCTGGCACGTAAGAATCTTTTATCGCTTGAAGCTTCAGGTTTTTTTTACTACTCTCCGATAACCCATTGGTAAATGTTCGTCAACAGCTACTATGAATATAAAATTTCTACCCAATTTCATAGTCTCAATTGTGCAATTTTTATATGCAATCTATCGATACATTATTTCGATTAATATTTTTTTTAATTGTAAAAAAATTGTCAAAGTCGTTTGATAAAAAATTTGTATTGTAAGAAAACAAACAATACAATTTTTTTAAACAATTGTAAAGATCTATCGAGTAAATTTTTTTAAGCCAACATTCGTTTGTCAATTTCATTTTCTTCGTGAAATAACAAAATTTTCGAAACAGCTCGATTTTGAACAAAAACTCTCTTGCTTTTCGAGTTAAGCACCGACCACCGTTGAAAAAATCTTGTACAGGAGTTTCTAGCGTAGAATATTTGGTCAATAATTTTGACAATTCTTAAAACTAATAAGTGACTTTCACCATTGTTGAATTGATTGGAATGCCTCGTATGTATACATATAGACATGGATGTAATTTGTAAATGAGAGGCTGCAAAGCTCGCATGTTGCTTGGACGGAGTCTCGTGTTAATTCAATTCATTAGTCGAGAGTGAACTTTCGCTATCTTTCTTATTTTGTCCTGTTAACGAAGAGACGCGAGCTCTCCACTTCTTGCCGTACAAGAGAACTCCGAGGAATCACATGGAAGATTGAATGGAGATTTAAGTTACGTTCGTTTGGCCAAAGAACATAGAGGCATACTTTTTTACACCTGCCAAATCGACACTTCATTTAGTAGCAATATTCCGTGTGTAATTGTATGTGTGTGCTTTTATATTACCAATGGTTATTGTGTTGCTGTTTTAATGCCTTTGAGCTCACTTAATGTCTGTTAAACATAGTCTTGCCACCGTTAATCACAGCGATTGATGTCGCAGGAATTGCAAAAAAACGTGTGCTGCCAACGGAAGAAAGTTTACGTACGATCGTTAAAAATTTATCCTTACTATTTAATGATAGTTGAATAGTTTTATCATTCGACGTGACTATCGTTATAATAAATGTCGCAACTTTTATTTAAAATATCATTGAATTGCCTTTAATTCATTGTCATGATGTGAATTCAATCGTCTTAAGGTAAATTCCAACGATTTTTTGTTTTAACAAATAAGTAGATTTAGTTTCAATCAGTCGTAAAAACTCTTTGCAGTCGAGGGTTTTTTGAGGGACGAAAAATAGAAAATAGAGAAGTTCGATGTAATTCAATACAGTTTTTCTGTCATCGTTCCTCTAGCTCTCCTTGTCGTTCAAGTGTTTAATACACATGCGCGTATTATTGGATATTAGTCACGCAAGCCGCGGGCCACTCGAATCAAAAGATACAACTCTTTGGACGTCTCTCGTGCACTTTATACGTGTTTACAATATACACACGATGTATATAGAAATAATCGTACGAAGTACTCGCGAGCTTTCGTTGCCCAATCACACTCGTCACTCGAGTATATAAGAGAACAGTGAAAGAATTCATTCGTATCATTCGTGCACGGAATACATATAGATGGTTACAAGTCAAAAGGGTGTATGAAAACGCCGAGATTGGAATTCCTCATGGGATTGACGTATCGCTATATAAGGGGGTCTAAAAGTCACGTTTGCGCTTCAATGGATCTCTACGGATAGCAAATTCGAAGAGAAAAGTCCTTGACCATTTTTTTTTCGTTGTTGAGATAGCAATTATTTGGAGATAGCCAATCTCGAGGACGGATGAACAAGTGGGTGTGGCTACAGCATGATTGAACAGAGAGAAAAATAGTCGACAACTTTTCTCTTCACGATTTTGCGATCTTCCTGCTCTCTTAATCGTGAGTTTGACTTTCGACATACTGTATACATACGTACGATATAAGATCCGAGAATAATACATGAACAGTTAGCGTGTTTATCTGATGTACAAACTCTGTCCCTGTCTGTCGCGCCGAGTAGTCTCGTTCGGATTAAATTCAACTTCATTCGATGGCCTGGCTCCCGATATACATTTCAAACATTTGACATTCGATGACTACACAAAAACCTCGCCTCGACTTCGATTAAGACCTTTGGGACATAAAAGTTTGTATGGCAAGTGACGATTTTCGAATGATCAACGATTCAACCATGCGTCAATATTCATTGACCCTTTCATCTCGGAGGATTCTTATGTAGGACTTCATTCTTGTCATTCGATTCTTAGAAAGACTAATTCATTACAGCATATTAACCCGTCGTATTCTCCACGTTCATATATTGATGAGTTTGACGACTATTAAATCTAAGCTGTCATCAGTTTGACAGTTGTCAAAATTTATCATAATTTTTTTGTTATAAGAAATAGCAAACTTCTTCTTTTTACATTTTTTGTAAGAGAAATTATATTCAATGGTAGGCTTTTCAATTATTTTGTTTTCATTGAAAAATCATTGATGAATGATGAAATATTTTCAAAGATATTTTATCGATGTTTCTACTTTATTTTGGAGTCATGTATAAATAGATGATAGTGTGTTGCATTAACTCTTTGGACGTTTATCTTTCACGTGGACTTTCCCGTGGCGCCCGTCAATTTTAATCGAGCTCGACTTACGAGCTGAGATAACGAACGGATGCGGTTGTGAAAGCGTCTCAAGCTCGTGTGTACGCTCCATCGTAATATCTCTTTTATAAACACTGAAGCCAATGAATCGATACGATTTCACCGTGCGTTCCATTACGTCTGAGGGAATTAATGATTTGTGGTTAGGACCATTTTGCTTTCATTGCATACATGCGTGCATCGAGGTGAATCGTACAATTAACGATTCAGCGATACCGGTGAAAAAAATGGTTATTGGTTCACTGAGGCAGAAGACACAAGATGGACATTGGCCTACGTTGGAGGATTTCATAAAAAATTTCGTAATTTCTGGTTTAACCCGGAGAAAAATTTACGAAAAGTTTCATTGGAGTTTGTCGAAATGAAAATAATAATTCCAACACAATTACCGTTCCATCATGATAACAATTTCGTACTTTTTTCCCTATAAATCCATTATTGGTACTGTTACACTATATATTAGCCAAAAAAAAGCACGAAGATAATTATCGAAATTTTTCTCTTGCCACTTTGGGCAAGATCAGTTACACTACGATTATTCAATTTATGATCATATGGAATTACGCAGATATTTTCCTATCAAAGCAGATTAAATACAATAGAGCTATTGTCTAGTTCGCAAGTGGATGAAACCACAGGTCTTAGTTTCGCATAACATTTCGTTGAGTCTCTAAGTTTGTTGATAGAGTAGGCAATCATCGTCTCATCATTCCTATCTAGAATGTCTTACGACCCAGTAATTGACTTTACAAGTTAAATGTAAAATCAACATAATTGAAATAGACTCACATATTTTTTTGTTCCAAAGTCCTTAACTCGAATCAGCTGACACAAATTTCCAACCACCCAAATAATGCCTCAGGGAAATGTTCGATTAAATGAAACAGAAAGAAATCATAAGAAGCAGTGAACATGTCATGTATTTTTTTTTGTCACTTATTACGTGTTAAGAATAGTATACGTATGTTTCAAACAACGTTGTATATACGATCAAACCTCGTGAGTCCTAAGTCTCAGTCGAGACGTCACGATTCACAAAGATAGGGTTGGTCTTTTCGCGCGCCCTTTGCCTTGCCACCTTCCAGCAAATCTCTTCGAACCGATTGCAGCTCAGCTTTTCTTTTTTTCCCCATTTCTCTCTCTCTCTCTCTCTCTCTCCCTTTATTCGTGATGGGAACTTCACGTCTCTATACAGATATACAGAGATTCGTTATGGCTCTCTGTAAGCTTCGGAGCGTATACGTGCCAGAGTTCGTGATCCACGTTCTACCAAAGTACTTGTGTATATGTTAGTTGGAAACAGACGGTAAGATTTCCGCGTTAGGCGCCATGACGTGTACCACACTCTTTTCTACGACGGACCATAATGTTTCGATACTGATTTCCATCCAAAACTTTTCATTTTTACAATAACGAGTAAACTACGTAACATCTATAAACAAATTTTCAGCAATGAAAACTCCTAGAATTTACCATGATTTTTGAAACATTTTGACATTTATCTAGTGTTTTGTTTTTTCAACAATCAATTGGAATGATCTGTACTTCGTTGATAAGTTCATTCATTCAACTAGAATATACATTTTACAAAATGATTGAAAAAAAATGAGAGTAGAAATGAATGAACGCATCAGAAATTTTCCACGGATACGAGAAGAATAGAAAAAAATATATATCGATTGGAAGATTGCTTGTGGAGCTTCTAGATTTATCAGGAATTATCAGAATTAGAAGAAAAAAACGATTTTAAAAACGAGTATTTTCGTATCTCGGCGCCGCGATGTCATTCAGTTATATTTACACGTCATGTCGCCACTTTCCGTGTTGCTGTATGTATAGAGTCAGAGGTACAACTCAACGCTGTATAGGCTCAGTGTATTGGTATTATGTGGCGAGAATGTAGGAAAAAAAAATTATTGAGATACGGAGTGAGTCATGGCCCGATACGAGTAGAGATCGCGCGCAGAAATAGCATTAGAAGGGAATCCTTGGAGGCGCCGGTATTTTCACATTGAGGTGTCTACAGTCTAGCTGGAATCGTGTTATAAACGTGCATTTTAAATATACGTTACATATATTTATTTCTTTATAAAAATGCACATTAATATTTAAAAAAGTATACTCAGTGATCAATATAGCGTCACAGCTTTTAAAACGTGTGAGAAAAACGCGAAGAAATGTTAAGATTTTTTTTATTCACTGAAAATACAGTCTGTAATAAAAAATGTAACTCTAAATGCTTCATAGTCATTATATTTTTTCTATACGTGTTAGCATTGATATTTTTTTAAATTTTCGTCAATAAATTTGTCTACTTTTATAACCACAACTTGGATTATCAATGTCTCAAGTTTATTTATGGATAATGAATATAGGTGAAGATGTTCGGGCTTAGAGAAGACAAAAAACGCATTTTCTCAGATACGGAGTTAACTGTTGTGCGAAAGAATATTATAAAAAGTATAAAATGCAATGGTTTACATGCGGAAGAAGGGAGACGAAAAGAACGGGTAACGTTGGATTATTCTATACCTGCCTCTTTCTATCTTATTCTTAAGCTCGGACTGCGACTCTCGAGGCCAAGATTTTAATCCTGACTACGTAGCGCGACGTGATACCGGTCGCGAGCGCTTATCGGCGCAACCTTATCTGTCCGATGTGCCGCAGCAGCAACGTGAAACGTCTGTACCCCTCCCGCAAATACCCATACACAGGCACAACCACGTTATCGCGTTCAGGCAAAGTAAATGTGAGCAGGTAAAGCTCTCGCCTCAAGACCAAATGTCCTCTTTGGTCCATAACAGCTAACACGTAAACACTGTAGTAATTAATTCCCGAGATACATTTAAAAAATGATAAAATGTATATGGATAGAATTTCAACCGAGTTATGTCGAATAAATCGTATTATAAAGTAGAGTGCATTCGGGAAAAAATAAAATGTTTGTCTCAACCTTGTATACCGGAATTTTCTTCTAGTATAGAAGTAATTTTTAATTTAAATGGTACAAGAACACTTCACATACGAATAGAAATTATGTCATGAATGTTAATTTCGAATTGGCAAACCTCTACACCACATTTTTTATAATTACAATTAATTAATTGGAATTTAGCATTTCTCGTAGAGATTATAAAACTAACATACTCATTTTATTACGAAATCCCTTCGAGGTAATTGCATAACGTATACAGTTTTAAAACCGTAAGATAAGTAAACCTTTTTGGAAAATTGGTGCAAGTTATTTTTCAATTGTAACCTTTTTTATCGCTTCTCAGCGAATTCACTTTTTTATATTTTTTTTTATTTGATTTCATGTGAATTGGAAAAATTTTCCCTGTGGTATCGTTAATAGCCTTTGATCGTCACGACTTTACTTTTGATTCGACTTTATATTGCAACGACGAATTGATTGGATGAACATTCTGAAAAAATAATTTCGTTTCTGATGAACGAGTGATCTCTTTTTTTCATTCTTAGGTCAAAAATGTTAATCACATCGGATTAAGATGAGCTTAGAATGCTATCAGCCTTATGACCTTTCACCTGAGACGATTCAATGGTTGCTGCATTGTCGTTGGCTCGACTTCTCATCCACGTAACGAACCCACTCCTGATATTGAGTAAAATTTTGCATCGGATGTGCGAGTTTTATTTATTTATTTTTTCCTCTCAATGAACTCCAACAAGGTATTGGTCCACTCTCGACCTATCTCGATTTAAATACTACAAGACTCTCGAGTCTTCGAGTGAAACTTGCTCACATTGCGTCTGGATACTTTCTCTTATATGCCCCCCCCCCCTTCCTCTCACCTTTCTGGCCCAAAATAATTCCCGAGGTCGTAATAACGATTATTATTACAGCGTGACTCGTCGGATCTTAAATGTCTGTCCTGTGTTGTGCCGCCCGTGTCGTCTATAGTTCACCAGCAAAATGTCGGTGAAAAGAGGGCCATTCGCTTTGTGTGTCCACCTTTCGAGACCCCCTCGAAAGAAACGCTATTTTTTAATTGTCAGACTTCAAGGAATCTCATAATTCGTCCGTATAACATCATCTTCTTTTACTTTGATCTTTTGGACTTTCTAATGAGCTGTACAAATTATGAAAATTCATTCCCACGATCACGCACCAACTTGTACTTTATAATGTTTGACCGTTGACGTTGATTGCGAGAAAGGTAAAACCTTTTGCGACGCCCAGTGCCCCAGTTTTGTAATTCGTGTGGACGATGATATAGATTTTCATGAAATTATAGATCTAATTATTATCTTTACAGGATTTGCGAAATCGTAGAAACGAATGAAAGAACGCAATTTTTACCTAACTGCACGAATTGCCATTTAGAAATAGTCCCTGTTGAAAATAATATGTCTTTCCGAATCTACTGTCGTGTTCGGACACGCGGTTATTTCGTGGTCAGAGCTCTCGTTATCTCGAGGAATTGGGTCAACTGCCCAGTCGTAATTTGTGTCTTCTGTAGCAACAAGAACCGTGTACAAAGAGATTTACAAATGTATAAAGCACATCGAGCTACCTGTTTGTAACTTTGGGACAATGATTGGCAAAGACTTTGCTGGAAAGCGAAGGAAAAATTAGGGAAAAATGTTGAATATTCTTCTCGTTTATACGTTAGGAGTGGTGTGCAAAACGAAACTGACAAGTGTTTCGTTGTTTTATTCATTGCTGGGCTAGATCAGTACGAGACAGCAACAAATACTTTGGTCTTAAGCAAAAGTTGTGTCGGTTTAGTCTAGCTCTGACATGGGCGGCACCCTGGCAATATTTTATCCGAGTCTACACCACATCACACTGAACTATTCACTAAGGAAATTTGCAACGTAACACCCATACATAGCTGGCGATTTAACGAGGTTTTACGTCTCGGTAGATCGAGTCGAAGTACCTACGTATTATTCCAAGTCTACTGGACTCTTATGGCGATAAGACCCTCGCAAAAGCTCAATGTTTGCAAAAAATATATACACATAACCCCGTATATATAATATGTGTGTACATATGTACTGTTAATATGGACGAAGAAACATCGTAGAGGCGTTTCCTAACGATCTACCGGCTAAGATTCGAGTCAGTATCTGAGAGCAGACACTCGATCTCCCAGCTATGGAATTGAGGATATATTCCATACTATAATAAAGGTTTCATCCTTGTACAAGAATCAGCTCTTGCTCACTCACCGCTGTCCGATTTCACTCTGATTTTATTATTTTATAGATATGTGTATACATGTACTAAAGTATAATTTTATATAGATATGTAATCTTAACTGTATAATCTTGATCGTTACTTCGATATTTGTAAAATTGAGATGTGAATCGAACATTTTTATGGCCCTTGGGATTGGAAGAAGGATTGTTACCACAAAAATTATTCGAATCAATCTTTTACAAAATGATTGAATTTATTTTTCCATTGCGCCCAGTGAATTGTATGAAAAAAGATTTCTTCAGATATATTTACAATATTTAAAAAAATTTTCTACACTCAAGAGCCTTAATACGCACTTACACCTTAATTTCTAATCATTAGCAACGACATTCCTTCTAATTTTTTTTCCCCATAGTCCAGTGTCTAATGTCTTAAGTGAAAACTTGAAAGAATCCAATTTGGATGTGTTAATTATCTCGCTCATTAACTAGGACAAATTTCGGGATATTATCTGTGCTTTCATATAATTTCTACGTCGTGAAATATTCATTATTTATTCATCGTTCCTTCTGTCCAAAGCATTTGCAATTGCATTTCTTGTGTAAATGTAGTTCTTTCAATAAACCTTCATTAACTCGTTGTATTTCGAACTTAAACATTCGTAAATCCAGAATATAATAGACTAGGGGTAACGGTTACCCACGATTTTTATACGCGTCTTCCGGTTCCTGTTCATGGTTGTTCGAGCGTTAGATTAGTAACGAAAACTCTCAACTGCCAGGTAGATTTTTAGTTTGTTTATCAAAGCTTTTTTGTTGCATCAAGTTCCCAAACTTGGTGGAAACTGCGTGGACTTGAGGACTAGGAAAAAATGAGACGAGGCGGTAAGACGCGTGTGTATAAGGAGTGTACGAGTTTATGTAGGATCGGTAAAAGGTATAATATCGCAAGGAAGCGAGGTCGAGACGAGTGCGTTGACCCAACTCTTACGGTAACCCAACCACGGCCAGAGACTCACAAGAGTTGTTGCACCTGCCTACTTGCGTGAGCTGTTGGATTGGACTTACCTGGATGAGGTCGCCTGACCCGAATCCCCTATCGTTTCTTATTTTTTACCTCATCCGTTCATTCTTATCGCGATCATTCTTCAATTTGACCCGTGGTTAAAAGGAAAAGGATCTCAAATACGAAACAACAAAACAATATTTCATCCACTGTGAATATTCTGTCTTTTTTATAATCTGGAAACTGTGACGAGGGTAAAATCTGTTCATTTCATCGAAGTGGATTAGATGCATATGGAACTGAAATCTTAGTCAGTTCACTGTGATAAGGTTACGTGAAAAAAAATTTCATGGGAAGTGTCGTAAAAACGACAGGAGGCAACGCAAAAGAATTACATAAGACATTTTCGTACCAATTATTATTATTATTATTGTAAGAAGAAAAAGTGAATATTTGTTACAATAATAATTGAATATTTACGATAATAACATGAGGTCATATTGATGGAAACTTTGTTTATTGTTCATTAAAAATTAAGTATTTAGTCTGTTCTGATTATATTATTGTAGCTCTTGTGTTGACCTCATATTCTTAAACGTTTCTATGTTCGTGGAGAAAGAAAAGTCTTTTCCTCTTTATTTGCACCATTATCCTATTTCTTCGTCGATAGTGCGCTATTAACATCGTTTGAGTTTCATCGCTGTTTACCGTCGAGGCTAAAGAGTCTTTGCGAATGAAATACTTTTCATGAGTTTCTATGAGCTCGCATAATACTATAATACAAAGTTGGAGCTCTCCATCTTTGGACATAATACGATGATAATTCGTAGTGTTTATATTCTTTGGTGCTACATTAAAGTTTATCGACGATTTTGCACATCGACACTCGTATTTTCGATGGACTATTATTTGCTCGTTAAATTTAACGCTTTTTTCAAATATTCAGTTGACTTCTTTTCAAATCTGAAGGAACGAAGATATCTTGCAGAGCTTCAAAAACTTATATGCAACTTATAAATAAAAGAATGCAAATATTTAATGTTGTTTTTTTTTAAAGTTATTGTATTGATATTTTGTAACAGTAAAATTATCAGGATAAAAAAATCGATTACTAGTTATTATTGTGTCAAATCTTCATCTTGCTTTTTCTCACATTATCACGATTTTTTTTTTGTTTCGAACAGTAATCTTTATCGATCTGTCTTCAACGTTTACGTTTATCTGTCGATGCAGTTAACTGGGATTCAATTAGTGGAATATCCGAGATGGTTTTCTAGCTGTTGGCGAGAGCTTACAGGACTGAAATTTCAATTGCATGCATCGAGTGCACGGGCTCGCATTCCTCGTAGTCGTTACACTCGTTATCGATATTAAAACATGTAGGTATACCATTTCCTCTCCCGTGCACACTCACGATCCCCAAAGACACTTCTCTCGTTTCTCGCGTGTGTAAATCCACTCGTCTCTTCTCTTGACCTCACTTTCTAGAATCATTTCGATCCAGCGTGAACTACTGGCGCCTATTTTGTGCCTCCAGACTATTACAGGACGATCTACTTCGTGCTAAAATATAAGGTTCTCCGTCGATATTTCTATCGTTGTCTTTCAAATTTCTTTCCATTATTTTTTGACTTTTTTGTCAACTGTGTTCCTCGGCGAATGATTATTGAACCGGAACGACTTGTGCAAATTGAAAGGAATTAAAAAGAAATACAAATTTTCATTGACGATGCTCGATATTGAAAAAAGATATTTTTTTTTTCCAACCTTGTCAACGTGACATAATTTGGAAGCACCGCAAGCAAGATTCACTTTTCGCCTCAAAAAACATGCACTTTTTTCGAAAAATTCATGCACGCATGAAAAATTGATTCTCATACGTACAGATATATCGGTTTTCCAAAAAATAACAGCATTTGAATGTTTGTATAAACATTGACGTTCAGGTTTCAAAGAGAAGTTTGGTAGACTTCGACAATGAAATATGCAATATCAATATTTATCTGTGTTTTCAGCTTATTTTGACAGTATAATGAGTATTCCTGTGATAAAACTTTATTACATACTTAAGTATAGTTTACAGGAAATAAAATTCAACAGAAAGCATTTTTTAGCTTTAAAAATTTATGTTACTGGCACTTACTTATGAAAACTTATGTATATATGGTTATGAGAAAATGAAGCGTTCAATTCTATTGTCAAAGGATAGCTTGACACTATACGCCAGAGGCATTGGCCATTATTCGTCGAGGATTCAGTACGTAGAATAATATGGCATAGTATTGAGATTTAGTGATAAGGAAAATCGAGGATGCACACGAGCTCTTCCGGGACCAAACTGCGCGAGGGAATAATCCTCACAAATCGAATACGAGTCTTCGTTTGCATCCTCCTCCGGATGAAAACGGGCTTCGCGTCTCGTCGTGAGCTTATATATAGGAAAACGATCGCTTGCCATCATTCGCTCGTAAATCATAAATTACACCAACCCGATAATATCGTGAGAGAATTGTATTCGCTTGGGCACGAGCGATAAAAAAAATAGCCATAGCTATACGTACAAGTCCGTTGGATAGTTCGATACATGCGAGGGACCGTGAACACAGGTACGAGAAAACAGGACCCGGTGACCTTTTGCCCCAGGTCAAGATCATTTCACGGATCAGCGAAAAAAAATTTCATATGTTCTACTTATCGTATTTTATGTTGCCACATTATTGATTATTTTTTTATCGATGCTTGCGTATGGAAGCGATCGGGTAGCCTATAAATCTGGAGAAAAGTTAATGGGCAAGTGTGTTTGTTCCAAACATTTGTCGGAAAACATTAAATAAGCGAACAATGTGAGGATGATGCAAGAACAATTAATTTTTGTTCCGATAATTTGTACTTCTTCGGTGAACTAGATTAGATCGTCCAACAAAAATAACTTTCTACAGAACGAATGAAATAATTCAATGAGAAAGAAAAACTAGAAAGTTTAATTTTAATGCAAGAATATTATTTTTCGTTTTAATATAATTTTTTCATTTTTGTTTTGCAGATCTGGCACAAATTCGTGCTCTCGTCGAGTCAACGACGATTCTCGGTGGTTCGACTTGTCCATCCTGCGAGATGCCTTTCGACAAGGGCAAAAAGCGTCGACTCATCGACTCGTGCGGTCACGAGCGATGCTACTCCTGTCTATTCCGTAGCGAGGCATGCCCGATATGTCTTCAACGTACGGGTGTTAGCGACGAAGTCCTTCGCGATCATCACCAGTATCCTTACGAGAACGAAGTCGCCGGTTTCTGTTCTTCGGAACCGGTATCGATGCTCGCTACCAACGATGACTGGCTCGACGACCCCTCCTCCATAAATTCTCTATGCGGTAGCCCGAGACCTCCTCGAACGAGGATCAACCCAAGAGGAGCCAATCTGCCCCCTCGTCTTCCTCACGTAAGTATTTTTATACCCTTTTTTTTTTTTATCTCTCGTTAAATTTTATTATAACGCGTCTCTCCTTGGTACGTTGCACAGTCAAAATATTCCAAATTTTATTTTCGTTTATTTGACCACAAAAGACTAACGACCAAATTATTTTAATAACTGAAAAAATTGTTATTGTTCCGTTATTTAAAAAATATGCAACATTTAACAATAGCGATTTATTTAATGGTCGAGCCTTTTATAAAAACAGCGAAAAAATAATCAACATCTCCATAACTGCTTATGGAATTGATCCTTTATCGCGTGATGCTGTCATCCAAACTTTCGAAATGAAGGCTCTTTTCTCTCTATTTCCAATTTTTATTATATGTTGAATTTCTCGGCCCTCGATATAATAATTCCACGTACGGAAGTGAAAAATGTTGAATACCACGTTCGAAGGTGTCGTAAGGATCGGTACAGAGGATGACGCATCGTGGTTTATATTATATCACGAAAAAAACTTGGAGATATTCGTACACGTATGAGTGAAACGGCCAATGGCACCTACGCGTTGTACACATATTGAGCATTGAAAAACAAAAGGGCGTAACCCACGCAACTTCCATAACGTAAAAAGAAACTAAAGTTACGACCTTTTGTTTCTTAAGAGTCCCAAACAGGCGCAGTGTCTTTCGAGACGCCCCTTGAAAGAGAGTCTTTTCGTTGAAAAAAAAAAAAAAAAAAAAAAAATCGCGAAGATACTCTCGCGCCTCTCCAGTGTTTCGTCCACCCACGATAAGTCTACACCTTTTAGCACACAGCCGTGTGGCTCTCATCGACGACTGACAATGAGACACAAGAGAATTCTTGAAGAGTATTTTTTTATCTCGTTCTTTTTTCCTTTCCTTCGATCTTATTGAATGACGTTACTGTTCGGACCAGACGCTCAAATTCATTCTATAGCTCCTTCCTCTCAGAAATAAGCTTCTCAAGTGGTCCAGTTTCGGAATGTCTTCAACCAATTATCACTTTTTGTTCATTCAGGGAAAGACTTTTTTATTTTTATCGTATCATCAAACTTAGCTGAAGATTTGATTACGATCAAAATTTTTTATAATCAGGGACAAAAGTTTTTAATTTAGACAATAAAAGAATTCAAATAGAAGGTTGTTACAAAAAACAAAAACTTACTACCTGGGAAAAGTAATTGGAAAGCGCAGGGAAATACTCAACGAACACAGTAGAATTTAATGTAATTAGCATTAGCACGTTCAAATTTACGATCGAGAATGATTTATTGTAGTTGAAGGATCCGACCGAGAACGTGACGTCCGCCGCGTCAGTGGGAGCGATGGGAAAGGGCCTCAAGAGCAAGCCACCTGTACTTCCGGAATCCATCACTTCCCAGGCTCGGCACAAGGCTCAAGTTATGGCTCAAAGTGAGTTATTACTTTAACGAGTCTCATATTTCCACGATACATTAGTCATTCAATCTTATTTTAAGGGTGTTTAATTAACGTTCTTCCGCACTCGCATTATACATCATTTAAAAAAAAAAAAAAAATGTAATGCTTAAAATATTTGAAGCATTAATATAAACTTTGGAACACACTTTGATTTTTTTCCTGAGTTTTTTTTTTCAAACTAAGTTGTTTGTGATATTGTGTGACACCGTGTTAATTGTTTAATTTTTCTCTTCAATTTTAAGGCTGTCCCACCCCACCGAATCAGCGCAAGAGATTTTTTCTCAATTCGAAAGTATTAAGAGGTCCATTTGCACCTCAACGAGCTGCACGAAAGGGTGCTTCAACTCCTGACAACACAGGGAACGATAATCCTTCGGCCTTGTCAGGTAAACATTTTTTAATATCTATTCATTAATTGTTTCTTGAATGAATGAAAATATTTAAAAAAATCAACGAGCAGAACTGAGGGGAAAAAGGTTTTTTGACGCGAGTCTTATAAATACTGAATAAAAAAATGTAAAAATTAATACCACGACATGCAGCGTGGATGACATCGTCGTGGGAAGGAAAATCAAGATGGCCAGGTGTCGTGCTTGGTAAAATCAAGTCACTGTGGAGCTCGAGTCAGGGTAGCACGAGTGATGGATTAAATCAACTCATTGACTCGTCAAGTAGCAAAATAGACAACGGAGTCGTTCGAAATTCTGTCAAACTTCACGATGGCCTCAATGAACTGATCGTTCCGTCCAACAAAGCCACAGGCAGGAGTTGTTCTTTGACTCGTGTGTGGCATTTGTTTCGTGTGCTGTGTTTTGTGTTTCGTTGTTTTTGTGTTTTCATTTTTATTTTTTTATTTTACTTTATCAATGCGATTGTTTCCAAATCATCGAAGCTTCAGCATCCGAAAGAATTCTTTACGTATTCAAATCCACGCAGGATCAAGAAATTCTACAGTTTTTGGCAATTTTCGTTGAAAAATAGTTTCTTAGCCATAGAGTTTCTACAAAATTTCAAAAAGACTTTCAATTAAATGCAAACAAAAAAGAAAGCTCGATTTACAACTTATTCTCGATGGCTATTGCTCCAAACGTGAATAATACAGTGGGAAATTGAAGTTAATACAAGGCTTAAGGTCTTTCCAAAAAATCTTCACTCAGCGATAGCTTTCTAACTGTTTTCTCTTAAAGTGTCTATAAATAATGATAGCAAAAAATGGGGAAGAACGAATTCTTGTAGTGGCCGAGGTTGTCCATCGTCTGAGACTAAACCCTTACTCGTAGGTAATAACCGAGTACGCGACATAATACGTGGTAGTAACACAAAAAGATTTAATGTGTTTCTGTACAATGATAATTAAAAAACTATCAACCTCTTTCGACCTTTCGGTCCTAGTCGATTGATGACGTAATTTAAAAAAATAAAAAATAATGAGAAATTTCGTAAAAGTAGGCAATTACGCTTATCTGAAGCATGGTAGAAAAAAATTGGTTGCCTACTCTCACCGTTTTTCAGCGATACTGAGTTTTTGTCACACGTTTTAATTTCAACTTAACCCGTATACTAATTCCAAGCATCGTGATGAATTAATGCACAATAATGAAACATGAGAATTGATATTTATATCTAACACTGCCAAGGATTATTTTTATTCACAAATTACAGGCATTCATATACGACCTGCTAGTAATAGTCATAAAATGCAATTGCTGCGAGTCATGAAGTTTGTTTTTACTTTGGGTCTTGAGAGATTTACGGTTATTCGTAGCCGAACTTTCCACGACTAATGATCCGTATGTTTTTTTTCTTTCATTTTCTCCTCATGTCGTCGCTGGAACTTTCACAGATGATGAAGGAGGTTGCGTCAAACCACTGTCTTCGAAAACGAGGAAATCATCACAGTCTGATCTTTACATGAGGCTTGGACTTTTATTGGGCTCGGGTAATCTGCGAGGAAATCATGGTGTCGATACCGTAGATTTTCCAGGTGGAACTAGTCGTCCAGGACAGAGTTCTGGACTTTGTCCAAGACCACAGGTTCGTTTGAACGATGGACGAGGTCACGACACCTCGTTCAGCAGTTTAACGAGTTTCGAGACTCAAACACTTGCCTCAACCAACACGAGCCCCGTGTCAACGTTGACCGGCACCTCGAGCGAAGCCGAGGTAGCAGCTGCGCTTCGAAGTCCCATTAAACCCAAAGGCAAGTCGAAGGGCAAGGGAAAAGTTCGTGATTGTGATAGCGCCGGAAGTCTGGCTTCGATATCGACCTCCGTCTCAGCATCCACTTCGATGTCGATGTCAATGTCTGTCTCGGTTTCTGGATTGTCGAATGGAAGTTCGAGTCCTCTTACGCCAAGAAGACATTCTGCCACCAATCAACCTGGTCAATTCGACGACCGTGAACATCTCAAAAATCGACGGTGCTGCGTTAGAAGGTCAGCCAGAGGAGGCAACATGAAGGGACCGATTGATTCAAAATGTAAGGATTTACTAGTTTATGGTGAATTTCCAGATAAAAATTTTCCATGCTGGAAGATAAACAAAAAATCTGAGAGCTTGGAGAGCCTCGAAGAAGCTATTAATTATTGACATTCATTTAACTTCTTTTAGTACGTTTCGCGCAACATCCAGCAGCCCAGTTGACACTGAAGCCACTTTTTTTTGAGGTCCCTTTGGTAGAATCGGATCCTCTTTTCACTGGACGTCAATGGTTACTCCATGAGTTTGAAACAGTTGTAAAAGGTTCTAGTCCAGGAATTCTTCTATCTGGGTCCCCAGGAACGGGAAAAACGGCCTTGGTTCTTCAGCTCGTGGAGCACAGTTGTTTTGGAAGACGACGTAATCAGAGTCTGATTGAGGAAAATACCGACGATATTGAAGAGATCGAGAGGCCATCCTCAGTCTCGTCAATGGAAACGAATATACGTCGAACGAACGAAAAAATACGAGAACTTGCCTCGCACGTTGTGGCTTATCATTTTTGTCAAGCGGACAATAATAGTACATGTTTAGTGCCTGATCTCATTCACTCATTGGCAGCTCAACTCTGTCAAGCACCACAGCTCATATCGTATCGCGAATATCTTTTGTCAGAGCCCCATCTTCAGGGTTCATTGTCACAGCGCGAATGTACGGTTGATCCAGACCTGGCACTATCGCGCGGAATAATTGAACCGCTTCTGAGTCTTCGAAAATCTGGTAGATTGCCTGAAGTCAACATGGTCATTCTGATCGATGCAGTTTGTGAGGCCGAATATCACAGGCCCGATCGAGGTGACACTATAGCCTCTTTCCTCACGAGGCATGCTCCAAATTTTCCAAGCTGGCTAAAAATAGTTTGCACAGTAAGAAGTCAACTCCGTGAATGTGCAAAGCAATTGCCTTACACTAGGATTTCGCTAGACAGATGTAACAGCGACACCACAAGCAGCAGCGTCACCAGAGACCTAGCTGATTACATCGGTTATAGGCTCGCTCAGAGTACCGCAATACAGATGAACGTAACGGCGTCATTAAATGGAAAAGCCGAATCATCGTGTGGTGCCAATCAAACAAGATTTGCTTCGCATTTACTCGCTCTCGCTGGCGGTAGTTTTCTCTTTGCTAAACTTACTCTGGATCTCATCGAAAGCGGTCATCTGGTGGCCAAATCAGCCAGTTACAAAGTTCTACCCGTATCACTGGCACAGATCTTTCAGTTACATTTCAATCTGAGATTTCCAACGGCTACCTCGTTTGACAAGGTTCAACCGCTGTTGGGAGTCTGCCTGGCCGCACTTTATCCACTCACCCTCACCGAGATGTATTATTCCGTCAATTCCCTGTACACCGACCACTTCGTTTCGTGGGAGGACTTCTTGCAGAGATTCAAGGCAAGTTTTAAATCGCCTACTTTTTACTATGCATTGTACTTTCTATTCGACATTGCAATAATTTACAAAATCAGGGTATATTTTAATTCAACTCTAATTTTATGTATTTTATATTTGTTGCTACAAAGTTCTGTCACAAGTGAGTTAACGTCTCTACCTAATTATTTAGAATGACTTAAATGATGTGATAGCATGAAATTTTAATCGGCGTTGATTTATGCCACAGATGCTGTCTGGATTCATCGTGAAACGATTGGACGACACCTACATGTTCTTCCATCCATCATTCAGGGAATGGCTGATGCGTAGGGATGAGGGGGAATCTACCAAGTTCCTGTGCGATCTGAGGCTCGGTCATGCCGCGATCGCGTTTCGACTGTCTCGCTTGCAATCACCATTGGATGGTGAAAGAGTCCTCGAACTAGGTCATCATGTCTTGAAAGCACATGTTTATCGAGGCGTAGCGCCTTGTTGGCCATCACGAGATTTGCAAGCCTTATGGATGACCACATCAGCCGAGTGTGTTTCTTGGGCGTTATGTACACTCAGAAACATTTACAGTCCCAACGTGAAGGTATCGAGACTACTCCTGCTGGCGGGAGCGTCACCGAATCACGTTACCGACTATCTGGGCAATGCACCGGCCCTCTGCATGTACGCGCACGAGGGATCTGTCGAGATGGTGTCTCTGTTGCTCGAATTTGGAGCTGATGTTGAACTGACCAACAGCCAAGGTTGTACGGCTCTGTCCCTTGCTGCTGCACGTGGCCATTGCGATGTGGTTCGAAGGTAACAACCCTTTGTATTGTCTTTTCATTTACCAAGTTTGATTGTCTATTATTTTCACCTAAAAATCTGAAGTTACATCATTCCTTAAATGTTTCCTTCGATTGACCAGATTGGCAGCTGCAGGAGCATCATTAGGCCACGCGGACATGGCGGGTCAATGTTCTCTAGTTCATGCATCTCGGCACGGTCGTTTGTCCGTGGTAGGATATCTATTAGCCTGCGATTGGGTGATCCCAGCGAGCGAAACGAATTCTGGTATTTCGAATAATTCGGATGTCAGTCTGGAAGAAGCAGCTCAACAAGCAGTTGTCGCCGCAGCATCTCAAGGTCACGAGGCAATAGTCGAGTATCTACTGGATATGGCGGAAATAGCAGTCGACAAGCCGGACAGTCTTATCGGTGAAACAGCTTTAACCATTGCCGCTGCTCATGGATCAACCGCAACAGTTTCGGCTCTTTTGGCTCGTGGTGCTAATCCCATGTCGACTAATTCCAAAGGCTTGTCAGCCCTCATGCTGGCTGCGCGTGAAGGTCATTGGGGTACAGCTGAGAGATTGCTCCAAGGATCCCTATCCAGCAGCACTGACGTGGTTCACGATGACGCAACAGCACTACTCGAACAACGAGATGGATCAGGTCGTACGGCACTCATGCTAGCCGCATCCGAAGGTCATACCAATCTCATTGAGCTGTTCCTGGATAGAGGAGCCCTCTTAGAAGCTACGGACAAAGAAGGATTAGGAGCACTTGGCTGGGGCTGTGTCAGGGGCAGAGTTAATGCTGTTCAGATCCTTCTTGATCGTGGTGCCGATGTCAATGCCAATGACAACACCGGAAGGACACCTTTGGACTTGGCTGCGTTCCAGGTAGGTTATTTCCGATTTTTTTCATACGAATGAAGTGAAAACATTGTAGAAATCATCCATATTGTATGACGAGCTTACTAAATGTTAAACGAACTTTTCCATTCAGGGTAATCCAAAACTAGTGCAATTGCTCTTGGAACGAGGTGCCGTAGTCGAACATGTGGATCTCCACGGTATGCGTCCTCTTGACAGAGCCATAGGATGTCGTAACGTGCCTGTCGTCCAGTGTTTCTTGCGACGTGGTGCGAAACTTGGACCTGCTACATGGACTATGGCTACTGGCAAACCCGACGTTCTACTAATCCTGTTAAACAAGCTTTTGGAGGATGGTAACGTGCTCTATCGTAAAGGACGACTGAAGGAAGCGTCACACCGATATGCATACGCATTAAGAAAATTCCCTGATCAACCACAACAAATTCTAGACAGCCAGAGTCAAGAACAAAATAACATGATCATCCACGTCCAAACTTTTACTCAGCTCAGGCTTAATTTTGTCCTAAATCTGAGTAGATGCAAGCGCAAGATGAACGTGAGTTGTTTTATCTTCACATCTTTCTCTTCCTCGGATGGATCATCAAATAAAAATCTGTTATTAACTGAAATCTGTATGCTTTTTTTTTATCTATCTTTCTTAGGAATGTGAGGAGGCTATCGAGCTTGCTGAAGAGGCACTTAAGATCCGACCAGATTCCTACGAGGCTTTTTATGCTCGAGCAAAAGCCCGAGTCGACATAAATTGTCTAGAAGAGGCTTTGTCCGACGTACAGGAGGCTCTGAAAATCGCACCGATTACCAATAAGCAAGATCGGCGAGTTCTTTCGGCGCTTAGTGATGAGATTATTTCGAGGCTTGAAGGTACAGGAATGGGTTGCAGTAAAGGACCAATGGATGGTCCATCTAGAATGAGATTCAGGGCATCAATTGATACGCTCACTGAGTTATAATTGTAATCAGTGGTAGCAACTGATACAAATTGTAAAAACAACCAATTTAACCAACGTCCGACAAACCGTACGCATTTTTATATAGCTTTTTTAAATTTGATTTCTTCTATGAAAAGCTTCGAAACGATTCCAAAGCTTTGACAGAAAAATAAATGAGATTACGAGGATACACGCAGAGAAAAACGTACTCGGTGCAATTGCTTCAGAAAGCTTTCGATTTTGAATCGAATGAGCACATATTAATATATACAAATATAAATATATTCTGTGTATTATATTATTGTCATTGTTGCTACTATATCGGGTCGATAAAATTTAATTGGAGTAAAAAAAGAAAAAATACATTATCGTATACGAAAAATAATGATTTAATTGTCTCGTTTCAGTATTTTTTGTTTTGTTTTTTATTTTTTTTTCGTTTTATTTTTGAAATATAGGAATGGTGCAAAAATTTGGACCAAAAATTTTAAGCTCAGTAGGAATAAATTTTTTCGAAAACCTTTTGTCACTTGAAAAATTGAATGATGCGGGCGATGCAACTGTCTTGCCAATGACGATTTTTAGCAAATAAAAGATCGTCACGTGATTGTTTTTATTTGTGCATTTTTATTTCGTTTCGAAAAGCTTGATTTCTGATTTTCCTCGATGATGGGATATCCGTAAAAATAGGAAAAGAAAGCGCTATATTATTGTAATTTATCTCGTGAAGCAAAAGTCTGATTCGAGGCATATGAACCGGGATTTTTGATACGAGTATTGTTGTTTTTATAATAATTATTATTTATTATCGTATTTATATACACAATCGTTAAATTCACAAAATTGTTTCTTTCGCATTTTAATTTATTGATATTTATTATCTTTTCGTCTTCATGACGAGTCATGACTTTTTAAAACTTTTTGTGAATTTTAGGCTTGAATAAATTTGTAAAAATGTGGAAAAAAAATCTATCCAAAAGATTTTAAAGATTGTTTTTGTTTTTTCTGAACAAACCTCGCAATTAATTGAATAAAATTCAATACCTTATAACATCGTGCCTCAATCGAGTTTCGCTAAACTACTATTTCTTTAAATGTACTTTTTTTATGAGAAAATCCCTGATGCAAATGCTTCGAGTCGTAATCCACTTTGTACATGAGAAATAGTAATCTCGACGGTGAACGGGCGGATAATAAAAACCGCCGGTGCGATCATACATAGCTATTGCATGTATATTGTTTATCGTTTAATGAACACACTTGTACTCGAAAAAAAGTGAGAGGCGGATCTCGTGCCTCCGTACAGATCGATATTGTATGATTATGTTACGCAGTCCGCAGTGGCAGCGAAAAATAAAGAAAAAATAATTCTTCATTGAAAAAACCAACTATTTCATGGTGCAAATGATTTTTCAAATATTTCATTACTGCTTCCTCGTAGATTTTCGTGCGATTTTTTTAAAAACTTTTTCGTGCATAGTGGTGAAGTCGCTTTGAGGCTTACACGTGTACATTTAAAAAGAGAATTCTGTGCAAGTTTTTTGATTATTTTATGCTTTATTGCTAAAATCTTTGTCTCCGATTGTTTTTCGAAATTTTTCGCTTCGAAGAAGTTTACAGCTCATCAGAATTGATGCAATATTTTTAGGGACCAGGAAATTATGAGCATAACAAATGTTCGAGAAAGGTAAGTATGGGTTAATACCGTTCTTATTTTTCCTCGACCTTTTGGTTGGGTTTTTAATACTTCATCGAGAATTTCTTATTGGTCTTTAACCCTTTGAGCTGTAGTAGGACTTTCGTTGACCCACCTAAATTTTTTTTCAGTTTTTCATTATGAAAGCGACGTTTTAAAATTCTAAATGGTCCTCAAGACATTCAGAAATATAAAAAAAATATGAGCAGTCACTGTGTGTTAATTGTATGTTATCAATGAATATTCGAATCTTGAAAAAAAAAAAATCATTTTCTACTCAACTATATTATGGGCAACCATGGCAACTTTTTTACAAATCCAATACACTCCAAAGAATTTTACGGAATTTTATCAAAACTTTTCGTTTAAGTTCGAATTTAAGTTCAATTAAGTTCAAATATCGAGTTGAAAGGCAAAACTATGGCTCAAAGGGTCGAGGAAAAGTAAAGTCAATGGTTTTCTTTTTCTAGTCTCTCAAAATTAACGATTCACGAATTCAAGATTGGATTGATACTTTCGTTAGTTCGATTATGTGAGCTACTTCATTTAATGACTGTAATTTTTATAAGAAAATATTTACTGATCCAGTGGCGAAAAATCATTAAAAATTGGAGTGCAGCACATTGTCCAACAAGTTGCATCCGCATCAAATGTTAACGAAATTAGGTCAACAAATGTTTCTAGTCCACTGAACTTAATAGCTATTCTTTCATATACTTACGAGTATTTTTATAATACGTAAATATTAATATATATTTTTTATAAGACGGGAGGAGAATCACGTTCCTGTTTTATAAAATGAAACTGGATTGAAAAATCAGTTTGTACGGCTTGATGCTAGAACGAGTGTGAAATTTGTGTCTTCGCATGATTTATTAATCATTTTTTTCACCTACAACAAACGGAGTGTTTAATTTTTTTGTGAGATCGTAAAAAAAACTGAAGAAGGTCAAGCATCAGCAGAATCATGATGAATGCATGAACTTCGACTATTTTTATCGCCGGGATGATCTTAACAATGATTGTACATTTACGTATATTGCGTCAACAAATGTGTTCGCATTTTTTGTTGGTTCAGATCAACTTGACAATGGACGAAGACGGACGAAGGAAGCATTCCGAAAGAAAACCTTTGTTCATGCGCGAGAGTAATAATTTCATGAGAAGTTGCCCATGATTGAATGACCTTGACCAAGTAAAAACTGGCAAATTAGTTGGTGCTGATCGATCCCTAATCGCTTATTTGGTTTGAAAACTTTCTCTCGCGTGGATCCATTAGAATACAATTCTTGCACTTGGCTAACTTTCTTGGATCCATTAGAGAAATTTCAAGTCACCTTGAATGATTGTTTACAATAAATTTTAACACGTTAAATGCCACTCCTGTTCGTTAGTCGTACACTGCGCTGGGCGTGGTGTTTAACGTGTTAAACAAATTAGTAATGGATTGGATGATTCAACATCAACTTCACTCACTGAATATTGTTTTTTCTTTTCAAAATCAACATTATCCCGAAAAAACTGAAGACGAGCTTAATGATCGTTGTCAAACTTCAATCACTTAGTCTTGTATACAGTTATTCAACGTCATTCAGTGTTACTTAGATATCAGTTGAGTTATTCAAGATTATGGTGGACCAGCCAATTCATTTAATTCATTCATTTTGCCTCAATATCGATTTTCCGAAATTTGCATCAAGCAATTGAATGTAATTTAGAACCACGTAAGTTCGATCTTAATTGAGAGTGATTCCAAAACGCTCACAAAATTGATGACTATTATCTGAAAAAGTCATTATTCGGTCTCCCTTAGATTTCTTAGTTTCTAATCGGTATCCGGTTTTCGATTTTTTAAACACCAACTGGCCTGTTTTACACTTGACTTCGTACTGATGGTTCTTAAAGATTAAAAGAACCTTTTCATATCGATCTTGCCATTTTTTCGACTTGACGAACGCAATGAAGGTGACATATTTTACGACGAGTTCGCGGCTACTGTGCTTTGTACGTGTCCTTGTTTTGGTAACCCTGCACGTAGCCCGATTGATCCGGTAGGTCTTTACGTCCAGCTATACCCTTGCCCTTGCCGGTCTCGTCGAAACGTTGTTTATGTGACCCTGTGTACTTTGACACATCTGTCAGTCGATCGACTGCTGACGCAGTCTTGCTAGCCTGTAATATCAGTTATAGAAATTTAAACACTTATTAAAATATCAAAACGACACAAAGAAATAATGTTTTTTCAGTTGTCCACAGAATAATTTATTGGTGACATGAAAAATAATTTCTATAAATAAATTAAAGAAGACCTACCCCGGATGTTCCTCCAGTGAATCCCGGAGGTCCACAGTTCGCCATCTTGCTCTTCATCTCAGCCAGCTCCACCTTTTTGTTCTTCGATAATTCTTCGAGGAAAGCTTTGTACTGTTCAAGGCCCAACTTGTTGGATCTTTGGTAATAAAAATTGTGTTATTATAAAATTGTCCTGTATGATTTTTATTGAAAGCTCAAATATGTTGTGAACACTTTAATTTTGTTAATTTCTCCAAATAGAACTTGATTTTTTTTTAAATGGTAAGATTGCTGTCAACTTTGTCGAAAAAATATCATTAAATGAAAGAAAAAAATCGTCTATTGATTTAAGTAATCGTCATACTTATGCTTTTTGAAATAAATCCCAGTGTCTGTTGTCGTAATTTTTTTGCCATCTATAACTTTAGCCTGTTTCATCCACTTGTCACTCTGGCTGAGTGTGATGAGTTTGCCGTCACTTTTTGGATCTCCAAATTTGGAAAAAGCCTTGAAACTTGAGATGAAGGATCCGCCACTCCCTGCTGATGGGCTCGCCGGTGTTGATTTTTCCGTCGTTGTTTCTTCGAGCTTCAAGCTGGCAACTTCGTTCGTCACATTCGTGACTGCTGGCTTTTCACCACCGTTGCTGCTCCCATTTTCTGCAGCTCCTTCCATATTTTTTCCTTTGCTGAAATAATCAATAAAATACCATAATTGTTCAAGTTTTCAAACTTCGTCTCAAATAAAATCGGTACAAGCATACATGAATCTTTTTGAAAACGTGGTAAACAGACAGAAAATCTTAAATGATACTTTTTTTTAAATTTAATTATTAATGATCAATTTAATCCAATTCAAATTCAATTTCATTGACTTTTATTTTTGTAATACCAATCCTCTTACAATTTAAGTATCACTGTAATAAATTCGAGGATTATTTTCGTATGTAATTTCGCCACCATATTGCGCTGTTATCGCGAGCATGAATCCACCCTTATTGTGGGGTTATATTTTATAGAGCTCTACCAGTAGAGAGAAGTAGTGATAGGTTGAAGTAGGGCAAATGATCGCGTGATGAAAGTTTCCCTATATCTAACTTTTTTACACGTCCAAGGAACTTAAGAATGAAAGGTAAAACTGGATAAAGCCACGAGCGAAAGTGTAGCCACGTGGTTTACTATCGCATAAATCTTAACAAATCGACGATTGTAAAATGAGCTTTTTTTATATCCAATCAAGAAAATAAACAATAGGAATGATCAACGGTGTACAGAAAGTAATAATGTGATACATTAGGGATTACTATTATTTTTAATCAGAAGGAAAATCGGTATAAAACTAAACAAACCGATACGTTTTTACTAACAATTTGATGGTCGAGGGTTTTTGGGGTTGCCGATTACGAATCTGAACTATAAAATTTGAAATTCGTAATAAATTCATGCTTTATTTTTATAAGCGACTGTATTCATATGCTTTAGTGATTTTTTGTGTAATTAACAAATAAATGGGGTTGAATTTTTCTTCACATCTGTGAATGAGTCTGAGACCCTGTAAAACCAAAAAAAAATGGGTTTTCGTTGGTTAAACAGTAGCTCAATAATCAATAAACTGCAAAAAGAAAAAAAGTGGCACAACATAAGACCCACCATGGCTTAATCGTCATTTTTTTACGAGAATGTATGCAAATATCTATATATTTAGAAATTGTCTGTATAACTAAATCAATCACTCGAATCTGCTATCTGCCTTCGGCTCCAAGAAACTCAATAGGTTCAACAAAGTAGACACTATCGTTCACACACGATCGACTGTACATGTTATTTCATACTTATAAATAACTATTACGACGCACTGTACGCGGTAACGTATTTCACACATGAAAGGAGGATGAGGTGTCTGCTATAAATGCACAGTATATACAAAATGTCGCGAGATCCGCAATTATTAGGTAACACCTTGGAGAAAAAACGTTGGAACGTTAAAACCGCATTCAGAATACTGATCACGTTCTCGAGGAGATGATCAGCCAAGGAGGTTTGAAGACAGAAATAAGCATAATTTACACGAATTATTGAATTCAGAAAAAAGTCATTCAATACTAAAAAGGAAAAATATAAAGAACTAGGAAATTTTAGTGAATATTCTACGTTATTATCACAAGAGTTTCATTTTAATTACGCGAATGTAGAAACATATAATTAATTTCGGGTTGTGTTTTGATCTTTTGTTTTCTGGTAAACAAATTCCCATTCAAGTTTCTCGAGTCGTCTCAAAATTTGTTGTTTAGATCAATAAAAAATAATTTTCTAAGCAGAAAATATATTTTTAATAGTCATAAATTATTATGATTTTTCTATTGTAAACAACTGGTGGTTTGTTATTTTTGAACTTCGTTTCATAGCTAGAAAACCTCCATTTTGCTGCCTAACACTGTCGAACTGGGCGCGTAGCACGTTTCACACAAATTTTGATGGGAATCTTTTGCGCATGTACAGATTCTTTTGCGTAGTAAGGTTAATTTTTATTTGGAATATGCATACAGAAAATTTTCAACAAAAAACGATTTGATGACAGCATAAAAATTGTTACCATCGATATTTTCTTCGAGCCATGTCTACGGTTTATCAGAAAAATCAAATAAGTGAGATTTCAGTAACTACAAAAAATGATTTATTCTTAACGATAATGAACTTTCGCATATTGTAAAAGAAAATGTTAAACGCGTTTTATCAAACTGTTCTACCAGAATACATAGAAATATTCAAAAGCACAAAAATATTGCTTTCCAATCAGACTAAATACAATCTTTCATATTCTTCATTGCCTGACCTAATTAATTCGTTATCACCATCAACAACAGACACTTATGTAACTTATCATTTGTCACACTACCGTAGAAATTCTGTTCAGCTCCCATATTACTTTCGACCGTCGTTAGGAAGCAATGAAACATGATATCAAATGTAGAGAGTGGTTAGAATTTGAGTGAGAGTTATTTTGGGCTTCCGGATGATATGGAACGAGCGCTAGTAGATCCATTCCAGAATATTGAGACGATATAGGAATACCCGTCACGGATGAAAAAACAATTATAATGAAGTAACAAAAAAAAATGAAAAAATCATTTGAAAAAAGATAACAGAACCATGAACCATGATGATAAAACTAATTTTCATCAATCAGTAACAACAACAATAAAAAACTTTATTTTTTTTTACAAATACGTACCGGATCCGAATAAAGAGTCTGCTAGTAAATTATCAACAATTCTACAATCCTCAAATGCTTCAAAAAGGATTTTTCATCACGACGTAAATTCAACTATTTTGCACTGTTGATATGAAAACAAAGTAAGTAGTGACAAGCACGTTTCGCGTGATAAGAGGTGTTCCACAGTGACTCCGGTGTCTATAACAGCTGTATGACGTATGAGAGCGAGTAGGAAAACAGTAACAAGCAGCAGCAGCAGGTCCCTGAGATTCAGTTCCTGGAGGGAAGAAAATTGCGAGAGAGACAGAGAGAAAGAGAGGGAGATTTTCAGAGCGCATGTGTTCTATCGATCTCTGGCCTGTTGGACAAGCCAACTGAGAACTTTGAGAACAAATCCTATAGCGATTGGCCCACAATCATGGAGAAAAATACTCTTATAAATTGAACTGATTAAAGAAGAAACTTCAGTGATTGACAGAGTCGTTTTTATGTCCTGGAAGCTTCCAGTCGACAAACCTACATGTCTTGTTATCAGCGCTTCTACATTTTTCTATATGTGGCCAGACAATGACTACTTTCGAGTTGTAGTTTTGAGCTAAGAGTCTTTATTCTGCCAATGACTGACAGGTGTCTATTAACTATATTGCTCGCCCTGAAAAAGTATAAACATGTATACAGTCAATTTCGTGCAAATTGGCACGTTGTTTTTCTAGAAAATCTTGAGTGGTCGTTAAATCCTGGACGTTAAAAGTTCAGTCATAAAATTACAAAACATAATCCTAATAATTTTCAACTATTTGTATATTTGTGTAAATGGCTAAATTATATGAACACGAATTGGTTTTGATTTGCTCGTATTTTTATTAAATTGATTCAATTTCAAATTTGCATTATTGGAATTAATTGGATGTCTAAGGAAAAATGATTTTCCACTGATGAAAACATGAATAGAAGAGTTCCATAGCATGGGAATCAGCGAGTTTGTTCTTTTTTGTCCAGAGTACCCCATATATTTTCAGGGTTTTGTCTGACTTTTGCGGGGGTGTAGGTTTGTGTATATATACCGAGTATAGTGTGTGTACAAAAGTAGAACTCTCCCTTCTATCTTGGGAACCACGTTCCATTACGGGGGTGCAGCCACAATTGGACCAAGCTCAACCCTGTATCATCCCCTCTCTTTTCCAACTCGATTTCATTCTGCCCCTTTCCGCAATGGCGCGTCCCTCCACGCCAACGTAGTGAATATATGGGGAGCTACGATCAAAATAACAATCATTCAGGCTTGACTGTGCATTCGAGCAGCCTGCCCTCGATATGATGAGTAAAAGCTCACATCTTCTATTTACTATGTTTGCTGTTGGACGTGTTGACATATCTTTAAAATTCAATTTAATTGAAATTTTTTTTTTTTTTTTTTTTCGTATTATTGGAAAAAGTGTTTTCCCTAATCGTTCTTTCGACCAAATAAATATATTTCCATTTTGTAAATAATTCTTAAATCCCTTCGTTTTGTTAATCCATCCAATTGTCGCAAATCATTTATTCTGTTTAATAATTATGATTATATGAAAATGAAATATTGCTATTAGTTTAGGATTAAACGTGTAGTGCGGTGGCTCGTAGGAAAAATGATGCTAATTTGTGTCATCAATATAGATAGATAGGACGTCACCATATTTATGGCTCAGGAATTAATGACCTTGAGTATAGATGTGATGATACACTTTTACCACATTATGTGCATATATTGTCTAAAGTTTTAGGCGCACCTTTGCGGCAACTCTGCTATTGCATCATTTGAATGTTATTCAAAGAAAAATGGAATATTTTTATTGTAGAAAAACTCATCTGTTGGTAACTGTTCTTACTCGAATTATATACATTTGTATTCAGGGACTTGTTAGAATTTCGTATACACATATCTTTCGCATATACATATATATATATATATATAATCTAATCTTAATTTAAACATGCTGCGTAAGAACACGATTATTCTTAAGTCACCCTATCAGCATCAAATGACAGGACACTATCATCATAAATCTTCGATTTTTTACAAAATTCAACGTAAATATTAGTTACTGGTATATCATATCGAGTTATTGCATACTATTATCTATTATTTTATTGTTAAAGTATTTTTAATTAACTCAAATTAATTCAACGAACATAATTATTTGTGTACCTTTTGTTTGCTTCGTTCTAATGTTGTGAAAAATCCAACAAGTGCCTTAATCCGTCGTCGAATAAACGATACCGTAACTTTCAGTTTAAAAATATCATACCATCAACTTTGAAAATGAATCAAAATTTCATACATGCTCATTTGCGAATTCGCTACGAAGAATGCATAGAGCATTACTGAAGTTCCTGGGCACGGGGGACTTCGAATCATCGTCCCCACTGTGTCTGTGACTTTTGCCCCACCAAGCCTCACGTACGAAGAGAGGCGACATTCAGCCTTGGTTAACACCGTGCTGATACGCGATGTTTGCCGGGAATACGTGATATCAGTCAATCGCTTCTAATCAGACATGAAAAAAAGAAGAAACAGTCTTTTTTTCAAAGCTGTAAAATAATTAAAAGAAATTACCTTACAAATGATCAAACATCTGTTTAACTTAAAAATAGAAAAACTCAAACGTAAATTAACTTGATCATTCGCGAAAAGTGATCGAGCAAAAATGCAATGAGGATTTTAATACAGGCTTATTAAGTTCTGACCGTTGTTGATTGGTTGTTATTCTTTGATAAAATCACTGATAAACGATAAAATTTCTGCTAAAATAAAAATGCTGTCATCGTTGACTTTTATGATTTAAAGATATTAACGAATGCAATAACACAAGATTACTTTTTATCATCTACTTTCGCTACTCAAGAACTTCAACCGTTACAAAGTCTAACGGAAAACTGTAATCGCATGGCTTTTGCCAATTTACCATTTCTCCCCAATGTATACGTTCTACTGTATTCGATGTTTTCCTAGACCCCAAGTTTATTGAATTTGCTTACGTATCAATATCTAACAATTGCGAATTAACGTAGTAATTTCGCTACCGTTGCATACTAAAGTTAACTACGTTTGGCTAAGTTTGGAACATTTGTATTTAACTTGCGGAATAATTTTTAACAACATTAATTGTTAAATCTTATAGGAATGTAAAAATATTTGCACGGAAAAAATGTTTCAAGTAAAGTCTGAAGTTTAAGAAATAACCACCTTCCTCACACCCAAATATCGATCTTATATTTTACGACACTGTATCTCCGGAACTAAATGGTCAAAATTCTTGATTTCTGAATACAAACTCCGTTATTCGCTCTTGTGCGATTGAGAAAAGAAGACGAAAAAAAAACTTTCGAAAAATTTCGCAGTTATTTCGTGAAATGTGAAATTTTTTATTGCTCCCCACGAGAACGAGTTCCCCATCTCGGAAATCATCGTTCAATCCTCGAAAATTTAGCCGTGATTACATAATAGTATCCTGAAAGTTTCCAAAAAATCTTTATAATTTCTGAAGAATAGCTGCTCGTCAAAACTTCTATCGTAATTGATATTAATATAAATACTATCAAAAATTAATTTCGTAATAGAATTAACCGATTAAATTACTTACTTTAGCGATATTATATCAAATAATTCCAAATACCTGGAGTGAGCAGTAAAAAGACAAATCGATGGAGCCTCATGACCGTTGAAATAAATCAAGGTTGTAGCGTGAATCCATGACACTATATTTAAGCCTTCATAACAATATGCCACTTAACTCCGAGTGTCTAGTCTGTACATCAACGTCGATGCGACAAACGAGTTATCGCAGCGCTTTTATACATATCTTATAAAAAAATCTAAGAATAATCAATGTCAATAAAAAATAGAACGTTCGGTATATTCAAAGTTATAACTCCGGAGGTACATTTTCTCACGTTTTTATTCATAACGCCTATTAAGTACCGAAGTTTGTGCTAATTCGCCTGCTCCACATTGTCTAATCAATTGCTATGCTAATTCGTCTGCTCTACTTCTTATTATCATCCAAGATTAAACAACCACCTAAACGCAAACATTGCCCTTCAATTTGTTGTGCTCGAACCTTCGATTGTCAATGAATTTAAAAAATTATAATAAGAGTCATCTTCCAGTCCATTAATTGACAAAAAAAAATTAAGAAAAATATATTATTCGATTTGATAGTAAGTGATTGAATAATTATTATTAATCAACTGTATTTTTCTTGTGTAAAAATATGCAGTTAACATGCCAATATTTTAAGAGTCTAAAGACATAATTGTTATTGATTTTTCAATTAAAAATCTCAGTCCAGGAATTAAAAAGTAGAGCAGCTGATTAACAAACTTGTGAATACCGACATGTATGTTGTTATAGAACGTCAGGGGGATGAAAAGTATAGGGAGGAGATAGCGTGCAAAAACGTTCTTGTCTCGCAGACGACTGTCCCTACAAACATGAACTGTATGGAGTACACATATATTACAAAAACATTAAGGTACTTGTTGCTCAATGCCAAAGATATTTGCCTTCGTAATCGCTTTCAATTATACGTTCTTCAGCCACGTATATGTTATCACTTTCAATACATAGACATTCCTATGATCAAATGATATTCGTCACATTGAATTAGTGTTCCAAAAATAAAAATAAAATCAATTTTGAATTTTTTTTTCCTCTTTTCGGAGTCTCCGTCAGTAATGTAATAATTAAAATCTTAAATTATGATTTTTTTATTCTGTAAGAGCTCAGACGATGAATAATTTGTTGTCTATAAAAAGGACACTGGATACAAGTTCAATCAAAATAATGACAAAAACTGAAAAGAAATCATTTTTTCCGGCCACTCCATGGAATTCGATATTTGGAGTAAGCGTTTCACTTACCATGTACCGGGCGAGCAAGCTAATGAAAACGCTCACTAGTTCTCGGCCATACCGTGATTATTGTTAGGGGCGCCCCTGCTTACGGATCATCTGTAGCTCAGACGTCGAGTCTCGTGTGCCTGGTGCACACGTACCAAGCTGACCTCAGTCGGTTGAACTCACATGTTGCTTTATTTTACAAATGTGATACATGATAAAGAGATAATACAAAGTGTTGCAGTTTACGTGATTTTTTTTTTTATGCAGTCATCCAAAGAAGATAAAAGGTACGTTCAAACAAAATTTATCACATTTTGTCGACAGTGTTGAGCAGGAACGTCCATAGAATTCATTGTGAAGTGTTCAGACAAAAAAAAAAAAATAAAGAGACAAGTAGGCAGTAAAATTTCTCCAAAAAATCTATCACGTGAATATTTTTATTATCATTAATATTCATTATTATTATTATCATTCTTAACGACGTACGTTAATGACACATCGTGAAAAAGTGTCGAATCAGAGATCACATGACCCGGACACTCATGGGGCCTGACTCATTAGTGCAGATCATTTAGGGGTTTTTACTTCCTGAAAAGAGATTCATATTATTAGCTTGATTATTATTATCATTATTGTGATAAATACATCAGATCGTATCCGGGATTATTATTTTATTTATGTTCTTATTATTCGTATTTTCTTAATCATTGTAAACAATTTTTTTTTTCTTCATCAAATCAAATATTCTCGGACGCTTATGATTCAAAAATTGAATGGAAGTATATATGGGGTTATTGGGGATTTCAAAAAACCAGCTATTTATTCCCTGATGTTATTGGAAGTAGCAGTGGGAAAACACGTACAGCGGAGAGGCAACTATTTCTAAACTCTAAACGAGTCTGCCATCGTTTTACTAATATTTATCAAGTTGTCACGGCATTGTGTGTTTCCTTCAGGTCGCTAAGTCCGAATCCGTAGTTTTCTCTTACGAGAAACTAAATAAGACATGAAAAGTGATTTATCCCAAACGAGAAGAATCCGTGGTGGCAAAAATTAATCTTTTTAAATTCATCCAACTGATTCATCATCGACGACGTATTCGACTTTGTAATGTTTTCAATCGCATTTTCTATACGATTTTTATATTTAAAAAAAAATATTTTGACAAAGTATTGGAATAATATTAATGAAAAAAAAAACATTGCCTTCCATATTACTCATTTTTACAAATAAAAAATAAAAGTGTTGAGTGCAGCAATTATTTATTTTAGAATTTTCTTGATCATTGAAAAAAAAAAAGTTTTTTTTTTCAAATTGAATCAAATTTTCTTCGATGTTTATGATGTCAAAATTGAATGGAAGTCCATATGTGATTATCTGGGCTTTAGGAAAACAGGGTTATTCATTTGCCAGGTATCATTAGAAGTAGGAGAGGGAAAAAACGTATATAATGGAAAGGCAGCTATCCCCAAACGAGTCTGCTAATGTTAACCAAGTTGTCGTGCGGTTCCGTTTAGTTCAGTTCGTTACCTCTTAAACTGTTGTCTTCTCTCAAAAAGAACCAGGTACGAAATCACCAGTGATTATGTATATTTATCAAAGTCATATCTCTTCTTGTCCTGAAAGAATTTTTTGATTTGCGAACGTTTCATTTCAAAAGTGTCAACAGAATATAATACAGTGCCCCAACTATGTGGGATCGTTTGATATTTTTCGCTAAAGAGCAATTTCTATGTAACAAACGTTCATTGCCGAATTCTGGAACCAATCCAGTTGGAACGTCCAAATTTTTTAAAGTCTTGAAATGAATTTACTCCGAAAGACGGAATGTATGTGAGAAAGCCTTTTGGCACTCGTTGTCGCGTGGTGGTAAAAAGAAAACTTGCTCGTTACGTCCAATGGGATTTAAAAGAGGAATCGAATCCAGCTTCACTCTATATAGGCAGGAATTTCAGGTACAGGCCTTCAGTGACACTTGGAGACTCGTGGTAGGGTGTATCGTCAAGTTAGGTACAAATGAAGTCAAAGTCCACCATAACGATCGGCTGAAAATGTTGACTCGATATAGTGCATTCAATGATTTGGTAAAATTCTCGAACAAAAGTAGCATCCAAATGAAAGTTCCGCTGATTCCCAAACCCAATGTTTTAGGAGTTAAAAACATTGAAAAAATTAATGATCTACAATTTTCTAGCTCATTGTTGTTCTTTTCTTTATCATCAATCGCATTTCTTGTGTGCGAACGGAAAATGAATATTCTTTGGCAATTGAATTGTTACGACGGCGCTCCGATAAGATTATTTTGCAAAAAATGTTCGATAAACAATATGTTTAAATAATGAGCGAAATATGTAATGAGAGATTTCAGAAACTAAATTTTCTTGAAGGAGAAAATTTACAAAAAGTAATAACAGAGTCATTACGTTCCGGGAAATATTGCAAATTCCTAACGGTGCTTTTCGATCAATTACTGTCTACGACATTCACGAATCTACAACCTGACCGCAGTCGTATATCTATATATATATGTATTTATGCTAATGATATTCAGAGTTCAGCATCATTTGCCGAGTGATTCTCACAAAATGGGCATTTTGTATAATATGATAAATGATCATCCAGAAATATTGTGTGAAGAATTCTCCCTGACCATCTCACATTCATGAATTGCATACCAGTCTTTTTGACTCGGTTACGTCAAAAATTTGAGGATCATAATGAAACAATATTTTTGTACTATACATCTAAATCCCATAAACAATAAGCATTTTTTAACGTTTCAGAACAATAAAACGATGGATTACTCCAACGCTGTCAAGAGTGTAGTAAATAATATGTTCAAAGAGAAGGAACCATGGCAAATAGTAACAATTACAACAACCACTGTACTGGGAGCAGTTTGGATTTGGAATTTTGTATTTCAAGATGAAAGTTCGTCATTTTTCATTCTTAAAATTTTTTTTTAATCTCATTTATTGACTTGTGTTAATTCATTCGCGTCGTTGTTAAGCTGATAAATATCAAGGCAAACAGATGGAATTCTGCATTCGAAGTTCATAATCAAAAAAATAAAAATCAGAATTGATTCGTTATGTTGATTAACGATAACATTTTTTTAATCTAAGAAAATTAACAATGTGTTTTGCAGGCGTTTACGAAAGAGGAAAACGTCAAGTGTTCAAATTAATAAAACTGGTTCCATCGGTTAAAGAAAGATTGGGAAAAGAGTTGAACAATATGAATAAATCGTTCGAAAATGATATTTTACAAAGACTCAAAGAAGAACCATTTGTAACGAAACTTCCAGAAAATGGTCTTACTCCCGAACAGGTATTGAGTAAAGTGAAGGAATACACGGAATTGGGTAAGAAAAATGTGCCAGCAAACTTTTTTTCAAGAATTGCAAAATTATATTTAAAAAAAAAAAAAACTTCTAGAACAGGGTAAAAAATATTAAAAAATAAGGATGTTGGACTTGAAATTTTCAGGAAGTTACGACTGGAGAGGTGGAAAAGTTTCGGGCACCGTTTACACGGACGACAAAAAACTTATTAGCTTGATGGCCGATGTTTATGGCATCGCTTCATACACGAATCCTCTCCATCCGGACGTATTCCCGGGAGTTTGCAAGATGGAGGCCGAAGTAGTTAGGATTTGTTGCCGTTTGTTTCACGGAGATGATAAAACGTGTGGAACTGTAAGTTTCAACATCGAAATTTACGAAAATATTCCTTTATCGTGCGGAGTTTTCCAATAAATTATAAATGAGTTTTGCTGGCAATGAGTCAAAACTTTGTACCGATGTTTTGCCAAAAATATAACAGTCGCTTCATTACATAGTTTGTGACTATTTTTGACACTAGAAAAGCATATAGAATTTGTTTGCTCCCAGACAATTTCAACTTTGCAAATGTGGTTGAAACCTGATTTGGAAGCCTTGGGAACTTCTGAGTATGATGTTAAATTTTTTTGCAAAACTTGTGATTTCGCTTAATGCAGATGACGACTGGTGGCACAGAGTCGATCCTCTTGGCTTGTAAAACATGGAGAGATTACGGGAGAGATGTAAAAGGCATAAAGAATCCTGAAATGATAATTCCAATCACGGCGCACACAGCTTTTGACAAAGCAGCAAAATATTTGAAAATTCGTATCAGAACAATTCCTGTTAATCCGCACAGTTACACAGTCAGTATTGAGGCGATGAAGAAGGCGATCAACGGAAATACAATAATGGTAAGATACCATAAAAATAATGAACAATGAAGTCGAAGTCATTTTATTTTGAATATATTTTTTAAAAATTGTCACGCCGATAGTGATTGACTGATTTAATCATCCTCGACACTCCTCAATAATCTTTTTTAGCTCGTTGGTTCAACCCCAAATTTCCCATATGGAACAATGGACAATATCGAAGCCATTTCAGAGCTTGGAGTAAAATACGACATTCCAGTTCACGTGGATGCTTGCCTGGGAGGTTTTTTGATATGTTTCATGTCCAGCGCAGGATTTCCCGTAGATCCATTTGATTTTGCTTTACCTGGAGTCAGAAGTATTTCTGCTGACACTCACAAGGTAAAAAAAAATCTATTTTAACAGAAATTAGACTCATATTTATCTTGGAAATTTTTTTCCCTCTAGCTTAAGTCTTTTTTTTTCATAACAACGTTATCTCGATATTACTCACGACTGCACGTTGCTTAGGAGTAACAAGTTTTCGAGTAAATGCTTCTAGAAATCCATCATTTACTGATAATGTAAATATTTTCATTACCATCATCAATTATGGCTGAAATAAGGATATTTTTCTTTTAGTATGGTTATGCACCCAAAGGATCTTCCGTCGTTTTGTATAGGAACAAAGATTACCGACATTATCAATACACCATAACGACCGATTGGGTCGGTGGTATCTATGCCTCGCCTACGGTAAATGGTTCACGTGCAGGTGGTATCATTGCTACTTGCTGGTCATCCATGATGTACTTTGGGTTAAATGGTTACGTTGAAGCAACCAAGAGTATTATCCAAACGACAAGATATATTGAGTCCGAGTACGTATGAATGCAATTAAAATTACTCAGCAGTTTATGACGAGGACGAAAAAATTCTTTCCTATGTATTTTCTTCGTGAAATCTCATTTCAGTTGGCTGCTTATTTTTTCCTCTTCTTCGTTCTCCGCTCGAAGAAATTTTGGAGTAGTTTTGAATGTTATACAAAATTTTGGATAATATGATCCATGACGAATTATTTTTTTGATCAATCGTTCAACAATTTTTGAAATCTTAACAGGCTGGGAAAAATGGACGGACTTTTCATATTTGGAACTCCAGCGACGTCGGTAATTGCACTGGGATCCAAGAAATTCCATATTTATCGACTCTCTGAAGGTTTAGGTACCAGAGGCTGGAACTTAAATCCCCTGCAATTTCCGTGTGGTATTCATTTGTGTGTTACAAAAGTTCACACTCAGCCGGGCGTTGCTGACCAATTTTTGAACGATGTTACAGAAGTTTTGGCCGAAATTGCTAAAAATCCGGATCTCCAAGTGGAAGGAATGGTAAATAATATTTATTTCTATCTCTGAAAATTCAATTCAATTATGTGTCTCACTTTAGATCATTTGAATCTTGAGTTTTTGTTCTTGGTGCTAATTGATGATTTTTTTTTAATTCTCAGCTCGCCATGTACGGAACTAGCCAAGCAATACCTGACCGTAGCGTGGTTGGTGAATTTGGCAAATTGTTTCTCGATTCTGTTTACTCTACTCCCGAAAAATAAGTATAAATCCTTCAAATACAAGATGCAAATGTTTGTGCCATGAAAAAAAATGCACTACTCGGAGGGACCTTGTGTGCAGAAATGAAAATTCCATGATTCCGAACTGATTGTTCAAGCTAAATATATTTTTGCCTTGTTTTTATTTATACAACTGTACCTGCGAGACTATTGTAATTAAAATGCCATTCCGTTTATACAAGAAAAACAATCTACTTCTATTTCTCGTTCTTGTTTTTTCAAACCTTTTTAAAATACAACTAACGATTTATCACTGGTCTCAAAGACGTCAGTAAAAACTACAACACTTTGACTTGTTATGACTTTTATGAAGAATCATTTTTCCATAGCCCCAATTCATTTATGTTTCAAGTTTATTTTTTTAAATATCTCAATCGTATTTATTGTTTGTTGAAAATTGACAATCAAATTTTTGAGAAAAAAAAATAGAGATTTTCAACAGATAATTAAGACATTTTTTTATTGAAAAGAACGGCACTTTGTGACTTCATTACTGATTAATTTAAGGATTGTCTCGATGAAAACGGCACAACTCAATCCGATCTTGACTTCATTCTCTACTACGAGTATTAATACGTTTAATTGGTATTATGAGTTTGCAAATAGTTTTGAAAATGCATAGTTACATGGAATTCTGAATATATTTGAGGTCGTAATTTAAGGTTGACTAAAGATGTGGAAGTACTCAATAAAGAGGCACGAGCTCTATTTTCATAGCGCATATCGGATATGATGTACAACGGGAATATGTTCGAAGCATAGCACCCTGGATTCTCTTCTGTTCGAGTAGTACGCTCGGCGACCGCGAATATTTCAGAAATTCAAGCATCGAAGGCACTCCGAACGCATTGTTGAATGACATTAATATGCTATCGCGTTATGAGAAACCGTGTGCGAACTATCGATTTATCTGAAATATTAATTCATCGCCTCCGAGACTCGTACCTCAATGAGATTTTCTCAAATAATCCAATTTGCTTTACTTTCTTCTGTTTTTTTTTTTGTATCAACAATATTTTTGTTTTCTTGGTTGAATTGACAGAGAAAATCCCCAATGTCATAACGTTGAATGATTGCTGTCGATGATATTTATTCCCATGTACCAAAACAAATACAATACGTAACTTTGTAGGATATTTATTCGACAATATGTTTATGTATTAGGAATCTACATAAAAATGGAACGACTTATAAAATATATATGTTGAGTTTGGAAGAAATAGTATGCATAAGTAATACGCATTTGAAATATTTTTATCACGATTCTTCCAAACGCCACAAACATATTCTCAATTCTTCTCTGCTCCTCCAATACAGATCACCGCATTGTCAACTAGGTTTTAGAAAACTACGGTCCCATATTCTTTAAGGTAATAATATTATCGGACATACATGCTACACCCTAAAATTCGCCTTGCGAAACGTTTTCTCAGAATACCCTGGAGCACTCTCAATCGAAGAGCATTTTTCTTAACAAAAAATATGATATTTATACCGTTTAAGAAAAAATGAATTAAGTTCGAGGAATCTGCGACCTCCTGAAATAACTGCGCTCAAAATAACAGATTTACAAATATCACTAATAAATCATCGGCCATTTAAATAACCGTGACAAATATAACCGATGGTTAAAATAACTATGACCATAATAACTGCGGTGTAAAATAAGCCATTTTTATGATTTTCATATTTTTGTTTTCGATAGAACTGCTGATAAATGTGTGTTAGTACATCAGACATTTATTGTTCGATTAAAATTACAAAATTACTATTACGCGATGAAGGGTTTGTTTCTTTATTTTCTTGCGATTAGGTTTGAAAAGAATTTTTTTTTTTTCATTGCTTCAGTTTTTTGGATATTTACACCGGTTACAATGTTTGTGATTATTTTCCTCTTTTTTTAAAGTTATTTTGGTCAAAACTATTTTACTAAAAAATATAGTGATTCGATGTAGATTATACAGGAAAAATGCAGCCCCCAAAAGTGTATAATTCATCTTGTTTTGCATCATTGAAAAATAAATCATTTTTTTTACAGGAGCGTTCAAATTAATCGAAACATTATTTTAAAAAAGAGCTTTCGTGATGGATGTAGCGAATGAGAAAGCAATATGTAAATTTTGTATTGCCGCTATTTTATATATCATGAAAAAAATTCAATATCTTTGTGGCGATGCCTGTTGCCCTTCTTAAATTCGAATGTAAGAGGATTTTTTTTCTAATTTCATTGTTTACCAACCGTGGTATGATGTTCAGTCATGGTCAAAGTATGCACGTAACCACTTAAATTAATATCCACCAAGTTTTACTATTTTAACACTCCCCCATGAATTGAACAAACATTGCGTTACAATCGATTGTTAACATACATAAATTTTTTAATAAAGGAAAGAAAAAAATGTCTCTTAATTGTTTTAATATCTTATCCGTTGATTTTTTTCTGCCGAGGGACTTTGAATTTGGATGTGCGAGGAGTTTTCTCGTTTTGGAAATACCGCACTGTTTTTTCAAATCGAATCTTGGGTCTCCATCTGCTGTTGGTCTCAGGCCTTAAGCTTATATGAAAATGCCATGGCGTCTCTGACAAAGTCCGCACATTCGCGAGCCGAATACCTTAAATCCTTGGGCGTCTCTCCACCCACCTACGCAACTCACCCTGTCTCATACATCGTTCTATATCCGGACGTAACTCTGCCCTATCGCTTACCCTCGTCTCTTCTCGTCTCCTTCCAGACCAAAACTGAGAAAGAGAGGAAGAGCAGAGGATTTTTGTATCACCAAGTATCGTTTCATCACTCGCCATGATCAGTCAGGCTTCGGTTTATAACGACAATATAAGCAATCGAACCCTCATAAATCACCAACGGTATCCAATTTTTCCGAGGCTTATACCTGATCCTTTTATTTTTTAATTTCCACTCTTTTGGATAAACGTTCTTAAACTGGGTTTAATCGAATCAGGTTGAATTAACTCTACTCATTTTCACCAAATAACGAGTAATTACTTTATGTGTGAAGTGAATTTATTTTTATTTCTATTTTTGATGTTCTTGCACATGCCCTTGCGGTTTTTTACAAGCCCATCACTTTCCCCTGCTTCATTAACTTCCACGTTGCGGTGCGACCCTCTAAGATTGCACTGCTGCTGTAACACATTTGAACGAGGGCCGACCAAAACTGTGCGAAACTGGCTGAGGGTCTGGATATATTTTTAATGAATTCCATGGTTGGTCAGCATCATCGGAAATAGAAACAAACTGCTCTTCGCCTAGTAATCTATGTGCCAGCAATTGTATGGCTAAACGGTTTCCGAACCAAGTATTGGCTTCGCGGCCGCGGCCCCTTGACATAGGCAATCACTGAAGCTGACCGTGTTCTTATCGCTATCTTCGTGACCACGAACTTTTCCAATCTTTTAATTACAAATTGTTCAAAATTTAATTCAACGTATATTGTGTTACAATGTATAAACACTCTACTTATTTCTATTTTATGAAGCTACCACGAGATCCAAAATACGCAACAGTGCACCAGAATAGACGAACAAACCACTGTCGTTTTCGAAGCTTTTTCCTATTAGAATTATTTACCGCTTCCTTACACCCAAACCACCACCTATCGCCGTATCTTTCATCGCCTTGTCCTCTAACCAATGCGAGTTCACGAAAAGGTATTACTTATTGCACCATGAGTCGGTGAACAAATTAGGGTGTTACAAGAGGACGACATGTCCGGGGATGAGCCGAGGAAAAAGGGTGGCTTATCGGGCCTCGAAACCCCGGAATTTTCGTTTCCCAATGTCCTAGAATAAGGAAGTTTCATTCTGCTAGGGTTACGGTACATTCCAAGTCATGACTAAGAATTTTTCCAACATTCTTGGATTTCGGGGAGGAGATCAGGGTTCTAAGCTACTGTTTCACAATGTCTTTGAAAAAAATGACTAAAGTAGGTCGATAAAAGCTCTTAGTATATTGTGTATAAAGCATCTCAATCTGGGGATCTTGAAAAGAATAAATAAATGTTTTGTTATTCTGAAGTAGTTCCATCTCAATTTTGACAACATCTAATTTTACCAAGAGCCTCAAGATTTGATGAGCTTGTAATATAATCACTCATAACTTAAACGTTCCTTTTTCCTCTTTTTCATCTTTTGTTCAATTTTTTCAAACGTTCACAATTATTTCTGAGTAACGCTCGATGATGAATTTTCATATTTATGAAAACGTTTTTATGGACAGATCACTCTTGTTTATGTTCTAATAACCCCAAGAAAGCTGAACGAGCCGTGCGAAAAGCTGGAAAATAATGGGGCGTCTAATTGATTCAATTACTGCTAAGAGATCGCCTAAGTACGAAGTGCTCAAAAATTTGACGCATCCGGAGAGTCTACCACTTTTGTATTGATGAAATTGCTCCAATATTAAATAACAAGGATATCGAAATATTGATTTCTACGAGGGAGTCTCCCGATGACAGGGTCGTGAGAAATTATTTTTAAAAATATTTTGAGAAAGTAGACTTGAATGTTAAAAGTGTCGTTTGTAAGATCATTTTATTGAGTTCACACAAAAGCAAAGTACATACTAGTTATTATTTATAAATATAAAATATACAAACTTTTTCGGAGCTAGGTTTCATTTACGATTTCAAAAATATTTTTAATAATTCATGAAAATGCATAAGGTAGGTTTAATTTTGTTAGCTTGGACGCAAATAATTATATGTCATGTTGTGGATTCAATAATATACAGTAAAATAATATTTATCCGGAGGTAAGCCCTTGTAGCTGATTAACAGGTGACTGCTTCGCACAAAATGCTGTCATAAAAGTATCTTTCAAAGACGATTCTCCAATAGAACTAGGATAATTCTTATGTCTGAAAAAATACGTTTCATTATTTCAAAATACATAATTGGATCATTCTGCACGTTCACTTATCAGCTAATAAAACTCTTTGCATCCATTAAAACCCTGGGACATGGAGTTTCAATTTTTAAAAATGTTTGTTTCATTCAAAATGCGTTTACATATAGGAATTTTAATTTCTTTGAACAATTTTTTTTTATCAAAGCATATTAAATTATTAAATATGGTTAAAAGAAACAATAATAATAAAAGCGTGTCCAAATACTGAGAAATAATGCTGCATTCTCATTGTAGTAACAAAGTCTCGTCTTACAGCGTAGAATCGATCTTACCACAGTAAATAATTTCCGTTTAGGTACTTCCTTCCACTTACCACTAAGTACAATTGAGAAGTGCCAACAGTCAATACAAGAGTTAAACTAACCTCCAGCATTAACATGGCGAATTTATGTATCTCCGGTTTCGAAGTACAGCGTAGCATGTAATTCGTAAATAGAGCTCTTCAACACAAATAAAAATACAGTAGAGTCCCCTTTGTGACGGCGTTTAATGTCTCGTTTCCCCTTCTCTAGGCACACAAGTCGGTGCACAGCAGTTGAAGTAGCTCACAGTCGCATTCGTTATAAAATCTATTCAAAATATGTTGATAACTCATTATAAAATAAAACGTATAAATAATTTGATGAATAAACATTTTTTATTCAGATTTTATGGATGGTGCAAATTGAAATGCCGTTTGGGTCTTGAATTATTGATGATCAATAATAATTGAGATAATTTGTTGGAATAAATTTATGTGGACACGAGTATGACACCCTAGCTGTGAAATATCGTCGATAATGCAACAGTGATATTAGTAACAATTATGAACCATTTTACCAAAATTTAGTAATTGAAAATGACGAAATTACATCTCTTATCAATTCACGAGAATATCTGTAACTTTTTTTAAATTAACAAACGATGACCCCCCCCCTCTACTCATTTGATTTGCTTTCTTTTTATTATTGAACTGGCGACTCGTATTATTTATTTATCTGAAATTTTAAATCACTGGTTAATTTTTAAATCGTGTGTCATGGAAAATTTGATGTATTTTGTTCGGGTTTTCGTAGTAAACAGTTTATCGCTGTAATCATTGTGCAACCATCGTATTCGCTTTTATAAACTCCCTCCCTATAAAAGATTCTTCAAAATCGGTTCAGTGAATTTCGTGTGAAAAGCGACCAAATACCTTTTTGCAGTAGAGATTTATATGGAGATGTGCAGTTGACCTAAATTCGAAGAGCAAGCCCAGTCTTTTTGAGCCGATGCATATTAACGAGCCGGCGAATATGTACCTAATTAAAGACTCCCAGATGAAATGAGAAATGTAATGGGATATCGAATTGTTATCCGGTGAGGAGGGGGATTTAATGAAAAGAACTTTAGGAATTGAACTGAGACAATTTTGTTGAATGGTGGAGCGAGTGATATGGTAAAAGAAAAGAGGAAAACATGTTGAGATGATATCCGTTAAACGTTATGATGGCGTGTCCGTGTCAGTCTCTGAATATTCGTTAACGTTTTCCAATGTTTCAGAAAACCGGGTGGAAAGACGAGATGCAGCCAGACTCAGTGATAATCCTGGATTATCCGATAATAAAAACGACAGAGAGTTTCCAAGCTTTAATGAAAAACTAACATCCCTTTTGATCCACAGAAGAACGTGTAGCTGCTTTAGAATCCTGCGGGATAGCGCATTCCATGATGAATTGAGTTGGCTGCGTCAACTCTGACACTAAGGTTCTTTTCTTTTTATTGCTAGAATGTGGATTAAATATTTACACAATATATTTCGATTACTGCCCACTGAACTTGAGACAGAAAGTAGACTAATATTTGGACTTGAAGAGGTTTTTTACATACATTCTCACTCGAACCTTTTGTTCAATCAGAATTTCGTTCTTTGATCTATAAAAATATCTATAGGCTTTACGGTCGTCAAACCAAGCTTTCTCCTGTCCTTCGTTTAAAAACTTGTTTTACTGATAAATTGTGCAATATGCTATAGGAATTGGGCCATCTTTGGAAAATTTATCTTTCTCAATATATGTGGAAGCTACTTTTCCGGCCATTTCTCTTAAACTGTTTCTTATCGCAGATAAAAGAGGAGCCACCCTTACGATGATATATTCTTATCTCGCATAAAATATGAGAGTTTTCTTTTCGTATACATGGCAATTGAAAAATCAATGGATAATGTAATAGAAAAATACCGTTAGACGTCCCGTGATGCCAAACGTAGAATAAACATTGCATTCACTCTTATTTAAAAAATGTTTTTTTTTTCTTTTCAATTATTATTACAGATGCTTGTGAATGTAATTGACGGGTTCCGTTTCCAAGAACGAAGATAATTAAAATTATGGAATTTAACCATGTGGTAATGATTTTAGGGAAAAACATTATTCTTTACACTGAGAAAAGAGTTTAATCAACTTTAATCTTCAAAATGGCTTAAGAAAATAAAAAATCAATAAATCATCAAGAGAAGCGATTTATTTAATGAACCGCCAAGAAATTTTCGTTCGTTTGGATTTTGTTGAATCGACATATTCCACTTAATAAAATAAGTAATTAGCACAATTAAATATTACATAGAACATATTTTACGAACTCATTTAGTTGAAACTTTTCTCGCTGTAAGAAAAATAGCTGGTCATCGAGAAAAAAAAAAAATATGTCCGCCCTTAACGAATCGAAGGAACGAAAGACGAGATAACTTAGCTACCGGTTGCTTTTAATTAAAACTTCAATACAAATAAAGTAGAAAAAATAGTTCCAATTAAAGTGAAAGCTATTGAATGACTTGATAAAAAAATTAAAAAAAAAAAAAAAAAAACATACAAAGCAATCTTAATTATTCGCAAAGTAATTTAAAAATTAGATTCACCCCTATTGGTGGGCGGGCTTAATTAGGAAATGAATTATCTTTTTTCCTCGTTTGTATGTGCAAGTACGAATTATCGTATATGAGCAGCATCGGATCGAATCCTATCAAGCGAGGGTCTTCTTATGGGGATGTGATTGCAGCTACAGAATAGAAATTGTCGTTGTGTTATATAGTTCCCCAACGTGAAATTGTGGACCGCGCGCACTCGCGCTTTCCAGCTTAGTCAGTCCGCAGTTGAGTCGAAGCGTGCTTTGCGCGCTGGTCGCTTCGATCATCTCTTCAGTTTTTCCTCCGAACGACGAATCGCGCATACAATCGACGACCACGGGAAATTTTTTTTAGTGTTTCGTTCTATACCAAAAAAGTAATCACAATCATTTTATAATTGAGTTGGTTTCACTTTGCTGTTATCGGTACAGCATCACTGAGAAAAAATTATTATTTTCTAGCATCGTTTTTATTATGATAATAATAATAATTGTGAATCAATTAATAGATGCGAACTATTTGCATTTTACATTAAATCAGCAATCGGGCTTCACACTAGTCAAACGAGTGCTAAATTTCTACAATGGTCCATGCAAGAGTTTTTTGCGAAATTCACAAAAACTTCAAATTATAATCGGAATATTTCACTATGTCAAATTTTTGTTTGGATTTTTTTAAAAAACACACGAACGAAATCTACCAATTTTAATACATCACAACTTATTTTGGTCCTTAAATAATACCAATAACGAATTCATTGAGTATATATTTTTTAAAGGTCGATGCCTTTAATGCTGCAGCCAATCGTTCAATGGTCAGAAATTTTTTTTTCACAAATAACCTTCAAGATAATTTCAGTGGTGCATTCAGCTGATTGCAAAAATGAATTGATCTTTAAAAAACGTCAAAAAACATGTGCCATCACGGAAAGTCCTATTTATCAAACGATGGTTTTTGCAATCTACTGTTTTTAAGATTTTTTTAGGCTAAGAACACATTTCGTAATACACATGGATCTTCAGTCAATGCATTAAAATTTGCTCTAGTGTGAAACGCAGTGGTTGCCTCAACTCTTGTAATTTAATTGTTATCGTCTTTATTATTATTATTATTATTATTGTTGTTTTTGATTCCATATCAAATCCGGATATAACTATCGCCAATTGTGCTAGGAGATAGAAAAATGTTTGTATTTCTATTACAATTCTGTTATTATTCTGAATACAGATAATATAATGAGTTAAATATTTTAATTAAATTTTTTTTTTTTTTCGAGATTCGCGCTAGTTAAGCGGGAGGAGTACATTTTCGTTCGACAAAAAAAAAACAAAAATTTGATTATAACTACTGCGATTATTTGTTTTAGTATCAGATAAATTTTTTGTTAATTATATAGACTTTGATTATTATAATTTATGATTTTACTCAACGTAAATATTGGTCTTAGGTGTGAAGAACTCAGTTTAATTCGTGGGTTTATTGTAATTTTTTAGTCTGGTCACGATATGCAGTGATGTACAGGTAGGTAAACTTTTGATAATTTTTTTTTTTGTACAGTTTTCCATTACAGGCAAATTTGAAATATTTTCTGTCGTTTTTCAAAGTCGTTTATATTTTTCTTAGCATCATTAAAGAAAAAAAATGAAGACTTCTCAGTAAATACACATAATTTCGTAAGATTTTTATGCTTCAATTTATTTATGACGTAAATATCCACTTTTGGAGAGTTTTTTTACATGAGAATGTCAGGTGAATAAAACAAAATGTGACGGATTCTGTTATTTTTGGTACAAGTTCACCCAGACAGCCAATGAAGAAAATTGTTGGCATGATTGGTAATTCTCTGGTCCAGAGATTTGTATGAAGATTATTTTCCAGACTCTTTCGCATATCAAGCATCCTGAGTGTCCTATGTGTGTGTATATCTATAGATATGCAAAAAAGGCCTCTATTATCATCAAATCTGATAGGTTGACTCCTCGGACTCTGAGTACGCGCCGTATAATGCGTGGCTCGAAACGTCGCGACGCTCGCGCTATATACGCCCTCATAGCAGAGCCGTACAAGCAGTATCGTGGTAACGCGCGTGCTGTTCTGGTCGCAAGCCCGCGCATTCTTTCCTCTCTGAATCGGATCCGTTCGTACAATAAAATATCCAGAAATATTTCTATCCTTACAAGTACTTTTATGTGTTTCTATCAACAATAATAATTCGATATAATTCAAATAAACACGAATTATGAGACAGTGAAAGTTTAGCAGCTTTTTTTTCATTAAACTCAGGTAAGCTTGTCACAATCTATTTAAAAACTTATCATATTTCTGTCAGCTTTTAACCCTTGAACACATGGTGAACACTTGAATAAAAAATAGTGGATAATGTCGTGACATTAATTATGTTAAAAAATCTAAAATGGAATTAGGAAAATAAGAAGTGTGAAAATTCAAATTACTGTTTGTAATTCATTTTAACTGATTGGGAATTTGGTGATTCGTCAATTAAAAAATTTCACTGCAAAATAGTTTCAAAGATCTATTTCCATGTGAAAATTCATGTGAAAAAAATTACTGTGAATTAATTTAAAAAATTACATGTGAAAAAAAATAATTAACGAATTTTTTTAATTTAAAAGATAAAACAACTTGTTGAATAACATTAAAAAATCACTCTATGAGTTTTGCGAAAAAAGAAATTCGCGGCTATTGAGGTTTCGAAGTACTGTCAATAAAATTGAATTATCGCATCAGGCAGGAAATTAAGTGGGTAGTTGTGTTCGAATTTGTCAAATGATAACTGTATAAAGGTTAAACAACTACTTGAAAATAAGATCAATAATACTAGAGGGTAAGATAGTGTAAAAATCATGAATTTCGTGAATTGGGATATAAGGGATGCCAGCTTCCGAGTTTTAGATCCTCTTGAGCATCCCCTAGCAGTTTTTTTTTTCTTGCAAAGATTTTTGACGGTTTCGCGCTCAATTTCAGGCCGGGGTGGAACGTATGACATCGCGAGTATACACAAGGCGATATGAATTGAAGGATGATAATGAAAATCAACTTTTGCTTATTTCTATCACATAACATTCACACGATAATAACCGAGCGAAATGTTTTGCAGTTATTCAATGACCTCGAGAGCTTATTCAAAGAATAAATGTAACTGAGGTTTTTAGCGAATTTTATTATTTCTGCCAAAATATAATATTTAATCAATTTATCAACAGAACAATGAATTACTGAAGAAAATATTGCATTTCTCATTTTTTCTTTGATTAGAAAAACACACGAAAAGTTATTGAATAATACGTCTTTACATCTTCTCTCGAATCATTTTGCCCCGCTTATAGTTTTTTGAACACAATTAAATCTGCAAAATTTACGTCTCATAGGAATCCTGGGACTTTATAACAACGCGTTTCAAGCCGCGGGTGGTTGGAAGCATTATTTCAGAGTGTAGTACGAATGGAAATTGAGTAATTTTTGTATTCCACCTACAGGCAGAAAAGCTTTGTTTCAAGAGTATTATAACTGTGATAGAAAGTATAGGCATATATTTTTACTAACACCTTGAAAGAGTGCTGAGGAAACTGCACTCGGCTATGAAGCGCACTATTGACCTTCATAATTGGGTTTAGTGTATGCAATAAATGTTGAAATACAGTAAAAATGGGAAAGTAATTAATTGCAGTATTACCAAAGCATAAATATTCGAATAATTTTTGTGAAAATATTTATTCCAAATATAATTTTAAGAATGGTTGTTAGTTTATTATCGAAACGAATTAAAAACGGAAAATAGTTATGTTATACGAATTTCAAATAAAAGAAAATAGGAGTAAAAGCTTTTTGACATTACGTGTCAAAGTTTTTCCAATCGTTTAGAATTTTTAGAGGCTCCTTAAATGTATTGTGAGTTCCACTGATTCGTACACTGTACTCGTTTTCTGTCTCACCAAATGCCGTGAGAGAACGTGGTGATCTATGTGAAGAATACGAGGACAGGAACGACTCTTCGCAAAATTTCTACTCATAGCAATCATTGGCAATTTGACAGTACTTACAGTCCATATGGAAACGTGACTATTTCCGATGGAGTTTATATTCTCCGAAAATTTTCATCCACTTTTTAGTAGAACGATGGACAGTAGACTCCAGAAGATATGGAGCGGGACTAAATAATTTGCAGAGCACTATTCGCGCGAAGATTATTTAACTGTAACTATTGCATGTGTGTGGATGTAATTTTAAAACGAAGTAAATTGTGTGACGCTGAAGACAAAAGCTCGTGACTACGGTCATCTTTTATGATTTCCCACTGGATTTTTGTCCAACGAGATAAAGAGAAAATCATATTGCAGAGTGATCGTTTCATGCATGAAATTCGATTTGCATATTTTTATTTATTTCCTATACATTTGGAATATTGGATTGTTTAAAAAATGTTTATACATTGTTATTGCTTGCTATTCATATTTTGCTATGTTTCGTTTTTTGTACCACTGATAACATTTTTCTTTTATTCCTTCAGAATTTTCCATTCTATAGTTTATATGTTTATTCTTTAAATTATTCTATTTCATGGAAAGCACGTGCAATATACGCAGCATATATTACAAAATTCAGAGTTATATGCGAATACTCCAGGGCACAAGTGCTATGGGACATTTCATGTAAAGTGGATGAAAGTTTTTTAGCAGAAGGGTCAGCAAATCTGATCCTCTTCCGAAATTTATTCCCTTTTCACTATTCAAGGAGGCATCTTTTTACCATGTAAACAGCCCTACTTTGTACAGTACAAAAAAAATTTTTTTACATTGCAAAGAGATTTATCATGCTTCGGATTTTTATGCTCCATCCATTGGGTACGAAAGGGTGGGACGAGCGATTCCATAAATTATAGCTTCGGACCGATAACCAGACTAATATGTGGTAAGGATGCAGAACGTATCTGCCGAGTTCTAAACTATAAGGAACGATGACTTTTCAACTGTATACAGGGAGAGCGTTTGGACATTTTCCACTGTACATTTTTGGAATCTTTTTTTTTTTTTCTTTCGCTCACACCGTCCACAATACGCCAACGAATATTTTTTCTGGTCCACTTCCACTTTCTGGAAACCTTATGAGATTAACAATTATAAATAAATGTTCAAGTTTCTTATTGCATTGCAAAATTTGTCAAACAAAAACGAAGTCAAGTTATACAATGGAGAATATTGATAAATTATCAAAAACTAATTAGTGTGTGAATTATTTATATGACAATTATTAAAACATTAATGTCGGCGCTTATTATCGTTTGAACAATATTTTTTATTTGCTTTTCATGCCTGTTTTGCAATAGTCAATGTAGCTTTCGAGCTTTAATCACCGTTCTTCAATCATCCGTATTATTACAACCATATACCTATTATGCTCGATGATTATATTGGAATTACGTTCGATCTCCGGCAATCATTGCAGAGGAAGTTACATATAAAATATTATGCATGGGAGAAGTTCAGGATAAACGAATTCGTCAAAGTTATAAAGGAAAACGAAATTTCTATTTCTCGAAGAAAACACATCATTTTCAAAATCTCATAATATAGAAATGCATATTATTATTATTGAATTGTTTACAAGAATCGGAGGTTTAGCGATGAAATAGTGGAGCCAAAACTGTCTCAGAATATCGAGAAAAACTTTTCCCACGAGCTAATAGCGTCCAATTGTTTTTTGTTTTTTAATTCCCATTGTGAACCGTGTTCTTTGTCTCGCCGTAGACTTTCAAGCTCGCCAAATATCCCTGGAGAAACTAGATAGACCTGACACAGTAAACCGCAAAAAGGAGGAAAACGTTTATTTTCTCAGTTTGACGGGGAAAAAAATGGTGGACAGATGTGGACCATCCAACGGGATTCGTTGATCTTGCTCAACACTTTGTGGTGAAGCACGAGTTTTCGCGTAAATCGTCAGAAGGAAACGTACGCTATGTACACTGGCTCATGTATACCTTGTAAATACATATATACATATATATACTAAGTATTATATAGCGAAGCGAAGAGTAGAGAATCGTGTTCCACAGAGTATTTTTTGTGAGACTTTTTGGAGCTGAGTGGTTCATGAGCAATAACCCTCAGCTAAATTCCAAATGTCCTAAAAAAAACTATATAGATATACCAAATGCTTTATTGGTCTACAAAAAATCGTGATAAATTGTCCCAGGTGAGTAGGGTCAAGTAGAATTTGGATCTGCAGGTTTAATCACGTCTTGAATATATATTTTCATTCGAACATTATATTTCATGAAAATTTTACTATTTTTAACTCTTCGACTGCACACCTTCACTTTATTTCTTAAACGCTACCTCTAAGAAGAAAACGGTGAGATTTTAAATTATCAGGGATGATTTTTCAATGTCAAACTGTTCCCAAATGATTATTCATCGTTACAGGTGGAACGTTAAATTGTATTTTACACGAAATCCAGGAAAACGGTGCAGCCGAAGGGTTAATCATTTTGAGTGTAAATCGAAGCAATGATTCGTAGACGCCTTTTCTTTTGCCTTCACTGTCTGGATTCTCAAGAATTTTCGTGTATTGATTGTTGGTTTAATTATTATGAGGAATTTCAAAGGGTATCTTCAATCTTGGGTTTCCGTTAATATCACAGACTAAATTTCTATTGTTATAAGTATCGTCGTTCGTTGTTTGCTTTCACTGAGCTCAGGGCCACAGCAAGTTCGAGCATCATGACCGTGTTTACCTTTTTTCTTTTGTTTTTTTTCTATCTCTATAGTATTATCATCACAATAATAATTAACCTTCGATGATAAATTCGAGTATGTTTGATTTACCGTGTGTATTTTGATGGGAAACGTATTATTATCGATTGCTCATGTGACACATTTATTCTTTGCTTTTTTCGGCGACTCTTTCTTATCCTCTGGATTCAATGCATCTCATTGCATTGTCCCGTCGAATAATGTTAGTGCTCACTGTATTTGTATAAAATGAAACAAGAACCGGTGCCATTATGTATGTTCGTAGTGATTTCAGATTTATAAACCACACGCTGCAAGCGTTTGTTTATTTCACTTTCCAGTATACAAATATCCTCATGAATTTGTCAGCCGACTCGCATCCCTTATTTTTCATGGATCCTCCAACAGAATTGTATTTCTATACACGTATCGAATCAACAACTTGTAATAATTTCTGATAAACATAAACTCGTACTAGTGTAATTGTCCTAGATTTACGAAAATTTAATTATATCTCGATTTATATATTATCGAGATAAATAACAATTATATTGTTGCAGTGTGAAAAGAGAACTTGATGAATGAAGTGTGGATTCACTTCAGTGGAAGTGGAAGTAGAATGGAAATTGGATGGAAGTGGAAGTGGAATGAAGTGGATGAAGTGTGGATGGATGAAGTGTGGAGATTTTTTTATTAAATACGATTACCGAAATGCTCGAATACTATATGTGAAAAAAAGTTAATTTGACTTCGATTCCTGGAAATATTGAGAGTTATTCCTGTTTTTTTTCTCCACTGATTATTTAACATAAGAATTTAATTTTTGAGCGACGGGAGCATTGAATAAAAATTAAAAACCACAAGTCTTGGACTCGCTTCGTGTCAACCGATCAAAAATTTACTACAATTTATCAATGGAAATTATTTTTTTTTCTTTTTAATGATATGGTTTGTTATTTTTATTTTTTATTAAATCCTCGCGTCTTTTATTAAAATATTCTCGCCTTCAAAGAGTTTAGCAAAACTTCGACTAATCGACCAGGTATGCGAACATCCTTAGGTTCGTTGGCAAAGGGTTCAAACCGCGTGTATCGTAATAATTCATCTTGGAAAGTGTTTAATACTCTGTAGAATAGAGTAAGTGGAGTAGGAGTAGGAGGAGGGTGTGTGTGTGTGTATTGATGCCTATTTGACCATTGTATATTTCACTTTGAAACGTTGGCTGCGCGTGATTGAGGTCGAGGGTCAAAATATGGGGGAAAGGAAGTCTCAAGAATGAGAAATTGGAACAACGAACTACACGCAACTCGGTGGGACAAGTGCGAATAAGTCTTCATACCCTTCGCCCATATGTTGAGCACGTTAAACATTTTTCCTTTTTATTCGTTGACCTATAGTCTTCGGATTCCATCCTTCATGCTGGGGCGGGAGGGGGGGGGGGTCAGAAAAGGGGACAAAAGGAACGCTCTCAAGATTCCTTCTCGATCGGATGCGAAATGGAATTCGATATATAAGTTTCATCAAAGTGTTGACTCTTCCCGACTGCGAATAAAGGCCATCGACATTCTTGTTTATTCGTGCTCTGAATTTTATTATTCGTCAGTCTTCAGATAACAAAACTTTAAATATTCAAACATTCCTCAATTCATAAAAACAAATGAGATTTTATCTACAGTCCTTTTATTTTATAATCGCTAAGCTTGGTTAACACTAGTTTCACAAAGGATATCAATTTGACGGATTTCCGGTGCGAAATTGCTAGCCTCTTCAAAAAGGGCAAAATATATTGTGTCAGAATCGAAATCGATTGTTTAAATTTCTGAGAAACTGAACGACTAATAATTGTCTAGTCATACAATTTTCGACCGAGAGAACAATTTTTATACCAACTTTCAATTTTATGATATTGAGAATTTGATTACAACAGCCAATTTATTTTTATTGTTTGCTCAAAATTTTGTGAATGCTTTGAATGAAGATCACGATTTTTCAACGAATCATTAGCTCTACAAAAAGCCAGTTTTATATATAATAAAATATTATTTGAAGACACAGTATTCACTGATACGAACTCAGTCGAAGTTCATTTAAATAATCAATAAATCGAGCAATTGGGGCTTAAAAACGCAAAAAATAGGTAAACACCGCAAACATGGCTAAATATTTGAAAGATTCTTTTGATAATGTATTCTTGAGGGAGCATGTCCCCAGGTGTTTTAAGATCATTTCTTAGAAAAAAGCTAAAATGGCTTATATTGGAGGAATTTTCAAGGGAAGCCAAACTATGATGGAAAGAATTCCTTTCAAGCGCGTGTTTTGTGAACAATATTCGACGAACAAACACGAAGGAAGTTCTTTGGTCGTCTCGTTCGAACCTCTTGTACATCGGAGATGTTTATGATAGAAAAATACACACGTGTCAAGATCGTGTCCATCGAGCAACACCTCGCGGGAATAAGGACATCAAGGAGACGAAGAAACACAATAAAAATAAAAATGGAAAATAGAAAAAAAATTATATGAAGGGCAAAAGCAACTCCTACTACCGATCATTGTATTTTCGTGTTCTTTTTTTCATTTTGTCTTGTCAACTCGATGGTGTAGCTCGTGTCAAGTGTACTATAGTTATAACAATATACGAATGAAGACATGATCGTGGGCCGGAGGGTTCGTTGGTAAGCTTGTTTTTCGATAAGAGCACCTCTTTTGTCAGTTCCTACACTACAATGACACCTCCGCCGAAGTATCAAAGCTTCGAACACATTTTTCACATTCACTGTTAGCCTTTGACAATCTTTGTTCTCTTGGGTCTATAAATCTTCTCTCTCTTCGTCTAGATAAATCCGTAAGGATACATATAACTCGATTAACAACATCCTTTTACACCCTTTGATACGAAAATATGAAACTTGGTGTGATGTTGCAAATTCAAACTCGTGTACTATAGCGATTGATGCCGTTTATTTTCACCTCTGCGTTTTGAATTTATATCGTAAGGTTAATTTTGCCATATAAATTCTAATTAGATCTCGATAAAACTGAACACGTTAATCGAGACAACGTAGAAAAGTACAAGGCCGTGGTTCTATTGCTTTCTTCTTTGTACTACCGATTAAAAGTCGATCAGTTAACTTCATTATTCCGTAGGAATAGAAACCGTATTTGAAAATGTACCTTTAATATTTTCAAGAGACGAATTGAACGATTTCTAATATAATCTAAGTGATAATATTTATTCAATTAATCATCTTAACGGGGACAAACGATAGAAGACACTCAGTGACTTTTCCAAAAAGTTAACAATTCCTGGGGATACTGAATCGATAATACAATATCACCTTTCATGGTGATTCCAATCTTGATGGCAAAGGTTTTTATCGAGAATTTGTGATTGTAATAACTGCTCATTTCAATGCGGTTATTATGATCACGCAAACGGAGCAATTTTAGTGGTTTACAGGCTCGATTAAGTTTGCCATGAGTAATCAAACTTTATTCGGAATCCTGCCAGACGCATAGACGAATAAAAAAGTAGGAGGTTGAAAGAGAAATAGAGGGAGAAAGCATACAGAAAAGATAGAAAGAAACAGAGAATAAGGCAGCATCCTAGAAATATTATTAATCGCAAGAAAGTAAAGTATGTTGGAGGAATGAGGGTGTAGACATTGAGGCAAAAAGAAAAATCCTCGTTTCTGCATAGTTTGCCTCGTCCAAACCATAAATTAAATATTTAAGAAAGACCCATATCTCTCATACTTTGGCGAGAAGAAAACTTCCTTTTTCCATTCTCTTCTTTCCTCAAATATCTCAACTCGCTTCACTGCTTTGTTTGAGATATTTTATTGTCAGAATATAATAATTCAAAACTTTATAATAAATAATCCATTTCAACATCAATACTGATGTTGAGATTTTAGAATTTTCACACGATAAATTTGATGTTTCAATTTTTCGTAATGATTTTTTGTCCTCGTCTCTTCGTGAATCTTTACTTCAAATCCTTACAACATTATATTATTGTCTAGAATAATAAACGAAAGAAACTATTGACTATCATTTTTTTAAGAATGAAATATGTGGGTGCAAAGTGTAACAATCAGCGACGAGACATCAATATAAAAATAAAATAAGAAAAATCGAAGATAAACGAGAAGGAATGGATAAGAAGCGAACGCTCGAACATAACAAAGTTATGATGAGTAAAAACAAATAAGTTCGTCTGAAAGAAAGCTTCGACATTAAACATGCGCCAGGGTTAAAGAAGACGTTTTATTATGACCGTAAAGAATCATCGTAAATAATAGAATCTTATGTTCGAATAAATTATAAAATAATGAGTATTGAGAATAAAATTAATAAACATTCCAGCATAAACTTTTTCTATTAGCCAGAAAGGCGAGACAAATCAAATGTCTCTCAAAAATCAAATTTGATCTTTGATAAAAAATGTTCTGAACAATGGAATACACGAATCCGAATTCTTCTTTGCAATGACCTTCAATAAATTTATCGTAGGGTGTTAGAAATGGACGAGACTGATGATATAAAGTAAATAAACTCGAAAATATTTATTATTCTCGACATAATGGAAAGAAAATAAGTAAGAAAGCATACACGTTAACATTTTTCCGAATTGAAATAGAAATATAGCTATGCAATGATAACTTTTTCGATTCGTACGATATTTTTATTTGTTATTTCAAAGAAAAAAAATGTTCAGTGTGGTTCAAAGATCGGAGTCTCAGAGCCATCGAAAACCAAAACCAACAGTCTGTCGAGTAACAACAGTAGACACACCTTAAATAGAAATTTTGAAGTTCTTCGAAAGGACGAAATATGTCTAACTTTTGGAGCTTGACCCATTTCATCAAAGTGTTCTTCTTCCGCTCGAGTGATTCTATCTAAACCCAATAATTTCTGGCGTCATCCCAGCTGTGGCCTGGCGGTGGGATAACTCCGTCGAGCAATTGAAGCAGTTCGGACTATAGAATTGTGATGAGGTGCAACTAAATATGAAACTTAAGACGTCGCACTAGGTGATAAATGTAAAAGTCACTTGTAGCTGCTGAGACAACCGACAGTTATTCGACGCTTGTGGAAATATTACGTTGATTGTCATATCAGGACATATGCAGGGGGCATGTTTGAAAGCAGGGAAGATTGAGGCTGCTCCGTTCTTCAAGAATACATTCAATCACGTCCTACAACTTAGAATTTAGTTTACCATGAAGACCAATAAATGGTTTTGTCATCATTTATTCTAAAAATCCAGTTGAATTTCGGAAAAATTGTTCTGGGCCTTAGTGATGCGCCCAAAAAATGAGGCCCACCACGAAAAGAATACTCTAATTTGATTTGTTTTCAATTTTAATACCATGAAAAATTTGGCATAGATATTTCGTTTTTTTAATCCCAAAACAGTTCTGTCTAAAGTATAAATATCGCAGAGATCCATATAAAGGCGATTTACAAGTGCCCATGGAGAATGAAGCCCATGGAGCAAAGGAATGGCCAACAGTAAACCGGATGCGCGATAGATGGCGTGAAAGGTGGCCATACATCCAATGTTCCAATCGTTGGGGTGTCTCTCTAGACTGGAGGGTAGTATATTCACTGCTGAAGGTATAAATCCGTTTCAATGTATAGCTCTCTGAGAAAGAGGAAAGGCGAGACAATTGGGGGCAATGGCTAAAAGAAGCAAGGACACTGATGGACGGCAGGGCTCAGGCTACTTCGCTACTTTAGCACAACATCTGCATTTCAGGATACCATTTTACACCAACACTATATTTACCTCATTTGAAATTGGAAATGAATTGGGAACTTTTCCTCCGCCAAATAGGATCAAATCCACTGAATGATAGGTTTGTTTATTCGTGAGAACATCAACTACTAGAAAATCCTATTCCAAGATAGGAATCCATTGATTTAAGTTTCACGAAACTATACAGTAAAACTGACTATCTTTTCTGAAAGTTTTCTAAATATTCAATGAGCTTGTAAATTAAAGTTCATTGTTATTAAACATCCCTTTACTTCCAAAATGAAGGTCTTCCAAAAGATCTTCCAGCATTTATCAATGATTTACTACTTCAGTGGTTACTTCTTCATCTTTAACCTAGTCGACAGTCTCGTCAATTCGAAATGGTGATTAAAAAAACTTGTACTTTCATTGTGAACAATATCCGGAGAGCAAACTCGTGGTGGTCTTGAGTGGTCCATAAGGATATCTTGAAGATAGTCTATATTAAAAAAGGGCAAAACTTAAGTGTACTCATAATGTATCTTTAAGACGACTCAACTTGGCTTTGAACCTTTCTACCTGCAGGTCCTTCTCGAGGATCGCAGATGGTACGTCCAATGTATACATGTAGACATGGGGCACAAAATTCTATATGGATATACTTATTACCCGGTGCACTCTCCCGTTATCAAACAATTTACCAAGTATACGAGAAACTCTACATTCTCTCACCTACATGATCGTGCGCTTGAAGTCTTGTATACTTTCTTCACGAAATGGCTCACATAATGTCTCCATAAATTCTCTTTTTTCTCGAAACATTAAGAACATCTTGCCTATTGCGAATTTGCAGCGTTCTTCAAGTTTCAAGCACGATTCAGTGTTGAACAAAAATAAAATAAGTGTCAATCAATTTTTCAGTTTTTTTCAAACGTTCCGAATCATTGCAAACAAATTTTTTCATTGTTACATGAAAAAAAATTGATATAAAGAAGAAGAAAAATTTAGTGCGTCTAAAAGGTTTCATTTCAATGTATTTTTTGATAATCACCATAGTATTTTGTCTCATAAACGAATATTTTGGGATTTTCGTGAAGGAAAACATTTCTCATTTTGACGGAGAGTTAAAAACCTCAAATTACGTTTGAAAAGTAACAATCTTGCGCATTCATTGCTCATGAATTATTCACCAACACGAACATAGTCACGAGTCAAATTATGTTTTCACTCATCGAAGCCTATACAGGATATCCAGATTCATCGGATCATGTTTGTTCGAGTAATTGTATAAAAAAATAATAATAAAAAAAAAAAAAACTATAAAATAACTGGATCCAATCGCTTTGGGGCGTTCGACGCCTCCGTCAGGAATAGAATATCGATCCCACTCAAAGTTGGTCGAAACTTGCCAAACTCTGAGGGTGGACGAAAGAGGATCAACCTTTATCAACCTACAGTTATGTTACACTCTAACCAACTTTTTCGATCGAAGTTACTGTCGCGAAACAAAACTAAAATTCTTGCATAGCATATCTGGCTTCTATTTATCTTGTTTCCCGAACTTGGTAGAGGCAAAGAAATATATTTCAACCCGTTGCATTGTTATACAGACAGTCGCACATTTGAAAGCAATCAAAATGACACAGAGCTTCAATACTTGATGTTGTGTACCTCGATATCGATAAGTATATAAAGTCGCAGGTAAACGATAGCGTGGGCGAAAAATAATATGATTTCTCGTGTTTCCAGTTTATACCTCTCCATTCTTCTCATCTTTTTTAAAGCTACAAATTTAATCAATGTGGTTTACCTGCCACTTTCAATGCAGTGGGCACACCAAAGTTACACACAGTTCCAAAGTTACTCTGAGTGCACATTGAGTATGTTGACAGAGTATGTATTCTCTCTCGATCGTGGCCATAGTTGTCAATTCGTTAGTAGTGTTATATATGTATCACATTTCATGAGACCACTTACCATACTGACATCGAAATCGAAATGCCTTCATCAGGACTCGGGCCAATTGGTGAACCAAATCTCCAGGATTATTTCCTTAGAGGGTCGAGCTTTTCGGTAAAGTAGAGCGTTTCTTCTCCCTTTTCTCGCCGAGTTGTCTTCTTATCAAGTCTGACAGTCACGTACGTGTTAATTACTGCTTGAAAACTAGTTTTCCCCATCTCACAATCGAGTAGGATTTGTATGCATTAGCGTGGATTCGTTTATACCGAAAACTTATAAGCTTGAAATTCAATGAATTCTGGCCAATTCAAGTAACAGTCGAATTTTTGAACACTCAATTAACATTAGCCTCTAGCTACCCAGACAGCAAAAAATCAGGACGTCGTCAGAAAGCACTCTCTAAGAAATCTTGTCACCAGAAAAAAGTTTTTGAGACATCTTTTTGCATTAACAAGTGAAGTCACCAGAAAAATGTTGCTTCTCAATACGCTTCGCAGTGATTGTTAAATAAATTGTTCTTTTTTAACTAATTACCATCGAAATGGTCCATTGGTAAAGTTCAATACATGACAAATATAGTTATTTGTTCGTTAAGAATTCAAATTAAATACGAATTCGATTAGAACTTTGTAAAAACTAATTCAGTGCTAATTCATTTAAAATCAACAAGCCGAATAACGTTTTCCTCGGCGGATGTAGACGAAGAGAGGGACAGTGAAAATGTATTTCAATATATCTCTGTGAAAAGAGATGCATAATTTCAAAAGTTTCGATATACGAACGTGCTTTTGAAAATGAGACGAAAGCTGTAAAACAATCATTGTATGATCTTTTATGCAAAATTATATGTTTCAAGTGTGTTTATATATGACGATTCGAAAACTGCATGCGTATATTTGCATATTATGCGTCAGCTAAGAAAATTGCTGCACTTTTCGTTGCACAGACAAAAAGAATGATCATTCGTGTGAAAAATAATTGAGTGTCTCTTAAGCAGCAAAAAGAGCGACTCGGTAGCACAATGCTTTTTTCATTGGCATCGTGTACAGCACGGTTGCAATTACCAAACGAAGGTTTTTCATCACCGCTGCTAGTCGCACGAGACTCGCGCGGTGCAATACGATGGCCTTTGGCAATTTGCTATTCCCTGCGGGAATCTCTCGTCCAGTTTTCGTTTTATGTTTCACTTGTTCTCTCTCTTTCTTTTCCTCTGTGACACGCGCAGCTTAGTTTTTCCCTCTTTCATTTAAACTCATAGTTTTCACCATTTCTTCGCTTCGTCGCATCACTTGTAAATTTTTATCAAATCATCCACCAGTTTTATATGCTTGCAAAAATTTTCCAAGCCACCGTTCAAATTAGGAGACCTGATTTTTATTTACTACAAATTCCGTTCTATTCTTTTCTTAATTTAGTTGACGAAAATTAAACATTAAGTTCATGCATTTCAAAAATTAAAGTTCAAAGTTCAGAACATTTTTACAAATTTTTACCGAGTGAAGAAACGTTTGAAGATATACCTCTCTATTGATCTGGATAACGATTTTGCTGATTCGACCAACACTTTTTCCTCCCCATCATTATGGCTCGACTGATAATTTTCCTGAAGGATCGAAGTCCTTCGGTATCTCCTTATGTAATACGAACATCTCTGCTTCGAAGTGTCCCGAATCTGTGTCGTTAGCTTAACGATCATTTCTCAGGGTGGAGTTGGATAAAATGAGCAGAAGAACGAGAGCATTTTGCCGAAATCGGAATGAGGGTAAAGGAGAGAAACCGAAAGATTCTCGTAGGGAAAGATATCGTTCAAAAGACAGAGAAACGCTCCAGCCGTAATTAAAACAAATCCCAGTATTAGAGACAAATGAATAAAATTCATCAACGATACTTGTCCTTGAAGATCTTCGCCATGGTCTGACATCTTTCCTTAAGCTTAAGACTAGGGTACAAGGGTAGGTGTACAAGACCATGTTACGTTTATCAGCTTATGGTAGGTCGAGAGGCAATGCCGCAACCACGAGAATCTTGTGAAATCTGATTCCCGTTACGGCCAAATTCGAGGTTGTCGAGAACAAGCCTTAGGCACGAGAAGTCGATCTTATACCATAACCAGAATTCAAAGAGAGTCTCTGCGCCTCGTGCGCTTCAATTAATCTTCAACCGACAACTAAACTATATAATATGATAAACGTTTTTCGCTTGACCGGGTTACGTGAGCATCTATAGTGCACATAAAAAATCTTCGCCATTCACAATTTGATGTCGGCTCAACAGACAGTGTAGAAAATAATGTAGTGTTGGCAATAAACTTTAAACAATGATCGAAAACTCATGGAGTTCGTTGAATATCATGCGTTGATTAAACAACACGCTCGGGAAAGTTCCGTGATGCGAGTGCACATCTGTCGTTAAAACCTGACCACCTGCACCCGGGAATTTAAAAAAAAATTATTTTTGTGATCTTGAACGATGGAAGAACGATAACAGATCGAAATAAATACATTTTTGAAAATTTCTAGACGTCCTTCGATCCATAAAATTCAAAATATATTCATGTAGACATAAGGACGTGCATGTATACGCAAAATTCTTCAAAAGTTTTTTATCGACCGTCTCTATTTGCATAATGAACCTTCAACAGCTGGTTATAAAATACATTGACGATCAATCCTTTGAACGTAATGAGTTTTGAAGTTGATTCGAAAAAATGTAGAAATAGTGAGAAAATTTACACTTCGTAAGTATTACAGTATTTTATATTTCCCAATAAAATCAAAATGTTTAGTTGCGAACTCGAAAGCTATCAAATTTTATAGAACGTATGATCAGTAAATGGGATAAGTTTTTTTTTATAGCTGCGGTGTCCTGTTCTCATACAATGAAAAAGTTTGAATCGATTTGAAATGAATAGGAAAACTTGGAGTTTTCGTTCTTTGACCTCCTGCCTCGATCTTTGTTCCATCATTATTAAGGCATCATGAAATGACTCAGGACTTAAGAGGAAAACGTTCTTGCTTACTCGTGCATGAAAAAATAGCTTATCATTCCAAGAACACTTACCATCTTCATTTCCTAATTCTTACCCTTCTGTCCTTGCACGCAATTTCCATTTGACCCCATTGCATCTTCAATTTTTGGGGTTACAACAAAGATTTGTAAGCCAACATCTCCCATGTTTTTCTCTCCCCTCTCGGCAAGTGAATGATTTATCGAAGTGAATGTTTTATCGTAGTTGCATTATATAGACATTGTCGATTCACTTCAGGTTTTCATGTTGATGTATCGATTGGGTCTACTCCGATACGTGCAAACATTGCAGAAACATTATTCAAAAAACATTTGTCGAAATCAGTAAGCAAATTAAAAGAGTACAAAAAAAACTAAGTTTTTGCGCGAACGCCTCGAAGGGTTAAAAAGTGGCCATGCGACGATCCTTCACAAAATAGTTGAAATCGAATCAGAAAAGTTTTTGGGTACGTTTAGTTCCCTCAAATGATAGAAAATTGTAATGAAAACGCTTTTCAAATGTGTCAAGAGATGGTGCAAAGAAGACGAGAGAGAAGCCCAGACAATTACGCGTTGTTTTGCCCGTTAAACAAGCAGAATAGCTGCCATTGCAACACAACAATACTTTGAATGTGGCAAAACCCGAAATAATAGAGCCAGTCCAGGGCCTGAAACGAGGAAGAAAATAAAGGCGGTTCACGGACTTTTTTCTTTTTAACAAATTGTCACGAGCAGTACAAAACGAGAATTATGGAGAAAATAATTGAAGAACAAAGGAACAGTTAACAAAACTCATAAAAATGTACTGTTATCTAAAATGCTCCTTTTCGAGATAAAACAACACATACAGACAGCATAATGACCCTTGCTTCACGCTGGTTTCTTAGCCAACAAACAATATCATGCAATACTTCAAATGAATTTCCACTTAATTTTTTAATTGATTTCGATAATTGTTGAATCAGCGGTGGAGTGTAACGCACTGTTGAAAATTGAAAAATGGGTTACATATATAGTATTTAACAATTTAATTCAGTACTATGAAATCCTCAAACAATTATGAAATTTTTTACCCGACGTAAGGATTTTGTAAATGAGTTTTTAGTCCTGTATTACAGTTAACATTACTGGGCTTCTTGATAAATTCGTTTTGTAGGACACCCTGTCGAGTTGTCATTCGGCAGTGAGTAACTTCATTTTACGTACGAGTTAAACGACTGTGATGCACTCATTACAGTTGACAGCAAATTATTATTTTTATTTTTATTTTTTCGTACGTCACGACGATAATGGTTATCGATTAACTGAGGGCGGACAAGTTAGCGATCGATAATATTTGCGATCAGGCAAATCCGTCCTGGTTATTGTCCGATCCTTGCTATTCGTCCACGTATTTTACTCTCGTTCTCTTGATAACCCTCCTGATGCCCGATAGCGTCACGTGTCAAATTGAAAAGTTGCGTGCATGGCCGTAAAGCTTTTCGCATATTGTGTCCAACGCTAGATCTTTCGCTCTTTATTCATTTTTCAGCTACATTTTACATCAGTTGTGAGCTCTTGAAAATTCATTTTTAATTATTTCTATACGTTTGATTCTTCAAGGCAACTACACTGAGGAAAAAAAGTTTGTTGAAAAGGACGATTATTTAGTTGAATACATCCATCTAAATATTTAGCAATAATAACAAAAATGTTGTGATTTCAACGGTTTGTTTAGTACATTCATAGACTGTCAGCCAAATATATTGTTGAAATGACAAAAGTTTTGTTATTATTGCTAAATATTTAGTAAGACCTATTCAACTAAGTAATCGTCTTTTTCAGCAATTTTTTTCTCACTTCACTAATTGTATAACGCTGAATTAATAAAATAAAATAAATAATTAAACAAAAATAAAATGTAAAATTACATTCAATGAATTCTAATGAAATATAATGTAATTATAAAAAAATCATTTTATTGCAACTTATTGTTATTAAAATTTACGTATATATAATAACGGAGAATATTCTTGTGCAGAAGTCTTATTAAATCCAGTGCACGTGAATACTGTATTTTGGATTAATTATTCTTACAGCGCGAGTTTTTTATTGCAGCCAGACTAATTAATCGCGATGGAATGTTATGTTTTTACAAAGCGTATGCTATAAATGAATTACAATACATTTAGATTTGTGAATCCAAGAAACAAAAATGTGAAAGGTTCAAATTTTCTGTCGTAGTTAATTAAATGAAGTAATTAACTATATGACAGTAAAATGAAACTGCAAGAACTTCTGGAACTCGGAACATCATAATAACGGAATTTATTATATTGCAAAAATTCCTTAACGTTGACCCTCCTGTGTGTGCTATTAATTCGAAATAATCCGTTTCGCGCTATGAGCGGAAGGGAGAATTTTTCTTTTCAATATTAATAACCAAACATTGTTAAAAAAATCCATTCGTTAAATTTTCACGGCAATTCCCATGGCATTTCGGGGATCATATGGCTTGGCCTTTGCCAAGATTTAACTTGAGGTTCGATCAAAGGCCTTATAGTTGATTCTTAAATTTATTGCTTTCGAATGTGCTAAAATGTTACATCAAAATTCTACGATTCTTAATTAACAATTAGAGTCCATTTTTTTTGTTTATCACGGAAATGAATTTATTTCAAGGATGATTCTCTCTCGTCTACCTTAAAATTCATCACGCTTGTCTCTGCTAAAAAATTAAAGTCAACAATGGAATTTTTTTCTTTTAGAAATCCTTCAAAGCATTTTCAGCAGATTGTTACGAATTTCTTACGGTTGTTCCTGGCCATCGTGGTTAGATAATTAAACCACAGTCACAAGTTTCGCTGGAGAGCTTAAGGGTAAGCGTTTAATAATTAGAATCCTGATTGCATGAGGTGTCAAATGCAGGTACAAAACCCATTTCCGGCTGAGGGCCTTTGACGTTTGATATGTAATAAAATCAGATTATAATAACGTCCTTCGTGATCCTCTGAGTGAAGCAGGTCTTCTAAAATATTATCAATCGAACAAACCACGCTTAAGTTATCGAAATTTTAATGTTATTTCCAAATAACAAAACCGTTAAAAGACTCTGCCTTCTACACTGAGAGCCAGTTTATAGTTGAAAGGCCTCGTAAAATACGTTGAATGTAATATTTTCTTCATTCAAAAAACTGTTCAGATGTAAGAATTGTTGATTTCATTACCCTGAGAACGATGTATGTTTAAACAAGTAAATAAATCATTGTCTTGATGTTTTCAAATTCGACATTTCAGAAGTTGACGTCCGACGATTTTCAAAAAGACTCGGTGTACTGTATCGAAGTTTCAAAATTAAAAACTAGAGGGTCCATTCAATAAAAATTGAATTCAGTGAAATAAATATACAGAGGCTGTTTCAAGATACTCTGCACGTCCTTGAAATTTGAAAGATGATTCCATCTCAAATTCGGAACTGTAATTATACAAAAATATACTAGAAATATGTAACGTTATCTGATGATCCTAATATTTGTAACAGCTATAGATTTCCTTTACTCTAGAAGTTTGAACTTGGCATTAGAGCAATTCATCAAATTGTAAACAAGCTCATGAGCCTATAGTGAATGTATAATTTAATCGCTTTCTCCTCGAAAAGGTGAATAGGCTTTTCTGAGGGTCATACACTCAGACCAATGTGAAAAAATCGATACTCAACACTCCATGTACCTTTCATTTTGACGGTCGTATTTTCCTTTCAGAATACCTTGACACTTGTAAAGAAACGAACAATTTATTTTCGTTTTAAACAACCCCTGTCACGTTTCATAAGATTGCGAAGCTTTTAAACTTGTTTGGTTTCTCTTTGTACTGCTCGACATAAAATAATCGTAGTAACTGATATCTGTAAATATATTTACTCCCCTTAAAGATCACGCGTAAGATTAATGGCTTCCAATACAGTCGAAGAATGTCCGTTATAAAACGCCATTGAAAAATGTGAAAAGATACAATCTTAAATACCTTGTGATGTTAAAACTCATGTTTGGTGGTTTCATGTCACGAATGTCCGACACACACTATCGATTTCCTGAGAGATATAAAACGTTTCAGTACTTACCTGGTGGGAGAATCTATGGAGCACGTAATTTTTTTTTCGAATATAATGAAATATCTCGCGAGGTTCATCAGCTGTGGACTAATCAACTCCAAACAAGGGACAAAAGAACGGAAAGCAAATAAAAATTCAATAGCATATAGTTATAGCCTTTAATATGGTTTATACCATGGATTTGAAATATTTCTGATTGAAAAGCGCAAAAATCTAAAATTAAAATATTGTCATATTGGCCAGCACGAAACAATATAACAGGAATGCCAATGAAGGAATTTTAAATAAAAAGTATAACGCAAGAATAGTCACAAGGAAAATGATAATTTTTTATTAATTTTCCTCATTCTATGACTACTAATTCATTGAAGCCTTTATCCCATAAATTAAAATTGTAACCACGAATCTGGTAAATTGCTGTAGAACGATGATAGTTTGTGGTTGGTCCCTTAAGCTGACTCCCAACTTCCAGCTGAGCTCAACTGCTCCCATAATCTTTGTGTACATAATGTATATAACTATATACATATCTATGTGCTTACCACATAGACGTAGAACGGGTCCACGTTTTAATCCATAACAAGTTCAAACCTTTTGGTACACTTCGAAAATGTGCATAGCAAATGATCGTCATCCACTCAAGGAAAGCTCATTTCTCGTAAGAATTCATGGATAAAAAAATTATATATAAAATGTCAGAATAGCTTCGAAAACGAAATCAATTTGTGCTCCATCAATCCGTGAAAAATAATCCATTAAAAGTATCCAAGTATTAGAAAAATGGCGAATCTGTTGCGTTACATTTCTATATGGCGACGATATAGACAAGACAGATGACCCATTGTCGTTTTCGGTCGACGCCCACTCGATCAATATTCAATTTTTAACGAATGCAACCAACGTCTGTCTCAGTTATGATTGAACGGAAAGTCCGGTCCAGCCCTGGCCCATACGTATCCCTCTGTTTCGATTCCTGATACATTTCTATCTATGTACATACTTTTTCTACTCGTTGGCCACAGACAAGACAGAGCGCTCGGCGGTTTTGTTTTATGATCACTTTTGTTTTGGACTCGTGCCATCTACCAGTCGGTGGACCTCCCTCTGCATCTCTCTTTGCCTATACGTATAGTTCTACTTCTTACGCTGCCTTTCCTTTTTTTCCTTCTTTCTCCGTTTTCACCACCTTTTTTTCTTTTTTCAACCTTCTCGCCTCGTTTGTCTCTTTCTTTTTTTTCAGTCTTTTAATATATATTTCTTACCCGTTTTGTCCCTTTGTCTCGGTACAATTTTTTTCATTCTTTTTTTTTTTGCTTTACTTACCTTTTTGTCATATGTCTTTTTTTCCACTTCTTTAATTCAGCTTCGTCCCCTCGCACGCTCCGTTGATTTTTTCTTTGAATCTATACGTTTTCGCTTTTAGACATTCTTTATTATTATTTTTGTTGTTGTTGTTTTTATCATACTATGACTTTGCTGGAGATTTATTAGTGAAATCATTTTTATAATGGGAGAATGTAACTGCAATTGCAGTAATGCAATTACTGCAGCTTAACGACGGTACAAACGAGTGGATTGTATTTGCTTTAGTGTCTTAAAATCGTGTTTATTCAGCACGTGTTCGAAGTTTTTTTTCCGGTATCATCGATTGAAATATCAGGACCAATGTCTTGCAATGGGTTGAAATTTTTTTAATCCAGAAAGAACAATTTCTTCGTGCTTTTTCTGCGTTTTCTCGATCATTTAAAATGCAGCTATTGTCGAGAAAAATTAGACATCGGCATAAAAGGGAACGATTTTTTTCTTCTTTCCGATGCCGTAGATGGTTGAAGATTTCTCATAGAAATTTGCAATCCTGATGGTTCTTAAATGGAGTATTTCCATAAATTCTGTTTACTGTACGGAAATTGCTATAGCGTTCTTTAGGGTGAAGTCAAGACTTTGTTCTATTTCGAACTCCTTTTAGAATGGCTTTCCCGGCTTATCCATTATTTATCTTAATATATTTTTTATAGACTTTTTTTTTTATAGACTCTACATTTTTGGTGCTTTTTTAGGTTAAAATGTGTTCTATCCATACATTTTTTTTTTACCGTGACGTACCCATCCATATGTCAAAGTGTCGAATTGCTTCAAAATTTTCTTGAATTATAAGTTTATTGTCGCTGATGAATGATTCATCGAAATCCGCTGAATAAAATTTTCAAAATGCAATACTGATATACAGGCAGTCGATTGCGTTACTTCACAAAGGGAACCGGTAATATTCTTTTGTTCTTCGACCCATTTTAGCTTTTTCCCATTACTTTCACGTCGTTACAATTGCTGCAAACTAGGACGCCTGCTTTACACGTGCACTTTTCTTTTAAATTATATTCGCGAAAGCAAATGGCGAGTAGTGACTTCTGCTCGTGATATACCACAACGGGATTCCAAATGGTCTCTACTAAATTATACTCTTATCTTCCGCTTTTCTCGTTCGACATACATTCTCTCGTCTTCTCCTCTGTTTCCCCATTCTCACCCTCGAAAAATGTCAAATATTTTTCGTTCAACGATTTCCGAGTTTTTACTCTCGTTTTTCAATCCATTTCAGATCATAACTTTCACAGCCTCGTAGAACAAACATAACCGAACTATAAGTCATACATTGCACGATCGCTGACTAGATAAATAAAATCGAAAGGTTCCTAAAAATCGTCCCATACGAATGTGTCAAGAAAACCACATTATGGCCGTGGTCTTTTTTCGATCGTTCGGATGACTTATAATCTTTCAGTAACACAGAAACGCAACAATGGAAAAACGTGGTAATATCTCCCAAAAACTTAGTATATACGAGATTCTGAACGAATTGTAGTCCAACGTGATGTGTGCGGGTTCGAGGCAAAAGACAGAGTTTATTATACGGGCCAAAACAAATGACTCACTGTCTACCACGTCTTTTTATTTGTTTCCCTCGAACGCAAAATCACACCGTTTATCCGACTGTTCCACCTTCTCGTTTTTGTATCCCGTCGTTGCAATTGTAAATGTCGTTTATACGATTTTATACCGCACATGCAACTCCGGTTTCCTTTTTTTCGCCTCGTTGATATTGTAGTGCAATGTTGAGAATAAAAGATTCCAAGATTGTTCTATTTTCCTTCTGTGGTGGAAATTTTTTTTCTATTTATTTTTTCATCCTCATGCGACAGTTTTTTGCGTTGGTGAAATATTGCGATGTCAAAAGTACATTGAAATCTTTATTGATCCTTGAAGTTATAAGAAAAATCATAGACACCTGTTTCAAAAATATGCAAAAGTGCACTGATAGCTATAGGCATATGATGAGTGTGTGGCTCTGCGATGATCACTGAAGTTAAGCAGCTTTGGGTGAGATCAATCGCTGCGAGCGGCAAGCAGTTCTGCTGAGGTTCTGAAGATAGGGAACTAAGTGAAACTTGGAAAAAATGTTGGCAATTGTATATTAGCCGGGTTGTTAATAGTCTCTAGAAATATTTTTGCAGCCCCTTGTACGTTTAGTAGAAAGACAGCTTCGTAGTCAGTTTGGTACTCGCCAGAAACCAGAGGATCTTTTTGAATGGACTGAGCTATATTAGAGGAAATTATTGTTTGCTCAACTAATGCATGTGCTTCTCCAGTGGCGGGAGAGCAAATATTTCCAGGAGCAAAACATTCGGTATACCATGACAGAGATTGCCAACCGCTCGTTGAAAAATTGTGGCCTATGCTACAAGCACTTTGCAGACTTGTTAACGTCACCGCTTAACACTAAAATATCGTGTCAAGAAACTTCAGAAAGAAACATGCCAGTCGGGAATAAAGAAAATGCTCATGAACATTGAACTTTCAGGGGCTGGCTTACAAACCTGACCCTGAAAAATTGATCCACAGCAACAGCACTGACAGCATGTCATGCAAAAGTGTTGTCATTCTCCCTCCCACCACCGCTGTGGATATACGTTATGGTGCAACGTGATAGCACTTGCGAATATGATCTCCGCAAAGATACACAAACAAAAGGCGTCTGCACCACAAAAGAAAAAACATTAAAATGATACCTCCATAAAGTTTGCTTCTTTTTTCGTAATTCACCTTCAAATTCTTGACGTTACAACACTCAATCAAAAAATTTTCGGCACAATTTCAAATTAGAAAGCATTTTATGAAATTTTTGAAAATTATCGAAGATTCGAAAAACGTGTTGAAGTCTGGATCTCGTCACTATCGCTTTTGAAGAATCTTTCATAGAATTCTATGGACTCACTGGAGCGACACAATACAACAGATTACGTGACGAAAGTACTTTGAATTCGCTCGTCTATTGGAATATTTTCTACATATTATTGCACGTCTTCAGAATTTTTTGTATGTGCAGTTTATTCATGTATTTTCATTCCTCTCGATTCTCGTGTCTATTTTTAGAGATACACAACAATATATAAACGTGTATCTAAGAGGGATTGAAAAATGTCAGATAAAGAACTTTTCCTGTGATCGTAAAACTTATCGAACGTCAATGAAATAGTCGTTGCAATGGCGTACAGTGAAAAACGAATACTTCCATTTGGTTCATGGTTATACTATCTATCTCGAGACACCCTTGACGTCGAGAGAACTCTTGGCCCCATATACTCGCGAAATAAACCATTAAACGAGACACGCGAACGTGACGAGCATTTTCCAGCTTCACAACATGGAATCTGGGTTTCTCAGACCCACTGTGGTGTCTGGGGATTAAAATTATCATCATGAGTCTTCCATTCGGTTTTTTTAAAGGAAATGTCAAATTGTACTAAAAAATTAGTTGATTGACAACTTATTGAGTTTTTGAAACATGCGTATTTATTTGTAGGTTGTTTTCATAATGTTTTCTTACTTTGCGGAAATCTCGCGTTTATTCATTGCCTCCAAGTGAATAAAGTGCATTCGACTGAGAGAATGAGAGGGCCTAATGTTGAAGAAATAATACACAAGCACCGTCGCGGACGTATAATGAAAGAAGAATGCCCAAAGAAAAACTTTCGGACCTTGTGTGCTCGTAAAAGTCGCACGAACACGGGGTGAAGATTCAAGAACCTCTGGGCTATTATTTCGACAATAAATCTCCATAATGGTGGGAGGAACCCAAAAGATCGAGAGATTTTGAAAGGGAGGAAGAGAAAGTAAAATTCTAGTTAGAATGAGACTACTGCACAAAAGTAAATGTTCTGGCAATGTTCAACCTTTCATCCTAATGGAAAACATTACTCCAACGGAATAGATGGAATATCGCAGAAATTTTTTTTTTCATTACTAAAAATTCTTGTCATTCGTATTTTTTGCAAACACTCGTTCGATCAATAATTTTTATCACTGCAATTTTTTTGCAGTGAAGATCGATTTCACCATCAGGTGGCACCATGCACTGAAAAAACATCATTCTCGCATCCGTGACAACAAGTCAAATCAACAAAAATGTGATTCTACAATTCCTGTGTTTTGTTCTTATTCTTTTCTGTTCGGTTTTCAACGTTTGGTTTTCAGCGCGTTTTTGTGCGCCATCGAAAGTTTTATTTGCGGAAACTCCGGTTGCCCGGCCAAACCTTTATTTTATTACCGTTCACCTCTCCATACAGCACCAGATTGCAACTGAAAGTGCGTGGAGAATGCGAAGGGATGTGATGAATATGAACGCATACACCGCGTTGAAGAATGCAGAGAAATGTAATTACTTTTCAAAATGCTCAAATTCCATGAATAATAATTTTTCTTCGAATTTATAAACATTCCCGAGCGGCAATTCGCTTTTGAGTCGAAAAACCATGCGGGCTGGTAAAATTCCGATCGAAAATAATCGTTCATATCGCTTTTATTAAGGTAGAAATGATTGTTCAAGTATCCTAAATCCTTTTTTTTTTGTCGTTCAGTTGTTCCTTGAATTTCATTTATGCAAGTTCTATTACCATTAACCAACTACAATGTTATTCCGTTATTATCAAAAATCGAAATATTGGGGAGGATTCCACATGCTTAATCCTGACAAACCCTGCACGAACGGGATCATCCTCAATTTATCTCCGGACAGCCATATGGGATTCTTAACTAATTGTATCCTTCCAAGTGGAAGCTTTACAGCACAGTAAATTATTCTCATCTATTCACGTTATCAATTGACCGCTAATCTCTATATATAAAACTGAACTGCAAAATTATGTTTGGCCGCTTTTTACGCGAAAACCACTAAACCAATTTTGATAATAAATATTTCACAGGAATGAAGCCCATGAATCAGAATAGGTTGTAGGCCGCATTAAATTCCGTTAAATTATTTATTCAGGGAAGGCCAAGCGAAAAAATCATTTTTTCATCATTTTTTTAAATTTTAATTTGCTTTTTAAATTTCTAGGATCTCCGATGCCGGTCGTCCAAAATTTAACAGGATAATTATGAGATTCTAGATTTTGAATTTTTATCGAAAAAAAAAAATGATAGTACGCCCACCCGTAGTCTTTTGATGTTGTTGAAAGCGCGTTTTCGTAACATAATAATAGATGATTCTCGAATGATTACCTAATAAGATTGTCGAAGACTATACTTAACTCCATGAACCCTAAGTTGCTTGCACAAATAAAAAAATAAAATAAAACGAAACTACGTTCATAATACAACGGACGTGACAACGAATTTAAAGCCCCTGTGGAAGGATTGCGTGGTAAGAACTTTATTTGTGAAGTTTAAGGTCGTTGAAAGATCACCGCATCCGAGTCGTGATATCTTAACGACATTTTTATGCCTTGCATCCCCGTTTCTTTAGTTCATTCTCACTTAGATTTTTTTTTCTTTTTTTTTTTACTTCCTCGTAAGAATAATTCCTCTTAGCCCAAGAATCCAAGTTTTTTAACAGCTGTGAAGAAAGGTAAAAAAGTTTTCATGACTAACGATCTAGCACGTTGTGTCATATTTCAGAATTGCCTTTGGATTATAATGGCATCATCTAACACCATCATTATTTGAATTGATCCTGTATTTAGGTGAAGAATAATTTTTCGATCTATTCACAGAATAATCAGTCTATGAAAAAACTCATATTGTCTTCCTAGAAATTTGTTTGCGAAGATCCCTCATGAATAGTCAGGCGAATAAAAATGTTGTACTACTTTTTTTTTTTTTTTTTTAATTCAACACACTTCTTTTGAGGGAATAAAAATTGTGAAAAAGGTGTGGAGAAGATGCAATATCCGTTCAATTTCCACCTTTCCAATTTATTTTATGCCGCCTACACAGAGACTGAAGAGGTACGTCACTTATTTGATTTCTACACCTCTTTCAGCTTTCCTTTACAATTGTAGAGAGTAGGCTATAACTTTTAAGACTCTCTGTAAACGATTGGGTTAGATGAACACGTTGACCCGTATCAATCTTGTCCGGAGCACTAGGAAACGGAGCAGGTAAGAGGACCAGAAAAGCTCTCAAGCACTTCAGGGTTGACCATATGCAATTATTCGGTCAATTGTGGTGTGATTTAGGATCCAAGGGTATAGTATACCCTTCTTGGACGCAAGCCATCCGGACACCGATGTTAGTGGATAGCCACTGATTGGTACGATGCATACCCATCGAGCAGCTCACTCTCACGGTCACACCGATAAGTTCTCTCCCTGCTTTTCTCCATCCTGTCTCCTGATAATTCGAGAACATCCGATGGAACGATCCTGGCTATCGAGGGACAACGTGTCGTCGTTTCTGCTCCTTGTAGCCCACCTTCCCACTATCCGTGTGGTCAATAAGCACGGGCCTTTAAGTGGAATAGGCTCCTATTCTCAAGATACTTCATCCCTCCGAGGTAATGCTTCACATACTGTATATATATATCCTCTTTCGGTTCTGACGGTCCATACTTCTTCAGCTTACTACCCAATTATCTCAAGACTTTGGCTCACTTATTACTTCATAAAAGAGGCTAGTTTTGTGAAAACCTCATCATAGCAGTATTTCATGCTACAGCTAGGAATCTTTAGAACTTTTTTATATTATGTAATCGATGTACTGCTACCATTGCGACGTTAAAGATTTAAACGAATTTATCTTTTTTTGTTAATGAAAAATACTTTGCGTTTAAAAATGTATTTTATAAAATTTAGTATATTTTGAATTGCAAGATTTATTATAAAATGAATCTTGAAAATACTACATTTGTATAAGCCTATCACCGCAAATCATAAACTATTAAATCGCGATCGCAGACAGAATTTAGCATTTAAGTCCAAATAATCTCTGGCTTACGAACTCAAATGTCTCCTCCGTCGAGTATGTTCACGTATCCTTGACATATACTCTCTTCGCCCTACAAGCTCATTACTTTGGATAAGGATCTACAGAAATCTTCCCCTTATCGTAAAGGGAGACCTCAAGACTGAAAATGACTATTGGAATAGTAATAGGGTGAGACGCACATTCTCTACCCTTTTGAAAGGACAAGTTTACGTATTATTTTTCAGTTTTTTTGTGAGGGCTATAACAATAAATTTGCAGAAAATAATTTTTCTTGTTCATAATATACATATTATCGACGCCCCGACATTATTGGAGCTAAAAATATATATATATATATATTACTAAGCAAATAAAATTTGAATATTTCAATTTTTAGCAGATGTCAGGCACTCGCCGCGTAATTTGACAAAACAAAAGGTTATTCCAGGACTTTCCTCCTTTCTCCTTGAGATGTTAGTCCTGCAGAGAAAAAATTGATAAAGAGCTCTCTGTTTTGGGTGTAATTTGTTGAATTTTCAGAAAATTAACAAAACAACTAATTAACACAAATTTTCTATTTAAGCTTCAAATTTATTCCTTCTTCCACATTCGTGTTCTGTATTTAACACGAATATAAGCGATGGAGGGTTGTCGTAATTTGAGCTCTTGAACATTTTCTCGCCCTTTCATTCCTGACCCTCTTTCGTATCGCTCGAGCGTTTACCGCAAGAATTTCTGCACACGAATGTTGGAGACCAGGGAAGTTTCCTTCAACGCCCACTCGATTGACGAACTCGCATAATATAATTCTCCCGTACAAGTGCACTTCAGCTAATTGGCAAGTTGTTGGTAGGCAATGAGCCTCACATAACACATTGTGCAACGATTGGCCAAGCTTTCTCTTTTACGTCATCATGATGAAGAACGACGGGAGTGGAATCAATATTTCGCGTAATTGTCTCTCTTTTTATATACACAAGAATTTCAAATCGCCCCTCTCGTCCTGCCCTTTCCTGTTATCAATTCCACCCGCCAGTGATGATAACTTTTGATCAAATGCACACGGGGGTGAGCTGTTCGATAACAATCTTCTGTTGAGGGGGCATTTTATTGTTCGATACAATTTATAGGTGCATTATTGTGTTGATAGTCTTCGGCGGGAAGAAATTGAAGTACATGTATGTGTATTTATATAGACGTCCATATATATGTATGTAAGTATTTGCGTATATTTATTTATGAGAGATCTTTATTGTTAGTAAAACGTTAGGAGTTCCCATAAAAGAATATTCATCGATCTCGACTGCCCATCGAGACTATATTTTTATTCCGTAGAAAAATCTACATTCCCATGATAGGGAATTATTTTGTTATCTGAGAGTCCGAAGTCGAGGAAAAATCTATTCATCACTTTTGCAAAATCGAAATCGAAAAATCTTCCTGGAATCATCATTCAGGATCCGCGGTGGTATTGTATTTTTTTTTTTTTTTTCAGTAACTAATACAAAACTTCCCTAGACTCTACTAAAAAATGGACAATCACTAAACAGAACTCGATTATCGACTTAAATTTAGTCTCGAGATGAAGCCGGATTTCATCCAATTCGTTTTAAAATAACTGATGAATGCTTCGGAATATCTTACAGACAACGGGAGCATTGAACCTTTGAAAAATATGCAAAAACATACAGAAATTCATTGGCATAATCATTTTTTTGTTCGATCGAAAAAAGAAAACCATCGATAAAACTGTTCGTCATCAAAGCACTCACGTAATGCCATCGCAATGGGATCATCGATATAGTGTGGTGTACAAGACTTTATTCGAGATTTTTTTATTAACGCTAAATATGCTCAGAAATTAATTAGAAAAATTATGAGAGGTTGAAAAGGGATAGGCCAGTGTTGTTTGTTGACAAGTAAATATTGAGTTGAGAGTGGATCTAGGCCTCGTGACTCTTGCTCCACCCACTACTATCTGATGCGAGAGGGTTCCAGTCTGCTCGAATGATAACACGGGTTCCGAGATAAATGAGAACAGAGAAAGAGAGTGTATATATATATTCATCGCAGCTGATATCATAGCTATTAGTTGAGTGATGTACCATGGCTTTGATCAGGCTGATGGATTAGTGCAAGGGTAGGCAAGGCTTATATGAGGAGCCTTAATAGTGTTAAATTATGAATGGCTTTCGAGCCCGAGCTTTACATAATCGAAATATGTTGTTTCCCGGTTGTTTTACATTTCAAAGCAAATATCACAGGATTCCTATCGGTTGTGTTGTCAGTCTTCATGTCTTATTGACTTTCTGGAATCTGAACATCATGCCTCACAATCATCATCTCTGCAACTATGCAGAAAACCAGTCGTCTAACGTTTCAAATTATGCTTATTTTTGGACTTTGTGCTTTCCAATGATAAAATAAATTCGAGTAATTTTAGCATTGTATCACCACACCTAAATAGCTCGAAGATCGAAATGAATTGCCTCTCAAAATTCACTCTCCGGTCAGTGTTAACTACTACGTAGTATTTTTTTATATTGTCCTCGTCTCTTTTAGTCTTTATCATACGGGGTAATTTATCTAATGCATGTCTAAAGATTGCGAGGGGTAATTTCTACACGGCCTTAATTACGTGTCGATCCGTAATTGATTGCAATCTATTATCGTCGTCTGCTGCCTTGACTGGCAGCGCAGTAATGACGTTTTAACTTGTATTATCCATGCAACTGATGATCGTTTATGTTGTTTTGAATAGTGCACTTTACAAGAAAAAATGTTAGCAATGTTTCGTTATTTCCTATAGGATATTGAGGTGCGACGCAAAATAAATAGCTCACAGGTGAATCGTCGTGCTTTTAAGAGAAATGCGACACACATGATCAAGTTCCTCTGAATAAGTCGATGAATTCGATGTTGCTTGGATCCTAGAAAATGAATTTGTATGTCCGTTGGTCAGTAAATGAAGAAAAAAATCTATACGGATTCAAAGAATATGCGACAAACTTGAAACTTATAACATATATTTTTTTAAGCTTTTTCCATCTTGCAAAATTAACAAAAGTCATAAATATAAAAGATAACCTGATAAAATCCCACAAGAGTTTTCTCAAGCCCTCTTTTACGGCGGGCTTTGTCGATAATTTCTACCAGAGTTTTCACCCCCTTGCAGCTCTCGGACTCGTGTAAAGCAAGATTACGGAAGAAGGAATTTCCCGTGTTGAATTTCGAGACCACCCCGTTTTAATTAGAAAGCTTCGGAGTTTAATTGACTGCGACTTTAATTACAATCCTCAGAGTGACATTTTCCGTTCAACGCCAACTGCCCATTCAAGAATCTTTTACTTTGATGAAACGTGACCAGGCTGATGTTCAGAGCCGGATGAGTAATAGAGATTCAATTATTCGAGTGTCCTTGATACACATTGATCAGAGCCATCTGATTAGCGGAAGCTTTTGATTGAAATTCTTACTGTTTTCAGAGTCGTTCGACGGTATCGTCAAAAACTGATTTTCAAACAACTTCCTCTGTTAATCGATATCGTATTTTAACTTTTTAAATGTTTTCGTAAAATAGATTAAAACATAAATGAAAAAATATTTAAATTGTAAACATATTAACTTCTTCTTCAAAAGATTAAATTAACGGCATTAAGAACTTGCACACACCTTGGATTTTCTAAAATCGGGTCAATTCGAATATTTTTTTTTATACTGAAAAAAATGGCTCGTAGAAATACATTTTTGTTTATTTAGAAATGTACAATGTTTTCAATAAAACTGGAACATTCAATGGAAATAAAAATAGAAACATGCTACTAGCGGTAATCACGATTTCGACTGTGAACTTTAACCCAAAAATAAAATAATTTGTTTTCTTAAAGTTGACTAATGTTTAAATTAAAAAAAAGAGCTCATCAAAAACTAGCAAACTGTGTGAAAATCCTCCGCATCAAATTTCATCTTCATTTTTTAAAGAAGATTACAGTTTCATCCTCGCATCATGTTATCGTAACTCCTGTTTTGAGCACTTATATCATTGTTGAATTGAGAATTGAATAGGTGCCAAGCACGTAAAACTTCGATCGTTATTAATTGATGAAAGTGTCCGTACCGAGACGTTGGTACGTGACTCGATGAAAGTGCTAAGTCGAGAAAACACCTAGAAAGTGGGTGTGGGAAAATATCTTCGAAGGAAAAGAGACACGTGGGAAAATCTTTCATGTCCCATCCCCAAAGAGTGTCTTAGAGCTATTTCACGTGCAGAACTAAATCCTTTTGGCAACACTCCGTTGATCTTTCAGGGCATGTTCTTTCCTCTATTCTATAGCGGAGAGCAGTCGTAACTCCACGAATTTTCCCTTCCATTCATCGCGTCTAGAAACCTCTACAACTACATTGCTTAACTTGTAACGAATTTTTCTCCTCTTTTTCTATATTGTCTTTGCCCATTCTTCTTTTCTTTCTTATCGTCATCTCGTTCTCATTTCCATCTTCTGCCTTTTCTTCTTTCTTTCTTCGTCTGTTTTCATCGTATTTCTTCTACTAACTCGTGAACTATTCCTTGAAACGTGTTGTAAACCTATACGTGTATGCGTGTGAAGAAAATATCGAGAGCTTTTAGATTCTGGGTGGCTGCTTCTTTCTTTAAACCATCGTCGAAAATCTTTCTACTTATTTGCCTCGTTTGAAAAATTCCATTAACTACTTGAACATTTTCCACCTTCAAATTCTGTATTCAGAAATAGAGAATCTTTATATTCCAATCAGACAGTAGACACAAGATTAACAACTTTGAAAACCCATGTCAGTGCAGATGTCATAATTCAGATGAACCTTGCATTATAGAACTATTGATATTTGATAAATAATTATCCCAGTTATGTTATTATTGCTTTACTTCCATTTTTTGTCATGGTGTTTAATTACGTTAGATTTTATGGTAAGAGTTCATTAAGTAAAATACAAACATTTTCGTAAATGTCATTAATTCACTTATCCGTTTCGTGGATGGATGCTGATCGAAAAATAAAGAGACCCTTAATGTTCGAAGTGTGTTCATCCCCGTAAGATTCTGCGGGATAAGAATAAAATTACACAAGGAGTCTTTCAACCCTCCCTACCAAGGGAACGCGCTTGGGTGTCATAAATAGAAGGTTTCCTTCTCAGTTTTTTTTTAGGGTAAAGGAACCCTAAAGTCCTGTAATAATGCTGATAACAGTATCGCTATTATTCAGAGTGTATCGAGAGTATCCAAGAGACGAAGTGCAAAAAAATGTGAACTTGAATTTATTTTCATCACACGGAACCAAACACAAATAATTATGTGTGTGTTCGAAATTTGGATAAGGACCAAAATTGCAGAAAATATTCACAATAATACGATACATACACCGAGAAATTATTTTTCATTAGAATTTAACATGGTTTTGATAGTCAGCCTAAATCCAAAATTCTTAAAAATTTGGTTTCATGAAAAAAAATCGTCATATTTTATACAAAAATATTTGCCACTAGGATTGGTTACATTTGCTTCGAGGATTCTTCATGAAAATCATCAGAAATACATGTAGATGAAAGTCAAGTAGAGAAGCAAGCTTTCAAATAATTTCTAAATATTTGAAATTTCTAAATATATGAAATAAGCTATACAATTTAAATACGGAAATAAAATTTTAAAAATGATCTTGGTTTATGGAAAATAAGTTTGGACCAAATTGTAAAATTATAAAACGAGCTTACTATGTTTCTAATAATTTTTTTAAGTATATTAGGAGAAAAGTAGCACATGTCCTTCGCTATTTACCTCCATTAATCTCGACCGAGAAGAAAACAACTATGAATAGTGACACAAGATTCAACATCGCATTAATCTCTCCTAACGTGGATTACATTAATCTCTTGGGCAAAAGAAAAGTACAATTTTTTCTTCCACATCCTAGATGGCTATGCTACGTGTCTGCTAAACTTTGCAATCAAGAGAGCGTGCAATAACGCGTATTAATAGTTGTGTAGATTGTGTCATGAGGAACACCTTGCCACGGGAAGTTATAGACTCCACAATATCTTTCATTTACTTTTTAGTAAACGTGGTTCTTTGTAAAATACTCCAATTACTCAATAGCATTAAATGACAGCAACAACTATAATATTCGTAGAGCACTACTCTTTTAATTGCTTTTACTTATTTGCTTTCTCCATCTTTTTTTCACTGAACAAACTGATACTTTGTAAAGACTTATTGTAGACCTGAGATTTTTCGTGCGCCATTTATTCATTCAAGAAGAATTAAAAATTACATTAAAAAATGTGTAATTATTTTTTTTTTACTTCTCAAAGCTTTGTTGTAATACAAAGTCTATATAATATCGAAATAAAAAGCATACCATGGGGGATTATATGGCCATGTGGTATTCATAAACACATGAATGATGATACGTGTTTTGAAAAAAAAAAAAAACAAAAAAAAAACATAATCAAAGTTTTCAGCAGGAAATTGTTCACAGAAGTGTAGAGCACGAGCTCAGATGTACTTAAGAAGTTGGAAACGAAACAGAAGCCCGCAATTAACTGCTTCCGCAAAGCCAAAGTACAAAAAGTAGCAATAAGTTTTCTCCAGATCCATGTATATCCAGAATCTTTTTTTCTTCACTTTCTAATTTTTAAGCACTGTCTGTTTTGTCCTCTTTGCTTTCTTATCTATCTCTTTCTTGCTTCGTTTTATTCCGCTCCGGCAGGTTTTGTATTTATTTCTACCCTCTCTCTCTCTCTCTCTCTCTCTCTCTCTCTCTCTCTCTCCCTTCCTATTTCCTTCCTTCTCTTATTCCTTTTTGCTTTTATTTTTACCATCAAGGAGTGTTCTCACTCGAAGTTTCGTTGCTTCTCACCGCGTCTTTGCCTTAACGCGACCACCGGATCCCACGGAATCTGGTGATTACTCTGAGAATGAAAGAACTTTTCTCCAAGGTAGCTTTTTTCCTACTTATTCATCGCTTCTGGGCTCCAATGGATTTGAATAAACGCTGGAATTATATTCACCGAGTGAGAACAGAAACCTCGTAAAAATTTGGGAACTTGCGAATATCAACTGCAGGAATCACTAAGGACGATAACAACGTCGAGTTTCACCCAATTAGCTGGGCAATTATTCTTTTTTCTCTGATTATACTTCATTTAACTCGTGCAGCTTTGTCACAAGTAAAATGGATAATCCCGTCGTATAATTAGATTATTTCTATGAACAAAGTAATCATCGCAAAGAATACGAACCTCTTTAGTGACTTTCCATTCTGATACACTAACTTTTGACTACGTAATTAAGTAAAACCGTAATGTAGAATTTTTGGTAACAAAATGTCTCTCTAACGAAAAACTCTAACGAGTAGATGAATGAAATAAATGAATCTGGATAATAATACGGCTGAACAGTTGTATGCTCAAAATTGAAATAATTATGGTCTTGAATTTATCAGAGTTATTCAACATTGAAGAGTCAGCACAGATGAAATAATCATGCCAGAAAATTTGCAATCTTTTGTGCATGATTAAACGATCGTATCTGATAGATAGGTAGATCGATTATTCACAGGTCTCATCCGTAGAAAATCCGAGAAGCGGAAAACTTTGCCACGAGTGCGAAGTAGATAAAGTCGGTTATAGTCAGACGAACACCAGCTGTCGTACTCCTTGTTCCATGTACCTTTCTATAGTTCTCCGTCCGCTATTATTGATTTATCCCATTGAATTTTATTGTACTCGAGGGAAACTCTATTGAAATTTCTTCCAACTTTTCTCTTGATTTTCCGGGACCAAAGAGTAGGAAATAAGTAGACAAGTCAGCAGGAGTAGGCATGCGCCAATAATTCTGTGAAAGCTGTTTAGATGTTTTTTAAAATCTATTTATTTAAGTCGGTAAAAGAAACCACCATCTTTTTATTTAACGTTATTGACGTTTTTGCGTCCTTTCAAGTGTCGTCTCTTCAATGCTTCCACTTGAATTAACCTAAATCTTACAGCTATCTTTTCTTCTACGAAAACCGATTGAGAAACAGTCCAGGGGGACGTGTTTCTACTGGTGACCTCGATCCGCTCAATTCTACTCTCTTCCGTATCGAATTTCCACGTGGACCTTACACCGTTTCTCATGACTTCTGATAAAGGAATATTCTTTCAATCCATTTTCTAAATTCTTGAGAAAATTCTCTACCATCTTTTTTAAACTAGTGTCGGAAAAGACCTGAATATTCTCTTTAAAGCGCAAAATGTTCCTCGTATGCGATAGTAAGTTCTAAATAATCACCACCGATTTTGTTTTATGATAACAAAGAGAATAGTGTATCATAAAGTTCATTTCGTAAACAATTAATGATGGAAAATCTATGAAACGGAACAGAAGTTTTGGAAAAATGCACAAAATAAGTTTGGCAGAAAAAAAACTTGGGGTCGTTTTCGCCTCCGCTGTGGGAGTTCAAGGTTAAAAATGTAAATCCCGAAAAGTATCGCGAAAAGTTTCTGTGCAGGTACTGCTTTTTTTCACTGTTATGTTAATATGCTTTATTAATATTGAGTTTATTATATAAATATAATCTAATAAACGAAATAAATAGAGAATGATTATACACAAAATCCAGTAGCACTTTGAAATTTACACTCTGAACACAAACAAAAGGAAAACAATAATTTAACTCTTTCAGAATATAAAGTAGAGCGTGAGTTGAACCTATAATAATATACATATATGATGAACGTATAGACTGAAAAGCTTCCTCGTTATTTTTCATCTCGTTCACTCGACATCTTCTCATCTCCTCGCCACTCTACTTTCACATTTATCGTGCAATTGTAATTTGTCAGAAAAACTGCATTACTGCACCACTCGGAAATTTGTAGCTGCGAAGCTGAGAACATGGCTTGACAATCTGTAATCTGACATTCGGTGGAATTCGTTTGAATCGTGTCCGACGCATTATTTCGAATGTGTTAGTTTTCTCAGCGTAGACCTTCCAATTTCTACGAATTAAAGCGAAGGTCAACTTTGCATTGCACAAATCATGAATTATATGAAAAAAATATTAAATAAATAATATTCTAATTGAGTATTCCATTTGACGCTCATTATTATCAACTGAATTTTTAATTAAAAAAATAAAAAGTATCAAGCTATGAAAAAATCAACTTTCACAATATGAACAGTTTTTAGAAGGAGAAAAAAATGACGCTCTTGAAAAACCATATTCGACTTTGTAATCAAAGATTTTTAATACATGACCATCAGGTAACTATATTTTCAACGAGTCTATATTCCGAACCCCCAAATCGGAAGAGCTATTAATATGCAGCTCGGCAATAAAGGAGGTACACGGTCCTTCGAGACTTCTGAAGCCGGTACAATTTGTGACGTCATTAATCATTCGTAATAGGCCCTCGGCAGCGTGGAGTGATGAACAACGGTTCTAGAGGAACACGAGTGCACGTAGTGACGTGAAAATACCAGTGAAATATTTCTCGTTTGTCTTTATTTGAATGTCGAAAAATTGATATGCCAAAAACACAGTCGTTTATTATATTTGTCGATAAATTTAAACTGTAGCTGTCCAAATTGAAACTGACAATTTTTCATTTTTTTATTACATGGACATGTAAAATTTACAAAACCATTTATAATAATTATTACCTTTTGAACGGAAGTGCAAATTACGTATTGTTTAATGACGTTCGTTAAATCATTTTCCCAGCATGATTTTCCAGCGGGGCGGAAAAATCATAGAAAACGATAGACATCGAAACGTCAATCCAGGCAGTAAGCCCCAATTCAGAGTTCGGTCAGTGTCCAATCAATTGGGATGCTTCATTAACGGTGCTCGCAAGAAACTCTACATCAACTTCAGTTTCGAATTACTAACCCCTTGAATTCACCGAAACGATAGCAAACCTCCATGTGACAATGTCGACCATTGAAAGTTTCAAACAAAGCATTTCTCGACTTTCTCATCTCGCAAGTAATGAATGGAACATTTGCCAAGAGCAAACTTTCTTGCCAAAATTAAGCGACAGTTGAGGCAACTTATTTTTTTCCGCGGTAACTTTGAACCTAATTCATAAGTCGGTCCATATACTTATACGTGCGTTGGTGTGGCAGAATTTTTCGTACAAATTATAATGGCATTTAGATACTTTTCTCCAGCCTTAAGGGAAGCATTCAGAACAGTCAAAAAATAATTTTCGGGGATCGTGATACCCTTGTTTCAACAAATAATGGGCTCTGAAGGAGGCGAGAAAAAAGAAGATGCAAAATATCCAATAAGGCAAGAACCCCTCAGCAGTTCGGTATATAACAACATCCCTCCCTATTTCCGGGTTAATAACGGCCTAAACGATTCAAACCGTTACTCTTCACCAATAAATGGCCAACCCTCGTGATGAAAAACATATTGTGCGTAAAACGGAGTTTGCAGAATTGCGCATAAATTTTACTAACACTGATACTTTCTATGTATCAGCTCCATATTACCTGCTTGTCAATCTAGAGAAAAACATTTGATAGTAAAATATCAAGGTCGATAGACGATGATTAATTGCTTAGAACCCTTAATGTGGCAGCTTTCATCTTCATTTGCATGGTGAGAAATAAATAGCCAGTCCAATTTCATTTCTACGTAAGACGATAACGATTTTATATCAAACTTAGCTGTGCCTGGGGCGCTTCGCCCGTAGCACAGCCAGCCGGCGCTAAGTTTTTCTTTAGGCATTGTCAAAAATGGTCTATTTTAGTTTTTTTTTTTATTTCTTGTGAACAGTAGAAGTTAAAAATTTGATTTTGTTTCGAACGAAGATACGACAGAAACTTAAAGTACCAGCGGTAAGAGCTTTCCGGACTCCCTATTAGTTAATCTCGATTTTAAAGCGTGTGTGTTTGAATTATTTTCTTATAGAAACATCATGCACACGGAATCATAAAAGCGCAAGTTCGTGTACTCTTGTAAAGCTTCTTACAAAACTGTGCCTTAATTTTATTGTCGATGAAGCTCTTTCGTTGAGACGGTTTGGGAATCTGTTCAACAAGCTAAAGTTTATACTGTGCAGAATAAAATACCATTTTTGACGCACATAGTTATTCGATGACAGTCTGTACTACTTTACCGTAATATTCGAGCGAGAATATATTCACTCATTTTACACGTACATTAAACCAATGAAAATGTATCTGTTGCTGATATATTACTTTTAATACGTTTCTATAATGAAAATATTTCAATCGGAATTAAATGCAACCCTTAAAACTAATAATTGATCTTTGTAATGCTTTGTAAAACTAATCTTTGTAAAACTAATAATTGATCTTTGTAATGCAGTTTAAAAAAAAATTTTATTCGGTATCGCATGTAAAGCTTTTATATTTTTACCAATTACAACAAATTTGTCGCGTTGAATATTTCCAGTATGATAATCAATTGTGAGCAGCTTGTATTTTTAGAGCTTTTGCTTGCTGGATAAGGAACAAGGCATGTGTAATATTATGAAGGTACGTACAAGATACGTGGATTCTTGGGCACGCTAAGAGCTCATTGAGCGAGACGACACGAAACGTTTTCGGCGGTGTCGTGAAAAGTGGTTTCATGTTTCTTCTTCTTACTCGGCTGACTCTCCGCACATTCCAGAAATCTTAAACCCTCAACCCTCGTTGTCGTGTACCTATGAACTATATTACTTCAGGTTTCGGATGAAAACTGTCTGGCCACCTTATACGCAACTCCTAGCGTATAAGATGCAACGAGATTACGTGCAACGTTGGAGCACCGTGGTGTTCACCCCGAAACATCCTTTCTCTTCCCGTGGACTCAAACGCACAATCCCACTTGCGCGTTAAATCTACTACTTTACGTGTTCAATTTCCTCCTAAAAATCCAACAGAAAATTTTTCGGTCTGGGGCTTATTCCCTTGAGTCTCGAATGTTTCATGCCGGAAAGGTAATTTCACAAAAACTTGTTCCTAATCCCTTAAACTTAAATTCTTCTTAAATGAAAAAACAAAAAAAAAACAAATTTTTTTGAATATACTAGTTTAAATAAAAAATGTGACTTTCTTCAATATTCACCAGTTCTATAATTTCAATGAAAATTCCACTCCTATAAAATATTCAAAATAGCGTTAACTTACATTACTTATTATGGAAATGATGAGTAAAATTTCTATTTGTACGAAAAAATACTGAAAACAGGTCTGATCGGCTTGAAGATATTGAAATTTAGAATTTTTGTGGAAGTATTTAATTTTGTAACACTTGAGTTCCCAGCTGAAGGAAATTTAACAACATCTAGTGTTATTTTAATTCTATGAAAACTTAACTCTTTCAAGATTTTAGGAGGAGGATGGTCTGCAGGGTTTTGGAATAACGAAATCAAGCTCTCAGGCCCTATATCCAATATATTCCATTATCGTCATACTAACCGTATTACAAGAAGGTAGACTGCATATGTTCTCGTACAGCGACAAACGTATACGCACTATACTACACACATGCATAAATTCTCTATCGAAATATACGTGTATTTGAACACACACGCAAGCCACTTGACTGCATCTGGAAACCTCTGATAATACAACTACCGTCCTCGAAAGGAATCATGTTCTAATTGAAAATCATCATCGATTCTGTTTGCTGTGGAAAGCGTCTTGCCTACAATGCATAATTAAACAGCGAGAACGTTGCATCACTCATGTGAGCCTCTGATTCATATGTTAACTATCTTTGATAGAATATACCATTGGGCTAAACTGAAAGCTCTCGAATATTCAGAAATCCATATACGAACAATAGTTTATCGATGACGTATGCAACTCTCAGACATTGTCAAAGTAAATTCAAATCGTTTCCGCGCAACTGTACACGCGTCCCCAATTCCTCAGAAGCCTAATTAATTCCCATTGTTTGTTATACTGTGTACATAACTAAATGGTTTGATGCAAACTAAAATTTGCAAAAATATCTCAAGAACCTTCAGATGTTTCAATGAGTTTGAAATTCTATTGGATTACTTCAGCATTTGAAATTCGCGAATTTGCGATATGATTTATTGAGATTTACTCTCTTGTTTATTTGTTATATCTCGAGAAAATCAAAGCATGCGCTCGTTAAACGAAGCAGACAGCTGAAAGAAAATTCAGTATAAACAGAAAAAACATACGGAGCACCAGAGATGTGTAGAAAAAGAAAAGGGGTGAAAGACGAGGTGGAAAAAAAGATTCACGGATATATAGTTCGGCGAGGGAAACTTCGTCAACGACAGCTAAAGGTACACACTCTGGAGCACCGTCTAACCAATCTATCCTTGTCGTCGCTCCATCGACTTGCATGAGTAGTTCCGACGAAAGGGGAAGCAGAATTTCGTTTCTGTGTCCTGTATCCAAATAGTCATGTGAATAATGGATCATACCGAAATATGGAATATCATGAAAGGACAAGCGTTATTCCGTACGTGTCATACACACGAGAATTTTGTCTCATATGTTGCCTACGAAACCTTCTCAAATTTCATTGGCCTCATTTGGCACGTGTCAGCATAACACACTCTAGTACACTGTCGTTAGTCCAAAATCATGAGCTTTATCACACAGTCAAAATTGCATAAATTTCGTATATAATTTGATTGGAAGTGACATTTTGGATCACGAATTTGCATCGTTATCACGTTTAGAATTGCGAAATACAAAGTATAATCAGTCAACCTACAACCTTTCAATTTTTTTTTCGTATTATGTTCAATTAATGCTGCCGATTTGAACGAGATCAGGAAAGAATCAAATAAAGCTGGAGGTATATCAATTATTTCAAAGTATTTCGTTTTATTTTTAAGATATTATGATCTCCTGATGAATATTGATGACATTCAGGCGCAAAAAAAATACGCGTAATATCCATTTTTAATCTCAAACTTACACTTTTATCATGGCAATGTTCAGGGTCGTGAGAACGACCTACAAAAAAAACATGATACAGGTTCCCTATGCGAGAACGCAGATGAGAATGAATTTATAAAACATTCTCGTCCGACTCTAGGCAGAGCTACCGTCGGAATCGTTAAAGTACGTTCCTTAGCGGCCTCAGGCTGAATGCAGAGTGTAGCTTGTATGCAGCTTACCAAGAATCATGTGCTTGAAAAGTTAGTTTGTAACGGGGAAGGAAGAACGCATCTGGTACACGACGAGATGATTGACTATGCAGTCTGCTTCCAAACATTCAAATTCTCTTTGCCTCAACCGAGGCAAGTCTTTTAAATCAGATTTAAATAAAATGAGAATAATTAAGTCCTAATAACTGGACGTATCACACTGAGACTCTATTAAAACTTGCATGAGTTAAAATTTATGAAAAATAATATTTATTCTGCGAGGGTCTCGGCATGTCTTTCACTGAAAGCGCCTATGCGCGTGTCAGTGAACTGGCGCTGAAAGAACAACACGATTCATAACAGCAACGTGAAACTAAATTTTAGACAAAGTTTATAAGCTCCACGTTTACTTGAACTGTAAATGAACAATTTCTGCCAAAAGCTTTCGTTTCATAAGCCGGGGACAGGCTTTTCGAAGCAGTGTATTTTTCTTTATTATTCAGAACCAATCTGCAGGTCGAATTTGTCGAAGCTCGTAGACAGTTCTCTCACGAAGTACAATCAAACCATACGGACGTATGTCAAACAGTTATAGGAATATACAGAACGGCAGACTCTTGGTTGTCTCAAGCATTCTCGAGGTAAATAGTCGTCGGATTCACAAGAAATAGGGAATCTCTCATCCCATCTTTATCCTGACTTGTGCACTTCGTATTAAACTCGCGGCTGTTTGCACAAGAGAGATCTTTGTTGCAGGGCTTGGCATGCAATGCTATGAACACGTGGAAGGTTGTTCTCCATTTGGGATTACTGCTGGAACATTTTCAGCACTCAACAGAATCATGACTACCAACTTCCCCCGTTCCTAACTTTTGTCATCGCACTCACTTCTGGCCCCTGTCTGCACTATTGCGAACCTTCCATTCCCTCCCGGTTTATGCATCTTCTCCGTTCCTTTATTCTCGTCACTGTTTCTTCCTCCTCCTCGTCGTTTTCACCCCACATCTTCCAATCCTTTGTCCTTTGTCGCGGGGGTTCTCCTTACCACTCAACTGGTTGACTTGAGGAAATTCACGGAACCATTGATTAACTCGCATTGTCCTGTGAGGTTATCCAGGATTTGTCTTACCCTGTCATGTCCGAGAAAAAATACATATTTATCGATTTAATAAGAACTACGAACTATTCCAGATTCTATTTTCATTATTTGTTGGGTTCCAGGAATCATCATTGGATTCTAAACGACCAAAAAAACGACAAATATAATTTGTTCACGTTTTTATTGATTTTTCTCGTAAACATTTTTCGTGAATGACTGCTTCTATGAAATGCAGACCACGATTCCATGTCATTCATTTTCGTTGAAGTGAAACGTTCTACCAGAAGAATTTGTCATTTTTGTGATTTTTATTAATTTTTTTTTTGTTGCTGCAATTCCTTCTCAAGCTTTTCCAAGAACGTTCTATCATGCCCTACTTTTTTGCTACACCACTCCAACCTTCATGGCTCTAATGAAACACTTCTTCCTAGTGCAAAACTGTATCGCATTCGCACGAAGATACACGAAAATTGTGGAAACATCGGTCGATACCGGAGATCTAATTATTACTAATTATCAGTTTCTGTTGGTCATATCCATCCGAGACTCAGAAAAACTGTATTATATTTAAGCATATTCTTCGGCAAGCTGATGGATGGTTGAGAGGTCAACCCACCACGCATTGGTTTCATTCAAGACTGTTTACGGGGAAGACTGGACACCCTGTTGCTGTCGGTGCTTGAATGAGAATATTTCGAGCTTCAGCATCATTGACTGAATTCAAATGCAACACTAAAACATTCCGGAACAAAAAAGAATAAAAAATTTCACTTTCAATAATTCTTTCGTTCTGATACTTCAGTGAACCCCGTTCCTGTGGATTGACATTGCAAAGGAATTTAATTGGGGGTTAAAAAAACAAAGTCCTTTATTTACAAACAACTAAAAGTGCTGACAGATAATCGAATGAGCAGACAAGTTGAAGGGACCTTGCAAGGGATGAAGGAACCCAGAGGGCGTTATTCTCTAACGTCTACAAAGAAATTCTACCCCCAAATTTGCACAAATATGGGACAAACTCCAATGATTTGTCAACCTAAACGATTTCGACTGCCGTTGAACATACAACTTATTGCCGTTATCTTTTCATCGTTTTCGATCGCTTGTGCCATGTGTACTTCAGCAAAAGCCTATCTTCGTGACCGGCATAATAGCTAAAACGAGGCACGTCTTACGATTCGATCTCCTTCTTCTCTACACTATTCTCTTACGTATCACGTAGTGTATTTGATAACTTTTACTTTCATTCCATTTCGTTACTGTAATGAAGATAAGATTCTCACAATTTACTCCTGGTTCTCTCGTTCGGTATGTCACAATAGTAATCGAATGACGTCCCATTATAGAGGCGGTAAAAGAAAGATCAGATGAATCTATCATATACTTACGAGACCGAACCCATGCCACAGAAAAAACAAAATAACATGTTTAAAATACTGTGAACGACTCCATTTACAAATCTAACATTATAGCAAAAAAAAAAGCTCCACACTAATGTACCATTAAACATTGGGAAAAACGTGAATTTTAAGGAAAAAAAAGAAGGCTCTACTCAACCTACCGTGAATGTATAAAATAAAAACAAAATTGTCATCTCCTAGGATTACGTTTTCTGTGCAAACTATACCTCCGTCGCAGCCAACTCTTTCCATAAATTTTCATCACGCCCTTTACTGTCAGATTACTGTGAATATGAGACAGCCAAAGCCTCGTACCTTGAAGCTCTTTTCTTTGGGGATTTAACAACACACTAAAATGGGACACAGTGACAGTGAAAGTAGGTATACATGAAACGCAATCAAATTTGTTTGCAATCTTGGAGCATGGCTTTTAAAAAATAGCCCTCGGAATTAAATATATATATATATTCAATATTAAAAAAACCCCATAAAATTTGAATCCAGTGATAATTCACTTGACAAAAGAAGTCAATTAAGAAATGTTGACTCTCCGTTATCTGAAAAAATATGTTTGCAGGGAGTGTTCTCGTTTGAATCGCTTCAGCGAAAGGACAAGTTGACTCCAAGTATTTCAGGGTATAGCAAAAACAATAACGCTCCAGAGGTGATATGTCGAAACCTCGTAACTCCGAAGCTGATTGTGCATGCTTTGAATAGCAAAGTTTAACGTAAGAATAAGAGATTCAGACCAATCAGGTGACTCCAGATGTATAAATATACATATTTAGTAAATGTGTACGCTAACGGATTGGTCGAAGCCTCTAATGCTACGTTGTGCTATGCTATGCCAAAGTGGGTGCCATTAGCTCAACTCGTATACGACTTTTTCAAGTATGTTTTATATAACGATTTTATATATACATATACGATTGAAAAATCATGTTCAATACCCTGTGGTCTTTGATTAAACTTCAAGAATAAAGAGAAAAGTTTATCGCGTGCCATGAGGCCTTTCAACTTTTTCATTTTTAAGTTACAAGTTATAAAGGACAAAGGAAACGAGGCAGCTCTGCGACAGTTTTAGCGAGACGACGATGGATGGGCTCAACCAACCGAAGTTAAAAGATTGCGGTGACCGAAAGCGTTGGACCGAAAAAATGGTTGGGAAGTCATTCAGCAGCGATATAGGGTTTAAAAAATTCCGAATTTTATCTGAATGAGAACTATTCATCATCTAACCGTTTGATTTTCTGGTCCATGTCACAGACAGATCAATAAAAATCTTAACATTCTTATCTAACAGTCCCCACTTATGCTATCAACTTTCCGATGTTTGCTTGCACATAATTAGGGTTTAGAGAGGAAAATTGGAAAGAGTGAATGGAATATCTTTATTTGTTGAACCATCTGACTGAGTAATTTTGGGAAGAATAGTTCTATGTCACAATGTGTTATAGGTCATTTATACTGTTTCGTTAATCAGTTTAATGGATGCTGAATTCTCTGTGTTATGGAACCTCGTTTCACGGTCCGTAATTCCACAATATAGAGGTAAATTCAACAGCGCAAATTGCTAGTACGACTAATGACATCACTTTTATGGGTGGAACGAAACATAAATTGTTAGGTGCGGTGCTTTGTGAGAAGAGCCCTTGTCCAAAAGTCCTTGATCCATACCAGACGAGTTTTGAAGTGTAGCTGATTTATGTCTCACGTACATGACCAGCATAATTGAAAGGATTCGTGAAACTTTCATGAATGCATGGTGAAAAGTTAGGTAATGCTTCACTGGGTGAAAAAGTTACGACGTCGCAGATGTGACGTCGACGTGAATACACGTTCGAATGTTTCAAGGCTTGCTTCTTCGTGCACAGACGCATAACACATGCTTATTTTCTTGCAGTCGGACTTGCAGTTGTTTTGCTAGAAATAATCTTTTTATTTGTTATTCGTAATGTCCTCGCCTAATTTTAACCAAGAAAGGGGCATATTTCACGATAGAGAGAATGAAAACCAGTATCACCTCAGTTTTCTCATTATTTAAACGTATCCTAATAGTTCTAGTGGATTTTGAAGTTTTCATATTTTCGTTGTTGTCGTATTTTCAAGTAACATCTCGTCATTTTGGGTTCAAAGGAAAATAAAAGAGACTAGAAGTTCTTAATGCAGCCTTTTTTTTACGTCGGTAAAATCTGTTCCACTTTCAAATATCTCATCCTCATGATTTTAAAATTCGATAGGATCGAAGGAGTTTTATTACTGTTTTTCCAGTATACAGACATCCGCATAAAGAAAAAGCCATGTGTGTTTGAGAGTCTCTAGGACTCGATCCCTTATATGTGATCGGAATAGAGACATACTCGAGTCTTCAATTTTGACAACAGACGGGCCCAAAGAGATTTGCATGTTTCAGACGCGCACAGCTGGATGAGCAGATTCCCGTGTGTAACGTTTTCTCTCTACTATATTTTTCTCTTTTAGCTACGTTACTCCGCTGCACAACCTCTTTGACGGTGTGCAGAATTGTATACAGATTGTATGCAAAATGAGGATACACATGTGTGTCGTATGGGCTCCGTCTCGAAGAGTGATATAACCCTAAAACTTTCAGCAAAACTATCTGTTTCACGACCCAAATTTAACTTTGTGTTTCGTTTTCGTCAACTTTTCCACTTGTTTTTTCGTTTATTTTTTACGTATTTTTCTACCAAGGAAGTTTGTACTCCCATACTAAAGCTTGTATGAAAAACTCTGCATTGTCGTTGACGTACAGGGGCTCAAAAAGGTTTCGGGCGGGTACATCATTCTTTTGAGCGATAAACAATTGCCTAGGGTTTCAGAATTTCGAAACATACTGTTTACAAACCACTTTCGTAAGAGACATATATTTTATGTTATCACTTTTTGAAGGAAGAAGGTCTGAAAAACATTGTTTGTGAAAAAGGAAGTACATTTTGAGTCAGCGTGAAGATTTCTTTTGTAAATTAATAACATCATTAATGATGACCTTAACTTAATAAATAATAATAATAATAATAATAATAATAATAATAATAATAATAATAATAATAATAATAATAATAATAGTAATAATAGTAATACATATAATAATAATTAATAATAAACATCTTTTCAACTGAATATCTCCTCGCGAACGGACTTTTATGAAAACAGAAACACACATCATCAGAATCATGAACGAAATAACAATTGGCCGTTGATAATCTATTTATTCTTCGGTCGCTAACTGGAGAGGACGGGTTTTGTATACATGTACGGTGGCAGGAAATACAAGGGATGATGTTATCGGACTATAACGATATACCCTTTGGCAAAGGTGGTTCCCTGGAGCATCGTCGTGGTGAATAGACTGTTCAGCCATTAGAAAAATCCGAACGCTCTCTCGCATAATCTTCAATAGGATTCGCTCTTTCCTCTACAACTCGCTTTTTTCTGTACAGCTCTTCTTTACTATTTTCTTTTTTTTATACATTCAGAGCTTTTCCTTGTTCGTGTCCCGCGTTTCCTCTCGCCTTTCGTGCCGCATGAAAACGAATATATAGATTCCCCTTATCTTCTTCCGGGAAAAAGGTTGGATGTACACATACATCCTTCGCTTTTTGCCTCCCCTTCCCTTTGAAGCGTTTCCATTCTGCCGGTGAATTCTTTTCGAGTGCAGGAACCATTGCTGAAAGGGTTTAGCAAAAGGGCGGGGAGGAGGGGGGGCAGGGGAAACGAATGGTTAGCGTTCGTAGATATCCCCCGGGATCCTAGATATCTCCTCGTTTGGTAACATCCTGTTCTCCTGCGCCTCTCGTCCCACAGCTTGACAGTTCCCGTTCCAGCATACGGGCAACATCTCTAGCATTGTCACACTTATATTTGTCTGCCTGTGGTCATGTAGGGTTGCTCTGTGCTTGAATGCACAACAACTGATCGATCGCTGCACGATCTACTTTACTGCCCTCAAAATATTACTGTGACATTTTTTTCGTAGCTCTCGTTCATAAACTCTTCGTAGCTCTTCGTTGCTAATGTGCTCAGTTACTACTTTCACATCTTTATCAACCAAAGTGCTGAACTAGGATATGCTATGAGTAAATTTTGCGATTTTTCGTGAAATGAATTTAATATTATCGAAAACCACCCGAAATTCGCTACTTTTTAAAACTTCATTCAGTAAAACTGATGAGCAAATTTGTTGTATAGTTTTCCCGCAAATGCATCACCTGTATTGCGATCGCTTCGAGAAACTTGAATTCACACAGAGATTCATGATACTCACCTTTGAGTATTCTTCAAACTTCGACATCAAAACGTCGATAGGGTATTGACGGATCGGATCCTGCTTCCCAGCCAAATATGTTCATTAGCGTGAGCCACGAATTTCACTCTCCATTGAAGCATTTACGGCACATTGCTGTTTATTGATAATTCTACTTCGGTAAGAGACTTAGAAATTCATAATACTCCATTCATGAACTCAAGCGTATAATTTGCTTCAAAATGTAGGAGACGTGTGAAAACTAATAAACGAAAATTGTATAAATCATTATTTCATTCGTAAATAAAGTCAATTTGTATATGTCACAAGACTCAATCTTATTATCTCCCAATCAATTTTCCATACACTACTACGTTAAAAAAAACTGTGTTTTTACACTTCAGTTTATTCAAAACGATCATTGGTTCACGGTGTTTTTTTTATCGACCTTAATTTTAATGGTTTTGAAGAGTCGAATTACACAAACTTTAATCGTTAACAGAATCTGCTGACTGATGGAACAGGATTGGTAAAAAGGAGAAATGAATTTGGGAAGAGTGTAGATATATTTTTTCTTCACTGTGTTGAAGCCAGGAAAAATGTGTAGACAAGAGCAGTGAAGGATTCGTCGAAGTGGGTCCAACATTGATAGTATGAAACGAGAAGGCGTGCTTTGCTTTATTTTCGCGGAATTAATATATTTTAACTTGCTGAAGTAGTAAAAGTAAGTAAACAGTCAGACATTAAATAAATTTCCGTTGATGAGTACATGATGGAGATAATCTTTTTGAGATTCTGATCCGCAATGAAATTGTGAAAACAAATAAGAAAATAATGGATTTTCCCAAACTATCCCTTATTCTAGTTGTCTTTATTATCTTACCGTAAATCTGCTGCTATACGCATATGGAAATCGCAATTTACGATGAAACATGATAGCCGTAAAATAACAAGATTAAATTCAGATTTCACTGAGGATATCCTTTAATTGACAGAAAGATTGAAGATTTTTTTGTAAATTACCAATATGCAATTTTCATTTGAATCCCCAGTTGGATCCAATTTATGAGAAATGTACGTTTATTGAGTTCGTTTCCCTTTTTTGTTATAAAACACGACGATTTCCATGCTCCATATTCCGCTTTACTCTCCCACTGCTGCTTCTGTCCGGAGCACGAATCTACACTATTTAATGATCAGAATACCACGGGAATCCCACTGTTCCATTACTTGATACGTGAATGGATCTTTTAATGAAGCTTCTATTATTAGAAACGATAGAGAAACGAGGGACCGTTGAGTCACTGCCTATGATGTTCTTTTTATCGTTCTTCCCTCAATATTAACGAGATTCTGAGAACTTTAATATTTCGATAAATAAGAAAACGATTAAAAAAATAGTTGCCGAATAATGTTTAAACATCAGACTCGTAATCCTCATCCTAACGTGGATCATTGGTGCAGAGGACTATTTGATGAGTTTCCAAAGTAAAATTCAAGTTTTTACCCAAGCGGCCAATGTTTCGGACTTGAATGTCCACGTCAACAGAAATAGAGATCCGTACAAACGTTAACCTTGCAACGTTTATAAGGGCAGGTATCAATAATTCGATACTCGCCTGCACTATAGTGGAGCTCATTATCTTGAATATTAATGAGTTCTATCATGAATGCAAATGACTCGAATATAAAATATAAAAATCAAACGTTGTAACTGATATTATCTGAAACTATGTTCTCCATTATTATTTTCCAGGTAATCCGACATTCAAGGAGAAATGAATCCATGGGGAGACCTTTGGTTTGGTGAATGAAAAAGTATTAACCAACGAAATTCACGAAGTTCTGAAGGAAAATGGGGAACGAGCGTTTCATACGTAAAAAGGGTCACTAAAAATAAGGGAATACACGAAATAGTCAACTACCAGTTCAGCGTTTTAGTGCCCGCAAGCCCACTCGGAGTTAGTTGAGTCACATGGCTGTTAGTCGAGATGCAGGAATAAAGGTTCTTATGGCATGCTGCCACGGGTACGAGGAAATGAAAAGCCGACCGAGCTCGTTTACCCAAGGCAAGTACTTTGAAAAGTAAAAAAAAAAAAAAAAAGAAAAAAGAAAAGAAACAAGAAACTAGAACAACAGCAAAAAATGCAAAAAGAAGTTCGTGGTGGGACGAGAATGCTATGGAGCTATGCACCACAGTGGAGCGTTGTGATCGTCTTTTTATAGTAACAAAAATCAACAAGGATTCTCATATAATTTCATAGAGTCTTATTTTATTTTCCGACAAATATTCTCGTATCATGTTTGGCGGAAATTAAACTTTCGATGTGTGTATCGAGACATACCAACGGAAAGAACTTCCGAAATTTGAGTGCACCATCGAGAGAATTTATCTTTTTATTTGTGATTGGATCTACAACAGTCCAGACGCCAAAAGCTTACAGGCCTTCAAGAAGAATTAATCGTCCGGGTCTGTGAGACGGACTAGAGAAACACCGATTCGACTTGCGTGCCTCGATCGAATAACTTTGTGACTACCGCGAGAAAAACTTTTCCTTCTGCACATGATTGCAACCTTCTTAATCTTCCACCCTCCCACATTTCTTCTAAAACACTTAATCGATTTTGTTAGCGACTTCAAACGCTACCTCCACGTTCTTGCACTCAAGTTTTCCACCCACAACCCTGGATGCATCGTACTTCGATTAATCACACTTTAATGACATCCCGTCTTCTCATTTTTACTTTATCATTATTGATTGTCACCACGGTTTCAATATTCCTTCCACGTCAATATACTTTCTCAGCCAATAGCATTTCGAACTAATAGATAACATTATTCAAACTGAAAATTGCACGATCGCAGCAAAGAAAAATGCATAAAGCTCAATTTTAAGTCAGACCAATATTGACACGAACCTCAATGAAAATATTGACCGCATTTTACAAAAGTCATCCTAAAGTTCATTTCGATCTCAGACACAATAGACTCGTAGCTACATTTTTTTCCAAGTACCAAACTATTCCTTTCTCCACCGTAACAAAAAGCAACATTGAAAATTTGGTGGTACGACGTAGTCGAGAAAAGTGGAAAATTATCTCGAATTAAACGCTCCCATACGGTGGTTTAATAATAGACATTGATGTTTACGATAATAATAAGTAATATAAAAAATAAACGATTCTCCAACGAATATTCTACAACAAATTTTAAACATGGTGATTGTGCGTGAGTGTGAGGTGATTGCGTGATAAAAAAATCGAAATTTCTGCGACGTGTAGAGGTCACACTACATTTACATGGATATGTAAGTGGTCAAGGTGACACGGGGCTTCGCCCCAAGCCGTAGATTTGAATTTAAATAAAGTAGATTTGCAAAAAAAGAAAAGTACACATGCTGAAGTCGGTGCTGAAATTTTAATCCCGTTGTCAAGACGAAAAAGAGAAAACTCCGGTGCAAAATTTCACATGTTTATTAATACAGAATGATCGAAGCTAAAAAAAGAAATGTAAAATAAAAATAGAAGCAATGTTTAGTTGAATCGAATATAAAAGAATTATTGACTAAGTTGAAAAACTAGCTGCTCACTAAATAAACAAATGTATAAAAACCCAACGAACAAGAATTGACAAATAACTAGAAAAAATAACCACGCCAAGAGAAATACATTTGAACCACTTTCGAGAGGTTCTGCTCATCGAGTGAGTCAAATTGAAAAAAAAAAGAAAAACAACAAAAAAACAACAAAAATAGAAATCACGATGCAGTCACTCGAAGAACTTTACTTTTCAACCGCGTATCCGTTGAATACGAGTTATGAATTGTTCGATAATATAACCAACGGAAATGATACAAATTCAACCGACAGCCAAAGCGGCAACCAATTCATTCTACCATGGTATCGTCAAATGATGTGGACATTCATGTTCGTTCTTATGATAACCGTGGCTACAAGTGGAAATCTCATTGTCATATGGATCGTTATGGCCCACAAACGAATGCGAACAGTGACGAATTATTTTTTGGTGAATCTCAGTATCGCCGATGCCATGGTGTCAACCCTCAACGTCACCTTTAATTTCACTTACATGCTGAACAGTCACTGGACGTTTGGAAATCTTTATTGCAAGATCAGCCAATTCATTGCTGTTCTCACCATTTGCGCTAGTGTTTTCACCCTCATGGCCATCTCCATCGACAGGTAAGATTTGCATAAATTATAATTTTATTCTACGCTTTATTTCGAATACATGCTGCTAAATGAAGGTAAAAGTTTAAAAAATATCCACTTTCGTTTCTTGGTTGTTGATCTGTTGCCATCATGGAAACAAATATTTGATGCGATGTTTAACTCGTAAAATCGTTTAATAATCAGCTACCAAAATGATAACTTTGAAGTTTAATTAGAAAATAAAATCCTCTTCTGTTAACAATTCGTGAACGGAATTGTTCAATTTGAAATTTTGATCGAATAGAGGAGTAAAAATTGAAAAAATAAATAACCATGCCAGAGAGAACGACGTTTTGTGGGGAAATAAAATGCACGCAAAAACGAATCGATTCCACGTAGGGTAAACGGTGCTCATGAAATTGAAAAACAAAAATGTCGATATCCGATATTCGTGTAATAGTTTGCAGGACTGAATCTTGAACCATCGTATGGGAAAACAATATCCATCATAAAATTCTACCGGCCGGAAGAGAATGGGAGAGAGACAGAGAATGTGTGCAGCAATAGGGTTTGCGGTTGCTTTGAACTCTTGTTCATTGATCACAGATCGATCGGTTTTAAAACTGTACTGTTGGCTAACCCTACCAGATTCGAAATTATATGGAAAACACTTGAGAACTATCAAGAGTAGATCGATGTATTCTGTTGAAAACGACAGAGCGAAGTGGACTTAATTTTTTCATCTTATACTCGAGATCTAATAAACTTCATTTATTCTCGAATATAAAATTTCATTTCAACTTTACATCGCCGTTTTCAAATGAAATAAGTATAATTACAAAAAAATTATTTAAAGAACAGTGCCATGTAATTACACAGTCTAAAAATTTACTTTCTGGTATCAATCAAAACATGAGTGTGACATTACCAAGGATTGTGAAAAAAAAAAAGTATCAACTGTCCTTTTTATGTCTATAGCTATTTTCTGTCACAGATGTTTAATGTGATTTTTTTTTTTTTTTTTTAACAACAAAATTCGATCACGGCCGGTTCAAAATTCTGACCCAAGGCTGACCCCTTTTCAAATGTCTTTTTAAAGGACTTCATTGAACAAGATAGAGACGGTGAATATACAATTTTTTGAGAAAATCCAAGGAATCAAGCAGATAAAAGAATTCTGGAAGAAAACATAAAAACGAGATTAAGAAGGACATTCCATTGCGTTTGACGCCATCAGTTTTCTTACCCGTCACGGAGATGTCATCGGAGTTGACGCATTTAGAGTGTGCTACTTTGTGTCAACATTCTGAAAGCTCATGAGAAAATTTTGTGTCAACAAATGAAAATTGACTGTTGTGGAAATCGACGCAACCATCGGCTCGTCCTCTCCAAATCAAAAGCAATAACAAAGTTGGGTCTCAATCTTATGTTGTGCAGCCAATCTCACTTTGTTATCACATCGCTTTCTCTGCTTCCATCGATTCTTTGACTATTCACGTAAATGGTAAAGGAAAATAAGTTTTCATTGAAACACTCGCTCGCTCGAATTTCCCAACTCCGCCATGATTACGATCACAAAGATCAACTGAATAAATGTCAAGGATTTTCATTCCATGGGTGTGTCGAAATAAGCAGAAAAAAGTGCTCCAGAATTGTCTCCGCCTGGAAAATTTGCATATTGGCTATTCCGAAATGTAGACGAACAAACGTTTTTCTATATACATAATCTTAATGAACGAAAATATGCAACTTCTAATATTTTTCCATTGAGTGGCTTGGATTAAAATGTTATGTTAGAATATTTCTTTCTTGAAAAAACTGGGCCAATTTGATTTTTGGACATCACCATACATCTGAGCAATGATAATATTTAAAAAAAATTAGGAGATAGAATGTGAAATTCTTCCTGTTCTAGTAATTTGGTTTCATTGAAAATTGATAGTTAATTTCTTACATAAACATCTGTCTCTATCAATCTCTTTTTGTCTCCTGGGGCGATTTATTTGTAAATCTACACGACTTTTCTATTTCCGACGCTATACATATATCGTTTAAATGATATACTTGGAATCTGGTATGAATGAACATGGCCGGTAAGTAGAACAAGAATGACAATTCCAGAATCTAGTATCCTGATTTTCTCATTCAACGACGAGATTTATTATCACCATCGTTTTCCTCTTCTTTGTCAGCCTTCTGCTTCTGTTGTAATACACCGGATAGCATGGAAAAGTGAAAATTTTGTGCCAAATCGAATATCCTCTTCATTCTCCGCTCACTCTGCTCATTCAGCTGTTCTGTTCCTCATTTTCCATGCCTCACTCGATCTATTTTACTCACTCACACCTTTATAATACTTTCATTACGTGCATGAATTCATTCGTAAAAAAATTCACTCGATTTCACTATTGTAAATTTTGCATTGTTGTAATAAGTTGCCTCATTCATACGTCTATTTTTCACGGTGTCAATGATAAATTTGTGTACATATAGATATTGCAAAGCGTTGGGAGGTCGAGTGAAAATAATAAGCAAGATGCACTCAATAAAGAAAAGAAATAAATTCCGATGAATAATTAAGTTCTTCATTCTTCTATCACGATGGTATATACCTATATAAAGAAGGCATAAATAATGGCTGATTTTTAAATGGAATTTATATTTACACATGTTTATTAATTATATTTATTTCGAAGCAGAATTATATTTTGTTTATTCTCGAGATTGATTTAATCCCTTATTCAATAAATTTGGTACGTTCGCAAAACAAATTTATTTTGATCACGAAAATCTTCTGTTTTCTTACGCAATGAAAAACGCTTGGGAGATAACACGCATATACACACATGAACTTTTATTGTGAGCGAATATTCATATTTTTAGAGAATATTGTTAAAGGCTTTGTAGCTTAGACTATTTTCACACCGACAAGTAGCTACTAATCTTGTGTTGGGTCTTGGTCTTGTTCCATTTTCACATACCCGTACATCCACTCAAATCAACACACGATTTCCCATTTGTGGAAAGATCTTTCTTTCAGGTTGTTTTCTTTATGTCATCACGATGTATTTTTTTCCACCACGTTTTCTGAACGAAAATCTCCTAGAAACTTATAGCACAAACACCGTAAAGTCAGTGCCAAGAGGAAAATACCTAGAGCTTTGGCTTTTATACCTATTCGAAGAAAACGAAGAATCTTTCGGGGCAAAGACTTACTGAGCTTTTCTCGTCCTTCACTCATCTCTTTCTCTTTTCTGCACTCCTCCCGTTTTATTCGCCGTCACCATCCTATCGAAGGGCAACTGCTCTGGGGCTTCCATTTTCCAAGAGTGCCAACGCATTCGTCCATGGAAGAAAGGAAAAGAGTCGTGGAAGATTCTTTTTGCAAGCTCTCGAAGGAATCGAAGCCGCTGACTTTGCTTCGAAGCTGCCGCAAGCTAAAGCTTTTATATCCAACGTGAGAGAACACCGTGAATCAGGGATTAAAGCATTTGTTTTTCTCGTCACTTTTCTCAGTCGTTTCACTTTCTTCTATGCCAAGGGATGCTAATCTCTCACATTGTCGCTCCACAGGATTTTTTAAAAAGATTTGTCCAAACACCATAAATCTGGAATTTTTCGTGAAGCTGCCTTTTTCCGTTGGTCATGTGAATTCTGAAAACTATGAATTTTTCTTACAATAAATTTGAACATTGATCCCCGTTGTGTGTTGGATAATATTCCAATATTTTCAAATTTTATTTGTGTTCGGGAATTGAGAATCGATTTTTTAGTGTCAGTAAATAATAACAACAGCAAACATTTCGATTCGTTGAAGGATTCAAGCTTAGTAAGCAAAGCAAAATACAGACAGCAATAAGAAGTTTTTTTTTCACAAGCAAAAAATAAAAATAAAATGGGGTCAGAGTTAAACGGTGATATATATGGTCAAAAACACCTAATGTATTTAAATGTCATGCATGTCTAGACTAACAGCAATGGAAATTACTTTAAATATGCGACCCACATCAATAAGAATGTTTGTACAAATACCAAGACAGTCCTGAGATATCTTCATGAATTAGAACAAAAGTTACGCTACAACCATGAGCCTGTGAGTAAAATATTTCAATGTTGAACATTTCTTGCTATTGCTATATTCTGAGCACGATGATAGTGTAATCTTCGACGCCAGAATAAAAGTTGCGGAATCATGATTTTACTATTAAAAACGAAACAACAGCCTTTTCCCCCTTTGTTCTGACGCCGGGTACTTAAAGCTGAACTAACTCCCTAGATTCGCAAACTCGAGTCTGGTTTAAAGCTGCCCGTTGAAACCTCAATTTCGGTTAATCTTGCAGTTACAATAAGAATGAAATTCTTAATTGATCATTACTTTAATACGGATTTCAATGATTCATTAAGAGTAATGATACCTTTAAAAGTTGTTTGAAAAGTATATCCCAAATATTTTATTGGTAACACGGTCTAAATAGAGGAAAGATTTCTATCATTCCTACAACGAATGCAAAACTTGAATCACCGAGCACGTTCCCCAATTTATTTATTCCTATTCACCCCGAGAGTTCGTGATGAAACCTTTCTGAAGTTTTTGTCGAATAACGCAATTCACGTTGAATTATAAGTACAGCTCGGTGGGAAATTTGATTTTTTGCTGATAAAATTTTCGTGAAAATTGATCGAGTTTTTTTTTCACAACTCGAACCAATTTATTTATGTAAAATGAAAAATTTCCTATGTGATCCAAGCCGCCTTTGTCGTAGGTGGAATAATATTCCCATTTTCGAATCATTGATGTAATTTTGATAGAGATCAATGACGACAATAGTAAAATGCATAATATTATTTGAACTCATCGAGCATCTCGTCACAAAATCCTAGATCGTGCATTCACAATTTCAGAACAGTGCAGATATTTTGAAATGCTTTTCAGCAAGATACGATGTTTCGCGAATGACATACAGCTATGTTTGTAAATGTATCCAAAATTGACCCTCCCAACATTTTTATGTTCCTCCTGTGCATTCTCAAGAAATGTGGGTTCAGTAAAGAATTGGTAATAAAGAACTAATGACCAATAAAAACGTTTCAAGAGGTAGTTTACCACGACCTATTAAAAGAACTAATGAAACCGAAGAAATGGAACTTTAGTGTGCTATGGAGGGTTTTTAATGGTCATTTTCTTGAATATACTAACAGATACCAATACTGATCAATAAAAAAGGCACATGCCGAAGAGTATAGCTGCGTTCCATCGTAACCCATGATGGTACCAATAAGAATAAAGTCACGATTCACCGGTCGCGAGACGAGAATGCCAAAACAGAATTCATTCACATCCGCACGTGATGTCCATAATGTGCAGTTAAAAATCTGCCAGAGATCGTGAGCATCACTGACAGAATGGATGTCTTATTGTGATAAATATACGTCTTTGCACACAAACGTATATAAAGATTGATATACTGGCATTCGGGTACATATTGCGAGACAATTTATAGGTGGAACCGTTGCAAGTTGGGTGAAGCTGCTTCAGATTTGTAGCATTAAATTTTTCTTAAATCTCTTGGTTGCGTTGATTATAGGAAAAGATCCGTCTTTTTATTTCAAACTCTATTGTCGTGATACTTCATTTTTCAGAATTTACAAGAAACACTGTGCTACACCTGCTAATTTCAATGATGCTTGAAGAGTATTTTGATTTTCGAAAATATCTCAAAGTCCACAAGTGTATATTTTAGAAAAACAAAATTTATTCAAAAAAATAATAGTTTTATAACATTAGAAAGCTATTTTTCACTGGTCAATGTCAATTCGTTATTGCAGGTGGTGAGAAAATTTTTCTGAATATTAGAAAATTATAATTATTCATGTGACATACATATGAGCGTATCCGATCGATCCAAACTGAATCGCAATGAAAGAATATGAACATAGAGATTGGAAAAAAGGAAAAATAAAATATTTGATACGTGCATGCGTCGATACACGCTTTTTCATGTATAAGTGTGCCATTAAAGCAGTGTAAGTATGATGACCTGCTGATAAGCAAATAATGTAATTATATGCTGAATTGTGGCGTTCCTAATAGAACCACTATACATCCGTAAAAGTGGCACTTATCAATAACATCCAAGACGAATTAGTACATGATGTGACAAGCGAAAATAGCATTTAGCTGATTGTTATAAGCAAGACCAAGTTTGAAGACAAGGAAACAAGGGAATATAAATTGAACAGAAGGTATTAAGTGAGGCTCTCAATAACGATGAGTCTCCTGATTCGAATCAGCCAATACTTCCTGCTGCCATTATTCGCCCTCGTAAGTAAATTGATGATTTCAATAAAATCTGTTTAATTCTCATCGCCCATTTTTACCCTTATCGTATTTCGCATTTTTCTTGTAATGCAAGTAAATCAGTGGATTCTACATTTCGAAATTTGCCCTATTTTTCTTAGAACTATTTTTTTTTTTTTTTAATGTAGAAATATCTTCATATGTTTAGCTCCTGGAATATTTTCCTCAGCGAGTCACTTGTCCTTTGACCTTAATATTTAGATGGCCCTTCGACACTTCAATACCAAAGATGTCTGGAGAAAAAGATTTCTTTCCTCATTTTCAACAGTAGCTTCTCATACGTGGAAGCTTTTTTGACGATTTATCTTTCAGCGCCCAGCGCTCGTGCACAGTTTCTCGTTTCTCATACCCATGGAAGCACACTCCTTTTTTCTCGGGGGCCGGCTTCGTGCTTTCTCTATTTTATCACTCGCTCGGGTATTTTCTTCTTTCATACCTTTTGTGCACGAAGCAATGTCCCGTACTTGTCATTTTTGTCGCTACAACTCCTTGCAGCGAAGCGTACTTCCATGATATTGGTCATAGATAGAGAAAAGTCGGAACAAAATATATACTTTAAAAGCTTTCGTTTCAATGCCATTTAGAGCGGGTCAATCGGTGGCGGGTTGGAGCAATCTACTTTTATAACGTCGAGCCCACTCGATTCGGGTCAATTGGATGGCTGGCGAGTTGTCAACAACACTGGTGGAAATAGTACTTATGAGATAGAAGACATCATGAAATCGGAAATATATTCGTTTTCAACTATCCAAACATTAATCCGAGAAAACTCAACACCAGCAAACATTTTAGAAAAAGGCCTTAATATGACAACGGGTAAACCACTTGTTCAAACAACGGAACCTCGAGCGCACGATAATATTACTGACAAAAAGTCACGTGATACAAGTAAAGATGGTAAAGTAAAGCTTTTACATCAAAGCGAATCGTCTGAACAGGAGATAGCATTGAGATTGGATGTAAGCAGTACTGAAGACAGATCCATTGATAATAGTTATCCATCGGAGACATTGCAAGCGACAACGATGCGAGGTACGAGTACATTTAAAGTTACAGATTCTTCCGATGAACCTGATCCATCAATAGCGCTGACAAGCAATTCAAGTTTGAAATATTTACAAACAGAAACTCGCCAAAAACTTGGCACAGTCCTTCCACGAGTTGCACCTTCTACTGATGAATTGCCAAGCTATCACGAAGACGACAGGGTAAAATCTAGGAAAAAACCACCTAAGGTGTTACCAATTACAGGAAATACATCAATACCAAAAGTAACTCAAAGAAGCATCATGATGGGAAACGGCTCGACCAGTTTTAGAATTAATGGGGAATGGAACGACAGAAACAATCGTAATTCAGCCAGTCTAACAATGGGTAATTCCACTTGGCCGGGTACTCACAATATTTTGAAGAAGATTGAAAACAAGGTTCTGAAGGCGAATAGGAAATCGAATGAGTTACAGACAACTGACGTTGACCAACTCGAAAAATCTGGCCAGGTAGCAGCAGTCAAGAGTCACTCGTCGAAGGACAGTGAGGGAAATGAAGAAAAAGAAACACACCGAAACATCATTGAACGTGGGACATCGAAGATGCCGGATGATCGAATCAAGAACAATGTTAATGAACCTGATAAGTGTGTCAACTCCAGTAAGCCTGCAGAAAAATTAGAAATTCATCAATCAGGTATACTGCAAATGTTAAAAGATGTCATATCAGTTGAAGCTGCGCGACAAAATGCTGATGAGAAATTGTTGCTGGAGATCAGTAAGACCGCCAGAAGATTTAACAAACCAAATGCCTCAGATGCCATGGCAAGGGAACAAAGCCGACCCCCGTTAAATCGTTTTTGGCGAACTCCTTTATTAGGCCCAGCTGCACCAATTTCGCAAGTAACACCAAGGAACTTTGATTCACCGTTTTTTAACCACCTGTGGACGTCCGATCCCATAATGCTCGATCCGTACCAAATTTCTCATAATAAAGCAAAGCATGATCAGAAAATACCGAAAGATGTGTCCGAAAAAAATATGGCCTCAGCATTTTCTTTTCCAGTCGGCTATGAAGACTCTTCTACTCGCAGAAATCGAGGAACCCTCTCTAGGCTGAAATCAGATCAAATTTGCCATATTGTCGTTATTATGCCCAAACAAGTTTGTAGGAAAATAAGGACACTGTGCGTGAAAAAAGATCGAAACAGTCAGTCAGCTTGTGCACTTGGCCGAATTTTGTGTGGTCGAAGTTCTTACTATGAGCGGTCTCGGAGAATTCAATTAGTTTGTGAAAATCACCCTACTTCGATGCAGGAATTCAGAGCATCGTATAGTAACCTGGAATCATTCCCACTCGGTAAAGTTTGCTCCATGATCGAAGGCGAAGATGATACGTTAGCGTGCATGGACCCTCCAGGCATCCAGGAAGTTGGGGAACTGTTTGAAAACGAATCACAGGTGGAATGGAGTAAGGGCGTAGAGGCCGAGTCATCAAATTTACCCGAGGCTATGGAACCTTACATCGTCCCTGCCGGCCTAGACTTCATGTCGTCTTATTCAAAGAAAGTTCCTGTTGAACAAAGTTACCCGACCAAACCAACGGAAGTGGCAAAGGCTGTTCTACTTGAGGCGATGCGTCAGTTGATAAGGAACAACAAACATGAAATGTCTGAGAAAACCACGATGGTTCTTCCTAACTTCAACATCGGGCAAATGCCGGTGGCTTCTAAGAGCTTGGGCAGAGGCAGACCAGGCATTTTCCTAACTGATAACATCTTGGAAACTCCGGGCACCGAACAAAGTGCCATCAGCGCCAAAAGAAGCTACGTGAACCATGGAGGTATTCCTCAACAAAACAAAATAGTCAATACAAATATAAAAAACATGATGACACCATCGCCGAGCAGTTTCGAGACTACCATGATGGATTATTCCGTGAATGACATACGAAAAGTCCCCTTAAGTCAGATGAGTAACCCCGAACATTACCAGAATTTACATGACCGCTCTTTTTACCTTGATGATAACGTTCAATATCTCCCATCAAAACAAACCAGCCCGACTATGGGAAATATCATAGCACCTCGACCAAAAAGGCCGCTTCTGTCTTCACGGCGGGCTAAGCTTAAACCTGTTGAATCTCAACCTGTTGCAGTCGCTGTTGACACACAAGTGCTGCCAGAAACAACAACTAGGGTCAAAATTATAAATAACGGATATCCATTTGCAACAGGGCCAGACACTATCTTGGATTCTGCGTTGAACTCTGGTGGTCACAGAGCTGATCATCCCAATTCAATTCTACGAGAAATCATGCAGCAGTCGTTTCCTAGGTTATTCAACACGGAGATCAATCCTCATAGGAATAATGGGATTATCAGTGAAAATCAGGATGGAAATCTTCAACATAAAAAGTACAGTAGAAATTTCAATCCACTGTTCAGTCAAGAACGACCTTCTCATTTTACAGTTAACCCTTTGCACAGAAATCCTGTTAGACGCTTAAATGGCTTTCCTATAATTCCGGCAATTGGCCGTCGTGCGGTACCAGCCACTAGCAATATTATTGCAAACGAAGAGAGATACGTTGATACCGAAATTAATCAAAATACAAACGTTAGTCCAAGCCACAACCCCAATTTCAATCAAGGCATAGCAGGGATTCAAAACGTGAAGGATGAGGTAATGAGAATGGCACTACCCGCCATAGCGCAGGAACGCATCCGATCGATTCCTTTTAACAAAGATGCAGAAACAGGCATGAGCAGCAACGTAGATTTCAGCCTCAGTGATGCCAATCATTTACATAACAAGAATCGTGATACTCCTGCAATCGACGTTAAAAAAAAATTCTTTTCGGTTCTACCAGATTCAAATAGGCAGCACACTATGTTACCCGTTATAAATGTGAACTCCGGAATACATAACGCAGCTACTAGTATAAACTCGATCATGAATGCACACCTAAACCGGAAACCTCAATTGGCTCTAAATCGAAGTCCAAAGATTGCCCGAAGAAATAAGATTCGCGGACGCGTTCGATTTCCCAGCTTGGGTCTCAATCTTGCTGAAAACTTGGATATAAAAACTCCAAATGTAGATAACGTTTTAGGATCCCCTGCAACCTGGACAACTGATACGAATCTAAATTTAAATCCTAGCTACGAAAAAGAATTCAATGTGAAATACGATGATGATGATTATCCTTATACATCCGTAAATCGGTATAACAGCAATGCAGTTCCTGCGAGAGAAAATGTTCAGGGTGTTAAAACAAGACGTACGAGTGCGGGCTCAGAACCTTTGACATCGGAGAACGATGAGCAATTTTCTCAAGTGAATGGAGCTCTCAAAGACAAGCCATATTGGGATGCCAGTTCAAGAACTGAGCATCCGGGATCTGAAATTGCCAGGTTGAGCTTCGATGACACTAAAGCATGGGACTACCCCCAATTATCGAACGTCATCCCCCGTCATAATGAAAGTTCTACTACTAATGACGGTATGACCAGACTTGAGAAAACAAGGTCGATTTCAACCACAATGCCCACAGAATTATATGTAGGATCTGCGGTTGACAAACTTGATGACATTGGCTACACAGCCTCGACAACCAACAAAATGTTGAATCCTATCATGAATTTCCATGAATTAAATAACTACAAGGTCAACAAATGGCTAAACGGTGAAAAAAAATGGGGTCCAAGTTTGGGATCTCTCATAAAAGGAGGTATAAAACTAGCTCAAAAAATCACGAAGCCAGCTATAAAGACAATCATTGGACAAAGGCGTTCAAATTTGTTCAATCCGGTAAGCGGTGTTGAAAGTTCTAAGCCAATCATCGACCGTAGCATCATGATCCCCGCATTAAATTCTATTAATGGTATTGCTGGCTTTCATCCCAAAGGGAAGGCGAGCTCCACACAGAAATCAGTTAGAGCATTGAATCAAGGTTTAAATCTGCAAGTAGTGCAGCCAGTCGGAACATTAGGGGTTCGAGGTGCGGTAAACGACAACACGAGTGCCATGCCAAACGTTCTACGTCAACTACAAGAAAGCATAAATACAAACTACAACTCCAATCTGAACTACAATACCGATTCAAACTACAATTCCAACTCGAGTCATAATGCGCGAGGGGAGGCGACAAAAATTGCCTCCTCCGACCAGGCAGCGTCGTATGCCATCGGTGGATCGTTGGACAATAATGTGAAACACACAAGGGGATGGTACGAGTTGTGGTTTAGCGGTGGAGACAGCAGCAAAGACGACGAGACCGCAATGTGGAATAACAAGAAGTTCAAGAGATTTGGGTAACAGTTGGAACTCTACAACGGAAATGATCAGTGGACTACGAAAAACTTGACTGTGATACCAAACCCTGATTCAATCGAAACAACAGAACCAGAACCAATTGGTGCCAAAAACTGGAGTTCCCCGAAATGTCTCAGCTCGTTTTAATAAACTACTGACAGTTGTTATTCAATCGTTTGTCGTTTTTTATAAACTCACTTGCATCATTTTCTGCTTGCTTTCTGCAGGGTTTCAGCTTGATTCCGTAATTTTCTTATAATACTTTTTGTCATATTATTGTGCTGTCCGGGATTAAATTTAAACAAAGGGATTAGAGTTAAGTCGAGAGAATTGTGCTACTTAAAAACAATTTTGCAAACCCTACTTTTATATTTACTTATCATGAATCTCTTTTAAAAACACGATTTTAAGCCTAATCGAAAACTTTGTGAAGCATTACAATTATCAAAACAATTCGCCCAAACACCATTCACATTTATGTAAATGATTTTCGGAATAAATTATATTAAAAACATTTTTACATTCTATCCCCTCTTGGTGCATACATTTTATTTTTCAGACTAGTCGCGGTTATAACGAGATAACCCATAAACTAACTCGTGAACGTAATGCTAATTTGGGCCGCTGTGCCATTGATTCCGCTGGGCAAGAAGAGAGGGTGACATTAATTTATGAAATGAAAGCGGGAGCTTGCCTCACTCCACTCACTACTCATGATCTTCACTCCTGGGAGCCGTAACGAGTGTCTTAATCTATTGTTCCTTGCTTAATGACATCTTACGTTCGTGCTCAGTGATGTATCGCTGAGATTCACGATAGAGCTAGTCGCACGGGTACGGGTGTTTCATTACCCGTCGATTCGTCGCAATCTCATTCACTACATCTTGAATTTATTGAACATGATATCGTCGTCTCGTTCTCCTTTGGATCGATCGAGTACTCTGATCAAATCATTCCTTCAACGTTCCATAAAATATCATAAGAAACTTTTTCCTTGTTAAAGTTCATTTTTCCAATCGAAAACGGAAATAACTTGCATTAGAAAATGACAAACTTTGATAGAAATATTTCATATTCGGACTGCCAGGAAAGTTATTTTTGTAGAAGAGACAAAAATTTACGCTTAGTGTAATAATAAAAATGGCCAATTGTAAATAAAATTAATGGACTTCTTTCTCTTTGTACGTATTGTTAATTTAATCCTCTGTCGCTCGAGAACCTTGCGCCCTACTTTTGAATATAATTTTGCCTTATAGCAACCCTTGGATGAGAGAGAAAAGTTTGCGAGTCTCGATAAACAATGGTTTATTGTTTAGCAATATTTGTACATCATGGAGATTCGCGAAAAAAAAATTACCTCACCGAAAAAGGTTTTCCTCTGAGTGAAAAAAAAAAAAATTCAGGCTTCTTTTTAGAATTTATATTATATAGACCTCGTTGAAGCTGGGGATGCTTTCAAGCTAAGCCACAAATCATGTTTTTATTCGCTTACCACTCCGCCTCTATTTTTCGCGCGACACCTATAAATCTGGGATATTACAGTTTTTTAAGACAAGAGTAGCATGAGAAGAGGTCCACTTCGGTTACTGCGGATTGCCGGGGGGGATATGGAAAGAGAACTAGAAAAAAAAATGATGGAATAATCCAAACTGGCAAAAGGAGTAGTGGAGTTAACATGGAAGTTAATACGGTCATGGCTATTTTCATAAAAATTTTAATATTGAGTGAATTGCTTCAGGATAAAATAGCGCCCACTTTAATCACCGAATTTAGAAAAAGGGAATTGAAAAAAAAAAAAATTCACTGGAAGGTTTTGTTCCAGTGTACCTTTTTCGCCGCGTACCGAGCAGGTATAGTACTGCAAAAATAAACCAGTGACCCACATTGATCGAGAACATGAGCTTTTACCGAATGAAAATTGGAACGAAACTTGACAAATTGTTGTGAAACCGTTATTTGATTTCTAGCAAAAACTCTGATTTGTTTCCCTGTCTTTCATATACTTCTGTTAAGTTCCCACGTCCGTTGATTGAACATTTTTTCCTTTAAGGCCACTTTTTTTCTGTGCCTTTACCAAATTCCCTTCATTTTATTCAATTCGGTAAAATTCCGATTTTTCATTATCGAAAATAGTGTATCCAGTTACAATTGAATAATTCACGTTTTAAAGTGCAACTTTAGGCCACGTAATTTTTTTCTATTGACACCTATATCAAATGTGCGATCACATGAACTATTTGAAAATTTGCGAGAAGATTTCACTTCTTGTTCCCTGTAGACTTTACAACACTGCTTAGAAAAATTAAGACGGGAGATGGACGGTTTACCATTTGGGAAATTACAAGGAATGTTATGTCACTCTCGAATTCTCATGAGACCGTCTGCTCTTCTAGGCTACAGGTAAATCAAAGATATTCGGTAAAGCAGGATTGAACTGTAGGGACACCTGAAGGATAAGCACCAACAAAAATAAATTAGATGCTATTAAAAAAAGACGATTGTAACGACGATAAAGACAGGTTTTATGTTCCAAATACTATGAAATATTGATTCTTACAGTTAATGATTTACCAAGTACTGTGAATTAATTATTGCGCTAACCGATTTAAATCATGATCCCTACAATAGAAATAATGGGATCGGAATAATTAGGTGTTCGAGTTATCTGCTTCACAACCCAAACGATGGGATCATGAAAACTGTAGTAGTTTGGACTTCGCAACTGTATGATGACGTTGTAAATTGATCAAGTTTCCCTGACGCAACTCTTCTAACAATGCGACAAAGTTTGCACTAGATTCACGATCGAACTACGACCACTAATGAAAATATAACGAACTATCAAGATCAGAAGCTGCTAATCATCCTGAAGGTCAACTTCTTGCTCCATCACATAGAGGTTGACGTAAGAGTCATTTAAAAAAGATTTGTCGTAAGCGTCAAGCCAGTCGCAAGGATACGTTTCGTAAAACAGGGCCAAAGGAAGAGCTAGAAATGCTATTAGCGGAAGCTGAACACGCGCCAGCCAACCCCAGGGGAAGCTTGACACCCAATAACGTTTTTACTCGTAGCGACGGCTAGAGTTCCAACACCAGGAAACTTCGTTGGTAACGACCTCCGAGCTCTCCATCTATAGCGTGCATTTTAATGGGTGGAGGATTACGATATCAGGGTTACTTGGAGCCTTGCGAAAAAAGGTGTTCAATAGCGGCAGATTCTCCTACTCGGAAGGACGAACTGTCATCACAATTCCTTGGAGAGTTCTAATGGATTGATTCTAGAAACAATGGACAAGCGATTGGCAGTCAGCCAAGCCACTTTTTTATCATTGTCTGTATATATCTATATTTTCCTGTTAACGATCGAAGATGTCGTTGGTGAACAAATTGGCCTCCACTCGGTCAGTCGCAGAAAGAAATGTGTGACTGAAGCTCGAATTAATGACGCACTCAAATGGAGATGAATCAATGTGAAGCAATACACATCGCAACCAAATTCAAGCCAAATTCAAGAAAATTTCATTTTCATAGAAAACAACATAATACCATGAAAAATGCCTGTCGGCCATACAATTTTTCCTCAGTCTGATAGACATGTTTGTTCAACCTGAAGTATCCTCCGGAAATTGTAAGCACGTAAAATATGAGGCCAAGCTGGTCAGGTTATCTCGAGAAAAAAGAATATTTACGAGAACGACGTTTCTATTAGAACGCGGATACAGCGAGAACGTGCTAGCATCAGGGTTCAGAATATAAAGCAGAATAAAGAATAAAACGAACAAAATAAATAGACATAAGTAATGGAGGGAAAAATTATTGGAGAAAGTAGACGAAACAAGTCATTGCTTTCGGTAACCAAATAAAAAATGTCAATGACTCGATAATTGTTAAGATAACTCTCTGATGTACGTTTACGCAGAAAGCAAAATAAGAAATAACTTATTTCTCAGATCAGAACGAATGTCCGAGTTGTTATTATTTTTTAATATAAAACTGAATGGAATTCACTGAGCCCCATTTGCTAAAAAAAAAAAACACGGTAAATGCTTTTAGTAGCTGTCGCGTAGACAACCGTATGGATTTTTTCTCTTTATTAAAAAGTTTTTCAACTGATTATGGCTTTTTCATCGCCATAAGTATTTTCTTACTTTTCTTGAAGTTACATGAGCAATCACGCTACGAGATTAACTTATATTTGTTCTGATAATTTTTTTTCTTTTTTCAAATGAGCAAGACGTTGGACCCTCACAACTCAAAAATTCGTGGAAGCAAAGTCAGCAGGCACTTACCGCTTGAAAGATTAAAGCTGACGTTTTCATTTTCCAAGATGCTTTACAGTTCTGGTCTGAGCCGGAACGGACGCAAGCACTACCCAGACGCCACTAGTTTCCGTTCGTGGAGTGCATGAATAATTGCATCATAAGAAATTCACGAAAATTCATGATTTTGAAAAATGAAAACATAAAACAGCCTTCACTCGACCATACTTTATCGCTTTTCCGTAACTATTCAATCTTCGTCAGCCATTCCGTCAGGTTATCAAGAACGCAAAAGTCAAATTGAATTATTGTGCAAGCACATCGAAGGAAGTGTAAATAAAGAAATTGAACGCCACACTGAATATTATTATTTCTTGACAGTAGAGAAAAACAATTGTTTACAACTAAATAAATCCACTCAGAAATGTCAACGTCTAAAAAATGATCTAATTGCCATTCAATCTAATAAACGACAAATCATAAAATTAGAACCATTTGTGGATAAATAAATATATAAAAGAAGAAAAATATCAATGAAGATCTTTTTAAAATAGTGATAAATAGAAATCATCGAAGTTGATGAACATCTCACAAATAAGCGTTAGTGACGTAGCCTATCTGCTTTAACTTTCTCGGATGGACAGTGAGCAGTTATCTTTTCTTTTTGTGTCGTTGGACGCTCGTATTTTCTTTGCTATTGTGAAGCAGGCCGAAACAGCAATTGTTGGCACTGTTGCATGTCACAATAGTAAATGATAATGAGCCATAAAAGGAAGATGCTTCTCAAATATCCGAAGAAAAAAAAATCTTATTGCATGGCAAGTCTAGAAGAAAATTTTTAGAACCCTTAACGAATAATAACCATGGGAAATAAAAATATTTCCAACAAAAAAGATCGTATTCAATTTACATATGAAAGTCAAACTCGACAGATCACTTCGGATTGATCAACACAGCTTCAATGATGATTATGACAATGAACGCTTGAATGGGAATGACTATCGTGGAAGGATTAGCCTAATACCAGTTTAATCTGATTTGTGCACCGTACGAATGTATGTTGAAGCAAGCGAACATGCTTCTATGAATTGTGCAACGATAGCTATAGTTGACTTGATGCTCATTCACCGTGATTATTATCGGACGGATACACAGGGCCAATCAATCGAACTCCCGCAGCTGTACAATTCTGCTGTTAGGATTTATTTAGTTTTTTTTAAGGATCGAACTATTGGCGGGGGAAATTTTATAATTTAACTTTTTACAATTGGTCTCTGCTACGAAGTCATTTTAATTTTATTCTTCTATTAGATTTCAAAGATGGTATATCCCCCTTTAAATGCAGAATTACATGTGAAACTTTTTTAACAGTTCGCAAATAGCTACGATTTTTTTTTCGTTTTCGAAATTGGAATTTTCTTTTTCTTAATTGATCTACGCTTTTTAATGACTGCTGAATTTTTCGAATTGGACATGTGATAAAAATAATGAAACGATTTTACATTTCCGTAAAAAGCTATTCATCGACTGTTTATATAACCTACAATCCAATGCGAATCGTGAGCTTTATTCCTGCGAAAAACTCATTCTATTATAAATTCATACATACAGAAGAAGAGAAGAGATAATGTAAAACTGAAGCAAAACTATGTATCAATGATTTTATTGAGCTTATAAATCTGCCAAGAGAAATTATAGCAACAATATTCATAAGACGAATGACAATAATAGTTTACAAGAAATAATGCAAGGAAACACGTTACATTATTGACGAGGAAAAGCATTTGAAAATATCAGTGAATAATCAATTTACTGCCACGCTGTTCGAAAATGCATTTACATACCTATAGCACGGATAGTGATATGTATAAGCACATTTCAGATTGTTCCACTGTGTTTGCCCGTACTCTCAGACCGTCTGCTTGACAATAAGAAGGAACTTCTCGCCTCTCAACGATGCTATTTTATGCTGTCGGATATTTTCGAGTTTTTTTCTGAATACATGTATACAAACTTTTCATGTATATCTATATACTTCTCGATGTATAAATTATCGGCACTTGTTTCAAACTCCCAGCAGAGCTTTTTCGTAAAACTCGTAATCAGGCAACAAGATTGGCATTTTATATTGGTTACCATATTGCATATATTTATGCAATCAGACTTTCATAATATCAGACACGTTGTGACACAAAAATTATGAAAAGAATTCGATCCACGGCAATCAGCGAGATTTTAAAAAAGAATGGAATAAATCTTGAAGAAATTTATTCCGAGAGCAAAACCTTACGAGTTTTCTCGTAAAAAATTGAATAATTTGGTTCTCAGAACTAGACGCTTATTTTTGAGTAAAATTTTATTATTTTTCATAATTATGGAAAATATGAGATGTCTGAAATGACAGTCAATAAGAAGAAAGCGGGCATTTTTTCTTAGTGCAATAATTCATTCATGAAGTATGGAACTTTAAAGTCACGTACTCTCAAGAAAATTTGAATTCTATATTCAAGCAAATCGAGTCAAGCGAGGAAAGAACTCTTCTCACTGCACCGACCAATTCTTATTGCCACGGAATTCCCATCCGCTATCTTCATTTATCGATCTTAACGACGACTCGAGAAAATTCCGAGATCATACACGAAGCTTTACGCTCAAGTCACTTGTCTGGAAAAGGAATTTCCTGCAACTCTTTTTTTTTTGTTTTTCTCAGATAAAACGTTTCTGTGTTCGAGATAAGCTTTCCTTACTGAAGGTGGCAAAATCCTTGAACGACGTTCTTATATCCACAAAATAGTGGAATAATGTTTATCCCACGAGTAGAAAAATTGCTCATATCCCCAATAACCCCCTGGAAACAACACGATTAGTGGCAGGGATTTCGACAAGCAGTTGAACAGTAAGGAAATGTCCTATTTCGTCCATGACATGTAAATATAAGTTAATCTTTTGTAAAATAAATGTTTTTCGTCTGATAAAGACAAGTTCAGGTGATGATCGATTTATCTGATAAATTTTTGCTCATAAAATATTAACCCTTCGTTGACACACTGGGTCATTTGGACACGGACCAATTTTTTGGTGATAATCATCTCTAATCTAGTATTATTTTCAAGGACTTCAGCATTTTTTCACCAAAAGTTCACTGAATATTAATCAGTGTCGCAAAAGTTGTATTAAATAATTTTAGCAAACTATAACGTCCTATATTTTCCGAATTTTTATGGTGAATTTTATGGGTTTTCATGTTGAGGAAAAGTTTAGATTTATTTTCAAAAAGCCGACGAACCGCCCATCCGCTGATAAAGTGGATGAAAGTCGCTCCGGGTCGTATGGACCCAGGTTGTCAACGAACAGCTAACGAACACTGTTCCCAAATGTCGAGTACCAGAGGCAGTCATGAAAAAAGAATCTGAATTATATTTAACTGCTCAAATGTTTCGTTCGTAATATTTGAATTTTTATGAGAATTTGACCGCATCCACTGCGTGGAATTTGATATGAAAAAAAAATAGTTTCAAGTGAATGAAGAGAAAAATGTGTTTTGTGTAATTTCAGGTACATGGCAATAATGAATCCACTAAGACCTCGAATGGGGAAACGAGTAACACTCTGCATCGCTATGGCAATCTGGATCGTTGGAGCCATTATGTCGTTGCCCATGCTCATATTTTTCACAACTTACACACAAAACTTTCCCAACGGCGAAGTCCGGGTGATCTGTTACAGTGACTGGCCCAACAGAAGTGACGACGGTCTCAGTTATGACGAATATGTGTAAGTACAAGAGAAATGATTTTTGATGTTTCAAAATTATCGTCACTCTCGTTAGCCCGGAGAATCTTTATGGTTATTATTGTTATTAAATAATTAATATTAATTTTTAATTGCAAAATAATGTAGACTGGATGAATCATAAAGTAACAAATGTGAGATCCAAAGATAAACAGATGATCAAATAAAATCAATGATTAGTTCGAGTGGGTATTTTCATACTTAACTTGTCACGATGCTATAACATAGTTTGCTTTTCTCCTGTAAATTCTTGAGTAAACAGATGGAAGTGCAATTACATTTTCAAGTAGAATCAGATTCCACTCAAGTGCACTGCCTCTCAATTTTCTCGTATCTCCTTTCCGCACGTAAAAGCTCCTAGCATGCTTCGACCGGAGCGACCGAAGTCAAAAATCGTGTTCATGCGATACGAACATACCAGAGCACAAAGTTAGGAAGGCTCACCGTCTCATATTCCCTCCAGATTCACGTCATATTAAAGACGGTAAGAAACTAAAGTGGCACAGACCGCAAAAGCCTTTCTGCGTGTGCATTCTATGATCAAAGTTTGTCTTCTATATTTTTAAATGTGATTTTACTATTCTTTTACTGCCCTTAAGGTAACACGTGCAATTAATATCATTTTCATTATTTTACAACGCAATAGCCCCATGTTAAACGATGAAATCATCTGAAAAGAAAAATGTGTTCCAGTGATTAATATTCTGCTTCATAATTTGCTTAAACACGAGAGCTCGAAATTCTGTGAACACTTTTAGTATATGAAATAATGAATTAACCCCACCACGAAAATCCTAGTTTATGGAAGGTAATTCGGCATAGAATTTGAATTAAAGTTTTGTATGTTTTCATAACATATCATCGACATTGTATATTTGAAAATTATACAAAGTTAATGTGGGTCAAATGACACCACAATTCACGATTAATCCATCCGAATAAAACGGTAATCTAGTCACTTATATCTCATTGTATCGACGATAATTCAACTGCAGATACTGTCCCCTACAGAGCACGTACGCTAGGTGAGTAATTATGATCCATACAACCCTCCACGTCAAGGCCACAGCTGCAACAATCCTATTACTTCCATTATTGAAAAAACTTGAAATATTCTCATTCACGCAATAAAAATAATCAATTGTTTGTAGCGCACATTAAAAACTAAAAAAAATTTCACGCTCACTTATTAGATTTTTAAATTTCGGTAAATTAACACCTGTTCAATGTCATTATTTAGCAATAATTATCATTGCAATTGGTTTCTCATAAAGTGTTCTGATAAATCAAAATTATTTTACAATAATTCCTTTCTCTCTCCTTCTCCTTTCCCTTCTGTCTCTTCTCTTTCCTTTTTCTTTTCCTTCTGTCTTCCACGAAATGATTTTAAAGTCTCCCATATTTGCCAACAGGCCAAACTTACGCAAAGTCCGCACCGTAAGATAGATCGCGATGCAATTATTTCGACTCTTGTACCTGACGTGCCACCCAAAACAATCAATCTTAAATTCCGCGGAGTACTTTGCAAAGACTCCTAGTTATGAAGCAGCTTCGACGCTTTGAGATAATAGAGAATCAAATGACTAATCAGATTATTCAGGTTTCGAGTAATTAAAAATTTGAGTTTAATTAAAAATTTGAGCAGCATTCAAACTAATGTAGCCTTTTACAGACGATATCGCTCCTTTGTGTCACGATGAATGTTGAATAAATTTTAATATTGCAAAAATAATGTTTCCGTATTGAGAGGTTTCTAAAGAGCGTGATTATAATTAAACTTAAAATTACGAATTTAATAATAAGTACTGGTACCATAGGGAACGTTCTCTAGGTCAAGTAAATACGAATGAAGATATAGGAAGATTTATTCATGGATTGATTTTCATTAGTGTGTATGTATCGGTCGGTGTGAGAGAAAGAGAGTGACAGCGAGAGAGAGATTTAAATTGCAACGACCAGAATAAAAACAATTTAAATTAATTTAATTAATTTCAAATTGGCAGTTGACTTCAAATTAGATAATTCCAATATCGTACAAGAAATGGTTAAGTTTTCCGATTCAAGAACGAAGGACAGCCCAATAGGCAGTCTGTGATATGAAAAGAATTGTGAGTTGCGTTCCATCAAAGAGATAAAATTTCCCACAGATCGAAATACGATCAGAGACATCAAAGTTTCTTATATGATGTGCGACGTGACCTGATTCTTGATTATGTTTTGACTCCGCGGAAACATTATAGACCTTGAGAATCGTCTAAGAGTCTTAGGTTAGATACTGTCAGCTGTTTCCTTTGCTCAGTGATTTGTTAAGTGGTAATCGATACTGATAACAAAGTTTCCAAGGTTACACGTCACGTTGGCGTCAAAGTCGATCTTTTGTTACCATGGACTGTCAAATATTTTCGATTTAATATTCATACACACTTCGCTGTGCACTGTAACGATACATTATACTCCAGATATCATGAGCATGCTCTTTGAACGTGACCGAGGCATCATGGATGTCAAGAGTGTTGCTGTCTTTGACTTTCATGCCCGAAAGGAAATGACGACCTTATTACCCGACGATATTGTGATCAATAATTCCATCGTCATCCACCGTCTGCTTATATTATAAAAGCACAGAAAGGAAGAGAAAGGGGCGTCACGTTAATATCTTGAAGGCACATGCACCCTGTCGTCCTTATTCGAAGGACATCGACACTAGGGCAGAAAATAGACAAATTCTGATAGAGATCGCTTTTGGTGGAAAAATCATTACAGTATTTAAAAACTATCAACAATATATTAAGTAATTTAAAGACAGTTTATCATTAATTGGAACCTTTTCTAACCTAAGACTTCGCAAAAAAATAAGCCCACGACTTGAAGGAACAAAAAAGGACACTGGTAAGATAATTTTTCGTCATTTAATCAGCGGAATAATACTTTTTCTAATAGATTACCCAAAAAAGGGTCGTTAATTTTCGAAGTCCAGATTCTGAAAGTGGCTCACGATTATGTAGTTATTCAAAGGTGTTACTTTATTAAGAGGGATCAATCAGACACGTGCAATTAAGCACGCGATACAAATACGTGTATGTATATATTATGATTAGCTATAGTGTGGTATGTTTACACGAACAAGGAGGGTGGACGCTAACTAATATTAGTATGCGAATGGGTTGAATTCCCTGTTCCAATAGTATTAGCCACAGTAGCCACACCCCATCTCCATATCCTTGGTTCCATTTACTGACGCAAATTAGCACCAGATCCTTTGATATCGTGACTCCAGTATATGCTAACAAATTTATATTGCACAAAGTAATGACTGCGAAATCTGCTCTCTCATTTCAGATACAACGTCGTTTTTATGTTCCTCACTTATTTCCTGCCCATCGGTTCGATGACATTCACTTATGCTAGGGTAGGCCGCGAACTGTGGGGCTCGCAGAGTATCGGTGAAGCAACCCAAAGGCAGTTGGACAACATAAGGAGTAAACGACGGGTAAGTGCGTTTATATATTCTCTTCTTATGTAAAGATTTATTTGCAAAAATTTGTTTGTTCGCTTTGCACGAAAAAAACCACTGCAATGATTGTGTTGGATTTCTGACAAGAGTGAAACTTGTGAACCAGAATAAAATGTAGGCTGTGTACCATTCTGATGAATTATTCAGTACGGATATGCCAATAAAAAATAAAACTTAAATTTTTCATCGCATGTCAACTAAAAGTGCAGAAAAACGAGAAATAATAATTACCATTTAGACAATAATTCGGAAACAAAGACGATGAGCGGTGTCCAGGATTCCAATTTCTAACAGAAAATAAGTGATGACGAGTTTTGTTAGTTTATTAAAATTTGATTTGCCTGAATCTTTCTCATTTTTCCATTATACTGAATTCATTTCTAAACGGTACTCACAAGTTTTGCGTTGACTGGTTAAATACGACAACTGCTCATTTACAGTTAAATTCAACCCTCGCTCAAATTCAATGTATTATATTGTTGTTGTCGACTCATACGTTGAGAAATAGTTTCATCATCGTTGGAGAACGACGTTCAACATGGAGCTGAACTCTTTGTTTTACAGCCCTTGGTGGTTGGTCCGTTAGACTGCAAATGATTTCCATACACGAAACAGAATGAATGTGCCCACATATATCTATATAATATAAAGCAATGTGCATATGTCTACACATGGACGTTGCAGCCCATACACTATTAATATGTATGGATGCACATTTGTATATCACCTCATTCATCCATACATATTTATACTGCATGTGCAGTTGAAAGTTCTCTCCAACGGATCGATTTCGGCCTCAGAATTTTCCTCAGCACAAAATTCCAGTCATTTGCATCATAGAACATATGATTCTTAGAAAACTGAATTAATTTAAGGCCATCAGTTTGTAATGACACAATTACAGGTTTTACAGGTTCAAGGCATAAATTTCCCAGGGTTCTCAATACAGCACGAAACACTTCGAATTATAACCAACATTACTTGTATGTATCCATTGAATTTGTAGGAACATTTGTGCTTCAAGTCATATATGTCAGTCACAGACATTATATTTTGCCCTGAAGTATAGTTATTGCACAAACATATTAAGAGGAACACTTTAGAATCACTGAGGCAGTTACTCGAGATCAACAATCAAGGCCACTCGCATGGATATTCATGGTATCTGACTTGAGTGTATACTCACGAAAACTTACTGTCATTCTCAGGTGCTTACACAACCACAAATATCCACTTAGGATTGAAGGTGTAGCGCTGAATCTATCAAGAATGTTGTGGGCGCACGTAATGTTCAGCAAGAAACTTTTTTCAATTTGTCTCACTGATCGCTCAAAAATATAATTCTGTAGTGTTTATTTATTTATTTGATGATCAGTGGCATGGAGAGAAAGAAATTTTTGCAAAAATGATGGTTTTGTAACTAGTTTGAAGCATTTTTTCGCACTTGGAAACCATCAGAACAGGATGTTGCCGTCATAAAAGCTAACCATGTGGAAGCTTGCATTTCGCAAACGTCGAAACCTTCAAGCTATTATTCAAAGGAAGAACGTCCATAATTCTGCTTTTTTCGAAAACATTAAAACTAAAATTTTTATTTTCGAAAACATAATAACATAGTCTCCTCATTCTCAATACATTTTCCGACCTTCCGAGAGCTACAAGTTCGTAGCGAACGTGGTAGAATACTAATGACTAGGGTGAAACTAGCTCCTGATCAGTGAAGCGGAACGCAAACTTCGACTGCAAGGTTGCAACCACTAAAATACATAATTTCATTATGTATACCGCGTGTTACGAAATTTACGCTTGAGACTTATATGGCTGAAGAGAAAAGTGCTTGCGCACTTTTTTCTGTGCCAGGATACTCGTACAGGCGGGGAGATTTTAATGAGCTCCGAATATCTGTAATATTAGAGCTGGAACTTCTGTGTTCAAACGATTCCTCTCAGGATCCTGCCATCGAGTGTCCTTCATCATTTGATTGAGAGATATAGAGTTTTTGGTTGCTAAAGGATTTATTGCAATTCGTATAATCCTGTTGATTTTTCCCTGCTTTTGACATTCTGGCGCGGTCGTCCAAGATATAAATTTCAATTAGCACATAAAATGAGGGTCTGAAATACATCAAGGAGCAAGAATGCTAGGCATCGAAGGCTTAGCTGCGATGTATTTACCTTCTGGGTTCTCGTACAACGGATCTCAATTTCTCAGCTAAAAACATTTTACCCTTTTGGTAGCAATCAGTTGAGACACGAAGTCCTTTCATAATTAGTAGATGGGAGATAGCATTAGCATACAACGCGTGCTTCCGAAATTCTCACAAAGCCTTTCAAATTCCCTGTGATACCTGTCACTTGGATTAACGGCTTTACTTTCGAATGTTCATCAACTTTCCTCAAATCGCTAATGATCGTTTGGACAATTTGTCACCAAGTGGATTACTTTTTGTCGAATAACTGAAAACCTGTCAAGCACTCATCCTTTTTTTTCACTGACAGAAAACAAATTCGATATAAATTTCTACATTCCTATTTGAAGCACAAAAATTCTTTTATTTCCACAGACATTAATTAATCTGACTAAAATCTGAATATTCCAAGCAAAGGTTTTAGTCAATAATGAACCGAGACTGATGGAACAGGGTACGAACTGTCACGATTAATAAAGACTGAAAATAAGGTTAATTATCCTTTCGAGTAGTGGACAGTAATGGATTGTTTCCGACGAGTTGTATAAAGCAGTCACCATTGCTTCCACTCGGCGTGTCATATATAAAGAGTCGTATAAAGCTCTATAATGCAATTACACATGGCAAATTCATGCGAGTTTCTCTATAACTGCAGCGAAATTCCCACTCTGTTGTTGAAAAAGTGCAAGTATTTCCGTTTAATTTTAATGTAAAAAAATTCTGCCACATTGGAGGCTTTTTCATGCAAAACTAGAATAATCTTCTCCTCTTTGTACAAAAAAGTCCTTTCCTCGGCCTCCTATTTATTTTCGACAAATATGTTAATGTTTTTCACATTTACACAATACGTCTTCATCCACCGACTTTTACGCATATCCAAAGAACTTCTTCACTGTGAAAATTCACCCTTATTTTCTCCCAGGAAAACAAGAGTATGGCGTAGTTTATTGTTGCTGCTATAGATCGAGCGAGGTAGAAAACTTTTGCCAACTCTACTCGTACCAGCTGCACAGCAACATCCGAACCTCGATTAACATCAGATTTCTTCTTCCGCGAGCTTTCAAAATATCCAGCCAAACTTCAAGGCAGTTTGATAAAAAATTTCAAAGATTTTATGGCTTGCAAACTCTAGCCGGAAAATACAGCACTGTGGAAGGATTCGTTTATAACCCTTGCCGATAACAAAGACCCGGAATGCATCGACTCGATTTATATATTTCTTTCCTTTTTTTCAAAGATGGAGAGAAAAAAATCGTGTCCCCATTACTCCACGTTCGAAATCATAAGTTTTGCGAAAACTATACTCCAAACTTTTACCTCTTGTATGAAAATTTCTCGTGTTTGACCAATGTTGACTAAATAGACTTGACATATTTTCCATGCAAGTGAATAAGATTTCAGTACCCATGTTACCCTTCATATAACTCAACCGTCCTCGAAGAAAAACTTTTGTGAAAATTTAGCTTTGAACAAAGAAGTTCTACAAGTTATATTACAAAGAATCTGCTCTGGTCGCACTCTCGTGAGCTTTTGCTTAGAGCTTTACGCGAGTATAATGTGCCACGGTCTCTGTAACTCGCGATAATCACTATTTACGTTTCCTTCGAACATTATTATACGCTATAAAGACCAAACGTTTCTTAAACTCATAAAACTTTTCTTGTTCGTTGTTTTGAATAAATTTGAAAATTTTAATTAAGCTCGTAGGAGTTTTCAATCTGTTACTTTTACTCTTTTCGAACGAATCATTTTTAGCTGTTTTTATTTAATTCAATGTTCCACTTTTTCTGTGAATATATGCTAAACGTTTCAAAAACGCTTTCAGAAAAGTACGTCTACCAAATAACTACCAAAGAAAAAAAAATAAGTTCTCATATCAGAGAATGTGTGAAAATGAAATATTTTATAGATTCGAATACAAAGATAAAGATACAATCAAGAGAGATCGAGGTTGTGTGTTCGAGCTACTATTCTAATTGACCACGAATGAGACCACTCCTGGAGCGTTAATGGTTAAGGTTGTACCAGAAATCGCTTTTACCACTGCAAATTTCTCCGGTACTCGGCCGCAAAGTACTTACATATGATTAAGGGATGGAACCTGGGGTTCAGAAATGTCCGATTAATTTGAATAAAGGAACATTCGCCATGACGATGAATTCACAATGAAGTAGTGCTGAATATATGTTGGACACATATTAAATGAAAACATAACAAGGTCATGAGAGCATGATTAAAAGTAGTCAAAAGAATAACTAGATAGGTATTTTAAAAAAAACTTGTAGCATAAATTTTTTTTTTTCAATCGATTTCCTCGATTCCCTTTAAATTTTCCTTGAATTGTTTTTCGATTTCAAAGAAAAGGGAAGGGCCATCATATTGGTATTGAGAAAATCCTGCCGCGCAAGGTGCGTGAGAACAATCTTTAATGTTACATGCGTTTTTTTTTGTTTTCAGTTCGCGGCGGTCGTAATACGGTTTTTACGACGTAACAGAGAAGCGTTAACTGCGTCTGACACGCCCGAGTACAAGCCTCAAATAAATACTTTCTTAATTAATGACCTGCTCCTGAACAATCAACACGCGAAATAAAAAAATACTCACTATTATTTCACCTTGGAATTAAAAAGAAGATTTTTTCTATGGTCAGGAGATTCTAGGCTAATTCTCTACATTATAATAAAAAGAAGACACAGCCTTTTACTTGTGATCGATTTCTTAAGTAAGATACAAACTTTTGTATTAAACAGCATTTTTTTCTACGGCGTTATTAATATAAAGCACGTTTGTGATGAAATTTTTCTAATTTTTTTTTCACTAAACTTTACTGCGAAGAGACCATAGCAACATGTTTTTGATCATGAAATGACAAAAAATTCGTTAGTGTTTTTTTGTTCTCAGAATTTAAAAAAAAGAAAGAAACAAAAGATATCAGAACGAGTTGAAAAAAAAAGTCGCTCTGTCTTTTGACACAGTACGTGAAAGCACTTTTGTGTTCGTTGGGGACTGGGAAAGATAGAGAAACTCTGCTGTGAAAAATGAATGTCGTGACTCGGCAGCAACGACAACAACTACGACAAAGACGACAATAATGACGACGATGCTTAAAGTTGGTCGTCTGTTCTCTGAAATGGGAAAAGTAAAATTGAAAGAAGAAACGCGACTAATAATGTGAAGAACAACCACGGAGGGAGGATCACTATGAAAGAAGCTACAATTTGCATTCAACCATACAACCCCTTATTTTGCCTGTAATCCAGTCGAGCCCTCAGTTCGAAGTTTCATAAATTGAATGACCAACGACTTTCATTTTTTTTTTTGTACCTTAAATAGACTGAACGTGGAAAATCACTAAGTCTTAAACTATAACGTTAACGATATTATAAAAAAAAAAAAAACTGGACTGCAGGAATCATTTAAATACTGAATTACATTGGAAATTGATCAATTTACCCGATACCGCCGCAGCTTTGATTGTCAATCGAAGTATAGAAACGAAAGAAATAATCAGAAAAGTTCACGATTCCGAGGGTAGAAAAGAAATATTCTTCCAGACATTTGTAGAGTTTCTTTCTCTATTTTTTTCCCATATATACATATTTTAGACCAACTTTTAAACTACAGTTTTGGCCTCCTACCTTCATCTTATTTTGGAAGTGGTTTTAGTCGGAGATCACAGCGGTTTTCGGTCGGTGCTCACTGTTGCTGCAGTAACGCCGAGTGCTCGGCTTCAGTGACCGAACTTGGCTTGTATGCTTGGAATCTTATGCTTCAGCTCGATTTCGACTACTTGCATACTTTTGAAAGCAGCGCCTTTATATGGCACTCGAGCTAATGGAAGCACCTGTGGCTGCCGGGCTGTCTGCTGGTGAGGGCTACGTTAAACAATAATCAAAACTGCATTATTTCTATAAATTTATTTGTGAAGATATATTATACATAAATAGTGATTGAAAAATGTCATTTTATCAAAAAAAATCGGCTACTCCATCTATAGACATCATGGACATTGGTTTACAGTGAAAATACTGTATAACGTTATAAAAGTTGTTTGACAAAAAACAGAGATGGTCCAACGATGTTAAAGTTCAATAGTTCTATTATGTGGAATGAATTTTGTTGGATTTGTTTAAAAACACATTCAGAATTATTTCCAAAGTTTATTTCTGAATTTGTAATATTACGAACGGCATGAAATATTCCATTTTTTTTCCTGCATGTACGAAAAAAACTTTTCTTTTATTCTATTTCATTCTCATTGATGAAGCAAAATAAGAGAAAGCAGGACGCAAACTACGAAAAAATCTGTGAACCCGTGTTAAACTACACATTGATACAGATGAAAATATATCGTTGAATCATTCGTATTTTCAATTACGAAAATGTCGTGTTTCCATAGATTCTCGACACGTGCAGTCGGAAAACCCATACGTGCGTTTGTACATTCTCTACCACTGTGTAACATACCTGGACGTTTGCTTTTCGAGTGTTGCATTCGTTCACACTGGTTCAGTTGGTGGTTACTGGTGCGTAACTCTAACCAAATTCAATAACGAATCCTGATGCATCACACGACCTTTCCACTGTTATGAAAAGCGCCTGTGCGTGCAGCCACGTGCCTATATGCATCTTTCTTTAGTGCTCTCAAAATACGTTGGAACATTCTCTTTCTTTTGCACTCTATAATTAAAGAATTGATAAATACTCAATTGACATCAGCTGCGAATGAAATAAATGATATACCCATGAAGTAATATTTATGTTTTAATAATATCGTAATATTTCGAAATATTATAGCATTCGATATAATAATTCGTCTGGAATAATTGTCATTGGCTGAATTAATCCCAGTGAATTATTTAATTTGTAACTAATTGAGATTAGTAACAAAATTTACTTCTAATTAGTGAATATGAATTAATTATACGATTACAAATCTCGAAGTGATTGAATATTCTCGCCTTATTATGGCATTATCAATAAACGACAGACTAATTATTATTGTTCTGGTGATTAGCATTGCATACGTAATTAATTTATTCTACAGGTACTGATGTTTATCACAAAGATATTTCAAATATCAACTGAAAACAGAGTTTGAAACAAAATCTTATTTTCCGGGATCAAAATAATTCGTAATGTTTATAATTAACAGATATTCCATGTAGAACGCTGAGAAATACCAGAATTGCAAGAATTTTAGAAATTATTTGAATTTATTTATTTGAGTCAAACTCGATCCGAAGGCAAGAGATTCTGGAAGCTCTTTAAATATCGAGAAAGCACAACGATCCAATTTTCTCGGCGCTCTATCTAGTGGACTTGAGAGCACCCATACCATCAGCCCTGTTCAAACGAGAACTATTCTCTCTCCGGTTAATGGTCTCTTATAATTGTGCTATAAGTTACGCTGAAAAGAATTGTAACAAATAAGACGAGGGCATCGTTCCGGGAAATGTAAGGAACATAACCGATAATCGAATTCTACGAGGTACTCACGAGTTATCATTAACGGAGTTCAACATCACTCTAAATCCTCTTTCTCACGTTCGCATCACACCCTTTTTTCAATCTTTCTTGAAATATGATAAGGAGTTGAAGAAGAGGGCAAATAACAAAGTCGATTAATCCAAAACAAGGTAAAAAAAAAGCTCAAGTTCCAAAAAGTTGAAATCAAGAGGTTATTCTCTTTTTATTATTTCCGTCTAATTTATAATGAAAATACGGCCATAACATGCGCGTAACTTTACGGAGATGACGATTTTTGTTAAGTCGAGAAGTTTTGTCTTCAAAACATTACTTTCATGTCACAGCTTAAGCCTTAGATTTGTGAACCGTGCAGTTGGATGCATGACACATAGGGTAGATTTTCGTCTATTTTGATAGTAAAGTGAAGATCGAAGAACATCCAAGAGCCTCTGGACAGAACTAGAAAGGGAAACGGCGGGACATTCGTTTGATTCTCTTCTTTTTTACTCTCGGTATCTGTGATCGATGATGTAGGACGTTGGATGTGTTCCAAGGGTTGATATCAAAGTTCTGAACGTTCGCAACGCGGATGACCTGCTCACTCTCATGATCGGGCGATGGGCAATGCATTGTCATCGCTTGATTGGATATAGAGTTCTATAGTCACAAAAGGGTCTTTGGCATTAGAGAAATGAACAGAGGAAATGTTGGATCGGTCTTCATCCCGAGTGCTTGTGCTTTCTTGTATGAGACTTGTGTAATGGGGAAGCTCAAATCTTACTTTACATCTTTATCCATACACAGTGACAAAAAAAATTGTACTAAACCTTTTCCAGGTCTGTAAATAGGTGTAATACGAACGAAAATCTCCTGTCTAGATGTGTCCTTTCATCGTGGCGTCACTTTCGAATCTAAATTCTATGAATCCCATCACAATAATATTTGGCTTTAGTAATAACTGTGCTAAAAAAAAGTAAAACATCAAAAGTCACAATAATTCTTTATAAAAAATAGAAAGACTACTGTCTGTTGATTTATATGACAGAAAAACTTCGTAGTATCATTGGAGATCATTGAAATATTGATAATTAATTATTCACGTCTAAATGTGGAACTATTCATATTTTTCATTATGCCAAGAGCGAAGGATGCGTGTTCGTTGTATGGCTCTTGGTGATCAGCAATATCCAAATCAGCTCCATATCAAAATGCAGCTTTTATGGTGGCATTGTAACAATGATATTTTTTTATTTCAGGTTGTCAAAATGATGATAGTAGTGGTAGTAATATTCGCAGTGTGCTGGCTACCCTTCCACGTCTATTTCATCGTTACCTCTTATCTGCCGGAAATCACGAACGAGCCATACATACAGGAACTGTTTCTCGGTATATACTGGCTCGCAATGTCCAACAGCATGTATAATCCGATGATTTATTGCTGGATGAATTCAAGGTCAGTACATCATGATAATTTTTATCATTATAATTATCAGCATTGTTTCTCCGTATTGATCATTGGCCAGGATGTTTTTATTGTGATTTTTAATAGTGACGTCAGTTACATTCTTTGGAGCCGTTAATTATTTCAACGTAACAGTTTCGTGGTTGTCGGGTATTTTGGCAACGTTCAAAAATTAATTTAAATAGTCCATATTAATAAGTATTATTACTTTTATTATAACCGATCCCCCATGCTTTTTAAATTTTCAATCTGTTAACTACAAAAATTGCCGAGACCATAAACCGATTGTTTATAATCCACGGAACTTTTATGGCTTTACTAACGCCCAAGCCTTGTGTAGTGGAAAGCAATTTCGTCGACACTCTGATCCAATTACGTAGAGTGAGACAACGAGAGTTGGCACACGTGCGCAGGAGATTACATCAACGAAATGCAAATTGGCCAACCGACTCTAGATCGCTGTCGAAAACAAAGACTAAAAAAAAAAACTTCGTATTTTTATTCCGATGCTCTTGCTTGATAAATATCTTTGAGGAAATTTTAGAAGTCCAGAATTTCAAAACACCGGCTCATAGAACTCTGAGCTGAAAGCTCCGGATGAAAATTTACAGCTTCCAATAAATGTGAAAGACGCGGTTCATTTTCTAATGAAATTAATCCTATTGGAAATCCTATTGGATTTTTCATACCGCAGGCTGCAATAAATTCTATCATTTCAAAAAATTCGTATTTGTATTTAATTTATTTTTTAAATATGGTATTAGTATTCCAAATATTCTCAACGTACAAATTTTGGACTCGGGAGTTGACGAAGTTTTAAAACCGTTGTAATTTTTAATGACGACAAAAAATGATTACTGAAACGTAGAGAACTTCTGTCGTAAACCACAAAAATACTTATAATAATAATTTACCTCATATTTTCGGAATAACGTTCCATGACTCGGTGTACTTTTGTGGAATAGATATGGTTAGAAAAGTTTAACTACTTCCAGAAGAATGATCATCCTCGTTGAGGTGTACATTGTTATGTAACGAGGTTGGGGACTCGCTTGAATCTCGAGACCATAGAGAACCAGAAATCGCGATATAGTATGCACCTCCAAAACTTGTCTACGTTGTTACTTTAGTTATCTAAAAGTTTTCCCATCGCCAACCGCGTGAATTAGTGCAAACGGCAGTCATGACAGGTCGTACGACCACGTTTCGAAGTTTGCATCTATCTCTGTATGCTGTTACATCTGTGTATCAGAAAAAAAAACATTTGGCCGTCTATATTTTTGGCAACGTATAGCCCTAAATACATAGAACGAACTTTAATTACAGTAACTTTCCCCCAAGAATTATAAAAGAGGGTCCTGAGGAGGCTCCGGGACTCTATTTTCTTCGATAAAGTTTCAAATTTTCAAAAAGTGATACCATTTTTTTCAGTATGTTTTATCTTTTTCAATGTACGTACCTGGAACCAGTTCTCTCATTTGACTACGTGGAAATTTGTTAAAAATCAGAATAGTTATAACTTTTAAAAAGCTCGGTTTAACTGAAAGATTTTTTTTTTCCTAGCTCCGGGACAATTTTACGAATAATCTCTGAAAATTTCATTAACTCGATAGCATTTTTGGTATACGTCGATAATCGCAAACATTTCAATGCTCTAAGATCTGTTTTTTTCGATTATCAGTCGAGGAGAAAAAACTGCTACCAAAAATCTCTTCCCAGAACGATTATTCTTATATTGCAAATTGTAATTATTTTTGCAGGTTTCGGCGGGGTTTCCTTCAATTATTGTCCTGGTGTCCATGCGTTCACTTGACTCCAGAGCCTACACTTTCGCGTTCAGAAGCAGTGACCTCGCGTTACAGCTGTACCGGAAGTCCAGATGCCCACACGAGGATATCGCGTAATGGTACGTCCAGCGAATCGTGTTCTGACCAACATTCGAGTGATAGCATGACTGCCGGATCGACGGGTCCGAGAAGAGGCTCGGACCTTGAACTCGATGGACACGAGAACGAGGACGTTACAAACGATAAATCTGATGTAGTTCATGAATATGAGCTACAAGAATTTCCCAAAACCGATAATCTTCCAGTGCAAACCCACAATCCCAATACGAATGATCATTCGAGCATTTCTACCGCAGTATAGCCTCCATTTTTTTTGTGTCTATAATTTTAACGTTGTTTTTCTTCGACACACTATTACGTTTGATCCATTTATCGAGAGGCATAGAAAGTCTGAGGACGTTGAAAACACGTTTTCTTTAAGATATCAATACAACTTTTCGATGGAATAAGATGAAAGATTTGAAAAAGAAACGACATTGAAAAACAACGCGATACTGTCTCGACGTCGAGGCTTAAGATCCCAATTTTATATTATGATTTTACCACAAGAAAAAATGTTCCTTTAATAACTAATCATAAGATTTGTATTTTTTTTTTTTTTTTAAACCAATTACGACTGCTGTTCTTTGTGAATTCATTTTATTTTATGTACATTAATTGTTTTTACGCTTTATATTATTTTTATTCTTGAATATTGTTATGTATGTGCTTATAACGTGTGAGTTCAAATGTGCACGCAGTGTATAAAATCCTGTAGAATATTATTGCCTCCAGAATCTTTTTGCACGGATACGCTTATTTCTACGCACATTCGAAGTGTGAGTGTTGTATTTTTATTTCGAATAAAAATTTTCCTCGCCGTTTTATACATTCAGTATATTTTAGTAACACGATATTTATTTTATTTTTTCTTTCCTTGATGCATCGCTCATTTAAATACTAATAAAGATAATTAACATCATTAAATATAGTTCGTTTTGGTTTTACTAGGTTCCTCCGCTCCTACTGTAAAAAAAGTTTCTTAACTTTCAACAAACTTGTACCAGCGGAATCAAATGAAATCATTTAAACTCTTTTCGTACACTCACTAAAAATTACCACTTTCATCGTTTAAAAATATTAAAAAAAAAATATATATATATATACACACACGGAGAGAATCAAAATTTCAAAATTACCGTTACCGGAAAGAAGCGGTGGATGATCTTGAATCTTAGTCAATTTTGACAGTGCAAAATGTAAATTTTCATAAAAATGAAATAAAAACAATTGTATAGACTAGAAATTTTATTTGATTTTCATGAAAGTTTCATTACTGCACAGTAGAAATTGCCCAACTTTCAAGGTCATCTCATGTTTCTATTCTGTAAAGGTAATTTTTAAGTTTTGATACTAATCGTGGATTTTTTCTCATTTGGCCAATTTTGATAGATTAAAAATCGTAAGCAGTCGAAGACGCTTATACAAATCATGAGTGCAAATAAACAGTGTTTTTTTTTTTTTTTAATTGTTTATATTAGTAAGAATTAATGTGAATAAAAATATAGTTGGGGTGGAAAATAATATGTGGGTACAAGCTGCTATTCTATTTGGCCTGCAGGCACGGTGCGGATACCGCTGCACTTGCAACCCTCCAGAGGAATCAGCCCGACTGTCGATCATTTTCCAACCCATCAGCGAGGTCACGGAAGACGTTGGAGAACGTCTCAACAACGTGGTCATGTGTCCTGACAAGAGGAGGACGTGTCACAGCAACGAGTTCACACTTGGATTTGAACGAATCACGTCACTCGTTCATGAAGAAAAATAAAATCAACGAGTTGTTCTAGTTCGCATATTTATCGAGATCAGCGCATGTATCGCGCATTGATAATTATTTGCAAAAATAATGAAACTCGTGTGAATAAACGAAGCAGCCTTAACGAAAAATCAGAATGATGAAAAACTGTCAAACTTTTATTATTATTATTATTATTATTACTGTTGAAAATGTTGCAATTTTCGGACATTTTTCTCAATGATAAAGAGAAAAAAAGAAATTCTGCACACAAACTTAAATATTAAACTTTTTTGTGTTCACTGGGAAACTCTGAATAAAACAGTGCAATTCACGAAATTGACTGCCTGTAAAAATCAAAAGAGATTTGAAATTCACTTTCTTTTTACAATTCTTCTTCTGATCTTCATCTCGATCAAATGAATCTAATGTTTTATACTGAGCTCAACGATTGAAAGATTGAGTAACCACAGTTTGGTAAAGTTTGTTAACGTCAAGAATTTAATTATTGAAAAAATGAATCTAGAGCAATCAATTTGAAAGAAGTAAAATTGTATTCAAAGGTGATTAAGAACTCGAACTCTAAGCATTAGAGTAGAAAGAATAACAGTTTAAATCGCAGTATATTTTTAACGGGTTTCGCCAGGATCATAGGCCGAAGTACAAAACGTACAAAAGTATTATTATTATTTTTTTTTTTAATTTTACAGTAGCTAATTTCAAATAGTAATTTCCTGTTCCGTCACAGTTAAACTATGACAGTGGAACAAGACAATAGACAAATTTTAATCGCTCTGCTGGTGCAAAAGTGTGAGAGATACAGGGTCGAAAGAGATGCCTCAGAAAACGATTCCGTGTAATTGTCAGCAAAGTGACGGTCCATGTAAATTAAAAGTGAATAAAACCAAAAAAATGATAAAACCAAAAATTGATGTATTATGCAATAGAACAATATGGCGAGCGTATGAAAAAGTGTTTTTTTAATTTTACTCAATTTTCTCGACAAAAAAATCTGTGAAAAGTCGATCAAATTAATTCCGTTCGATCAAAAGACCGAAGCGAAAAAACACTTTCTGAGATCGATTTTCGGATCTCTGATACATCCTACTGTACAGATTTTCAGGAGCATCCATCGCTTCGGTGACCTGGTGAAATCCCTTAATCACGGTGAAAAATCTGTCACTGACAGACAAAAGGACCAATGATCTAGAAAAACGTATACTCGATAATAAAACTTTCGAAATCTCACTCGATTCAGAGTCTTTTCTAACAAATAATTTAAAAAATTAACAAAAAATGCATAATGCAGATAAATGCTTTTGCAGATCACTGTAAAGTAACAAAAATAAGAAACAAGCATTAAATTTGCAACGATGCACTGTATCCACTGCGTGTACGGCCAGTGGAGAAAAAAAAAGAAAAAAAAAACAATCAATGTTAGAAATTTACCGAGAGCTTAGTGCTGTGAATTTGCACTCAAAGAATCCGATGAAAAAAAAAATTGTAAATACTGGCAAAGGAAGAGGGGAGAAAGTTTTTTTTAAATCGGCACTTTTAGGATTAAAGTTCCAAAATAATATTAAAAAAATATAAAAAAAAACTAGAGTGACACAGGGATTCGAGAATTACGGGTTGGGAAAAAATTATTGATATGATTATTACAATTATTATTACTTTAAAATTTGTAATAATCAATTCCTCATGCACGATACTTTGATGTCCCTCATTGCCCTGCGTATTGCTCGTTATTATAAGTGTGGATGTATGAGTGTGTAAAATTAGTGGTGATTTTCCATCGAGTTTGCAAAGAAGTTGAAGAAATCACGAAAAAAAAAATTTGATATTTTTCATTAATCTAATGAAGACGTCGTTCAATTACGTTGTGCCAAATTTCATTTTGCAAAACATTTATCGTCCGAAATTTTGACATTTTAAGTGAAATCCAAATAATTATTATATTGTATAATTGAAAGGAGACAAAAATTTCATGTTTATTAGCTCACCGTGACCACGATCGATGGTTATCAACGTATCGAAAGTCGAATCTATAGAGACGAACATTACGATACTATGGGAAAACCAAAACGCTTTTTAACTGATAAATAATGTGTATGTGTACAAACTCACTGCACTGAATATTATATATTAGGCTAAGCTTTATAATTAAATTGCGATGGACTTGTCAAAATCTAATTAAATTTGTAAGATCACTGTAAATGCGTGTGCATATCGGGGTAAGAAACATTATAGAATCAGTTAAATCAACGATGACGAGACTATTTTTTGCCATGAAAAAAATAACATGCTAGTTGCGTTATGCAGATTTTTCACATTTGTTCGCAAGTACAAATAATTTTCTACTGTATTTTATTGCACAAGATTTAAATATTCGATCGATAGAAAAATTTATGGGGAAATTCGAAGATTGTGTTCAAATTGAAGATTATCGGAGCTGGTTAAAACTTGGACTAAGTTCGTATGCAAATCTTTTGTCTCACCATGCTGAAGACATAAAGTTAAATCAAAGTTGTTAGGGTGACCGGAAAAATGAAACAAGACTATTCTATTTGCGTTTTAGGAAGGAAAATATAATCTTTATTTAGTTCTGGTTCTTTTACAATCGTGCGAGCCTCTCTTGCTCTGCTCATATTCCAATAAACAACCCTTAGCAACCTCTTTTCAAGGCAATTTCTGTTTTTCAAGGGCCGCCATCGAAGGGGGAATAAATGGTCCACTCTCAACTTCCTCACAAAGTCAAATTTTAACATAACTTGGTTGACTCATAAGTCAACCAAGTTCGAATTGATTTTAATTTTTATTACATTTGAATTGCAGCCTCAATGGAAATTACAACTGGATAGTTAGAAAACTAAGCAAACCAAAATCAAACAACGGAAAAACTGTTGTTTAGTTAAAACAATAACGAAAGGATTCGAATAAAGCTTTACTTCGTACTTAAGTTCATCTTATAGTCTTTTTATTCGGAATGTGGATAAAAAATTGCGTTTGAAAATGTATGGAACGAAAAGCATGTTCAACCTATAGCAGAATTTTTCTGGTCTATGGAATAACTCGAAGCCCTCGTACCTGAAGAGCTAACTTGAATCAGAGTTACAAGTTAAGTATGAATTCTATTGTTTATTTTTTGCTTCTGACAATGGAGTTACTCAATTAAGCGATAAACAAACCATAGTTTTATTATTATTATCATTTTAAATGTGTGTTTTGGAATTGTAAGATTTTAATCAAAAAGAGAATCGACGTACGTGTGAAACAATACGTAAGAAAAAAACTCCTTCAAGTCCAACGACTTGTGCACTACATTGAAAATTAATTATAGTTCAAATAAGCGAATCATAAAATAAATTGGAAAAAAGAATGGACCGCCAGAGGCCAGATAAATAATGAATAAATGTATTACGAGTGGAAAGATTTTTCGATGTTTCATCAACGATGAAAAACTTCACGATCCTCGTTCAATGTGATGTTTGACGACAAAAGAAAAAAAAAAAAAAGTGAAAAAATAGTTCGTTAATTCTGTAATAAAATGTCGTAACACTCCGCTATGACTTTATCTTGGATGATGCATCAATAAAACACCTTATTTTTCATACTGGTTTATTTATTTATTTATAAAAACAGCCATTTAGTCAGGTACGAGAAATTTGCATTAAAATGGTAAATAACGTCGCAGCCAGTGTGACGGAAAATACTTCAGAATTAGATTCCCGCGTCGAGCATTAATGTCCGACCAATGCATGCACTCGAGGGTGCCTGGATCCATCCGATCAACGTACGTTTTGCCCTGTAAAAGAAATATAAAAAAATTGCATTTTTTCAATTTTGTCAACAGCTTTATCACGAGTGGCAAAAAAAAAAATGATTGAAAAAATGAGAAAACCTCTATCTCTACCACCATTTTACCCTATCAACAAAGGGACCGACTAGGGCTGTAAGTCGGCTGTGCTAATTTCTGGTATAGCTGTGTTGGTACAGTTTTTTTTGGGTGGTATTGTTATTTCGGTAGAGAAGTTTCTGGTAGGGCTATTAGTGTGCCGAATCAACAAACAGTCAACAATCGACCAACAGTCGATGCGAAAGGAACTCAATTTACCTGCAAATGGTCCATCTCATGTTGGATTATTCTAGCTGACCATCCGTGGGCTTTCCAAACAAATCGTTCTCCCATAGCGTCGAATGCCTCAATTTCAACGGTTTTAGCTCTCGGCACAACCGCCTGATAGCCTATGAGACTCAAACAATTTTCGGTATCCAAAATTTTCGCGTAATCAAGAACCTTCATTTTAGGATTCACAAATACTTTGAGCGGTGTTAATTCCATTTGTCGTGATTTTCGAAACTCTTCGTTGACGTTTGCAAGATGTTGTCCCGTTATTTCCATGGCAAACATCTGATGCGATAACCCTATTTGATTTGCTGCTAATCCCATTGCTCCGTAGGACCTCATTACATCTGTCAGCCACTTAATTACCTGTTAGTTGACGATTGAAAAATAAGTACATCGTCACTAATCAACATCGAATTTAACTCGACTTCTGTTTATAGTTTTATTTTCATTGTCGAAACACTATTTTTCATCAATAATTTATGATTCATTCGCAATCTTTTTCTCTCATTCGCCCAATATATCGAACATGAATGACCGAAAATAATTGAGGAATTGGATTCAGAAGAATAGGATCATCTTTCTTAATACTACTCAACGCAACTAAATAACTCGTTTAGTTGTTCTAACAACTTGTTCTATCTGCTTTTCTTGAATTCAATACAATAAGCCGACATTCCAACTTTAACAAAATTCAAACTTACCCGCTGAAATTCTGGTGACTGAATGATTTCAGGCTCTACTGGTTGCGCATGCACCCGCAAAACAGGATCGCCAATTTGACAAACATGACTGTATGGTGCTCCAGCTTGCGACTCGAAATATTTGTCAACGGATCGTTTGAGGCCTCGAAAACTGAGATGTCTCCTTGCACTTTTGTCCACTTTAATTCCCTGATTCTTAGAAAGTTTCAGAATCTTTTGTAACATCGTGAGTATTTATTAGTTATCAGGAACAAACGAACGAATGAAATAATGTCACGAACTAGCGTTGCGTTTCGTTCATGAAGCGGTTTTCACGTTGTCAACACTGATGGCGATTTTATCAACTTGAAGGAGAATCCCATGAAGATTCCTATCGTACCATCGAACGACAACCAAATAATGCTCAATTTTTGCAACATTTTTTGTCATTGAAGACAAAATAATTATAAACAGAAAAGTTTACATCCAATATCATCGTCTTATTATAAAATATTCAATATAGAAACGATCTTTTGCTAAAATTGGACGAAGATGATGTAAATAAATATATTCTTTGCTTCAGGAATGGGTGAATATTGGGAACGTTGGAGAATGAAAAGAAACGTGTCATTGTTTATTTGTAAATACTTTATTTGACATTTTATCGACAACATTTTCTCGAAGAAAACATTATATCAAGCTGCGCAGAAGTTTATCTAAAGTTGTATCAGTTTGTTGTATATTTTTCAGGTTTCGTTTCCTTTGTATTAACAATACTTGTATTATTTATGATTTATTATTATCGTTAACTATTATTTATTTTCGTTTCGCATCCTTTCGCGTCAATATTAACAAAGTGACTAGGTATTGATAGCGCAGCCCGTATAACTTGGAGGATCACGAAGTGTTGAAGATTTAGGAAAATAAAAACGAAACCTATCGATAAAATAGATTTCATTATTATTAATGAAATGGAAACGATAGATATGTAGGCACATCGCTGGTACTTCGATCGTCATTCCTTTGTATTCGTTTTTATAAACACATTTTGCTGTTCTTCTTTTCTACTTTCTTCTGTTTCCTCCGTTTTCGCACACATGACCACGCGCACGCACTCGAGAGGCATTTACGATCAAACAAATCATTAATAACTATTTACAAGTAAAAACAAAGAGGATGCGAAAATGGGTTTGAGTCGTGACAGTTTTGCGATCGGAACGCGCAATCACCTGGATTGTCATCGAGTCCAATTTTCCATTTTTTTATATTTCTGGCCATTTGCGTTTAAACGATACGAAAATAATAATAATCAGATTAATTCGCAATTTTGGGTCCAAGTTTATGCAACAATTTAACGAATTTTGTGAAACTATCGTTCAAGGATTTATTTGTGAAAATGGGTATCTCCTACGAATAGAAATGATTTTTCAATAGCGAGAACTAAAAATAATAATTCATCATATTGACCAAAAAGAATCAATTTTATTTTGGTTTTTTTTTTTTTTTTTTCAATTTTTGTCTCGAAATGATTTACGTCAGCCTGTGTGTTTTTAGTGTGTACCGACTCAATGATTCGCATCAAACATGAAACAATACAACAATTTGACTAAAAAATACAATTTTTTAAATATTTCTTGACTTTGTTTATTGGGTTTCCTCTTTTCTTTATTCGTTTTCGCAAGCGATCATAGTAGTGGTCTCAATATGAGCCGTCTCAGTTTCAAATATCGGATTAGTCTTAAAATAGTGATTTATGTTAAAAATTCATCGCTAAGAAATGCACTAGGCAACACTTGCCGAATCGTTCGGTCGACGGAAATGCGCTCGAATATTTCGTGGGAGTCTCGATCCGAGCGTGTCTCGTATCGTACCGTGCTCGAGAGCATTTAGGCGAATTATCAATACTGCGATATAAATCGATATGTTGCGCAGAGGCAAGAAAACAAGATGAAAATATTTCAACAAACTGAAGTATAAACCATTAAGGAAAATCACATTAATTGAAGGTTGATCGCCGGAAATCCGCTCGAAGCATCCGGTATTTGCTCCCCGCGACATGCCAACGACCAAGACGATTGTTTTCCTCGCGTTTATTCCTTTTTTTCGTCTCTCAATCGCATAATTATTACATTATCATTCGTCACAGACACGCGAGACCAAAATTTCGATTTCTTATCGTCGAGACAAGTTGTTATTCCCATTGGCAAAAATTCAAGCTCATTCACACAACATACTTTCGCTCGTTCGTCTTTTCTTTCATTTTTCGTCGTTCGCTAAATTCGTACGAACTCACACGTACATGCACACGGACATAGTATTCACGATAAAAAGAAATATAATTCATGCTTATTGCTTTATACACGTATTTACAAAGGCTTTTTCTCCGGGGGACTGCCCAAAGAAAGAACAAATACAATAATCAATAATAAGTAATAATAATGATAATGGTAATTGGATAATAGCAACGAGTGAGTAGATTGACGCAGACACAAAAATAAAAAGCAGTCCCACGTTCGTCGTATTCTCAGGTATACGTAATACTAATGATTTGGATTTCAATTTATTTATTTCTTTTCGTTTTCACTCAACATCCCGATCCTTAGCTCTTCGTCCCATTATCGTCTAGTTCTTATTAAATAATTCTTTTTTTTTTTTTTAATCCCTGCCATGTCTACGGTATTATTTTTTTCCACTTTTCTCGAATTTATCGCTACTCTTATTTTTCAGTCTCATAAAGTGATTCCTCTTGCCATCGTCCTCTCGTTAAAATCGTTTACAGAATTATTGTTGTGTTATTTTTTTTTCAATATAGTCGCTGAAACGCTTGGGGCCGAGAACACGATGTGGGACTTGTTCTCTCTCACTCTCTCTCTCTCTCCCTCTCTCTCTCTCTTTCTCACTCACTCACTCTCTATTTAGTCGTCGTCGTTTTATTTTTTATTTGTGTTTTTACTTGTTTTTAAGGACAGCGGCTCGTGGAGGCGAAAAAAGGCACTTTGTTGACTCGATGTGGATGAATTCTTTATTTTCGCCCTGCAACTTCCGGTTTCAGGGATACCGGATGTAGATTTTGGTGGTTTGTCTTTTTGGACGGGTTGATTGAACAGTGAGATATTATTTGAAGATGAAAATACTCGAGAACTTTTAATAAGGATGGGAAATTCCGAAGAGATGTCTGCTCCATTACTTTTTTTGGCTCCATCCTTGTTTCGTCACTTGTTATTTTCTCTTCGCGATGATCTCTTAGCTCTAGCTTTATGCTCGCAGAACGTGTATTATTATCTCCAGTTCTTCATTTTTGGTTCTTTCGTGTGTCCTTCTTCGAAGATCTTGAGAAGAAACGATCCGCGAAGAAATTGACCGTTTCAAAGTTCGTTGAGCTCATTTACAATGTTGTTATTTTACGAGAAACCCGTCTTTGTTTTTTTACATCTTCGCCTCATTATTGTTGCTTCTTTTTGCTCTTATTCGTAATAAATCAGAGAAGAAGCTTCCGTCTGTCCGATGTCACAATTACCGTTAATGGGAAAAAGCTTTTTTCATCAAGATTCCACGAGAACGTGATAAGACATTTGGTGGGTCAACGTAGCTTCGGATGTGAATGACAAAACGGTCAAGTTTTTGATCGCTTCTTCGTTTCATGGGTATCGATCGATGAAGGTTCATTACAAAGGTTGATATCTATTTCGGCGACTGGACTTGATATTGAGGGTGTTGAGAATGAAATTCAATCGGAAATGTCCCTTGTTCATTGCCCCCGTCAGGTCAATAAACGTAGATGGTTTTGAGCTGATCCTTCAACTCAGGAGGAATGGCACACGTCTCTGTTTCTGGTTTCCTCTTAACCAAACGACGCCAACGTCCACCGAGGTTTTTACGGAAGCCCTTGGCAAAACCAGGTCTATCCGATTGTAGTCCGTGTACAAGAGTATCCTGGAATGATAAAAAATGGCAACATTAGGTTATTGATCAAGCATTAGCTTTTGCAAAGAATCAACGAATAGTTGACAATATAAGAAACTTTTCTATCGCAGGTGAAAAAAAAAATCTGAGTTAGTTCAATTGCTTTATATTTTTGTTCACGATGAATCAAGCTACGTTGCTGTTGAAGCGATAAATAACGGTAGAAGTTTTTCAAAAGATGGTAACTACACAATGACGTCCATATTTCTATGTTGACGAAGAAAACAGAATCCGGGGAGGTTCGGCAGTTGGGATTCTACCCGTGGGTTTAAGTTCTATACTTTTCATTTATTATCGGCAATACACCAACTCGAAATATTATCGCGCAAATCCGAGGACTTGGCCGTTTACCTTAATGAGTCTCTCCAGGGGAGCAGGTTGAATCTATGACTGGTGGTAAAATATTCAAACCCTGGTAGTGACGACGCTGCACGAAGGGAGGGTGCTTGGTGAACCTTTTACACAGTGAGAGAGAACGTGAATGCTTTATAACAGAAAGGTCTAGCTCACGAACCTTCGCCATCAGAATGGCCGAAATTAGGACTTTTCTTTACTCAGCAATGGATATTTCGTTGTAAAAGGGCCTGACCCGATTTATTCAAAGTCTATGATGATCAAAGTTGAGGCTTTCTGTTGCCAAGGCATCGTTCCGCACGGTAGATCGAAAAGAACGAACGATGGTGTCTCATGTCCATTTTAGAGAAAGGGAAGCTTTATAGGGTGGTAGGGAAGGTACGGTGTGGATACACCCAGCCGACACGCTATAAAGGGATAAAATGCCCCGGAGACCCTTCTACGTCAAGCAGCCTGTATCCAGAGAAAACCAGTATAGCGTTTCGTTTGAAGCTCCCCTAGAAGCCGAAGAGTCTCACACGGTCGGCAAGCGTGCAACGAATTCTCTTCTTCGCTTGTCGTTTTTTCCCCTTCTGATCGATAAAACGAGAAACCGTGTTGTCTGCGAGCTCTCGTACCACACCACCATTGCATTTTGGTCGTTGAACCCTTAGTCCCGCTGGTGGGATCTTTTCTCCCTCTCTCTCGCGTTTTCTTTCCGTGTCTTTCTCTTTTTCTGTCTCTACCTACAGCTTCGTCCATCCCCAGACCTGTAGAACCCTGGATACATGGCTGTTGTGCTTTTTTTCCCTTCTTCATTTTATTTATTTCTCTCTCTCTCTCTCTCTCTCTCTCTCGTTACTCCCTATACGGGTCTTCGCTCTCATTCCCTGACGCCATTTTGTGCACTTTAATATTGTTCGGGGAATTGCACTCTCTACCCTACTTATTTTTGTACTTTTGCAGCGCTATGCTTTTCAACGCAAATTTACCGACCGAGTAAAGAATTAAAAAAAACATTGTGCTGTTGTTCACTAGTTTATACTTTTGTCTGAAGTGTTCGGTTAGAAAATTCTCATTGTTTTACTTATCCTTCAACTTTTATCTTCATCTTCAACTGATTATATAACATTGAGAATAAACCACGTTTCGAGCTTTTTATTTTCAGGCCAATGCCAGAAATCCCTTGTATTATATACCTCCGCGTCCCTGGCCTTGCGGTTCATCCGGCCCGCACGAGCTCTTCGACAGCCTCGCATTTTTATAGTTACACATAGCAGACTATAATGTAAATTTAGCACGTGGAGCTTGATGAGATCGTGACATGTCACATCGCATTCAATTTCGATAACTACAACTATACGTATCAACATATTAAAAATGTATGTATATGTGTGTGTGTGTGTGTTTAAATTAATTGTACGTTCGTAAACGCGGCCGAGTCAGTTACAATACTTAATACGTTATCGCTTAGCGACAGCTGCCCAACGCGGAAGTGTGTTTGCATGTAGATGTCCATGTGTAAAAAAATTGAGGAATATATAAAAGTGTTGGTTAGTCGGTTAGTTGCGATCGTGGCCGTCTCGTGCAACATCGTCGTTGACGACGACGACGACGACGACGACGACGACGATCTAGACGCCCCCAGGCGACGACGTCGGCCATGGTTTGCCTGTATACGCATATTATACACACAGCATGCTCGCTTCAGTTATATTTGTGTACATATACATATATATGTATATAATCTATCTCTGACTTCACTGGCAATCTTGCATAATTTTACACGCGACTTTTGCACACTACGTTACGGCGCTTACAAACCCGTACGTTCTTGACCTTATTTATTAATTTTATTTTTATGACACCTTCTAAAGAACTAGAGTCATTCTAAAGCGAGATCGAGATGATTTTAAAGTTTCAATATGTATTTGTAGAAGTTTGAACGAAAATTCTAATCGAAATGTTGCTTTAGCGATTGATAATATTTTCTTTTTCGATATACGTATACGATTAGTAAAGCTCCTAATGCGCGGGGAGGAGTTTTTTTTTATGTCTGAGACGGCCAAAATTATCGAGGATAAATAACCTAATCTAAGAGCTGGCGTCTCGTGGCGTTTTCATATCTCATGAAAGGAGAGGCGTGGAGTGAGAATAAGTAAGAGAGCAAAAGAAGGAATGGTGGTCAGGAGAGGTGGCGGGTTTTTATAAGACCCAGACTGAGGGGCGAGGGAAAACCAACAGACGGGAAGCTGGCAAAGGCTTGAACGAGAGTGTCTGTGAAAAGAGAGAAAGAGAGAGAAGGAGAGAGAGATGCAGAGAAAAAAGAGCGCGAGAGGCAAGGGGGCATAAAATGGCAGCTGTGTGAAATTCGTGTAACGTGAACAGAGGCATCCGCCAGGGGGCCCGGCTGGCAACCGCCACCAACGTCTCTACCGGCCGCCCACCCACGCTAAATTTAGCGCCGGACCGAGGGCAACTTGGCACGAAAGTAGTCACACTCTAACTGCTTATAGAGAGAGAGAGAGAGAGAGAGCAAAAAGCGAAAAAGAGAGAGTGAGGGAGAGAGAGAGAGAGAGAGCAGAAAGCGAGAAAGATAGATGACTAGAGAAAATAGAGTAAAGAAGGAAGAGAGAGCTAGTGAAAAAGAGAAAAGAGAGGTCGAGGAACAAGAAGGAACCCAAATCGAAAAATGAACCAATAGCAGATCGTTCGAGCAACAGAACAGCCTCTATGCGCCCTTTAGACGCATAAATATGCGTCTGGGATCAAGGTGCACAAGTTTATAATCCCAATGCGTCGACTTTTATGCGTATACATACAGGGTGTCCTAAAACTTGATGTCGTTTTTGAGAAATTAGATTCAACCAAAATATCCTATTGCAAGGCTTTTTCTCAAACACAAACAACTTCATACCGAGTTAATGGTATTCGAAAAATCTTCGACATGTGAACAAGCTGGATGACAGATGTCGCTAAGATGCCATAACATGAATGATCGACGAAAACGACTGGTCAAAACGACGTTATCGTTAAGACGAGAACAACAACTTTTCAGCTGTACTAATAATTGTTTTATTTACGTATGTGTGCTCACTTCTCATTTTTTGAAAAATAATTTAACGCTTTAAAGACTCGTTGTTGGGGTTCCAACGATTAAAAAAAATCTCACACTCGAGAAACATATTCATCACGATTTAGCTATTAATGCGAATGAACATTTCTGTTTCGGCCACAACGTGCGTGTCTTTCTAATAAAATCGATCATCAATATCTGTATATATCCATTTATGTCTTTGCTGATATAATCGAGTACGAGAACGAACCGCATGAGGCGCTGGTTCGTTTTTCTTCCAAACTTGAACGCGTCGGTTAATAATCCTTGAAAAGTTCTTCGAGTACTTATGATGCTTCTGAGATTCATTAACATTCTGCTAGAACAAATGTTGCTCTTCGTCTATTTTGCGATAAGCCATAAAGCTGAGCAGACACATTCCAAAAGTGTTTTATAGCGCGACGAGAAAGCTTACTACGACTAGAGACGAAACGAGAAACGTTTCGAACGTCTAGACGTCGGTGAGTCCAACTTCCGTGAATTACAACAAGTTTTACCTGACTGCGTTAGCCGTAATACAAATATATATGTTGATTACGAAGAGAATGAAATACAGATCGAGCACAAAGTTGTTTTGGATCATTCGACCAAATTGAAAAACAATTCATCTGATTATCCGGACGAAATTTTACATAATAGAAATGCATCGATTACGCGCAAAACAAATTCAATATTTTCCAGTCATTAAACATGTTCTACTAAGAAATTAAACGACTGGCCCGTGATAAAAGATAGTGTGACAAAAAATGGCATCCCGTAATCTAGGATGGATAAAATATGAGTTGAAAACAATAAATAAAAATATGAAAACTCGAACGTTTTTCAAAACTTCTCCGCGAGTGACTAATCTGAAGCATTTTTCGAGCTTACATGGCAACGCATTTTTCGAACGGAGGGTGTGGAAACAGGACGGAAAAGAGGGTGAAAAAGAATGAAGGAAGATTGCCGGTTAGAGAAAGAAGCGGTGAAAGAGCTCAAGAGAAAGAGAGAAAGAGAGAGAGAGAGAAAAAGAGCGGGGGAAAAAGAAAGAGAAAGATGAAAACTTGTAGAGATAAGTGGAGCGTGAAACGGTGAAAAGACGAGACACGTCGGCAACGTAGCGTTGTGGGTATCTTAGCATTTCTCGTTGCTGAGAGGAAGAAAGAAGGAGAGATAAAGACAGAGAATGAAAAGGACAGAGCAAGAAAGACCGGTAACAAACTCTGGCAACGTTGCCGATTGTTTAGAATTTTTCTACCGAGCAAGATCGACTATGAGAAAGAAAAGGACAATCATGGAACCAGCGAAAGAGAAGAGAGAGACAAAAATATGGAAAGGCACAAAGAGAGCGAGAAAGACAGAGAATGGAAGGCAAAACGACAGAGAGAGAGTGAGAGGGAGAGAGAGAGAGAGAGAGAAATCGGAATAACGAGTCATTGGGTATACCCACGAGTAGTTTACTATAGAAAATCGTCTCGCTTATACACCTACTGTTTCAAAACAATCGAAGTTGAGCAAACGTCAATTTTATTTTCTCTCTTTATCTCTGTTTCTCCTTCTTTCTCTCTATGCTTGTGTAGTCCTTGGTTAATCGATAGCGACAAACACAAGCATGAGAAGAAACATTCAGGGAAATTATATGTCCAGATGTATACAAATGATTCTATGATAGTCGCACGATGAAGGTTGTTTGATAAACTATGAACATGTCACAAGAGCAGTCTTTCTAAATGCCCAGAGGCTTAAGATGATATAAGGTTTTATATTCGACCCTATGGTTGATCTTCAATCCTTGCTATAGGTAAAAAAATTTCTTAACATACTTTTACTGGGTTTCCAAAGAAAGATTCTCGGATAAAGAAACGATTATTGAATTCGAAACACCTGCAGAATTATTGAAATATAATCGTAACTATAAGCAAACATATTTAATCGACGTCTACATCACAGGCAACCTTCATTTCGAGAATAACTGATATACTAAATTGAAACGCAATCAAATCTTAAAATTTTTAAATCATCACGTGAACCAAAAAAAAAACGTGCGATTTCTTCAAAACTGTTAACGAATGACGCGATAGTGAAACGAAAAGATTATCGTTATGATATTTAAACATCGACCAAGGCGTCAAAAAGCGGATTTACGAAACAAAAAATTTATTAACGCTCGGACTTGTCTCTCAAGAGTCTGGTGATTTCATGCTTTTGCAAATTTAGTGAAAAACCGATGGTCAACCCCTTCCAATTCAATATCTCAGACACAGACAATCTAAAAACAAGTGTGTCTCGATGTTAGTAACACCTAAATGTTATTGGCGCTCATCCCCGTGCCTCGTGATCGTTAATTTCTCTGTTGAACATTTCTCTGACGTATGCGCGTGTCACAAAAATTATTTTGCTTTATAACTCTCGGTTTTCTCGTATATTCGAAATCTCGCTTTTTGGCAGACTAACAAATAAGCTACGTTTTGAAAAATATTTTTCACGCGAAGGAAAAAAAATGTTCCATCAATTTTGATGATGATGTTACTCCAAAAATGTATTAAACCAAAAAAAATATTACTTTCAAATTATATTGAAGCTTTCCAACGCAATTTTATTGTTTTTGGTACGATCCTCTTCGTCAAATACGTAATTTTTAATTGTCATAAGTTTCATGACCTCAGAAAAACTTTCGATAGGTTTTCCCTGAAGAGCGTAGAGGAGTATCATGTTTTGTTTTGTTTTTATCGTGGTTTCTACGTTCTTGTATAAAATGTTTAGATGCTGAATTGAGGGGGAATGGTTTCGTGTCACAGTGTTGCAAAATCTACGTCACGCTCTGCTTTTTCGCGTCCACTCTCACTTTATAAATCGTGCAGCGTTTTGTCCAAGTTCTCTTGTCAAGTTTCGTTTGCAAAAATCTCTGAAATCTTTGTTTTTCCTTTATATTGAAGAAAACGTTCTTAATTCTAAAAAACACTCAAATCTTTCGAGTTAAACTACAATTAGGTAATGAAAGCGTAAAAGTAATTACAGTCCTCATAAAAACAAAACAAACTTCGTATCTGTGACGCATGAAAATAAATGTTAAAGAGGATTTCCCGATAAATTAAATGGTTAAAATCTACTGAGCAACATGTATTTATATTTTTATAGGAGCCTTTTATATTTTCCTCTCACTGCGATGATTTTCGTGGTATATTTGCAGACCAAATGCGAATATTTCAGTTTACAAAGTAAAAGAGCATTTAAAATAAAAATGTATTTACCTGGTCGTTGTACAACGTGTACTGTGGCGGTGGCGTATGCGGTGGATAAGGAGGCGGAAATTCCCAGATAAATTGATCACCGTTGTCGTTTGCATAAGCGAGATTTCCCTGAGGAATCCCGTTAACGACGTCGATGGTGTTTACGGTGCAAGTTGTCGTGGTAGCGGTATTGATACTCGGATTGCATCGAAAATCCGTATTAGTCGTTGTTATTACGGTTTGTTGTGCAGCGTGGATGGACGAGACCGGAGTTGCTGTTTGTACAACCGATGGTTCCGTATGGGCCTCGTTGCCACCATGATCTTCCCGTTTTCGTAATTTGCTACGAACAAGCCGTATCGCAATCATTGTACCGTTGCTCCCGACCATTTTGTATTTTTTATATAGCCGGTTGAGCTTCTTTGCGACGGTGGAAGGAATTTTCAGGCCGTATAATGCACGAGCTCACAAGAATTCTCGATTTCAATCGAGAATTCTAAAGTGACGCTCTTCGCGCTTATTACAATTCAAATATCCCCACAAGCGATTGTGGGTGCGCTTGCGCGATTAGAAGAAAAAAACAAGATACCGATATGGGGTGAGAATCGGAGGTAGTTTTGGAGCCCGCGAAACGGACGATATTGGAGTAATTTAGTGATAAAATATCCTCGATTATTTCGTCGTGGCTCGAATTCGTCAACAACACAATATCTTATGACGATATATATTTGAATAGTTATATGTACTTGTATTTATACGTGTTTTGGTAGGATAACCAAAGTCACGATGTGAGAGAGCCAGTTGGACCTTCTCGCATTAGTTTCTTTTGGGTCTCTTTGTTTCTTTGTTTTTATTTTAATTTAATTTTTGCTTCTCAAGTCTGAGAAAGCCTTGGGCATATGATGCCTCGTTATAGTTTATCTATCACATCGATTTCTCCACGTAGGAACGAACACTGGGTCACGAGGAATGTCGTTTGATTCTTATTTTCCACAACACTCGTCGCTATTTAAAGCACCTTTTTAACAATATTTTACTATGTTTATTTATATATATGCGTGCATATAACGTTTGGTTTAATTGAACTAACAGTACGTACACGCGGTCACGCGCACAACCTAAAGCACATCTTGCTTTGACTAGATTTATATATCCTTGGTCTTTCTTCAGGTTAATTTATACAATATTAAGTTTTTTTGTTTCTTCAATCCAAGAGTCAGCATCGAAAGTTTGTTTGTTTGATCAACAACTGTCAAACTGTTCGGGCCGATGTTTTGGTGTTAATTGTTTTTTTTTTTCAACATTCGAACCGATTTATTTCTCAAAAACTTCGAATCCATCAATTTCTTCCCTCGCACATGAGACAAGCACGTGTCAATGCGAGCTGTAGATATTAATGTTTTTTTTTTCTATTATCGCGCGATTAAAATCACAAGATTTTTACGAGAAATAACAATACGAAGAGGACGAACACGACCACGACGGCGACCACGACGTTTTCGTCCTCTCGATGCTCATGACTCGCTAAGAGCAACCGCGCTTTCCGTCTGAGCTCGCTTACCCACCGAACGAAGGTTTTATACGAAGCCGACGTGACGTCAGACCACTCACTCGTCTCTATTGGACAAACGGTTTTCCCACTCTTCCAACCCCTCCGACCGACGCGCGACTCCTCTCACGAAACAAACCTCTGCTTGAACATGTATTTGTGTGTGGGTGTGTGTGTGTCTGTCTGTGTGTAAACTACATAGACATCGGGACTAAAGTGTGTACACGCTATACATGTATATGTGAAACAAACTTCTGTATCGCTTCGTTCCCAACGCCTTGAAGTGAAAACGTTTCTCACTTGTCGACGGCAACAGTTCCGTACAGAAAATCGAAACAGGAAATTACAAAAACTACATTTTGTCAAAGACAAAAGTTGTGGTAAGACAGATGATCTCGTTTTCAGCCAAGGATATAAGTTTCCATGTATGAAAAGTTAATCTACTTTTGAAATTCTAATTTTGAGTTCATGGTTATTAATATTCGAAGAAAGTTGACTATTATCAACTCTGAAGTTTGAGAAATTCTAAACAAATATTCATAAACGTGAATCTTTTGAATCTTCATATCCATCTATTTGTCACTAAACAAATAAGCAGCAATAAATTGATAACGTAACGGTGGAAATAAAGATTTGATCCGTTCTATAACATTTTCAATCGATACGAATATTTCATTATGAGAAAATCGTTGTAGATTTGGTCAACACGTTCATAAAAAGTCTATGAAATATCGCTAGACTTTTATGTAATTTAAAATGCGATTCCTGACCGGCTCCGGTACGAAGAATTTTTGAATACCAATATCTCCTCAAAGAGATGGTATGAGAAAGTGTTATCGATTGCAAATATACGTGAAGATGATGCTTGTTATGGATAAAGTTTAGATCAAAAGCTAAAGATAAAATGATCGTGAGTTCATTTAGGAAATTCCCCGACAAATGTTATTCACTCATTTTTCCTTTGCGAGGCTCCTACACCATCTCAGGATTTTATTTTTTCAGTGTGCCCGTACTATACAAAAAGTGGAATAACTCGAGCAAATACCAGTTTGTCATAAAAATAAAAAATAAAAATAAAAAAAAAACAACAGTCGCAATGCAGAGCGAACAATAAAAAATGAAACGTAGAAAAAGAAAAAAAAAGAAGAATATCCTCTTTCTCGAGGTTAACGTAATTCCCGGTAATTTTGTTGATTATCGGGTACGTACACGCATTTTGTTACTTCTCTTTTGGTATAGAATCGGGAGTAAGTTTTTTGTGCAATTTACGTCAGTCACTTAGTAGTACGAAACGTGTGAAAACTGTGAAGGGACCAAACTTTTTTTTATCTTTTCCAAAATTATCTAGAAAACTTCGTCTTAAAGTCTTTTGTTATGAAAAAATATTTTAACTGTTTATGTTGAAACACCATTTTCCGAATTGATCATTTATTTATTTATGAAATCAATTAAAATTATTCCATCGGACAATGAATCCTTCAGCTGCACACTGCAGTAAAAATCAAAATTTATTGGATTTGATGTGAAATATAATTTCCGGTTTCTTTTCCAAATATGAACGATATATTATTTAGAAATATTTTGAGGTTCAAAAATAATCATCTAGAAAAACAAACGTTAAAATATCTACGATGAAAACAGGTGTATAGCGTGAGGGTTGGAAAAAAAATTGAATACAATTTTCTTATCAAAAAATTGCAATATATACTCTTTATAAAACATCATTTTACGGGTTATCTCTTGAGAGGTATCAAATAGAACACCCGGTACATAGGCAAGTAGGACCTTTTTCTGAAATAATAATCATAGCAGCGTTGATGGTCTCTTAGTCCATTTCAAGACTCGCATATTATAATTTCCCTAATGAACTAATAATTCCCGAGTTGCACTAACTCGAATTGCACGACATGGGTGTGGATAGAGCAACAGGGGGCGGTGGGACAAACGGGGAGGATTTAGCCCTCAGTAATGGCCGGACGTGTATGCACATTCGTACGGCTTTACTACTTGTCGATTTCCCGTGGCGTATACCTGCTAAAAGCCTCAGAGAAGATTATCCACAATTCCACACGAAGGAATTCTTTACTCGAGTCTGATTACTGCCTCTTCCTTTAGCCTACTCTTCTATATTATAATTTCTTTTCCTGCTGTCTCATTTTTCTCTTCACGTAAAAATGAAGAAAAAAAAGTTTGCCTGGATTCTTGAACTCGATAGTTGGGAAATGATTTTTTAATTAACCTGACAATGTTTTATTTGTAATTCTGAAAAATTCTGAGTGCACTGCAAGCTCTACACTCTATTTTTAAAAAATTAAGTGATTCCTAGCGTGTTTTAATGACGTTTGCAGAAAAACTGAACTCTATGCGAGACCGAAGCTAAAAGTCGTTAGTTCAACAAACAGACTTCTGTATTTTTACCTCCTATTCGAGATAAGGCTTAACCGGGCATGAAATTGTCGTCAAAGTTCGGTGCCTGTTGACGACAGTCATTACGACTTGATATCTCCGGAGACACAAAAATAAAGAATGAGCATGCTATAGGTAACGGAAATTCCGCCTGTCGAAATTGAGAGTCGAGACGAGACTGGACGCGACGCGATTACACAGGGTCAGGGCCATCGAGCCTCGTCATCGGGGATAAACTTGGGAGCGCCATTTTATTATTACACTTAAATATCGTGCGACCTCGGGGTTACGAAAAATAAAAAAACGAACTTTTTACAAAAATATCCGTGCACGCACGGAACATTCAGGTGCAAAGTCACAGACTGTGTTTCGTACAATAACTTTTCAACAGCTGTTCTAAAACAGTGAATTCAATCAAATTAAAAGAAGCATTTTTATCTCCAAAACTAACAAACTTTTAAGTTAAAAATAAAAATACGTTTTCCATGTACAAAAAAGGAAAACATCAAACAAAAGAAAGAATTCATTTAATTAAAAAATATTTCGAAAATGATTAACCGACGTAAAATAATTTGAAAATAAAAACTACAGCGAAATTCTGACCGAAGTAAATTTTTATATTTGTGACAAAAATATTGTTAATAAAAATATTTCAACGAAACTATAAACCATGTGCAAGTTTTGAGGATATGACAAAAGAAAATATTATCTGCATGACCCGAACTCGGAGTCGTAAAATGGTCGATTTGACCTGGAAAATCCCAGGGCTATAAATTTTTATATTTCCACTCACACACATATACATTTCCATGAGTGGATAAACAGGGAATTTTTACATTATTTGTGTGACATACAACTAATCGCAGTTAATTCTAACCCCAGTGAAATTTGTCAGGAAAAATGAAGGATGTCCATCGCATGATGCGAACCATTGTTAAATATACAAAATAGGTATATCCCAAATGGCGAGACGGTAAGATAATCACCGGACAATAGAGGGTGTGGAGTCTGCAATAGCACGCTCTTTGAAAAATGAACCCCTTCTACAGTATTGAGCTGGAGATTTGGCGAGACACGAGGTTTATGACCTTTTTGGATTATTTTAATTCTCAAACAATAAGCCTCGATGCTGAACTCTCGAAAATGAAACATAATTAACATTCTATTTATTAAAACTCATTTTCATATAATACAAGGAAGTTGCTCCAAGATAATATTCTTGGGAAAAACTCAAGTGTTTGGAGACTAATTTGAATTAGAGGCTTTTCATTACGATACAGTACCGTTGAAATGTTCCCTACAATAGGGTATAATAACAAAGATATTTATAATTTTAGACATAATGACGAAAGAATTTTCAAACGTTTTTGAAAGAAAGAGATTTCAAATTGTAGAGTTTATTTATGGCAAATATAATTGCGGATAAATTTTTCGAGTGATTCTTCGTGTGACACGTGATCGGAGAATCCACAAAGTGTGGAGGAAAAATGAATTTTAAAAATTAGTTGATAAAGAGTGTTGACAGATAGGAAATATTTGCGAATGCGAAGAAGGAAATTTGCAAATGTTCGAACTTTCCTAGTACGATCACATTGTAGATTATTAGCCACATGTGAATTAATTCCAGAAAGTCTTACTGTACTTCTATATCCATCGATATCGGAGAAGAATTGTAACTTAATATCAAACGAGCAAGATGTATTTTAGAAGAGTTCGGAGATTGAAAAACTGTTTATTAAGAAATCGTCAAATGACTAGAGATTCGTAAGACATCGATAAGGCTCGAAATAGTGTAGTGAGAAGTCGATCTCAACGGAAACAAGTGCTTGACTTGAAGCTAATCAAAACTTAGTCATTTATTGATACACACTCAAGTGCACAGTACATTCATGCACTTACATTTTTAATTGAAAATTATGATCAACGCATCAGACACGAAGAAATAACGAAATGATAAAACTATCGTTCAATCTTTACATTGTGAATAAGAGTGAATAAGATTGTCTGAAAATATCAATTCGTCAAAAAATGATTCATGACAAATATCAAATCGAGATCACTTGAAAAAAAAAAAAAAAAAAAAAAAAAAAAAAAAAAAAAAAAAATCATTCAAACGTGTCCAGATTACAATCGATGATAGATTAATATTTAGCTTGAAAAAATAAGAATTTTTTCTGTGACCCGTGTTAAAAAATGGAACATAGTGACACGAGTATATATAGAACGTATATGAATGTAATGAAAACGCTGATAACGCAGAAAAGTTGAAAAAGATTGATTTGAAAAAATGAAAAAAAAAGCGTAACCGGAGAAGCGCCTTGCGAAGAATAAAAAACGTCTCGTGGCATATGAATCTCGTGTTCCGAGTGTTCTATCTTGCCATTTGTGTTGGTGAAGTAAAGTGGCGCGTGTCTCGAATTCGGGAGGCCAAAAATAAAATTGAAAAAGAAAAATGAAACCTCGATGGCATATAGGATGAGACGAGGACGATAATTCTCCTCCCCTTTTCTGGCATTTTATATATATATATATACATAATCTGTATATAGGTCTCTATTGCGTTTCCTGCAGATTTGAATTCACGAGACCGTATGGACCAGACAGCTGGGCAATCTTTTTGATGATATTTTTTTCTTTCAGTGAAAGAAAAAAATGTTCGTACGTTCCAATTTTCAAACATGGCAACGAAAAATGTTTATTTGATACCAGACGGCAGAGTGTTCTCGTTACATATTCTTTATTGGATTAACCGCGAATCGCGGAATGTTACTAACTCGATACAACCCATTATATCGATCCAGCTTCCGAATGTTTCAAATCGATCATCGTGTCCGTTTAATAATGCCACGGATAAATTTCGTGATTACCTCATACTGTTTTTTCATACTTTTCTTATCGAACGCGAAAGTAATACTTCAGGAGTGAAAAATAATTTAATGAAATTCGGACGAAGTTAATGAAGAATGTTCCTTGTGGATAACCGTAAACAACTTCTCTTCAAATTTTTATTTCTATTACGAATTAAACAAACTGTAGGTCAATAAAATGAGGCTTATTTGATTGAATTAATTCACCCGGTAACCCGATGCTCAAGAATCATCTTAACAAAAACTGTGTCGATCTTCCGTCCAGCAATAAAACGAGCACAATAAAATTCGCGATGACTCACACTATCTTTTTCGCAAACTCATATATTTGCGTGGTTCAATATTTATAGATTCCAAAATCTACATAAATTCTTTACAATCCTATCAACAATTTTATCGTCACAGACGCATGGACTCGATTTATATTATCGACTAGACAATTTGCTTAATTATCAAACACTCGTATGATATTCTTTAATTATTTTGTTTAGATAAAAAAAAAAAAATTACGCTCATTTGGAATGCAATAAATTATTAAATAACGAAGGAAAAGCAATCCATGACGTTTTTCATAAACTGTCTATTTGGCTATATCGTTTATCGACCAGGCAAATTTATAAACCGAAATTAGGATGAATAAAAACTCCACTTTGAAGAAAAATTCTCATCGCATTTCTCAGCTGTTCAGCTTCTAATAAACTATAAAAAATAAACATTAATGGAATGTACGTAGGTGTCTAAAACTCTCATATTACCTATTGACACATTTTTCTAACACCCGTTAACGAATTGCATTGAGAAAATATCGTCGAGCATAAATTGTAAATCCTTGAAAAAAGGTACTTCAATCATCCAGTGAAATAAGACTCTTTTTAATAAACAAATGGTAAAGGGCTTTTTAAATATTCTCAAACAAAACGTCTCAATGCAATTGACTTAGTTTTTTGATCGATAACGTTTGGAAAATTTGAATTTGAATGCAAAACATTCGGATTCGTTTATCCGTCGAGCGAGCTTATCACGTTGAGCTTAGTCAGAAAAAAAACGGATAAAAAACTTTTTTCTTTTTGTTCAATCAAGTGTTGTAAGAAGTTCTTGGTACAGTGTATATTTTGACATTGAAAAAATACCCAAACGTGATATTTTATTGTGCTGTTTAGCACTCGAGTTTCCACGTAGTTGACGAAGTCATTAATTTTGCGATTAGCTAACAGCATCGAGCTTCTCACGGTGCATATATTACGTATATAAATATACTATTGTATAATGGACGTTATAAGTCAACTTAACTTCAGACTGATTCGTTAGAAGTAATTTACTCAAACATTCTTTTTTTTTGTTATATTGTTAAACTTTTTTTTTGTTCCCGATTCTTCCGGCGTGTGGAACATTAAATCTTTAAAATATTTCTCCTTTTTTCTGAAATATCTTTATATTCATTGTTGAAATATTTTCAAAATAAATAACATAATGTCGAAAAAAAAGCCTCGACAGTTCGATTTTGCCAATGAAATATTGTTATAAAATATTTCTCATCTAATCGGAATCGATCAAGGTCACTGCATAATCCGGTTGGCACGAAGTGCCTCGAATATATGTCAATATTTATCTACATCTAGGAAGTGCTGGAAAAACAAGTTTTATTTGTACTAGACTTACAATTTTTTTTTTAATAAAATATGTATTATCGTTACGAGGACTTTAATCGTTTGTTTTTCTTTTTTTTTTCAATTAATTCAATTATTAATTGTAACAAGATATTAGAAGGATCCCGAATGACAAGGGGACTTATTCTAAAGCTTCTCGAGACGGTCACGTTCTTGATTTACGATTTCCACGTTCAAATCGATGTGGTAGCCTATGAATATTGCTTAATCGATTTTATCACAGGTTTTTTGAGTCACTCATTTTTTTCTATTCTTTTCAATTTTTAAAACTTCTCGTGTGAGTAGTTTATCGAAGCGTACTGCTAATTATTGCACATTGTTTCTAACAAATGCTTTTTTTTTTTCAATTTTTTTAATTTAGCGAGTAAACGATATTAATGTTTATGTCGTTGATCACTCGGTATGGGAACGGAAAGGCAGGTGTTTTTAGATATCATTTTTTTTCGAAGTTTTTGTACACACAGTCGACAGCTGTTTAGTAACGAGTGTTTTTATTCGGATACGTGATCAAAAACCAAAAAATGTATTACCGTTTGAATATTCCCACACTTTAAGAATTAAGAAATCAACGCAAGCTTTTCATCACTTATTCAATTTTTACACAAAACATAAAATTGTTGATTTTCCAAATAGGAAATGCAAAATTTTCTGGAGTAATAAAGGAGCTAGAAGCACAAAATCAGTACTTATGAAATAGATTTGTCAATAATTTTCTTGAATTGTAAATACCTTCATTGTTGAAAAATATTGCGTCAGTTTTTGATTTTCCTTTACTTAATGCTGTTAAAATGGACTATAGATCCCTGAAGCTCACAGACTAAATCCTCTCTAACTCAATAGTATCATCGGATTAATGTGATAACAACGCAATACATACTGTGGGCCTGGAGATATATTGGATTATCAATTTCCTCGTGTAATGATCACGTGGCGTTGTCAATTCCACGTGAGAATCAAAATATTGAATATATCGATTTCTAATGCCGGATTAGTTGAATAATCGCTACACGAGTTTGCAATTCATGATCTGTCCAGAAAAGTGATTTTTATATAGCTATTATTTTTAATAAAGACAAATTTATAACTTTCCAGCACCAATGTACATTTCACAACAATCAAAACGAATTTTCATATTAACGAAAAGAAAAGAAAACCATTTTTTTTAATCAATGATGCGAATGGTTTTTTTTTTTTTTTTTTTTTTTTCCAACAAATTTCATCGTAGAACACAATGAAACATCGGGATTTTGCAATGATCTCGTGAAATCCCGGAGAAAAACATGAAAGAAAACACTTGATAGGAATCTTAGGAAAACTGCGATGAACGAATTGGAATTTCCATTAATCGAAAATTAATTAAACACGATACAACAACCGAGGAGAACGAGCCAAGAACTCAGTGGGAATGTAAGGAATCCTTCAAATATTCATTCCACCTTCGGATTCACGTGATCACTTCGTCAAGTTTTGTCTTGTGTTTACGACATCCATCGATTTTCTTTTCCACAATAGACATGTGATTTGTACGATTCCGATAAAGACTTGTGGAAATATATTATACTGCCTAGAGCAATTCGATGTGAAAAAAAATTGGTACTATTTTATTACGAGAGTAAATAAAAATTATGAAAGTTTTTGTTGTTTGGCCCTAAGATATTTTAGTTGCGATGAAAAATTCATTTTAAACAATTTCCGTACAATTTTATTCAATAAAATTTATTAGAATTAATAAATTTTATTATAACCTGATTAATTTTCAACTCGAATTTGATTCCGAATTAACAATTTTAATTAGTAGTCCGCATTGATTTTTCGAGAATTGAGTGTTACTGTTATTATTGACAAAGTTCTGCCTGTTTGAAATAACCAATTATTATTTGTATTTCGTTACTTTGAATTTTGTATAGTTTTAAAAGATTATTTCAGTGAATTCCTATCACATGGTTCACTTCTATTTGTGGTTATTTATGAATTGTCGTTCGTCGTTTCACTCTAAAGTGTCCGAGCTTTGTAATATTTTTATTTGAAGTTTTTCAACATTGTCCTCAGTGTTCGTATTCTTTAAATGTTTTCCACGTATTTTCTAACGCTTATGACGAAACATGGCTAGTATGAGTAAAACTACGCACATACTTCGTTGCTTACAAGTCCATGTTCATGTGAATTGATATACGACAAACGGCGTGCACGGTTTTGAAAATTCCTTCCAGTTATGGGCCGATGTTATATGTCGATGGGCCGGAGATAAAATAACATTTGACTGAAATAAACGTTGAAGCATACCTGATTGTCACTGCTAATAAAACGATTATAACCCCGACAAGGACCATAGCAATCAGGACACCGAATATCATGTATACGCTGTCAGCTGGTGGATCTACAACAGATTGAAAATCACGTAGACATTTTATTATATTGTTTTCATTACTGAGAAAAAATAGAAATATGACAAAAAACCTCATTACCGAATTGTTCATAAATCGAATTACATTTTCAATGATATTAATAAGAATAAAAGTAAATAGGCTTAAGATTTTCAACTCATTAGCTGCACTCTTGTCCGAATTTGTAATGCCACATTTGTATTATTCTGCATTTCGTGGAAAACACAATTTTAGGTTACCTCTTTGATGATGAAGAATTATTTGAGAATACTTTGGCTCGTGTGAATCACTCGCATTAAATTAAAATCAGACGAATTAAGATGTGGTTTGAACAGTTTCAGATTCCATTTGATATAATTTTCAAATGCATCCGATAACAATTTGAAAAGAGTATGATTTACGTATAATTCTGAAACAAAATTGGTGCATTGAAAAGTCGATATTGCTTTTTTAACTGTTGTTCCTTCCGATGCTCGCATTTTTTATCGATCGTTCAACATTGAACGCTTACTTGGAATTTGGGGACAGACACTGACCTGGACCATGATTTTTTTTATTGCATCTCCTGGATTATATGTGTGAATAAATCACTCGTATGGAGAACGTTTAAGCATATGTTTGTATATATATAATGAATAAACGATCTGACCACTTTCCTTCCTCTCCACCGAACCCCTTTCAGTGTCTTATAACATTGGAGTCGTGATTCAGGCGTCCGTGTCCTACATAGAGGAATATCTTTGCACCGTTCGCCGTTTCTTGCCACATATCATTGCTCGAAGTAAAGTGAACGTTCCTCGTCGCTTGGCTCTAAGAAAGTTACGTGGCAGAGTTCGCGAGGTGAGAAAGAAAAAAATATGAGACGAGAGTACGTTTTCGTATAAATATATATTAATATTTAAATAAATATGCATACAAATATTGTTTACGTATGAAGTAAAATGTTGGAGCATAAATAAGACTCTGCCATTAGCAACTGCCGAAGAGAAACGTCTGCCTGCTTCTTGAAGCGTATTCTCGAACATTTCTTATCAACTCTCAGGATCCGTGTCAGAAGTTCGACCAGTATGGATATAAAGTGTTTGACTGTCGACTGCTCAGAATATTTGCTCATCGTTTTTTCTTATTTTCAAAAAAAAAGGTCCATTGGAAGATATTAGCTCGTTTATATCAACGCAAATCTTTAACAACTCCGCTCCGTCAATTGACTTTGGTACGATTTAATTTTTCTAATGTTTTTAAAGACGAGTTCTGTATTAATTGTTCAAAACTGAGGGTTAAATGGACAAGCGTTATCTGACGGTTACAATTTTTTAACTGGATCAACAAACACAATTCACTTTTATAAAATGAATACCTTTGAATATTTTTTTTCGGCATATGAACTCTCGATGAAAAGTTTCTTTCGATCGAGCCGAATCTTCGTAAACAAGGTAGAAAGTTACTTGGACCTTTTTTTGACCAAGTTTCTCACGCTTGCGCTTAACCGGAGAAAGAATGGAAGTGAAAGAAAGATGTTAAAACGATTGCAATCCCGCAGCAATTGCTTGCTAATGATGAGTACATTCGGGACCCATTTTTACTCCATTCGCTTTGATCGTCCGTATTGATTTCTTTGTATCTCCTGGAAAAGGTATGAAATTTATCGAAATGCATAAACAACATAAATTTTGCATCAATGCAAAAAAAAATAACTTAATCAACATTTTTTCCTTAAAAACTGTTTGCATGTATACGTTTCGTAGCCTATTTTCAGACGTATAAAAAATTTTGACGTTGTGACGTCGTTGGCTCACGATTAAACTTTTTTAGCTGCTTGTTGTACAAAACCTCTGCAGCTCTTTACCAATACGTCCAAAAAGGTGCAATGCCCCCGGACATATAATTGAGAGGACAAGCCAGACGTACTAGGCATATATATTCATTGTCAACGGGACTGTACCGTCAGACGATTTTGTGTTTCATTTCGTTTTATTTTTTTCGACATTTTTGCGGGAACCAACAAAGCACGCACGACATGTCACGCGTTACTTTGTGGCTAATTATATCACATTCTACGTTCGGAGTTGCGTAGAGAATTTAATGGCAGCCATTTGAAGCCTGGGTTATACAATTTTTGCGCTAGACACTAATCTCAAACAAATGCCAAACATTTGAAGAAATCATTGATACTATTTTCTTCTTTAATTTTGAAACATGAATGTAACAAATCTGAGCACCTTAGTATCCCATGAAGAACACATCAAAATAAACAGACCAATTCAAAATATCCTGTTGATTGGAAGATCACACTTTTATTTGACTCAACCTACAAGGCTACATATTTGATCGGAAATGTTCAGCTAGCACTTCGCAACTATAGTTATTAACGTTTTACGAATAAATTGGGTAACCTCAAAAACAATAATCGAGAGGATCGCAAAAAAAAACCTGTGTTAAGATAGTAGAGCTAGATTTTTTCCCCAACCACATATCCTGGACAAACGGGAATATTTTGTAATCGTCACATGACTTCCTGTTGGTCGTCATTATAATAACCACACTGTAAATACTTTTTGAAAAATGATGATCAGATTTGTTCGTGCGTTTATAGAGGAATTTTCAGTTTCAAGCGATAACACGCGCTGCATGAGCAATCTACGAAAACTGAGGCAATAAAAACACATGAATATTAACGAATCATCACCGCGTGGTCGAGAAAAATCGTTGCCAACTTCACAGCAATGGATATCTATACCGACATAATATTTGGAACACACTTTCCAACACACAACAGCTCATTTATCGGTTTTAAAAAACATTCTATAGCTCAATTAATGGAAAAGTAAAACCACGCAAATATTCGACTGTTTTTTAATATTTTTTATCGACAATATGTTTTGAGCTTTTAGCCGGATTTTGAATATTTTTGAATCAGTGACGAAACGTTTGAAAAAAAAATTCCAAACTGCACATAACGTAGATATACGAATGTTTTTAAAAGCTCATGGATGCAATAAAAGTCTGATCGTAAGAAGAGTAATAAAATAACGAATAATACCTAATAAATTCGCTTGATGATACACGAAAAGAAAAAAACATTGAGCAAAAACTTATTTAGTTTTTTAATGGAACAGACTTCACATACGCGAACAAATGTTTACATCGATAAAAAATAGATGTTTCTTGGTATATATTTCATGATGCATTCTCTGACGCAAGAACATCATTCGTACCCGAAGAAAAGTACACAGACGAATGTGTATATAGCATGAGATATACACGATCGAATCTCATCGAGCACTCGCAAGTAAATCTCGCCAACGGTTGCCCCTGGTGAAATTTTCACTTGGGGGAACCGTGTATTCCTGGAATCGAACTTACGCACGTTCGAATAATCGACTAGAAATCACGAGTATTATAGTTCGCATGTGGATTGAAAATATCAGTGAGAGAGTAGCTACGTATTGGGGAAAAGTTCGTGGAGCCTAAAGTACGAATTTACTGGAAATCTGTGGTTTTACCACAATTATTTGCAATACTTTTAAACGAATGACTATAAAATCTTATCGTTGAAATTATTCTTCGTGATAAGATGAAAGCTTCGAGCTACACGAATCCAAAGTAAAAGAAGCTGAGGCGAAGAAGAGAATATATAGAAGTCGATGATGTTCGTTGTTTCCTCGGTGATGTGGCAAAAGTACATGACGATGAATTAACGAGGTCGCTTGACGATCTCGGCCACTATTAAAGTAGGGTCAACTACGCGAATACGCACGCTTTCGTGACGTATTAAAAGCCAACCAGAAGAAGTAAGCGACTAAGATGACGGGACGAATGTTCATCAGAGTCGCGCATAACGTCATTCTAAGAGATCTGCTGCGCCGACTAGCTAGCATTTCAATCTTTCGATTCAAAACGAAGATCTCGTGTATACGAGATGGAGGACGATTATGAATACGAGCCACAGCGAGACACAAACCAGTGTCTTAATAAATATAATATTACGCGTAATTATTGCTGACAAATCTCATTTTTCATAGAATCAATTTTCGTTTGGATTTCTATCGGCAAACTTAATTGATTCATTGGTACAAAAGAGAAGAAAATTTTGCTGAACTTCCGGTTGAATAATGAGAAGTAATTAATACAGAATAAATCTATTGATCGACGACATGTCAAATGGTTTAGAATGAAAATACGATCTCACGAACAATCGTGATTCAAAATATAAACAATAATTAGTATCAATCAAATAATAAGGACATAAGAATATTGAACAATAATTATGTTCGAAATAATCTTATTGTTCTTAGCAAAAAAATTAACTAACAGGCCATCACTATTTGTATTGTTATAGGCATCATATTTTTTAACATTATTTGCTGAATTATCACAATTGATCTGTTTATTGTTTTATTATGATTAATAAAAATGCAATAACATGAATTGCCAACAAATACAAAAGAATTACGTTGGAAATGTACTGCATGGAATATCATAAAATCGTATATATGAGTACAACGATAAATTGATTTAAAATGAGAGCAGAAGAGTTATTCATGCTTTTGTTTTCACGTTGCTATAGGAAAAAAATGAGAGGAATCATAATTATGAACAAATCGTCGTGGAAGATGAGACGAGTAAGACGAGTCGTCGATGCTAGCACAAAAGTTCAACGTACCGGTTATCTGAAACAATCAATTCTCTCTTCCGCGGGAACTCATATGTTCAAAACGTGGTATATATATAATGTATGAATATATACATATATATATGACGATTTACTAACGCGCATTTGCGTCAAGGAAGTTTAACCTTTCCCTTGCCATCTGAAACGAAACTATCAACTCCTTCTTCCACATGCAATCATATATTGCGATCATTGCAATAAATATCGCTCTATAATTGATCATGATTAATTTATCGATGGAACTTGCTTCGTATTAGCTAGGAATAGACATTCTTAAATTTTTTGACCTCTCGCTACTGGTTCAAGCAATAAACAAAAGAACAATTCGAAGATGAGTGTGTTCCATGAAACGGCTATTTTAACAATCGTTTCAACGCCAAAATCCTTGGGCGTTTGAACAGATTAAATACAACATTTTATTTCGCCCCGGTGTAAAAAAAGACGCGAGTAAAAAACTTGATTTCTATTCTCGAATTTTTTTTTATGAATAAATGAATGTTAATTCAGAAGAGATTAAGAATTTATTGTGGGAAAAGGAATTAATCTCATGGATCTAATCAATTTTTTTTCTTTTCTATGATTGTGTGATTTTCTTGATTATTAAAGATAATGTTGAGTAAAAGAAGGAGCACGGTGCTCCACAGACATCTTTTTTTTTTTTTAATACTCATCTGCAATGGAACAGTGTAAGAAAAGAGGAGTTTTGATTTTGATTTCTTCGGACGAATAACGAATCAGTGGGGTAGTGAAAGTTGATGTGCAATGTTCGACTCGAAACTAAAGTGCAGGAAAAGAAAAATGAAATAAAAAAATCAATGAGTATAATTGTGTACGAGACTTTTATGAAGACAACTGATGAACGTGAGAATTAGACAGACAGAAAAACGAGAACACCTACTTTGCTGGTGTAATCTTACATAAAAGCTTACAATAAAGCGCTCAAACTGTAACTAGTTGCATTACAGTTATGTAGAAAGTTCGAACCGGTTGACCAGGACCTAGGAGAACTCGAACGAATAACCAATCTTCACCGGTTCGATTTCCAGCCAGTTTCGCAGCTGAGACGTTAAATATTTCTCATAAAAAAATCATTGAGTTCTATTTCATTGTTTATTCTAAAATAATAACAAATAATGCGATAACAACAAAAAACTGTCGTTAAATATTGATCGTATGGCAAAAGGGAAAATATAATGGGACGGAGAACGAAAGAAATCGCAAAAGTAGAACTGTCTGGGACATATTTGAATGAAATCGTACGAATTCGGCATACCAGCCATGATGGGCTGTCACGACAGCATCAACTTTGACAAATTGCGACGATTCATGGACTAATAATGCTCTGAGAACAGAAAGAAAAAGCTGTCAAATTGCTTTAAACCAGGCACGCTAACGGAAACGAAAATTCGTAGAGAAATGTGATACGCGACAATTATATTATGGATCATAAAAACATAAAGAACAAGTGAAGAATTTATTAAAATTTATATCCGGAATGAAATTTAAAAAACGATTTAAATATCAAATTGGTTGAGAAACACCGAATGTGAAGAATCGTTACATTGAGCATTTAACAATAAATTCAACGTTTTTATTGTAAATTAAAAACTGTTTTCGAGAAACTTTCATTGATACGATACCGAACTCAACATTTACTCTTATTATATAACGTTATTGTGATTATTATGATACCAAGTTTTGCCATATATCGGGCTAGACGGTCTGTATTATGTTGAATGACTATCGCACATCTGTTCTTTTCGCAACGGGTTGAATGCGTCGTATGTCTGAGTATTCCCGAGAACCTACAATGACCCGTGAACTTCGCAGTCCTGGGAAAGGTCCAATTACCTTAGCGTCTAGCGTTTCACGTTTGAACAGAATTCTCGAAGGTCAAAACCCGGACCTAGGTAAAAAGACCGCAGTGAGTCTGATCCAATGGCGAAATGGAAGAAAAAAAACCCTCGAAAAAATAAGAAACTAGTAATATTAGCCGAACTCGTCATTTTGTGTCTGAGGGAAAGACAGGTCAGGGATTTTTTACAGAACCCCAATTAACTGAACCCAATTCTTCTTCCGTGCAGTGTTGGTTCGCGTTGGTTTTCTTTTTAAGAAAATAATCGAAGTGAACGTTGAATCGAGAAAAAAAAGTGCGTATTTTGAGAAAAAAAAAGTAAATATTTTTTATTTTTGGTCTTTGACTGTGTGTAAAAATCACAAAAATAAAATTCACGCTTATAAGAATTTAATTAATAATACTTAATAACACTCCAAATGACATTATAGATTTTGAGATGATGATCTTTTCTGTGCATTTTGAAAACTCGATTGCAATTTTGATGACTCAATGAATAACATTTGCCCCACCTCTTGTTCAGCCACACGCGAACCGTTATCTCAGCATAAATATTATTCTTTCAAACGCTCAGTCAATCCCCGCTGTTGGAAACGTGGCTCAATTTGTTTGGTTTTTTTAAATATTCTTTTCATTGTAAGCCACGATTCATTCGCAGATAAACAAATTTAACAAAAAAACAGAATCTAAAAAAAGTTGACTTCTAAATGGATGTATTTTCGCCACACGTTTTTTCCTAGTGATTTTTTACGGAGCAAAGAATAACAGGAAAATACGTACCACATCTTGAACTTTAAAACACATAAAAGAAATCAGAAAAAATACAACAAGATGTTGATTCCAAGTTGCTAAATTATCGCATTATGCATAAGGAAAAAGAACTGGGAATTCGAGCTCAATGTATATTCAAATTTGTCCAACCAAATCTCTGCAAATTAAACAAAAACAAATACACTTGTTTTCGTAACAATACAACTTATAAAGATGAAACACTTGAGGCAGCAGGATTGATACACATAACTAAGCTTATCGCGTGCGTCAGTTCTGAATTTCGTCATGAGGGGATCATCGTGATTATTTTTCGATTAAATCTCGTCTCCGACTAAATACCAGATGCTTGTGAATGTTATAATATATAATATCCAAGGGTTAGAAGGGTATTGAAATTATTAAGGGACGGACGACGTCCCTAACACGGTCTCTACAAAAATAGTTTAAGTAGACTTCACAAACGTAATCAAAGAGTGATATCACGAGGTGACGTCATACCTGAATGACGTACAGTGACAATAAAATATAACAGGAGTACATAACGTTCCATTAAGCAACTTGAGGGAAAAAGAACATCTTTTATCTATATACATATCGAGTTTTGCAAGCAAAGGGGATCGTTTTATTGGGTTTTTGTTACTTATAACCGGGTGGACGTTCGATAATCTCCATTCATTGGAAATCCGTCACATTTACCTCACAACTGACCCGAAAATAATCTCATGATAACATTTCATTCTTGCGACCTCGAGGAACAAAAGCGCCAATCCCATACGCGGCTACACTCACAGCAAAATATTCAAAGACCTTTAGAAGCGACCCAACAGGTTTCCTGATCTGTCGAGACGGTTTACAAGGTCAATCAAAATAATTGGTTCCGTGAATTACCACGTCATAGAATCTCAATAACATCGATTCAAAATACGTCACGTTCGGTTTCAGTAATCTTCCGTGTTGATTGAAGGTTTTTGACAACACTCGTAAGAGTCTTATGCATATTTTGCAAAATGTCAAGTGTTTTTGAGCAGCTGGATTATCAATAACAAAAAAAAACGAATTTCTACGCAAGTGGTCGATTTCGAATTCAAAAAAAATTTATTCCAACTTCAAATATTTTCGATCACTAAGATTTTGAATGAAAAACATTCTTTGCTTTCTTCGATTTTTCCATCTCTTGTGAAATTGAATTTCAAGTTCTCAACAGATGAGCCAGTCATGGAGGATAAAAGGTACCTGAAGGAAAGTTTCTGAGCGACGCTGAAAACCCACAGAAACTATTTTCGTTCTTCTCGAGGGTTGAGAAGACGACAGGCAAGTCTGGAAAGCAAAGAATTGATCTGTGTGGCTAGACTGTGTTGGAGAAAAGTAAACGAAAAAAGAAGGCCCAAGGGTTCCAGAGTTTGCTACGTGCACAACTGTATCCCATCGACGTCGTTGAATTCTGGTTCTGCCGCTTAGTCTCTTAACCCTTTCATGCGTTGAATTTTTCTTCACGTGCTCACGTCACTTGAGATTTTCCATACATAGAAATTGAGGGAGGCTGCTTACGAATCTGAACTCATCTGAAATCAGTTGTAACTAAAAAACTTGATAGTTGTTGCAAAAGAAGTTGTTTAATGAGTAAATTAAAAATAAACTGCAAAGAGAACGCTAAATCCCAGTTAAAGAACACTTCATCGGGCTCAAGAATTCACATGGCAAGAATGTTGTGTACATGAGACATCTCACCTTTATCTCATATACCTGCCATGTGGGTTCAGAGTTCTGACTATGATGGAATGGCTCGACCCTACAAGAATGCAGCTTTTCTCTCATGGACTCACAAACTTATGCCTCTACACGAACAATGAGTGACAGCACTTCCTTCTGTATTCATAATGCAGGACCTTCCTTTTACCACTCCTTTGTTCTGAATTTTCTCTACTTTGGCCAATGCAGCATTGTCAAAAATGTGCCTCTTTGGGTTCGAGAGAAACTGAGGTCTCAGGCCATGACGTTTGTAAATATTTCAGAAAATTTCAGTAAATTTCAGTAAATATTTCAGAAAACAACTATGGTAGAAAAAAAAAAAATTTTCTACCATAGTTGTTCGATTTTCAACTTTGAAATGGTCTTTTTAGCGGATCAGATTATCAAATTATAAGGCTGCAACGATCTTCTATATTCAGGAATGATCGTGTCTTGCGTTCTGTGCTTTTAAATCTTTGACTGACGTCAAACGCATTATCGAAACTTGTATCCAGACGAAACCTCGTCCATGAAAAAAAAGAGCCACAGCAAAGAACTCCACTTGAAAAACAGTTTGCGTTAATGCGTTGAAGCGCGTTCTCTAAGTGTCTTTCAGGCTTCTATATCCAGTTCAGAGCATAGCATAACGCCCGAATGATTTATGCTACTGATAATGTTCCAACGGAAAAAAACAAACGGATTTTTAATTAATGGGGAGCTGCCTCGATAATTTTCCTAGCTATAGACGAGAAAGAAAAATTCACATCAACCATTTAGCAATGTTGACTTTATTCATCAAGTACGTAAGTTAATCTGACAGAAGGAAGACAAGGGTGAGTAGTTAATGGGTGGCCTACATCCCTTGAACCAGCAATTCGAAGTGAAGAATTTCCACCGTGGAATATTTTGGAAGCCTACTTCAAGCTTTCCATGAGTAAAGTCGTACAACGTGGGAGGGTGGATAGTCTATTTAGGATTTACAGATGGACGAAAGAATCACCACAATCGTCACAGAAGACTGTTTTGCCATGGAATTTTTTTCATTTGCCACTGGCACCCCTCAGTGTTCAAATGAAAAGATAACAAGCAACAGAGCGTAACTCAGCTCACTTCGAGGGTTTAGTTTGTGTACGTTGCGCCCTTTCGTGACTCACTGGAGCATTGAATCACGAGCTACACACGTACAGTGGAAATTCTCGTAGTTCAATACCATTATGAAATGAAGACAGAACCGAATACACATCACAGCGTGAAAACTTCCCTTCTACTCCATCACGAACTCTATGAAACGCTGCGTTATGGGACTTTTCACTACTGTAGCTCTGCCTCCAATGAAACGCTTGCTTCGAGTAAACTATGAAGGATCTGAGTGTAGCCCGGACATAAAATAGGAAACAGCATAATGTCTGCACGCCAGAATCACGTGAACACAATCCACATCGGTATAGCAGCAGTACAACAGCAAAGCCCCGAGGTCGATATCGGTTACGAAATCCCCATTGTACTATCGTCGATAGAGCGAAGCCTCGTTATTTCCATGTCGTTTCCACTCCCTATCCGGAAAGATATAGTTATAACATGATGTTTACGAATACGCGAGGACGAAAAAGAAGATAAGATTAATGAACGATGAAGGAATTTTCAGAATAAGCCTTTTCAACATTTAGGTTTCATGATAACTATAAAAATTCAAAATCCCAGTATGCAATAACTATGTGAATATATATATGTGCCTGAGAGTAAATATTTCTATTACTTTTGTGACGTTTCGTTACGTTCATTAAAATTTGATCAACACTTAAAAATACAACTTTGCTGACTTATTTTTTCTTCACGATCCAGCAGAAACACAAAAAGTGATTTTATTTTTACACAACGATTTATGAATAAACGTCGCAGAAAAAACTCGAGCGATTTGTTGCAAAACTTAACAATTTCATGTCGGCGCTGTAATAGACTGGCACGAGTTTCCCAACCAATGATTATCGAGATTGTTTCTCCTTGCAATGATGGTGAATTATCGGGTGTAATTCTGAAGTTATTTCAAGGGAAAACTCAGTTTGCAGGGGAGACACGAGTCGTCGGGGTTTCGCTAACTATTCGAGGACATTAGAAGATCGTCCGTCAATCGAGACGAGTTCGTGCCAAAGAGCTGTAATATTTATTCATTATATCTGGCACGATAAAGCTTTCTATGAAGAGACGCGAGACGCAAAGAGCATAGGCGGTTGGATTATTTTCAGAATTTGCATTTCGATCTCTAAATATCTCTTTCTGTTGTCGCCTTCTTCGCTTTATTTTTTCCTCTATCTTTCTCTCTTTTATTCGCGCTATTCGTGAAAAAATATTCTGTCGATCGACTCATGCCAATTAATTATTTTTAACTTTTATCACGGTTTTGCCAACAAACATGTAATTATTGAAAAAGGATAGAACTACAGATATATATATCACGAGTTCATGAGTTAAATGTGGAAGAGAATGTAAAGTTGAACCGGAGTAAGCACCCCGAGAATCTGATCAACAAAATTGCATTGCAAAAGTCTGCTAAGAAATTCCACAGGTTGTTGCACCTGTTGAGAATAATATTTACATCCAAAGATAGAAGATCCATCAGTCTGCACGTCTACTCCGTCGTGACTGCTGACGAACATTTCTATTTTTATACACACACGTGCACACATACCAACAGATTTATAATGAATATCAGTTGATATTTGAATGCCATACAGATATTTGTGCATAGTTAACGATCACCTGGATGCCGCATATCAGAAAATGTATCAACGAAAAGTTTCCTTGACATTTAATCTTAGTGTGTGATAAAAAAAAAAAAAAACAACCGAACGTGTCTCAGGAAATGTGTTCTATGATAAATAACAAAATCAACAGACAGTAGATATTTGACACTACCGAATACCCTAAATGTCGTCTGTTTAAAAAATAAAAACACGAAAAAAATTTGTTTCATTCATGGCGACAACTGAAATTACTCATGAAATTAGACTAAGCCAAGATTACAATAAAGTAAAGAAACGATGTTTGATCGATACACAACGATTAAAGATTTTAATGGAAGATTATTTTGACCGTCATATACGTGTAACTTCATAATTACGTTTGCGTGAAATATATTACGAGGTTTATAAGAATTTTAAGATTTTTTTTTTATTTCCGTGAACAAAGATAACCAGGGAATTCCTCGAAAGTATAATGTCCACCAGTGCATCAGTTTATTCGATCTTCGTTCCCGGATGTTCAATAAGGTCTTTCGAGATACGTAGTAATATTCTCGGATTCTTGAGATGTGCAACGATTTAGAGACTCTGAGAAATAATTTTATGACCTACTCAAAATGGGCGGATGGGATCGTCTGAACTGGTTTATCTCGTAAGAAAAAAAAAATAAACCAGGAGACAATTATCGTAGATGAACATTCAATAACGTTCGATTCCCATAATTTTCTGGCACTCTATGCAATCTATGAAGAATTTATAAAACAATAAGTCTACGAACAAACTTATCTAAATGATAGAATTCGTTTTGTTCTAATTCAAAAAGAAAAATCTACACGAATTTCAATGAGCATGCAATTAGACAGGAATATTGTAAATTTCTCGTTCATTATAGAAAAAATAATAATGATTTGTATCGTTGGAGATAAGTTTGCACTTCTTAGCGGCGAAAATGAGCTGTGAGGCGTAAAAAAGAGATCGACCTTAAACGCAGTAATAATGTTGAGATTACGATAAATCATTGTCATCTTGTAATTTAGTTTATGTTATTTCGTTATCTAAATCTATTCGAATTCAAACTCCCAGATAAATTGAATTTGAAAAAGCCACCGATTTTTTTCGAGTATATGAGAAAAAAAAATTTCTCAATGTTTTTTTCTATAAACAGTTAATCGGTGACGAGTGCATGATTTCGTCGATGCATGTTTATATATATCCAACGTTAAAATACGAAATTAAACAATGCTCATATGATTTCTTTACTGGCTGAAGAATCCCTATAAACCTTACACGACGGCGTTAAGCTGGTCAGCTTCCTCGTGCAGCTGTTATATATAGTTTAACACTATAGTCAGAAACGAGAGACTGTGGATGAGTGTTCGAAAGGGTGGGAGAGTCTCGACGGCTGTCTGGAAAAAGTGAACGGCGCCGTGAGTTCGGTCTGCACATCCGGCGATGCACCGGTTGATGCACCTTGGCGAAGGTATATAACCTTACTAAAGGGCATAAAAGGGCTTGTTTGCACCTTATTCTCCTCTCATCGCTCTCTCTCTTTCTCTCTCTCTCTCCATCTCTCTTTGGCTTTTGATCTACTCATTTTATACTTCATTTTTCATTCTCCTCACGTCGTTTTTAATTCGAAGTTGTGCACACACACACACACACATTTATATATTTATATATATAAATATAGGTCTTCCATAAGCATGTTATCTATCTTCCGCGATAGATGCTGACTTCTTCGGTTCTATCAATAGAATCTTGTGGACGGTGGACTGACCGCAATACTGGATTATCCGGTGCAGAAATAGCGATAGCCCTCTCCAGTTCCCCACTACAGATTCATCCGTCGACCTGTCTATCTTGTGCGTCTCTTCTCCTTTCTACCTTTCTTGTAGTTTTATTCCCATATACAATACGTTCTCATTATAGATCATCAACTTCCAACACCATCTGATACTAACCGATGTTAAGTTGATGGTTCGTATATAATCAATGTTTTGAATCCTATGTAGAATACTTTTCTTCTTACGCAGCAGGTAGCGTCGTATGCTTAAGAGATCTGAGACGATATCACAGGGTGTATGTGCAACACTTAGTGTGAGGTACGTACACGCATCATAAGTTCGTAGGTCTGTTCAAATAGAATAAGATAAATGTATTCAGATCGAGATTATCGGCAGTCAATATCAGATCAACTTCTTATATATTTATATTAATAGACTGCGGCACATTATTTATAAAATTCGACGCTCGTTCGTCGATAGCATTATACGAATCTGTCATCCATCTATCATCTCATGGAACATTGAAATCAACTTCAAATGAAGCAAAGAGTATCTTATTGGAAATATTAAGTCGGTAATCGCAAAACCTTGCCGAATAATCCAGGGTTTCAAAAATTGATAAATACTCAGCTAACGAACGATTCCTAAGATTTTAAACAAGCCCTCTTTTTTCTTTTAAGGGTCACACGGTAGTTAAATTTTTCAGTAGTATCGTTTTTCTTTTTTTTTTTTTTGTAGTTTTTTAAAGTGGGATATTCTGATTTAGAAGCTTGCACATTGGCAGGTCTATTGAATATCTCGGGAATAAAGTAATCTACGCATGTAATTAAATCATTTGTATTTTTTATACATTTTTCTTAAAAAAAAAGAAGATACGTTTTCGAAGACGATGACCATTATAAAACCACTGGACTGATTGTAAGAGAACTTCTAAAAATCAGGCATATAGCTTGGTCCAGAATAAAAATTTTGATTTGAAAATTTCGTGAAAATTGCTTGAAATATAGTGTAAGAATTTACTAAAAAATTCCATATCATTTAGAGTGCTCCTAACCCTTGATTTTTTTCTAAATTCTCGTATTGTTTTTGACATTTTCTTTTCAACCACATGTATTTCAAATGGTTTGTAATGAAAAAAAGACGTGTTTCATTTTGTGTGCGACGTGTGCATCCCGATCTAGTCATAAAAGTCTGGAAAATCACGAGTGTCTACGTCAAAAGGCGCATGACTTCGAAAAACATAAGACGCAATTGTTATTGTTGGCCACATATGGACGTTAAAATATGAAGCATCGAAGTAAGCCATCCTTTGCATACATCGTGACGTTATTACGATCATCCGTATACTCGTAGAGTTTGATCATGAGACACATATTGCCCTAATATGATGATACACATGAGCACGTGTCGATACACCAAGTGATTCTGTCCTTGAGTGCGATCAAAATAATCAGAAAAGTAAGCGGAAAATATTCTAAGCAGAAATTAAGAGGTTTTGACGTAGGATGTTGAACGCGTTTATAGATTGTTCTCTATTGAGTTTATGTGTCATAGGAATATCCCGTTATTAATTTTAGTGTTGTTAAGAATTATATGCAGAAATATAACTCGAAACAACACCTCCATGAATGGTTCGTGATTCGAATAGTGAATGAGAAAACGAGCTGAGTGTCTGAGTATGTACACTTGAGGATTGAAAATGATCTCCAATTGGAGTCATTTTATTTTTGTCAAATTGACTGAAAAAAAAAAAAATCAGTTGTCAAACAAGTCTGAATGATAAGAATAATGAAAAAATTAATGCAGTTTCTAATCTACTGGAACATTTCACTGGCATTATGAGACATTCAGAATTTCAGTTTCACAATTTAGACTTTGATTAAAGGAATCTGTGAGCATGAGATTTATCCAGGTAAATCCAGATCCTGTTTTTTGCAGGGTACAGATTGAAATAGTTGGAACGCTGGTGAGCGAGGTTAAAACCGGTTCGACTCCGATTTTTATTCTATACCTACAGTCGACTATAATATGTTAATGCATATTATGAGATTGACGAATCTGCTGATTTCACTGTAACCAGATTTCAACCTGAAACATCGAAAAGATCAACGTTCTTTACCTTAAACACGGGATTTTAATGTTATACTAGGACAAATATCACTGAACAACAAGGAGATGATTATCGATAGACAATCATTGCTTCAGTAAATACAAATCAAAAGGTATTAAAAATATGCTTATTGTATTGTGAGTGACGGTACTTACTAAAATAAGGGCTTTGGACGGTGCGATGCTAATGAATTTGGAATTTATGGAATATTACTGAAAAAAACAATAATACGAAAATCAAGTGACTAGAACTAAGATACAAGCTTATCACTCAACAACAACTTCTCAAGCAATTAAAAACCTATTCCAATATATTTGTGTAATAATGAAGAGTCTGACTGCTGAAATTTTAGAGACTTTTGCTTATTAAGCCCAATCACTGCTCTCTCTCTCTCTCTCTCTCTCTCTCTCTCTCTCTCTCTCTCTCTCTCTCTCTCTCTCTCTCTCTCTCTCTCTCTCTCTCTCTCTCTCTCTCTCTCTCTCTCTCTCTCTCTCTGATCTGGTTCGATTTTCTTCCTAGTAAGTCTATCCATAGCTTATCGAATTCTATTTAACGCGACGATTTTTGCTCGAAATTATTGTCTGAATTCGCAACCCGGCTACTATAGTAATTTTTTTGGGCATATGATTGTTTTCTGATCATATAAAAATCTACATTTACGTGCAATATAAAGTCATTGAAAAATAATACAACTGCGAAATTGGGAAAACTTTTTATTCTGGAGAATTTGTTCTCTTCCTTAACGCGCCATTGATGAAAAAGTAATGCAATTTTTTTGGTAGAATTCTCGGGAACAAGGCCGATAGAGGATCACACAAGTACAGGTCAACGAACGTCCTCGGTTGTAGTCTCTGGCTGACTCCCAAACGCGTACTTCGAATTCTCAATTTTGCCACCGCCAAAAGCCAAAGACAATAATTTGCTGATCGATTTTGGAATCCCGATCATCCGTGAATGATCGATTTCCAAATATTTCATTTCTATATTTATAGGAAGCTGTGTGTTTAAATTTTTTGCTGAAATGATATTATGGTTTTCCATACTGGCTTCGCATAAAAGTTAGGACATGATCCGGTTACACAAAGACTCTTCACATTATATTTATCATGCAAATGATGTTATTTTTTTCCTTATACCACCAGCTTTTTCCGAAATTAGCTTTAGAACAATATCGTCGTCTATAAATAATTGAAGGTCGGGCATATCGAAATTATATGACAATCCCTTGATAATCGTGAACAAATATTGACCAATTTATTTTCAGCTCGACGAACAATAAAATTGAGTAGGAAAAGCAATTCATTAAGTGCTATCGTTTAGCGACGCTTCAAAAAAAATCGATAATTGCTGACAGGTAATTTTCGAATGACAGATAGCGCGTATCGTAAAAGACTTTCGTACGTAGTCCACGATGAATGCCACAGAATAAAATAACGACAGGGTCTATGAAAAAGTGCCTCTTGCTCATATTTCGCAGTTCATAAAAAATTGGGTATATCTTACCATAAATATCACAATAAGAATAAGAAATAGATTATTTCGAAGACAAAGCTCATCGGGTCAGAGGTCTGACGTGAACGACATCAATACCGCTTTTGTAATCTCATTATCCGACTATGCAAATTTTATAATTGACATCGTATTGACATCAACTTGTGTTTAATTCAATTAACCATTAAAATTTCTATAATTAAGAGAAAAATAATCATTTATTGTATAACTATTGTTATTTTATTTTATCACTTTCGGTAATATATTTACGCTGCACACTCATGTTCATGCTATATTTAAATCTAGGAGAATTGGCTCAGCCCATGCCTGAGCACTCAGGAATATTATAGATTTATATAGTGCTGGGTTATATATATAGAACGAGTACAAACAAGCGATGATGTTGTCTACACATCTTTAACGAAAAGTTTCAAAAACTTGAACAACGTCATCGCACTATTCCTACGATATATTGTTTCATCAAATTCTACCAAATATGAAGTCCTAGGCAACATAAATGCACACGATTTTATATATGGACTGCAATGTTGGTGATGTTTTTTTTTTCTTTTTTTGCATGTTTGAAGTCTATGCATTGATATTGAAGAGTCCATGGTTTCTTCACCTCATGCATTGACACACATAAATATTTGATCCAAATATATGTAATTCTGCAAAGTTGCTCGCGTTCCAATTTGGAATAGAACAAAATTACAATTATTTTCGGGAATTATTTTATTGGACATATATTTTTTTGGAGAACTTTAGGAGAAAAAGCCACGAACAACGATTATACGGAACAACCCAAGAAAACAACGACTTTCCTTGCCCGTGGGCGCTGCTAGTTCGATATTATTCTAGATGCCACCTTCGTGTGTTGACATTAAGTCTAAGAAAAGTTTACTTTGAGTTTGAATATACGAGCGCGAGCTCCATTTAAGTTTTCTTCCTCATCGGCGGTTGAATCGTCGAAACGAAATAAATGAGGAAATAACGAGCGTTTGATTCGAAAGGAGTGAGAATAACGTGAACTGCGAGCATGCGTCAACCTCGAGAGATATCTCGTCGTCAAGAGAACTCTTGGCCACCCCACGAAGCGGATTACAGCACCACCGATTTCGAATTATTTTTATCATTATTTTTTTTAAGTTGAATCATCATAATTATTTTCGCGATAGCACTGGTCTCGAGAGGTTCGTTAATTACATCGTCTTTGATCATTTTGAATTGTGAATAACGTGATAACATTTTCGCACTGGTTCGTTTGGAGATGATGCTGCAAACTGACGGAATAATTGCTAACTTTCCGGTATTAATTTATTTCAATCGATAATATTTTAATGAACTATTTTTAAGGTCCAGAGATTGGACACAAAGGAAAAACAATTAAGCAATTCATTTACGTCATCTAAAAAATTTCATACTTTCATTAAAGTTTAATGAATTATCAATATTTTTGAAAACGCCGAAGAAGTTGGAATGCTACAAAATTGCTCTGATGAACTTAACCACCTTGTAGCTGTTTTTTCTCATCATTTTCACGACATTATCAATTTGTAATGAATAACAAAACATGTGACTTTACTTCCGCTACTTGAAACATCGGAGACAACACTCGTGTCTCATTACTGTTTAATAAGCACATAATTTGCATTCATTGTTATGGTTCAATAATTTTTCCTACCAAAGTCAAGCACGAGGTTTGCTCGTGGATAATTAGAGACGCAGATGTAAACAATTTTTTTAGTGGCACCTGCTGTTTTTTTAATAATGCTTATTAACAACGAAGTTACAGTGAAATTATGAGTGCAGCGGTTGCGTCATTGAAAACTATGTTTTTATCGTGTATTAACTAACTCTTGAAATTGTTTGTTTATTTAGTGAGACCGAAATTATTTCTTTATGAAATATTTCATAAGTTGCAAATAAAGATTTTTATGAAGTTTTAAAATCGACTTTGGCTTGTGGCGAGTTTTCTCATAAAAGAAACATCAGTGGAAGCTTTTGTTAGTAAAAATTAGGACAACGATAATGATGCTACGATTTCAAATTGTTTATCTATGACGCAGCAGACTAGCCTGCTCTTAACTCTTGCTCTTGTTCTCATTACCGAGATGAATTCCTATATAACCGTTGGTAAATTTTTCTTACTTCTCTGCTCTCGGAATAAAATAAACAAACAGTAAATGACTACAATCGCCGTTAAAACTTTTCAATTCAGAGTTCGATCTAGTGAGCACCCACGAAATTGTGTTTCTTGTACACCATAAATAATATACGTGATTCTTTTCATGATACGAAGAGACGTCACAAGTGGCTGCTATGGAAGTGATTGGATTGTGTGTATAACTTTTGTTACTGTCAGTCTGAATGTGTTTTCGTCTTTTCAACACTTCAAGCCGGTAGACACTGATTAGCAGAATGATCACGAATACCTCATCAGGTTATCATACATTGCAAAAATGTATAATCAAGGTGGGATCAAGCAAAAGAAAGACCGATGGCAAATCAGCCAAACTTATACATACGAGAGTCACAATATTGTAGTCAAATTATAACCAGAACGTCTCGTTAAATAGTAAAACTTGAAACTTTAATATTATAACCCTGAGATTTGGCAAAGGTCTGATAGAACACTTGGCCATTTACCCAAATACGTCAAGGTTGAAGAATCGCAACGTTTTCGTTCGATTTTCCTACATGTTTTCTCTCTTTTTGCAAGCGGTTTTGACAATACTCAAAAAGATAATAAAAAAAGTTTCAATGAGGATATTTTTCACTATCTTTTTTCCAACGTCAGAAGATGAAAGAGGAAAACATGCATGAATCATGATTGTATCTACATCAAAACAATAAAAAACATGCTCATTTGAAATTCTGCCTTAACTGAAAGAAAAAAAAACAACAACAACAACAAACTTCCACTCCATTTGAATTCTATAGAAAAGTGAAACTCTTGGATTTTCCGGAATGACTCAACGAAGGTCAAAAACTTTATCAATGTTAACATGATTGAGACTTTTGAAAAACAAATGGCGCTGTTCATCCAAAGTTATGGTTTGTGCCAATCGTCCTCGCATTGCGAATTAAACTGCGATGTTACAACAAACGTCAGCGAGACAACCCGATGATGATAATCATCGTGCAAGAATTGCAAAAAGATTTACCACGTTTGTAGCGTCGAGTCTTCGTCGACTAAGCAAGATGAAGGACACGCGACATGGGTCGCTTGTCAAGGCTTTACCACGGCTAGTGGCTAGATAAAAATATACTCGTACAGTGATGGATGGCAGTATGCCTATAACATGGATCTTGGTACGTCATGGTATTGGTGACGTATTCACAGTGACGTATCAAGTCCATTAATGACGGACGTGGCAAAAACCTTCACAAATGTCTGCTTGACTTCCAGTATTGATCAAGCTGGTCTATAGTCTCTTAGAAATACATCACGCAGGTTTGACCAGGGGGCAGACTGTTGCTGAATAACGGCCTCTACTCGAGTCTAATTTTGTTGAGATTCTCTTATTTAAACACTATTCTTGACGACGGTTGGCCTTCATCAAAATTATGATCTTAAACCTGTTCAGTCGAAAACATACTCAGCTTTGAACAGAATGAATGATGAGACCATCTGCTACAAACGATCGACGATTATGAAAAAAATAAATGATAGGAAACGACTGGTACTGAAAATATGGCTGCCCTTGAAAATCCTTCGTCGAATCAATGAAAGCACTTTCCATTAAAAATGAGCGATGGTCCTGATTACTCGAGAACATGAATAATAATGCCACCACAGGTTTACATTATTCTACAAGTAATCCAACGTAATGTCAACCATCAAAACCCGGAAACTTTCACTGCTGGTAATCTCTAAGCGCGAAGGTTGATTGATGGAACCTAAAATAGCAATGGGATAGTGGACCTTATCAGCACGGGCTTTCGAGCTTCAGAGTTCTACTCTTGACCTTTACCGACCTCTTGGTGTCATGAGGAAGGTCAAGGGTTCAGAAATCTGAAATCTTTATTAACGAAAAGAGAAAAATAGGAGTTTCGATGCACGAGGATTCTTGTAATGTAAAAAGGTGAAGGTGGTCCGTATATTTTCTGGATTATTGGGTTTCTAAAGGTTGACGATTGGGTTATCATAGGCTGACCTTTTACCCGAGGTCTTTCAACACCTGTTTGTTTTTCCCCTTCAAAAGTTATAGAAACCTGGATAATTTTCGAACTTTTGGCATACACATGGTGGGATACTTAACTGAATTATATCAGGTAATAAAAAATATTGCCTTTTACGAGTGTTTTCATACTTCTTGGTTTTAGTGTTCTTGATTAAAATGCAATCAAGCAATGCCTTTCTAGATTGTTGATTGAAAAAAAGACCTTATGGATTTGGACACGTGCAAGCCCGTTGCACTCCGTGAAGAATAATAGCCTCAAGCGAAATTCGATGACTCTGAGCTGACTCGTCTATCCACGCGCTCTCAACCTGAATGACTTCAGTCGAAGTGTGTGTACCGACCCTCGCGTACTCTGATCTGGCAAGCTTATTCGTTTTGTTTTGTTTTGTTTTTTTTTTCATATATATTCAACTCTTTGCTCCTGTGTATTGCAGCTCCAGTGTAACCCAAGAAGATTTGTGATAATAGAAAAAGATACTACTTCTGGCATTATAAGACGAAAGTTCTGTTAATGACCTTTTAAACTTTTTAACAAACTCCACCTTAACATACGATTGGAAATATGATAACATGCGTTTTTGAAGTTCATTGGCAGGTTTTTTCAAGTTTCATTTCTCCACGTGGGGTCATTGAGCTGAGTGTTTTGAAAAGTTTTTTAGCTCCGAGAATTCAGCAATCATGTCTACTTTTTTAATGTATCCAATCGGCAGTTCCATTTTATTTCACATTGAAAATAACGTGAATTCAGAACTACGAGCACCATTCGATTTGACATCAGGTAAAACTTTTTCATGATTATTTCTAACACTAAATTCTCAAGGCAATGACTGTCAAAATTGAAGTTGGAGGCCGAACTACGAAAATAGAACTTGGGTGGTTCCTGTGCGATTATCTTGCAAAGATTATATAGTAAACGTTAGATTGGACGTGGGGAAGTCACTAATGTTCAATGTCAGTAACTGATTGAACCCGCATATAGAACGTGTATCGATAATCGAACTGGCAGCATTTGATGTTCCGTTGTCCCACATATGACGCTCGTGAACAGAGCTGCGCAACTCAACGACGATGAACGGAACGGAATAATAAAAATATATTTAATCGTTGGATAAATACGCATACGCACTTGTGTGCCTTTGTATACGTTTGGCTTGAATTACAAAGCAACTGGCAGTGAAATGAGTGGCCCGGTTTGGAGAATTCTCATACAGTAGTTGAATTTAAAAATGGACATTGGCCTATCAATCATTATTATCAATAATTATGTTTCAAATAGTATGAAAAAACCTCGAATATTCAAAGTACCTGAGAAAACTAATTATACCAATCCAGTAGAGTGAAAACATAAAATACCTTGAAGTGAATTTACAAGATTTATAATATGAAAAATCGTTGACGATAAATTTTAACCCATCTGTTTACTATGTCCATAAATTCAATCTCTTCCTTGCTCGATCTATAAAAATATGTTCATCCATCATTCGCGTTCAAAAATACTTATTACACCGGAACTGTTCAAGAAATTTCGATCTTTCGTGAATTTATAATGTTTTAAGTGGCTAGCATACGTGAAAAATGCAGTACACAAACAAAAATTGTATTTTAATTTAAAAATGTTGAAAGTTGAGAAATTGAAAAAAAATTAACCAAAAATTTTGAAATCTTCGTTGAGTTTTCATACGTTTGGAACACTGATATTTTCAATTGGGATAACCTACACATATATTTATATGTTTAGACATAGATGCACTTTGTGTACGTGTCATTAAGTATCTACGAATAAGATCAATGCGGGCATGAGCATGGCCTTGCACCCAGAGAACTCACAGTGCATTATAAATGTATGGATAAATATTTTATAAATATATAACTCATCGTTCTTATTACGTTGCTTCATCCAGTTCTTATTAGAAATAAAGAGGGGCGCGAGAACTTGATGCAATAAGTGTAGTATTGCTTAATGTCGTAATTTCACATCGCATCAATTGCCTATATAGTGCAGTGTAACATCACAATGCATCAGTTGAAAAATTTGAATTCCAGATGCGAGAATTGAGGAGACGAACTATTAACATTAAGATGTGAAGGGGGGGGGGGAGAAGGGATCTTGATGTTTTTTCCCAGTATAACACAATTTCCCAGTATAACAAATCAAATTATATACTTGAATACGAGAAAACTCTCATGTCCTTATAAAACGTAAATATTAAATCTGAAACAATATATTGTTTTTGTTTATTGCGGATAAAGAATACATAAATCATTTTGAAAAGTTGTTTCCAACGAAATTTTTTCATTGAAAGGAATGGAGTCATTTTTTTTTTTTTTCACTGTCCAACAACGTCAAATCTGGTTCGTATAAAAATTCGTATAAAAAAAAAAGAGTCTTTTTAATTTCTCAAGCAAACAATATAAATTAACATATGCAAAAATAATTAAAAAAAAATACTAACAAAGGCGAAAAATGAAAAATGGAACGAGCGTGATTTCAGTGAATAGTAGCGTGAGAATAAACAATTAGGAAATAGCGCGAAAATAATCTTGAGTAGATTGTCGTAACAATAATATTATGGATTATGTATTATGAAATTATAACATAGCGACATGCATGACACTTGATTGATGAAGATTGTCATATAAAGAATGATTTAAAATTCACATTTCCTTCTTGTTTTTGCACAACCACTTTTGCGCCAATCATACACAATTTAAATAATTCTCATACAGTCCAATAATGATTAAGAACTCACCGAGATGCGACAACGATTGCAACGAATCTGAAACAACAAAAATGAAAAATAAATCGATCAATGTCGCGTGAATGTGCGTTGACATGTATAGCGTGCTTACGACCAAAAGCTTTAAACGCGAGCGTTCAATGTGATTCGCATTAATACATTAATACTCACGTGAGAAAATAAAAAATTAATAAATGTTCGGGTTTACATTAAATATCTATGAAAACTGATGTTTGCCATGAATTAATGCGTTGAATAGGTCATTAAAAAAAAAAAAAAAAAAACAGCGGACAGTGATAATTACGTCGTCGGTGTGTGGCTTCGACGATCTCCTAAGTTAAGCAGTCTCGGGCGAGGCCAATTCTTGGTTCGGTGACCGCTTAACCATGCACCGGCTTGTATATCAATTGCCAAGTGATGGGGGGGCAGTTTTCTGAATTTCTGATGGTGCTAATCAAATGAATGGTCGGTAAAAATCTAATCACTCTGGGGGTCTCACAGGAACATAAACAGAATCGGTAGAGTGTCAAACAGTAGACTTAAAAAATAATAAAAAATGTATTTAAACAAATGTATAAGTACATTGTGGTCAAATAGTAACTTTGAGTTAACATTCTAAAATGATGATTTGATTGTCATTGTTATTTTTCTAAAAAGTAATAGATCTCACTAAAACAAAATAATAATTGTGACTAGAGAAATTGAGTTTCGTAAAACTCTCGTCGATAAAATACATTTTTTTTACATTATCTAACTTAACGATCAAAGCATCGAGCCGAACACGGAGGTGCGAAACTCGACGACAGCGAAAAGTTCAAGCTTAAAGGGAAGAAAAAAAAAGAAACGAAGAACCAGATCGAGGCGAGCGAGTGCGTCATAGCAAGCGGCATAGGCTAAAGCTCGTGAAGCTTTTAACCGACGACGATGAGATTCGGACGCGTCTGGCCCAATCGAAACGCGACTCAAGACTATTTTCGAGTGCTTGGCCTGGTTCGCGATTTCGAGTGCACAACGAGCGTGTAGACGAAAGGGAGAAAGATCACGACGTTCACGCTGAAAAGGTGAGGTGAGGAAGGCGGGAACGGGGCTCAGAAATCGGTTAGCCAATGCCATAGTTAAACACGGCGTTCTATTATTTCTGGCTACCAGTGGTTATTTATAATTACGTTGGCGTACGAGAGTATCGTACGCACTGTAGAGTCGGTGCTACTGGATCCATGATGATGGAACATATTACGAAAATTGTAAACCGATTGCTTCTTTCATTGCTCTTTGATCTTTTCAAAGTAACGATTTTTTTATTATTGCTCGCTAAATTCTCTTTCCATTCTCTATAAATAAACTCAATTCAGAAGTTGGAACGTAAGAGCAGGTAAATAAAGATCATAATTATTCTTCAGAGTTATAGTAAATTTTATTTCCCTACGATTAAAAATCGGCAAAAAATTTCAACAATAATCAAAATCAGAACAGAACGCCTTGAAATTGAAAATGAAATGTTTTCGTAGTCGATGTTTTGTTGTCGTTGAAAAATTGTCTTTATGAACAGCACATTCTGAACTACAAATTTATCATCTAACGGTACAAATTCAAATACATCATGCTCATTATTTCGTTTGCTTTGATCGCATCGTCAGTTCTTGCCACTGCAAGCTTTCTCATCGGTATGCAAGAATTTGTTGGAGGACATCGATAGTTCATAACGGTATGGTTAAACGTTACATTCATAACTCTCAAGTCTGTGAAATGTTCAAGGACTTTCTTGACATTGCATAATTGACCAAGAAACAAAAAACAATCGGTAGGGAATCTTTCGACAATTTCTCGTATTCAAATCAAGTGTATTTCGTCTATATATATATATATACATATATTTTTTTTTTTAATATTTACGGCACAGTGTGATATTTATTATAGCTATAAGATCACGTGTCCTTAACTTTGGCTTACTAGTTTATTTACTTCCAATATTATGAGATTCCAGATGGTTCAGCAAATTATAGGAACCTTGTGAGATGTCATCGATCTTCATAGTTTTACTATTGTTTTTTTTTTTTTTTTTTTTTTTTTTTTTTTTTTTTTTTTAATTTTAATTTTCAATGGTCGAATACTTTTATTTTCATCATTACTCATTAATGAGTACAAAAATGATTGGTTTCCTGTTTATTGAAAACCAAATCGCGTTAATGTACATAGACATTATGTTTTTAAACTGTTGATAAACAGAACAGTAAAAGTTTGAATAAACATGTTTTTTCAGATTCTTTAATTATTATCTCGTCGTTTGGAAAGGCTTGTTGAACGTTATTCTGGATGTGATTGATAAACAGATAGAATGAGTCTGACGATGAGACGAAACGAATAAATATATGCGATGAAAGGTTAATTGAACTGAGCTTCTCTTGAATTCAGGAATTGGGCATAAAAAAACAAAGGATTCCGTGAATCCAATGTTTTTGTACAAAATCTTCTCGTCAACTTCCATGATGATGCATCGTGCATCGTGATTCCGACTACGACAACGACGACGATAATTTTAATCTTAATGAACACACGGTGACTCGTGTCGCACCGTTCAATTACACCGAATGAAAAGTATAAACCGTTGTTGCTGCTGCTGTGTTCTCGGATAGCTTTTCCGCTCCCCCATCGCTCTATCACGCTGTTACGTCATCGTAAAACGTGATTTCACATATGTACTTGCACACTACTTGCAATTGCTACTTACACACACACACACACACACACACACACACTTGTACAAATGTGTCACACAAACGCTATTGCGATGTTAAATCCACGTGTTTCTTGTTGCATACTTTAGATGAAGTTTTACAATCTCTCATTAGACTTCATTTTCTAAGCTTAGCGCTGTTATCACTACCCCAGTATCAAGAAAGCCGGTAACAAAAAATGACAGATTCTGATAATTCTATGCAAACCAGGAAAAGAAAGAAAACTGTTCTCAAGCCGCCATTTTTCATTTAGTGGTGGACTTTGTAATTGGAATGCAATATGACATTCTTTTTCTTTATTTACTATTTTTATTGAATATAAAAAATGCCTAAATTTTTTTTTTTTTGCAGAGAGGCGTAAAATGTATTTTGGAAATTATTGCAGCCTTGATTGCTATCCAAACGATAGACAATTGAAAAAAAAAGTTTTCTGCATTCCAACTATTCAAACTTGAAGTGTATCGCCTCGCAACTTATCGTTTCACAGCTGTCATTTGTTCGTAGACAAGACCAATGAGGAAGTAAGATTTTATTGATGCTTTTTGTCTTTCCTCGATAATTCGCAGACATTCTACAAAGAACCCTGACCTTCTCGTACAGCCATCAAACTCAACTTCGAGTGAATGTGGAATTCGGCAATGTAAACATGTTATTTTCAATGTTACTAAAGTCATTTCGAACTGCCATTGAACTTTGATTGTCTCACGCGAAATTTCGTATTTCTACTATTCTGAATCTTGTTAAAGTTTTTGCTGTTAACAGAATCCTTCAAAAAGTAGAGAATAATCTAGTATCATGGAACGATAACTTGTGGATTCGAAAGCATGAACGGTTCAAGTTTATCGATTCAGCACATAATGACCCATACATCGTTAATTAAGTATTGGACGGCAAAAGGAAAGTCCATCAAACACAGAGAGTCCTTGGACCGTCCATAAATATAGTTCATTGTTTCGTTCAATAACAGAACTACAGTTTGTGTTTGCAAGTATATGAGTTCTGTTAATTTTTTTTTTCCTTTTACGTGGACATTCATACAGATAAATATTTATTGTCAAGGAAAAAAACGCGACTCTCGCGTTAATTTCCGCTTGATGAATTCGACACTTTTATTCGATCTTTAAATACCAATATATTAATAAAGAAAAATAAACAAACGATAGACATCTCAATGATTTGCAAACAAAAGTCACAAACCATAAGATTCCACTCATTCAATTGCAACTCCAGTCATTTCATTTGTATAAAAGATTAATATTTTTACGCGAGCAATTCCTTCCTCACTTAAATTAATTTCCTACTTTAGCTACTGCCACTTTTAATCTTTCCTTCGATAATTCGAACGATTATTTCGGAACACAGCGGTGAGTTCGATATGACCATAACTTTATTATGGTACGGCTATTATATTCATTCGATAACACGAAACGACGTGATACTTTAGCGGCCATTTCGATGCAATACAATCAACTATATCTGCATGAGTTAGAATATTCTTATATATTGACAGGTGAGCTGGCATTACACACAAATTTTGATAGTATGTAATTTTGCTTTTTCAATGAGTCGATAAAGTGCCAGTACCCCACACACGCGACACCCTTTCATGCATTATTTTGCACTAAACTTCACAGGCACGTGGCTATCACGCTAACCCAATTTACTCGTAGCTTTTCAGGGTGCCCGGATGAAGAATCGTCGTGCGATGACATCCAACACTCCAGGGTAACCTTGACGAGATCCCACAATTCTCAGAATCCTATCATATATGTATAAAAGTCATCAACGTTAAATAAAATTTGATACTTTGCCACGATGGGAAAAAGGCTTGTGGAAAAAACACGTGGGAATAAAATGATTTGTGAGAAAAATTGTACTAATTTAGTTCGTAATACAAGATCAAGAATTTGTCTCAGTTTATTAGCTTTTGCGAGTCTCTTTGAAATTTATTTATGAAAAGTTAATTGATTGAGCTTTTTAACCTCTAACAATATGCGGAATTTTTTCTCTTGTATTTTGCAAAATTCGATACGAGTTCGCAAGACCTGACCGTCATAAAATAATGATGATCGATTCTGAACTATATTGATAATTACTTATATACATCTAAATATGATTCGTCATCAAAGATTAAACCTAATCGGTATCTAATCGAGAAATACGATGAGGCACGCTCATTAAACAATTAACTGAAATTTATTAATAGGCATTACCCATGTGGTTTGCCACAGATTTAATGTTATATCCATTAACGACCAAGATCGATTTCAGGATAAAATGATTTCGGTCAGGCTAAACTTGTTTCAAACCGTCGACTGAAATTATTGAAATGGCACCAAATATTTTATTATTTTTTACAACAAATAGTTACGTAGATCGACAAAGGATATGGTTTAATTATTAATATATCCAGGTCTTCCAAAGACGCCATGAATAGAAACGAATGTATCGTAATTAGCCAAAAATATATCAAAAAGTCAACCAAACGACACCAGTACTATTAACCAAATATTTTGTTGAGTATTTCAACAGCATATTTTATCAACATTATTCCAACTCATGTACCATAATTAAATAATATTTGGAACAATAATATGGTGAATTCCAAAGTGAATTTAGTTGACACAGCCAATTCGGTCTTTCGTTTCATTGAAATCAATTATCTCGTAAATTTATCAATTTATACGTTCTCAAACATTTCATTATGGATCTTAACCTCGATAAAAATATGTGGTTTCACGTCTCGAAAAATACGTAAATGAATACTGCATATAGGGCAATAGCACGATTACAGTTGCGTGAAGTTGGGGTTTCGGGAATATAGAGATTTCGCAATTATCCTATAACTTCTCATAATGTAACTCATTCCAAAGAACGGATGCATTGATCACTTTTAAAAGTCAATTTTGTATCAATCGATTAGTGTCTAATCCCTAGCCCGAATTTTTTTTCGACAATATTCCTAACTTCTGTATAGTTCTGAACATCTCAAACGATTATTGATTGAATTCAAAGATATTTGACAGAATAAAATATGGTGTCAAATGATTAAGCAGTCGTCAAAAAATAAACTAATTGTAATCCATGGGTTCTCAGCATTTGGATGGCCTCTGAGCACTTAAGAATGACAACAAATTCAATTCCTTTGACCCCGATGATTTTTTTCCACTGGTAGAGAAGATGCTGCGAAACGCGACTGCGACAATTATGGGGTCCGTATACGAACAACCATAACCGTTGGCCTCGGACCGCCTAGCAACAAGTCGCGTGGCATGGGCTGCTGTTCAACTATACACACGCTACTTTGCTGGCCAACGTTCGCCGCTCTCACGAAAGAAATTCCGTGTTTGAGGCTTTGCACACACAGAAACGCACGCACGAAAGGCCAGGCAATGGTTCCTTCTTTTACCACGTGATCCATCAGTTAGACTCGTAGAAACTGAATCTACTCTGTCTCCCAATTTTTGAATGGTATATTCAACGAATACGTTTTTGTACGTGAATCTTCTGATCAAATCGATTTTTCAATCGTATTCCAGTACAAAATTTGGCACCAAAGTAAATCTAATTCATTATCCAGAAAAATACTACATAATGTTCTGTTCGAACTTAATGTAGTAGTGCAACCGTTTGTCCTTACGTGCAATTGACTTGAAATTTGATATGTCAAGTTTTTAAGGTCGCTTATTACGAATCTAAACTCAAAATTAAAAAATGTGGAAATATTTGTTTAAAAAAAAAAAAATTCCCGATTTTTCCATATAGTAGCTGAGTAGGAAATGATTTTTTTTCATCAAAAACTACGATAGTCGACTATATAATTGTTTATTGTCCAGTTATCAGCTGGTTTCAAGGACCAGCATGTAGAAGCAAAAAATCGCTGCGTTTATTGGCGAAATAGTAGTGTCAGTGTTAAAAAAAAAACCGGCGAAGATATACGAATCGATAAGGGTCTTGATACTTGCTCGAACGCCTATAATTAAGGTTTTCGATTCTTTAAGAATCTCTCCTACTCAACTCATTTATTAAAACTTTCTACATTGAAGTTCCAAGTTTCGAACCTATTGAATTTTTTTTTTTTTTTTTTGAAACATTTTTTTAGGTCTCCTTTAATCGTGTTCCATTTGGTTGCAAACATAGTTAATGAAAGAGCCGAAAGGTGAAAAATGGTGGCCCAAGTGTGACGTGGTCTTCTTGCCTTGTCAGAGACAACTAATCGTTTCTAATTGGCGGCGCGTTTTGAAGGCACGTGATGAAAGTGCTACTTTGCTTCGCAGAAAAGTGTCCTCGACAGGCTCAGCTTATCGGTATAATTGCAATAAAATCGACGTTGGTGTACGTATATGACGATTTATAGCTATCGGAGACGACGATAAGTTACAATGGAGAATAGTTATTTTCGAAGGCTCCATTTGCGTTGTGTTCTTTGAGACGAAAATGACGTAACGTCGTGATTGCAGCGTGTTTTCGAATACCGGAGTGTTTTCAACGATTTCCGGCAAATCACAAAGCCTTGCTCCAAATTATCGGCTAAAAAGCTACAGGTTTTTTTAATGTTCAATTTGAATAAAACCTTGAACTTGCTGAGGGATCTTTTTTCTTTTTTCAAGAGCGAATTAGTATTTGTTTCAAGGGAAGTTCACGTCCTTGAATAGTGATCATGGAGTTTCATTTTTTTGTCCCATCAAGACCCAAAAGTAAACACTAATTAATCGTTCATTGTTTTTGACGCAAAATAATAATGATAACTACAACGATCGCGGTAAGTTTTTAATATTTTTCAATCCATCAGTGGTTCAGAGTCAGCTCTGAGGAGCAATTATTATCAATCGATTCAAAATGTACGATACTTGATGCAGGCCTCGTTTCGACGCATTTTATTCCCAAGAATTCATAAGATATAGTTGACCAAAAACAAATAAAGTAACATAAGATCGAGGGCCTCTGCAAAAGAGCTATTTAATGTTGTCACGGGCTCGAAGTCTAATATTTCACCGCGAGAGAGCGCAAGCGCTTGTCATGAGGAAGCAGCTGTGAGTTTCGATAAGTGAAATACATGAGGCTCTTTTATAATCGTACAGCGCCGTTGGTCTTTAGCTCAGAAAAAAGTCAACGGCTCAATTGAACTGACCGGTGATTAATTTTGATATTCATCATTGATAGGGGCATCTTGCATTCTATATATACGAACTGTCTGCATCGGGATGAGTCAAAAGGGACAAACTGGGCCGAAGAATCTGCCTCAAGGCCCCTTGACCCTGTCAATGAAAGATCAACTATATTCTGTGTGAACTTGCGTTGGTTTTCTCAAATTTTCGAACTTATAACAAGTTTTCACGAAAGTAATCTGCATATTTAGCCAACTCTGATTAACTGCGTCCTTCGAGTCGAAATTTCATCAAAATCAATTACTTTATGCCTATAAACAATTATTCACTAAGAAATCATGTGAAACATTCGAAATGATTCTTCAACGCGTCTACCCGAATGTTAACCATCCATGTTTAAAAACAAAGTTGAAACTTAAAGGCTACTCTGAATGAGAATAAAGAATGGTTTGTAGATTCAGTCCTACTTCAATCTGTTACGTATTATTATTATTATTACGATGTAGAGATTAAAAATCGGTACGTTGAAAGATCGGTAATGACGATACTGAATCTATGACAATTTTTGAGAGAAATTTCTAAATTCAAACTGGAGAAATTCTTATGTTTTATTTTTTTTCTTTCAATTGAAGTTAATAAATTCAATTTAATTCTTTTATTTTCTACAGTCGAGTCAAATGCAGTGTCGATTTTTTGTTATCAAAGGTTTTCTGGAAAGAAAAGCAACGGTCGGCAACAAAGAGCTCCGGTTCAGATAAGACAATTCTTTGTCGGACCACCTGTTGGTTTTACAGGAGAAACCTACATTTGATAAGTTACCATCCGTAGTAATGATTCGTCTCTAAACTGAAACGCAACTTTTCTTTGTGGACAATGCGGATCTCTGGAGAAAGGAAATCGGTTGATAATATTTCGATTCATGGTCATTCAGTGTTCTACCTTACCAATGGTAAATAAATCGGTTTGAAGTAAGCTCGATTTTGCATTTACGAATCCAACGTAACTGGACATTAACTGATTAAGATCGCTTTGACCATTTTTAGGTGGAAAACCACGATTTTTTTTTTTTTAATTTATAAACGATTATTCTTAGCCTTCAAAAGTAGTTATTATCAGAAATTCATTGAACTTATTTATACTCACTCGTTTCATTTTCAGGCGCATGGCTGTCCTCCCGAACATCCTCAGCGGCTGTGGAAACGGCTAGAAAATGAAAACAAAAAACTAGTTAGAGATCGTTGGAATAACGAACATTTAAATATGACATTAAAGCATTGATAATGATATTTTAATTTATCTTTCAGTTTGAAAAGATTTACCCAGTAAATCGCTTATATCAATGCTTTTTTTCATGTAACAATTGATGTTCCAACGACTTAATTTTTCATATGATTCATAGATGTTTTCAAAATGATGATGTTCAGATTCTATGACCCTGGTAAATTTGCTTTCCAAGTTATTGAAAAATAAAACAAAACTGTTGAACCAACAAACAAAGAAAAATGTGGATTTGTTTTGCTAACGCGTAATTTCCTGAATTTTTTCAAGTGATAAGAAAAACGTGTTCGACCCAAGTGTCGTAACACACGCGGCGACTTTTCAAGCCGCACAACATTGATTTATCGCCTGCAATCACAATCTTCAGTCACAGATTCTCATTGAAATGTTTCTATGTAACATATCAACACTAAACAAGCCAGTTCGCTTTTCATTCGACTGGGAAAACATGTCGAGATTTATGACACTGTCTTTTACATGCTTTCGAAGTCTAAAGATTCTCGGAATACAAATTGCTCCTTCATCTCTGCAGATCATTGCCTGATTGCATGAAAAATCATTAATCACTGGTTTTTCATAATTTCATATTACTTTTTCTTCTAAGCCAATCATCATTTTTATTCAGCGGAATAAAAGAGGTCGTTTTTAAAATAGAATAATACTTGTCGACATACCTTTTGACCGAGATATTCAACACGACATATGTCCGACTGTTTAGCCAACTTGAAGCGATACCACTTCATTACGCAACCATGCATAGAGATATTAACATTTTACAATAATGCTCTACTCTGCTCACCTTTCATAAATCAGTCAAGTTTATAGCAATTTCAACAAAAAATGATGATTAAATACATCACAAATAGCGATCAATTTCTTGAAACAAATTGAAAAAATGTCGTTTGGAAAACCATCAGGAAATTTAGTCGAATTTTCACTTGACTTTTGAAGGCCGAAGCTTCTGATTCTGCTTCAATAAAATAAAAATCGTTATTGTTTTCGGCTTCAGACAATTTTTTCATCGACTTGTATTTTCACAATCGTATGCGTTTCCATTGAAATTCAGTTTCGTAGTCGAGGACGAAAACAGGATAAGGAAGTGACAACTAATTACTTTTTTTTTTATTGCGAGAAAACCCCGATTGAGTTGTTGCGTGTTGGCTGCTTGAAATCTGCACTAAAAAAATAATTTGTTCGGTCTTAAGTCTCTTTTGCTTGAAAAAGTGTTTTAGTTTTAGTCAAGGAAAAAATAGAATACAGAATCCTCTTTTCAGAGGTGTAATGGTCTTCATAAATTCATATTGTTCATGATGTTGTTCATAAAATAGATTTTAAACTTGTCAAGTATCTTTTTCGTTTTGTAAAGTATTTGTTGTTTGTTTAAAAAGACACAGATTTTTGAACAAAATAAAAATTAAAAATCTTTATAGTTTTTCAAGATGTGGTAAAACTCTGCACCCGAAAGTGAATCAAAAAAATTCTTAATACTTTTTTCGATTCTGACACATTGACGAATTGTGACGGATTCTTTTTCACTGTAGGACGGCGTACTAAATTTTGATTGTCGATTTTTTAAGACTTTTTTCTACAGGTTATAAAACCAAACGTGACTGTTATTTCGACTCGATTCTGGTTCCATTGATAAAAAAGAGTTTTCTGAGATTTGTACCAATAAATTTAAACTCAATCGACCAAATAGTTATTAAGATATCATCATCGCTAATTTAAAAAGCATATTTTCGAAAAAACCTTTCTAAAGATGTTTACCATCGTTACTTCTCCTTGAAATAATTCGTATGTGTTCGTACAGAATGAATAACCATATGGTCGAAAATGTGAGAAAGAAAGCTCGCACAGTTACAAATTTATTTTACACTGAAAATGTTGTCCGAAAACAAAATTCTGAACAACCCGAGTCTTAATGAAAAATAACTGATTGCCCAATTCCCCAAATAATTGTAGACATTTTTGGCTGAAGAATTGACACATTTTTATTTTTTTAAAAGTCATTGTCATCTTCCTTTCGTTTATATATTATATCTCTTTGGAATAATTTTAATGAATGTAGCCCAAGGTTTCCCTGAGAATTTATACCGCTGCCCCTTGCGGTGATCTCATCGCGTTTATTAAAGATGTACTGATTACGATTTAAAGAATGCTGAACATGTGCAGATGTAACTATGCAAGTAAGCAAGAAAGACCAAAGGAGAGAAATAAGAGGCAGATAAACTTAGAACCCTCTTAATTTCTTTCCTATTTTCGTCCTTTCCCTAATGTCCAATTAGTATATGGTCACATACAAATTGTATATCTCTATATACATGATAAAGACTGCGGAATACTGCGATCGATAACAAATCGATCGCTACCGTAGATGGCAGTATCACTTAATAGAAAAACGTGGCTCGATTCTTCATATTTAATATCATTAAAGAATTCTCATTAGACATTCTTTCATTAAACCGTCTGGAAAATTACTAATTTATCGTCAGAATACTCATGAGTTTCAGGGGCATTTACGCAGTAATTGTAAAAAACAAAATCACCTTGAAAATTCTTTTTTTTTCGAAAATGTATGACTATTGGAAAACAGAAAAAAATGAACTTTTTTGATGAATTAAATATCGTTCCAGTTCTTCATTAACTCTCGAACGCATGTCTCCTTTTAACCTTTTAACGCATGACAAGGGTCATTATCGATTCCATGGTATTTTCGTCCGTAACATCATCTTTACAGAAATAAAAAGACTTGCCGACACATGAAAATCTTTATTCTTCAATGAAAAAAAAAAAAAAAATGGAAGATTCTCGAAAATCGACGAAAACATCATTTTTTCAACGTTCACTTTGGATTGGAATAAACCCTTGAGCCCATGAGTTTGAGGGTTGAGAAATAATCTTGGAAGACCTATATTGATATTTCAGAATCGCTGCCCTAACTGGAATCTCATTTTTTAGTGATCAATGAGAATGGAAAGTTGGGCAAAAATTGCACGTCGATAAGAGATTATCAATCAATGACTCTAATCGAAGATGTCGGTACAGTAAGTACTACCTTTACACGCGCGACAATGTAAGATGAAAACTCTCTCTAAATGACTGATCCCCAATGAAAATATCTTTCATCAGTAAACGATGTAAAAATATCGGACGAACCAATACAATGATGAGCAAAACATTGTCAACATCGATAAGTAGCAATAAACAAAAGTCGAACGTTCCAAAACTTATATTACAATATCTCAGTCGCTAGATATACATTCCGACGAATAAATTATTAACGTCATTTATTTTAAAGAAAATTTTTCATTTTCACTTCAACATCGAGAAACGTCAAAAACATACCGGTTTCTGAATGTTCCACTGAGAATTCCAACATTATTCCACTGTACGATTGTCACTTTTTATTCACTTCTTATCACTGTCACTTTGACGAATTATTTTATTGAAAATATTTTGAAAGATTTTTGAAAAATTGATGAATGACGTATCAAAAAAGATGCGCATGTGTCACCATCGGTTATCGTAGTTGAAAGAGAAAATAATTTTTGTATTTCGACGGTTATAAACCTGACACTGGACTATAAAACATTGTAAAATGGTCAAAAAGTTAAAGAAATCATCGTGGCTATCCATTGAGTGTCGATTCTCGATAGTGTCGATGTCCGACTGCAGCAATCGAAATGATTTTCCGCATTGGTTTTAAAAGGTAACGCGCCGGTACCTCGACCGTCACTAATTAGGGGAACATTCATTTGCGACTCGAGGGCACAACAAGTTACGGACGACCACTGGCGAACATTATTCTTTACCGTTGAATCGTTCTTTCGAAATAGGACCAATTTCCACGAGTATTAAATGACGGAATTTTTGGCCGTACTCAATTTGTGAAAAAATTTTAATATTATTTCAAATTGTCAAAGTTTGAAACGGTTTTTCATTGCAGTAAGGTCATAAAAACAGGTTCAAATCTTTCGTAATTTTTTCTTCAGTTTTGTCTGAGGAATAATAGCAAAAATTATCTTTTATAACCAAAGAGAATATTGCTTATGATTCTTCTCGATGTTCGCTCGAAAATGTTGCGTTGCAAATGTCACTTGAAAAGTTTTTCATCGATGAACGTTTTTTGTCAAGTAATTATGATTTGGTGAGCAGCGTTTAAAAATTCGGGAATCTGGTGTAGAACCGGATCGGGACTGAATAAATAATCGTTCTTGTTTCCTTTATACGTTTAAATCGCATGATTTCAAGATTCATATGTGTATAGTTAACTCTTACACTGATCTGTAGATGTAACGAATTGTACATGTGTCTATATATGCGTGACACTGATTAGATAATAATGAATTAAGAGGGGCTCGCGACGATCACGTCCTTCGCGCTCGATAGAGATCGAGAACAACTCATACACGCGGGTCTATCGAAAAATATTCCAAAGTATTTATAATGATTTGCAAAACACTTGCGCTTATTGATTCGATGGTACAGAAAACGGGGAAGAGTATAAGAATGGAAATAACTCGATTATTTGTTATTATGTGACTCTTTTCAGTCTATGAAACCAATGGACATTTGACCACATCATTCAACGAAATGTATAACAAGTAATTCTTTAGATATTCCGAACTTTTGCCTTGTCCGTGTTATCTTCATTATTATAACATTTAATCATGTGTTGTAGGAAGTCACTTGAAATTTTTTCAACCACGTCTGGTTGAGGTGGTTTTCAATCGTATAACTATTAAAGTCAATTAAACATTTTTTAAAAGATTATTGTTGTCTTTTGAAAGGTTGTATCAATATCTATCTAATCGGGAATTTATTAAAGCGTTTATAAATTAACGACGCGGTGCTCGCGAACGCATTCGAATGACTGAAGAGTAATTACGATTTCCTAAAGCCTTTAATATCTTGCATGTTTATCTTGCATACACATATATATTTAGGTATTGTACATCGACACATAGAACTCAATAATTCTGCGGGTTTGTGTACGAGTATATGAGAATGATAAGAATGCTGTCGAGGTTTTCCACAAATGGCACAAACCGCCTGCACAACCACTGACTTTCGTGCAATATCAACTTCATGAGTGGGCAGAACCCACCGAGACCTTCCCAACGCTTCTACTTTCATTATTAACACTCGAGAATTGTGTATGCAAATATATAGAAATTGATAGAGAGAGAGAGAGAGAGAGAGAGAGAGAGAGAGAGAGAGAGAGAGAGAGAAAGAGAGACACACAGACAAAAAAAGAAAGAGAGAGTGAGAAAGAATGAGAAAAAAGTGGGTGAAAATACAGGAAAGAGCTTTCCTAAATAAATCATTTCGGCAATAATTAATGAAGCTTAAAATGATGGGGAAAGAGGATTCAAATTTATTTGCACTATGATTATAACGAGAAAGAAGAATAATACATTCAGCCCGTCTGCTATTTAATGAATTTCAGTTCTTATCAGTTAATGATAAAATTCTATAGCTGCTTAAATATCTTTTTTGTAGCGATCGATTGATGGAATATGACGGAAATCGTGAAAAAAGCATGTCTCATTCTCGATCATACCAATTTACCAGGATAAGAAAATTGAAATAATTGAATGAGATTACTGTTAGCAGACCATCCCATCGATTAGGTTGATAAATTAAATTTAACTATTGCCTTCAAAAATGCCTTGTATTTTTTCCTATTATTCCATATGTACATCCATCGTGTGTAATGTTGTTAAAACATAATATACGAAAACTTATTTCCTGAAAATTTCAACATAAAATAGTTTCGGATGGATTTGAATTGTACAATTTTTTTCTCTGGATCGCATTAATTAATGAATTTATCATTTATCGATACATGAAAAAGTATCAAGATCCAGATAATTTCATCACATACGCCGCTTACTCACCTTTTCCAAAATGTTTTCGCATGTTTTTTGTTGTATAAGTGAAACTAACTCGTAGAATAACACAGTCCAAACATATATCAAACTTCGTACTGAACTTTGTACAAAATTTTTATCAACTGAGAACCTTGGAATTTCCGTAAATGTTGTTTTCGGTATAATCAAATTAAACAAAGCTGCCTTCGTCGACGTATCAATCGCACCATGAAAATATTGCCTCGCGAATCACGAACTCTCCAGTATAACGAAAACCAAGATTATTTTTTCATGTTTTTCTGTTGATTACCATTTCTCAATAAACACATATTTATAATTAAACAACCGCTCAATAATTAATTTTTATATTGAAAAAAGAAAAAAAAATATGAGCCTCTAGAAGAATTTGAAGTTATTGACAGCTCAATTTATTGCAACGATTATATTCATCGCAAACACTGTGTTCGAGGCATTTCTGTCTACACGTATCCACAAGATTTACAATAGTCACGATAGTGAACAAATAATTATACAAACATAAAAAAAAAAAAAAAAAACGATCGTCACACAAAATTTTTTAGAGATGCCACATTTTTTCGCGCTGATTGGCACTAATTATGTAACTATCGTTTGTTTTTTAGATACTGCACAATAAACGTAACATTTGCAATTAAAAAAAAAAAGAAAAAAACAACGCCTGGCGTTGTAATTTTTCACAGGTAATAAAGGTTCAGATATTGACCATTCGAAAGCTCATGTAACACTGGAAGATCATTGTTGATAAGTACACTTCATCGGTACAGAAGAGCAAAGTGGTCAAAAGTGTCAACCGCACGATTCAAACACGCAGAGTGCTGTTCGCCTACACACGCGAAAGTTCAATACGAGGGCACACATAAAAGCGAGTATAAAAGTCCCTTTCTCGCTCGTTGCCAGTGTGCAAAGACACTCTGATAACGTCATCGAACGTAATGCCGCTCTTCATTAACCATATTGACCCTTCTCGTGGATCTTATGGTGACGTTAATTGCGTGGGTGTAAAATTCTCCTTAATAATTTAGCTCATTCGCGACATCAAGTCTGATCCATAAGATCACCATTTGCAATTTGTATGTTACTTTCTTTACAATTGTTACTTTAATTAAGCTGATCCGAGCCATTGTTTATCGAACACTAAATCCTTAATATGATTTTTCAAATTAGTCGATTTCGTAACCGCAAATGAAGCAAAAAAAACTCATCCAACAATAAATGAGGAACAGAAAGATAATAGAAATAAAACAAATCCTTGTGGAAACGATTTATCAAATTACAATCTTCCGAGTTTTTCAAACACCACACTTTTGTGTGTTTGAAAAATGTCGGTGTTAAAAAAAATTCCTTAACGAGCTAACTATCAAACAAATTAATCATTTCTCCATGAAAGGAATCATGATATGATGATCCAATAATAAAACAGACGTAGACTGTACAAAAATGTAATCAGCCAAAAGATCAAATTATATTCTTGAGAAATTCCCATTTGGAGTATGCCAAACGGTCTAAGTGTTTCGATTGGCTGCTGCTATCTACGGGCATCGATAAAACGTAGAATTGAGACGGAAATACGTTGAAACGAAATGAGGTCTAATGTTCAAATTTTCGACGCACAATGTTAATTGAATCACACAATTTATTATTTTAATTTGTAAACGATTTTCTTGGTCGCTTAGTGCAACATTAAATATGTTTTAAACCGTTTTTAATCTTTTCAAACTGCAATCACTTCTTTATTCTCATTATATGGATTTGTTTAAATAAAAATCATACCGAATATCCAAGGATAGCCACTTTGAGAACTTATCATTTCTCAGCAGTGATAAAAAATGATCTATAGATAATTTACTTGATGAGACGATTATATCGCCATGAACAAAACTACTATATTTAAACAGTTGAAATCAAAAAAATACTATCCTATAATTGAACGGATCAGAGATGAGAAATTTTTGGTATTGAGGTAAAAAGTAAATCGGAAATTCTTACTTTTCACTATTATTTTAAATTAAAACTAATTCAATGTTCATAAAAGATTTATTGCACCTTCTATAAGTAATAAATTAATTGGCGAAAAAAATTCAATTCCTTTTGAGTAGACTTAGAGATTTACAAGCTTTTTTTATCAGATAACAAATCCATTTTATTTTTTGCAAATCTGTAAAAAAGTTTCAATGAATGATTGGGAACAACTGTATTAAGCATTCATTCAACGTTTTCTCAGTAATTACTCGCGACATTGTACCGACGACAGTACTGTTATGAAAATGGATGCATCTATTTTCACAGACGTCCATGAAAATGATTGATCCACAACAATGAGAACGTCGCACGAACAGGAAGACGATAATACGTGACGTAGTAGCGTGATGGAAAAAAAAAACTGATAAGATGGGTTGAGGGAACGAAAAACAGAAAACATTGGATCGGGATTGTCACAACTCGTATTTTTCTCATTGCGTCGTCATGATTGCAAAACCTCTAATTAACAATATTTGCGCTGCTCTCTCATTATACAAACACATTAATAACAAGGCGGGTAAAAACGTACTAACCATAATAAAATAAATATTTACAAATTGTCATTAATCCCATAATTAATTTACGAAAAATAATTACTTACAAAGAATTTCTTTTGTAATATTTTTTTCGCCACAAAAATTCTTTTTTTTTTTTTTCAATTTCAATTAATCTTTTGCTATAACGAAAATGTTTTTTCAAAAATTATTGATCGACCACTTTCAGTAAAATTGTGTGCTACTATGAAAAAAAAACTGAACGAATTTATCACGAAACCCCAGATTTTACACACTGTTTTCAAACATTATACATATATATTGATTTGAATCTATAGCTGTGGTAAAGAGTGGAGCACATCACGACGGTAATTTATCTGGCTATGATTAAGGTACACGCAGGCACGTGGTAAATACACGTTTGAATCACTGATATAATCACACGTGGCTCATCATATGCTAATACTATAAATACTGAACGAACGCATACTGATGCAGGAAAGGATCGTGGGTGGACCGGACTCATTGTCCGTGCGTACACGATGAATGTTTAAGAGGAACGAAGAAAAAATGAAAATGACATAATACAATTGATTGTCAGTTGAAACAAATGAGCACAAGCTACGCAAATTCATACAATGCTTAAGTTTAAAAGTATCCTTTTACCGATCAAGGACGACATTAAAACGACCGTTATGTCTTTGGTATATAAATAATATTTTATCATGTGCATGGAATCATATTTCAATAATTCATACAAACATTAATAAATAATTTTTGTTTAGATAATAATTATCATTTTTACTATGAATATAATTATTTGTTAACATTTTTTGGAGTGATATCATTTTCATTTATTTACTATTTTCAGAATGAATATGGGCAGATAATTCATGTAAAATAATAATTGTTAAACCTTGATTGAATGATTCATTGATTATTCGTGGAATTGTACGCGCTTCCAAGAGACAACATACCCAAGGAATTCCGAAGTCTGTTCAATCTTTAGATCATTGTCAATTTTGGAGAAACTATAGATAAGCCTGAATATTGTAGAGAAAACTATTACGCAGTTGTTGAATAACAGACTTTTACGTCGATAGTAAATTCCATCAAGGCATGAGTATTCGTTTACTGTTGAACTTACAGACTTCGAGTTGACTTATAATTTTTATAAATATTTTTACCAAGTTCCACAGACTTGATAGACGGTGATGAATTTTTAATCAGTCTTAATATTGTTCAAATTCGTAATAATATTCAAATTCAGTCTATACGTTATTAAATATTTCATTTACAACGATGGCTTCGATCAAATTGAACGTTAATATTCAAACACGTTTTTTTTTTCTCAGAGTGGGCAACTTTTTAATATGAGTAACATCATCAATTCAATATAATATTTATAGGATTTATCGTCCGATATAAATTTTTGAATTTCTGCAAATAAGTCTTATTTGCGACAATTATATGGCTCACCATAAAATCTGACCTGCAATTAAATTAAATCAAGAAAAAGATCGCGACGTCCGCAGCGACGATCATCGAAACGTTGAATGTTATATCTGCCGATTTATATCTTTTACCTCGTGGCCTGACGAGGCCGACTTGGCACAAGTGCGCAGCAAGGATTTCCTTGAAAAGTGCAGTTGCAAAAATGGATTGGAGCTGCCGGCGATACGATCTTTATTAGATCATTTTCTCACATTTTTCCTTGCTTTCTATAACCCTATCATCCAACTGTGGATGGTCGATTCGAGTGGCTCGACTTCCGGATTTTATTACGATCTCTTTTTCTCTTATTTTCCTACCCGGAAATTACGACCGTAAAGGTCGTTCGTGGGGGAGTATTCGTCATGTTTATTTAGAAAAAAAAAAACTATTTCGATGATAGAGTTAAATTTGTTTTGATAAGAACACGAGTTGCGCTTCACTTTTTCTAATTGTTGATCAAGTTATTTTTGTTACGACTTACGAAACTAGGTTTTTATTTATTATTGCTTAATAATAAATGATGCAAGTGTTTGTATGCACGTCATCAATGCATGTCGTCAGATTTTGACGAAAAATTTGGAATGTTTTGGAAAATTGTCAACCTGCCAGAAACGCAGATGAATACGACGTCGAAGTAACACATGTCTTACGTTGTCACACATGCGAGGTCGCAAGGGTGGTCGATAGCGAAAACTCGTAAATCTTAAAACTTGTGATGTAATAAAACTATTCGGTGTCTACATTGTAAAATGATCTTTAAAAAATGTTTTAAAACTTCGAATTTTCATGACACATTACACTTAAAAGACAATTTCAATTTATGGTTTTTTTTTTTTTTTTTATTGTTCGTTTGTGGTTGATTTTTATTGAAGTAGAATTTTATCACAGAACTTAAAATTATGAACACACCGTATATACTGTTGTGAGTATATCGAACGCCCAAAAATAAAACGAGACAGCCAACTCGTGTATGTCAAAAAGTCGAGACGTGCGAACACTGAACATGGAAATCATGACGTCTCGAGCACTTTCGCCAATTACTTTATTCTTCCGTCGACGTCATAGAAATTTAACAACGAAGACATCAACGCAACGAGGTCCAATTTTTTCATTGTTCAAATTAATCATTCGTTCATACTTTTATAAATAATATTTTTCATATTTCTACATTTACAGATTTGTATCTCTTTTTTTTTTACAAATATTTTCGAATTTTTCTGCGTTAAAGACGTCAGCAACGATTTTGCGATTGATGATTTAACGAAAAGTGAACGTCAGACGATCCAATCAAGATAATATTTATTTTTCTATGTTTAAAAAAATACGAAATCGACTTTGAAATATCATGGCAATTAATCTACTTAGGGTTTTTTTTTTGGCTGTCAATCTGAACATTAATAAAAATATTTAAAAATTACAGCTAAAATTATGTTTTATTCACTGTGAAAAAACGTTTTATTATGCTCAGTGTTCAACGTTAGGAGATCTGGCTCCTACAAAGCGAAAACATGAATATAAATTTTATGAGCGAATAATTAACGCGTTATAGTTGTTCATACTTGGAGAGCATTTTTTTCTTTAGTTTTTTTTTCTGCGGTACAAAACGTACTATTGCCAGCCAGATAATTGTTAAGTGCAAGAAACTTAACGTAAAAGACATTGTGATATAGATATAATTATTCAAATTAATGACTTCGTAACGAAATGGAAGTGATCAACTGCAGAGTATTTAGCATGAAACAACTTTTTTTCGTTTTAACTCAGTCGGTATACATTTTGTTCGGTTATCTCAAATCTCCATGCTGCCGATTGAAAGGAAAATAATGTGTTTTCTATCGTTACAGTAATTACGAGAGTGTCAATAAATAATCAATCAAATGAAAACAAGCCAAGAGAATACAAAATCACGGTGCAACACCAAGATCAAAAATATCTGGAGGAAACACGTGGACCCCTGCAATGCAAATATTTAAACAAAGATAAATAATCATAATGGCCTGGCATTTCCACGAAAAGCAGAGAGTTTCTCTCAAGAACGAGTCTGATCAATGAAAGTATGGGATTGGGAGTTCGGAATAACTTTATTTTGTGCTTTAAATATTTATCAATAATATTGGCAGTACATATAGAGTTTTTTTTTAATCAAAATGAACAATTTTGAACAAAAATTGGATGGTTGGATTTTTTATCAAAATGACTGATAAGCATTATCGCGAACAATAAGAACATTGTTTGAATGTTGTGTTTGGAAAGTTCTAGATTGGCAAAAAGAAGCGAACTTCAGAGGTTCACTAATGATGGTGATTTTTACTTCTTACTGTTTGAACGTAAAAGGAAACACAACTGAACGAGAATTATCGAGGAAAGTTCACTGATACATTGTTTTCTTTTGCAGTCTTATCAGTGCTCGCAGGGGGTACCCAATCCCGAAGAAGGCAAAAACGAACTGACGTCTTGTTTATTAAACGAAAAATTGCTAGTATGTGTTAACAACGATAAGAATCCCCTTCACTGTGCCTTGTATCATCGACAACGATGACGAACCACGTCACACGACGTCTTGCTTATCTACGCACAAAGACAAGAACAAGGAGACATTCCGAGACGAAGAGAAATTCAAATTATGTGAGAACCAGCGAGTTGATACTCGATGCATCCTTGAGAATATATCGATTGCTAAATTCCGAATACCACGAAAAGAATCATGTGATTACCACTTATAATGAATAAGTCAATGAATAAAATTTATTGAACGATTAATTATTCTCTTAACGCGTCAAACAAGCAGTTTTCTTCTCTAGTTTACTCAATTTCGCATATCGAATATTTAAAACTACAATCTACAGCATTCAGGAAATGTAATTTATCAAGATTTGCTGCATTTCATTCAACTTTTTTTCAACATTCTGCGTATTTCTAGCTTTTTATATTTACTCTATCGATTGTTTGATATAGGAAAGGAAGTTAAGTTGAATATTCCATTAATCGATTAATCAAGGAGGATGTCAAACAATGAAGAGATCTATTGACCGTCCAATTAAAAATTCAATTCCACAAATAAAGAATAAAATAAATAATCATCGGTCTTTAATAAATCATGGGATGATCAAATGATCAGGAAAAATAATAAATCAACTAATAAAACCATCAAATTATCTATCAAGTAAATAATGAACAATGTTACTTAGTATCACATTTTCAAAAAAGGATTCAAAGTAATTAATGAACGATCGAATAATCGTACGAGAATCCCGTCCAATTGACGTCAAGGAGGTCGTATTGAGAAAGTTTCTTAACTATGCATGTCTGGCTATTCAAGTACAAACGTTCACTCATCCGAGGAACTTCCTTCAACACGCCAGACGAGGACGTTTGACGGAGAGTGAGAGGAATGTTTGAAGGAAGTCTGACTATGCCTACAAACCGTGCAGAGTACCACCTGTTTTGTTTCTCTTTTTAACTGTGAACAAGTAGCTTGAGCAATTGAATGAAGATTCTGGATAACGGGATCAAGAAATGCGTAACACGTGCCTACATGTAACTAGTCATGCTTAATTAATTATTTACAGCAAAATCTTTCGACGATGGTAAACATCGCCAACGGGATCCTTCCGAACAAAAAAATTCTTCAAACTCTTTTGCGAAGTAATGAAAAAAAAATCTAATTGGTGTGAAAACAAAATCGCATAACAAATGGATCATTATCAATTATGAAAATTGCAGAAACTATTCATAACAAATATATAATAACAAAATCTATAAATTTGTCAATTGCTTTTATCATTTTTTTCCTTCACAGTGTTCACAGAAACTACATCATTAAATCACTAATTATCCAAACAATTGAAACCTGTAAAACTTAACCAATATCCATACGCAAATAACAAACTTTACCTAGTTTTCTTAAATCACAACCTGTTTTAAAAGCCGGAAATAAAGTATAAGATCAAGCACATACACGTGAATTTCTGGGGACAACAAAAATATAATCAATGCGAGACAGCAGTGAAAGTGAGCCAGGCACGTGACTCGCCTCGGACAGCACTAAATCGTTGAGTATGTAGCTATAATAATAGGTAGATAAATATACCAACTCATTTATAATACGAACATTTGGGGCTGCGTCACTTTTTAAAATGGCGCTTAATACTCTGGAACAAATTCTCGATCGCAACAACGTTCGTACAAACGTGTAGTAAATCATTGATAAGGAGATCACAGGGAAGTGTGTTTTATAAGCATAGGTGAATCTCTCATGTGGACAAGGCATGTTTTACAGAATTCTTACACATTTATTACCAGTCAAATGTGTTATTCGTTGAGATATAAGATATTTAGTGGCTGAACCAAAATCTGAAATAATTGGGCCAATTTTTATTTGATCAAACGTCACGACTAAAAATAAAACGAGAACATTCGGAAAAAATCGGGGCTTGTTTCAAACCCAAAGATTTATCATTTTGAACGATCTTTGTCAAATTGCTGCAGATAGAAATTCCAACTGGATAAATGTCCTTAAGGTAGCTGCAGGCTTCGATAATATCGTCGTGAGAAATCTTTTTTCAGAGTGCTGGAGGCTACGACGAGCTCTCTGTCACACAACTTTTACGAGAGTCGAAGTACCTTAAATGCCTAGACTCGTATACATAAATAACTTACACACAACGCCAAGATAGTGTACCACTCTCACTGTCTGATTGTTCTATTCAAATTTAAAAGGAAAGCCCATGAATTATTGAGTTCTTAGTCATTGCAATCGATATTCATGATTTTTTATCTAGAGAATTTTTTAATGTTTGGTTGAGTGAAACCGATTGCCAACATCAAAGTTTCAATGAATTTTAATCCTCATTAACCACGCGAATTGAAAAACATTATGGAATGAAAAAAAATGTCACGATTTTAAGTTTGACAATACGTAATGAACAGATGCGAAAAAATTAATATTTGAGGCAGAACTTATTATCTGCGAAACAGTAATATTGGAGAACATTTTTCAATTGCAAGAATTATTGCTTATAAGAATATTTTGAAAATGAAAAATTGATAATCATTTAGATACTAATGACGAACAACCATAAATAGTCAACAGCAATTTTCCATCAGTTTTTTAAATGGAATTTGGAAAGCTCAGACATCAAAATAATTGATAGTGCGACTTTAACTGTATATGCATTTTAACTCTGCATAATATATTGTAGTTCCAACGCCAGTTTACGTTTAACTAATATTACTATGCCATCTCGTTCGACCTGTAATTGCGCAATCGGTTTCTTCAATCCGGTTTTCTTCTTGAACTTGAGCCTGGATAAGTGCAATTCAGACACGTGAAAAAGGACTGAAAAAAGAGAAAATTTTTGTCTCATTCTCAGCCAAAGTGTACACATATGAGTGTCTTTGCTCCGCGTGTATGCTTTGTCTAATATGCAGAGTTATTTTCGAAACGACCTCGTTCTGAGCTGTAAAATGATATTCTCACTCAACATCAGAACACACATGCGTGAGCTCTCCAATAGAACTGGTAAAGTCCCCATTGTATTCTTATATTTATCTTCGTGACGGATATCACTCTCGACGTTGTGTCGGGGATTCACAAATCTTTTGTCAAGACATCATTTCAACAGTCACAATCTTCATCCGATTTCCAAAGGTGGATGATATTCGAATGATTTTTCAAGTCAAATAAGAAATCTGAAGTAGAATCGTTCTCTTTCTATCAGGTACAAAATAGATCGGGGCTCAAGAAAAATTTTAAGTTCTACAATACGTAATACATTTATTTCAAATCAGTCCCTTAGCAAAATGGAAATAATGCGATGTGTTTGAACGTAACATTTACATTATTGCAATTAAAATTCTATTTTCTAAATTAACTAACCGGGATGGATGTATGGTTGATTGATTTTCAAAGATAAGCATCCTCGTGCGAGGTCGATACTCGGTTGGGTGCCCGCTTAGCCGTGAACCGGCTTGCATATTAATCGCTCAGCGGGGGGGGGGGGGGCAGCTTTTCCAAGATTCTGATACTGCTAAACAACCGAACTTAAGCAAAAGTTTTCTACAGTTTCCCTTGGCCCTTGTGCAAATGATATGCACCAAGAAAAGGCCATGGTTGTTGTGGGCAAAACATTGGGAAACAAACACTGTGGTAACAGTGAAGTGTGAGAGAAAAAATGATGTCGAAGTAATAGGATGGCCTCGTAAAAACCCGGGGTAAGGGCAGGAATAATAAAAAATAATATGAATGTTTCAACTATTATATAAATTGCACCTGAATTAAAAATAAATAAAAATAGTGTAGTAATTTTATATTTAATCTTATTTTGCTATAGCATTCATCGTGATCATTGACGATTAACTTTCCAATTGTCTGGGTAGACTGTGAATAACAAGGACCATAAGAATTCTGAAAAAATCATGTTGAGAATATAAATGATTCGTGTGAACAGAATACTTTTTGTTGATCAGTTATCTTAACATCGTTTATTCAATATCGTTGTTGGATCTTATAAAAGAACAAAAACATTTGGGAATCAAGCATCTGATTGCTCTTTAACATTATCGTTAATGTAATTAATAATTCGCGATTGAACCTGATTGAAGTAATCAGGCTGAGATATTCAGTCTCGGCGATAAATTTGAGATAATTATTTAACATCGTTTATCGTCGTCTTATGACATTTGAAAGTTGAGGTGAAGTTATACGAAAAACCGTATAACTTCCCGGCTTAATAGTTTGATGATGAAAAAAAGTTGAAAACCATTTTACTTTCTATATTTCTGTAACATTATACAAACTTGCATGCAACTTGTTTTAATATCAAATGTTTTTTAGGTCACTCGCAATAAAACGGGAGTCGAAGATACATTATTAAGGGCAATAAGCTATTTTATCTCTATTTTTAAATACGCGATGCTCATGTATAGGCACAGCATTTTTTACATACCTGTTGACCAGGAAAACTTGAGGTTTTTTTCAGTGCGGAGGATTAAGTGAAAAACAAGCTTGCTATAAGGAATGTTGATTTTATTTCCTTATTTTAACAGACGGGCTGCAAAGTTGCGTGGAACCTGTTAATGATTTCATATGAAATTAAAAAATCATGACAGATTCATTGTGAGGCTGTCTGTCGATTAATTCCAGATTTATTGAACATTAATTGCCTATTTTTTAAAAGTTTATTCTTATCAGCTGTTTGCTAGGTCATGCACAAAATAAATAACCTAGCGTTGCGGAAACAAATGTACAATCTGGATGCCAGTCAATGATTTTGCACTTAAAAATTAATGATTTTAGAGGAAACTTTTAAAATTAACTTTCGATTTTACTAAACGTGATTATTTTTATGAATCTCTTACAAAAATAAAGAAAATGTTTAGAAATTATAATTTGAATTTACTTGCTAAAAGAAAATAGATATGGCAATAAAATCCTCATCCAAATGCATGTTTATGACAATGCATTTTGTTTGCACATCAAGACTTTTACAATTATGTTCAAAACACAATTAATAAGTACAGCTTGGTAGACTGGTGCAACGTTATCCTTTTGTCTAGTGTGTGCAACGATCATGAAAACTGTAATTACCGATGACCAAAGACTGTGTGACGTGATGGAAAAACTGGAGTCTCTGATGAGACAAGACTAGAATAATAAAACAATCCAATGCCATATACCGAAGTTACTAATCGTTTGGACTCTTTGTCAGAGAGTGCAAAATTTGTGTAACAATAATCAGGCCAAGAAGGTGAACAATGCTTATGTGCTCATTTGTCAGGAATGGTCAGTCAATCCGTGTGATTATGATGATGGCGAACAGTATCGAAATGAACAGTTGAAATCAGGAGAGAAAGAAACTTGACGGCGATTAGTCTTTTCTAATAACTGCTGGAACAGAGAGTACAAAGATTGGATAACTAAGCTCTATGATTCGGGAAAAAGGAACTATAGAAATTTGATCCATCGATCTGGAGGTCCAGCATGACGATCGTTTGATTTTCTTCCCAATCAATGTGTGATCTTCCCTGTTGAAGATAGATTAATGATCGATTTTTTTTTCCACAAACATATATTGTCATGCGGGAACTTATCTGGAACCAAATTCCATCCACTTCGGAAAGCTACATCAAGATTCAGAAGTAAAAAAAAAAGATTAGCCAAGTCATTTTCCCAGACTTTCTTCCCAGCACGGCGTCCACCATAGTATTGTCATGTCTCGGTTACTCGGTCAGTATGACACGATTGATGCAGCAGCCTATATCGTACACGCACATTAACTAGTTTTCCTTTTCCTCAACTTGACCCCGAATCAATGAACCTCGTGAACAAAGAGCATGAGCCGAAGAACATTCGAGTCATGATTCAGCGATGAAACGGTAAGAATATTGGAAACATTTAGGGAATGCAACGAAAAAGAGTGCGAGAGAGGAATGATGAAGAATTTCATGCTAAAAGATGGGCTAAAAGAACAGTTGAACAGGATTCCTCCTCTTCATCTTCGCATTCGCCATGTGATCGCCCTCGACGTTTGGCTTTCATCGCCATCCGAAAATTGTTCTCGACCCTTCCACTCAATTTTTTTTTTTATTCATGGTGGTCGTTTTTACTATAAGTTCGAGAAGCCAGTGAACGAGAATGATCGATTCCATTCACGAGAAACCAGTTTCGATCTGAACACCGATATTGAGATCGCTTCTACCCTCATCCTTGATATTTACTGCGCAGCCTCTTTTATTCCTTCTCATGGCCCTTCGATGGCACCAGGCATCTGACGAACTATTCTTTTGTCAGATACATGCACGCGATCGCACATCAACCTCACCATTTTTTTACTGATCGTTGAACCCTTTCCTCATTGCTTCACCTCTTATCTACTACGAAAGATAAGAAACATTCCGCAATGTTTTCCCTGCAAGGAGTTTTAATTCGACGCAGATTATACCTCACTCATCTCGATCACTGTCCACCAAGCCACATCGATTTCTTTTGTCCCTGGGGTTGGAAGATTGTGATCGGTAGCACGATTGTGTCACGAGTGAAACACTCGTGATACTCCATAAGTATCAGATTTATGTCAACTAGATTACTAGATAAACTTGTACGAACTTCCGCAACTGTATATATGATCTCAATCAAATGATTTCTCATATGATAATGATTTTTTAATAATAAATCCAAGGACCTCTCACTTTGTATTGAATCAAGGGCACAATCGCTTAGTTCAGTTCCAACTTCCTATATAAAATTTCTGCCAATCGTAAAATGAGTAGCTTACTCTAGAAACTGAGGGATTGTCTGAGATCTGATGGAAGAGTCATGACCCGAATTCATGAATCGTCACCCATACATATGGATTAAACGAAATGCGTATTTAATTTATTGAGATTAATTCTTCTGCAATAACAAGTCAAAGATTTTCCACATGCACTTGACATTTTTTACAGCCTGTGACGCATGATCAACGGGTCCAAACTATGCTTAAATCCCCTTCGTCGTCGTTAATGAGCGTCTTGTACATTAACATCATGATATTAGCATAAACTCAAAGTATCACGAACTCCACTTCAACAATCGTAAACGATTGATTATTGAAATTCTGAGTTTATATATTTTTAACATTCCAAATCACTATGGAATATCATTATTAACGACCACGACATACAGCAGATCTCGTTAAAACAATTATAATTGTTCCACGGAGCAACTTTAATACGCAATTAGTTCAGGCATTTTAACATTCAGCAGCGGGTTAAATCCTAATGGCATACGTTCGACGTTTTAGTGTATTCACTTTTATTGACTTTTGCTTAGTTTCGAAAACTTTATTCTTTTAACTTAAACTCATTATTCATTTCTCTTCTGTTTTTGGTATTTTATTTTTGCGTTGCACGATATCTTAATTATATTTCCGTTGGTCCATTTTAACGCACCGTTTGATAAAAAGATGGGATCGAATGTGAAATTCACTTTCTCATTCAAATTTTCATGATCATCGTTCTGCACGAAATATTTTCATAAATTTCATGAGTTATGCAAATTTGCAGATATTTCGGAAGATCCAACAAAATCAGAAAAGCTTTGCAACGCTGCCATTATAGAGGAGAAGACCCTTCAAGAGGTATAAAACCCTTTGTGCTCTTTTTTTTGACGCAGAGGGCCTTGGAATAATGACTTTTAACACACACGAGTTTCCAACGAAAGACCATGAACTGCCTTGTGTACCGGTTGACCGATCGAACTCGATCTTGTGGCAAGACTTACGAACAGCATCTCAGATCATGCTTGACTTATATGTTACTGTTGGCCTTCGAGGCCTTCTTGCTTCCAGTGCTAAACACAATGCCAGCCATAGTGCTTCGTTTCACCACCTGTACTATTTTCCTCTTCCTGTGCTCGGATATGAAGGTCGAAGCCAAAAGGTTCACGATCTCATGGGAAACAATGAGACACATTTTTCACGTCAAATATTTTCTCATTGTTCATCGGGAGGAAGAACTTGATACAAGAATATTCGTTCTCCAAACAGTTCACTAAAATCATTAACTTAAGTTACATATTTGTTTATTAAAGCCGTCAAGATGAACGGTGAGTTGAGCCCATTGTTCTGCAGATGTATTATTTTCAGAACTTTGTATCGATCATTCGATGATTAAATGTTTTTTAATTATTGTGAAATGTACGACCTCAGACGTGTAGGTCGATTCGGATAAATAATTGAACCGATTAACGTTGTTTGTACGACTTGGCTAATTATACGATGATAAATATGAATGTGTTATTTATCGGTGTTGAATAACTTTACTAGAATATTCTGACTATTAACGATGATGTTTGAAATATCTCCAGAAGCTCGTAGAACAATACAACAGTAACTTGAGGAAAAAAAAAACGATAGAAAAGGAAATAGACTTTGGTCACGTCGTAATTGGCTATCTAGATGGATCTTTGAGTGTAGGTCAAACCTTATATAGAGGAATATGTAAATTTGACCGATCTCATTAGCAGAGTGAGGCAAATGGCGCTGAGAAGGATTAGGAATAGGAAGAGAAGCAACGTATAATTGCAATTGGAATCGTCACGTCCTTGAAGCACGAGATCACACGAAAATTGCTTTGTTCCTGCGAATTCCGCGCTCGATCGTAATCCTTTGAAAAAAAAATCGCATCTACCCACTTTACTCCGAGCTAAAAGAAATAGAAATAGAAATAAAGAGAAGAAGAGGAGAGGGAAAAATTAAGAGAACCAGCAGTAGTCGCTTTGTAATAACGTCGTATTACGTAGACGCAAAGAGATCTCTCGAGCTATGAAAAATGTCGAGCCGTTACACGAGTTAGATAATCCGATGGCAATCCTCTTGGATCTTTCAAATCATCGACTCAGGCATGTTGTTTCTCATCCGTATCGTTTCTCTCTTTGTTTCTCTTCTCTCTTGCTCTCTCTCTCTCTCTCTCTCTCTATTTCTATCTCATACTCCTCAGATCGAAATTCATATTCATGACCTCGAGGAAGACTTTTCTACTTCGAATAGCTAATACATAATAGTTACTGATACGTATGCTCGTGCGCATTGCATTCAACGCATAACGAGACACGAATTGTCCAAACTCAAACATAAATCCGTGCTCGTCGTGACTTCAAATAATTTTTCCAATTTGTGAGTCAGAATAAGAAATTATTATCGAAGTATGCAAATTTTCATAAATCAAGAATTTTTGAGCAAACATTTGAACTATCAGATTAATACTAATGAGAAAAATTTATATAGATTACTTCGTAATAATCGTAAATTCCAAGTAAAGAAGTGAAAACGAACTTCATCAACTGCCTATTCTGTTCGTGTCGTAAATAGAGATGGCTTTTTATGTTTTCAACTGATGCGCTTACAATCTTCACTTTGAGTTAAAAAAAAAATTCTAAAAAATTTTCAAACGAACCGTGCAATTTAACATGTTAAAGCCAAAAATAGTTCAACCCTTTGAGCCCACTTAGTACAAATAATTTACGCCCCTTAAAATCATAGGATCACAGAACCATGCAATTTTATTTATACATCCAAGATTCTACGTGGAATAAAATATCGTGAGCTGTATATGAGACCGTCAGCGAGTGGGACCTGCTAAAAGGTTATTGACTAATAATAAACAACGGAGGTTTTAATATATTGACTTTCCCCTGGAGTGCTCGGCAGTTCCACGTACGTCGTGCATAGTTAAAATATCATACATTCTGGTAAAAGAGAAGAAATTACGCTTGTGATGAAGAAATACCGAAGGATCGATTACTTGTGAAAAAATCCAGCATCGTAAATTCAAGCCAATCATTCACTATAGAAAATAAATATCAATAAAAAATTGAAAATTGTAGAAATTCAAAGTTATACAAAAACCGTGCCAATTATAATTTATATTAGAAAAACATTTTTTTTTTCTTCCAAAATAAATTGTACAGATATGGTTTGTGTAAATAACGAATGGAAGAAAAAGCACAATCATTAATGAGGCAACCAGTTCAACGTCTCGTCGAGGGCTTTCGATCGGAACTAAGACAATTATTTATTGTCGATTGGATATTCGATCACTATGAACAAATTCATTACTTATGAATCGACGATAATAATACAAGAAAAGATATTCATAAATACGTAATGTGGTAAATGACCGAGTCGAATGCATTTATATATGAATTAAAACATGAAAATCGGGAGACAAATAATATGGTTCAATTGTAAGTAAATAATGATAATTAATGAATGACCGTTCTAGTTGCAATCGTCTTAATTGACAAGAGTTATGTAAAATTGTTGAATGTTTACACTGCACAGAATGTTTTGGTATAACAAGACAAATTTGTAAAGTGATTTTTTCCGCTTCTAATTATTAGGTAGTGACAAGTAATAATTAAAATGGAAAAAAAAATAACAAGTGTTCTTTCGACATACCGGAAGCTTGAGGCTTTGTAATAAATTTTACTAGCATCGTAGACATCGGGTCAGGATCAGGAAGTTTTCTACAGCGCACCGCTGAGCATAACGGCCTTGAACTTCCCGCGATTACGACACCGCGAGATTTCAACTCGAAGTGTCTTGCCACCGCATATACGGTACGAATTCAATTCCATCCAATTATTTTGTACCATTGTCTAATAGCTAAAACGTGATTTTCACATTTAGAATCATGTTTCACGAGGTGATAATTCGGTATTTAAAAAAATCCATTTAAATTCAAAAAAAATTTAATTCCTTGTCAACGATGCAGTGCCAGCTGACGAATTGTAGTCGAAACTTTCGAATTGTCAGTATTGGAAATATTTCAAAGATATTTGAACTCGCCTACATTTCACTTCAATTACTTATCGGAGATGAAAAGTTCGTTAAAAAATGTTTCCATTGAAATATCGATCGTCAGAAAATAAATGTCCTCGTGGCGCTGATTGTTAACGATCCCATTAGCGAGGGTCGTTAGCCTAACGTCTCGTCATTCACAATTTTCTGCGAAATCTGCGTCACGCCCGATTCCTTCACAGGGTCCGTTTAATTCAATAATAATAATAATCTTTGTTTATTGTTTAGTAACAAATGAATGGCTTGGTTATACGAAGGATTTCGTGATGTGTGTACACGCATCGTAATTGATACGCAATGTTAATTGAATGAGAGGTACGTGATCGATATGACAAAGGACATGTCAAAAAAAATCAGTTGTACAGAACGATTTGTTGGGCTATAATGACGCACGAGGGTCGTCAATGACATCACGAACAAAGTACAAATAAACTTGTTGGATAATGATGGATGCCCTTGGGTAAAACAGGAGTGAAAGAAAAAAGATTATGAATCGGAGACAGTTGATCGATGAATCTTAACATAATTCCAAACAAACTTCTCTGTCCAAGAGTGTAGATTATTTTGTTCTTCTCATTATTTTTTTTAGACTACGCCGACAAAAAGATCTGAGGCTCGTCCCGATGACATTGACGATGATACCTCAGTAAAATTGTGCGCAAAAACGAGTTCAAGATAATAATAACCACAATAATAAGTATAATCAACTGGTTAGCGTACAGATGGTATTAGTGCGATGCAAACAATCACAGCAACATTGCTAATACTTCCTCGGAGGAAGGTGTACACCCACGAGGTGTTTGAACAACTAATTTTGTACCCGATAAATTCGGTCGTATGTTTTTTACGTGGTAACAATAAAACTCGTTGTGGTCCCTCCAAAAGATATTATTTTTATTTCGTGAAGAATATGATTTATGATCAAGAATTTTTATTTATTTATTCATAATAACGAAAACACGTTCAGAAATCGAGGAAAAATCAAGGAGTCAAAACAAAGGTGAACAACAGACAAATCCCCAAAGTTTTATATAATTGACACTAAAACGATAAAAAGTGATGTCAGTCGTCGAGACTTGAAGAATTTGGCAAAGTGTGTTCGAGATGTCTGGGCCTGGATCTGCACCCAAAACCGCGCCTAATCATCAGGATTAACTTTTTTCTCGTACATAACAGGTGTGGAACACATGAATCGGTATCGGTTTCATACACGTTATGTTTATTACTGATGCACATATTTTAGACTTATAAACGTGCATTGATACAAAGGCACTGTTTAATCGGATTTATTTACACTTTTTCTTTCCTATCTCTCGTCGTATCGTCTCCGTTATGTGTTTGCGAATGTTCTTTTTGTCTTTTAAGATAATCTCACACGTTGGGATCTCGATTACTCATTTATTCAGATGATGGATGAATTAAAAAAAAAAGCAAATCATGAACCAGGCTCCCGAAGAATGATTCTAACAATCCTGGAGGTCGAAAATATTGGAATAACACACTCACGGAACCAGAGCTCTCGATAATCTGTAGACAGTCTTTGATCGTCACTGATTTTTATATATTATTCCAATTTCTCAGTTACTCTTAGTGTACAATACCGCGACTATTTGATTCATATTCCACCCTGCGATCTCGACGTAGACACTGTAGACAGTTTCGTTACGGAATTTGGAAAACGAAAAAAAAAAAATCATCAAATGAACGAAATTCTTTGGTGCGTTGCTCGCAGACGTGTAATTTGCGGATGAAGCTGCGAGTTCGTGTCAGAATTGCAGGGTTAGAAGAGACGTGAGCATGCCAAGGAAACAGCTATTAAGGGATACTTCGAGGGATGAGAATTCGGCGGGGTTTAATCACGTGAGCTCGAAACGATTATGATCTTTTGATACAGCGTCCTGCCTGGTTAAAAAAAAAGCTGCAGAAAAATCACGTGAGCATCAAAAGTTTCTGGGTCCATGTTAAAACTTTGAAGAACAGATGATGAACCAGAGTTGGATATCTCTCGCATGATTTGTGGTTAATTTTTCAAAGAAATCTCAACTAACAAGATTGATAGTTTTAACGAAAAAAAATTAAAACGCTCGACATGCAATCTAATTCATTAAACTTTCCAGTGAAAACCTCCATTTACCTTTTGTCACAGCTATGGAGAATTAAAGAATAACAAAAATTCTTTATGAATATAAAATATTTGGAAAACATGATGAACATCAGTGCACCTGAAATTGGATGTCAACGAACCACGGGCCTAAGGCAGCCTCGTAATTTCATCAAGCCACGTTGAAAATTTGTTTACTCACTTCTTCGCCGTTGGCAACGATATTTTACCAGCTTAAGCAAGAGAGTATCAATATTCGAAGTCACTCTCGATAACGGTATAACGACACAAAAAGTGCTAAATACCTCAATCGAATATCGTGTTTTCCCAAATTAGTGAGTTCCACTTTCGTTGGGCATATGTAACGTGAATAAAAAATTCTCACGAAATATAAAATTAAAAATGAAAAATTTTCGATTTTGTTGTTAAATAATATCACGGAACAATTCATAGATTTCAAATAAATTCGAAACAATTAATGTCTCTGAACCAAATATTTTTATCTAGAAAATAAAAATTCTCATCACTCCCATTAAAAAGGCATCGCAATGAAATTACGATTATAGTCTCGACGTTTCTAACTCTTAAATCAGCCGAGTTTAAATTGCAGCTGAAAATATATTGCCTCGTTGCCAAAAGTATTACTCGTACTTTATCAAGCTCGTAAATCGTTTATTTCATTCAGTCGAATTGTTACAAACGCCTTCATTTGTTAACGTAACGACTTAAACAAAAATAATTGTAAAAAACACATGAATTGTAATTTCAAGTCTGCCGAACACATCCTTCGATGTATACCTCTATTATTTATGCACTCTCGTCTCGATTAGCGTCAATCACAATCCTGCATATTTACTCACATTTTTATCAGTAACGATGTAAATAAACCGCCAGCCCACTTTTATCAGACCACTTGTTCCATTCGGAAGTAGTTACAGACTTTGCTTGTATGACATTAAAATAATGGGCTCAAATGAAATAAATGGGCTTTTAAAAGGGCTCAAATGAAATAAATTAATTATCAATGCGTTAATCCTGCAATTTATGTCCTTTATTAATTTGTTTTGACTAACTTACCGATTCCTTGAACGACGTAGAGATTTTTCGAATCCATTTCCGCGATTTCAGTTACACTCAAAATTATTTCAGCGCTCATTATCCTCTCAATTATTTGTGTTAGCAAAACTTTGCACTAAACTTTTGAACCTTTTACAACAATTTACCGGGCGAAGGACAAAACAATCAGCTGAGTACGATTGTAAGATGTTTTTTCGTCGTCGTTTATTGACGTTTTACAAGAATTTAGTGTTCATTCAGTAACACAACTTGTCAGCACACACCGAATGTAAATATTACGTAACGAAGAATACACTTTTTAAATTATCGCGAGGAACGATCGAGCACAATACACAAGCGCTCGAGGAAGCACAATAGATGAAAATCATAAAACATGTCAAAATCACCGAATACAGCACTCACTCATATTTGGCTTTGATATTTAAAAAAGAAAAAAATATCGACCGAGCTCACTTGTCAGAAGAATCACTCTCGAACAATTAAATTACAGATTCGATGTCAGGCAAAAAACGCACAAATTTCCAAAAATTTTTATCAGCAAAAAATATCGATTTATCGAAACGAATTAATTAAAATTATCGTGTGAAACTTATTTTCATGTTATGAAAATAAATATGAAATCGTAATTTATTCGTCGGTTCATTAGTTGAATAAGATTCATGCAATGTTGATTGGAACTTTGGTACCGTACTGGAAAATGCTTTCGTAAATTTCAAGTCGATGATCACACACTGGATCGTCAAGCACTGAATGGAAATGGTACGATCAGCACAACTTGGAGTGAGTCGACACAAATTTCGATAAATAAATTGGTACTGAGATATTTGAGGCTATGAGCGATGCGAATTTGTCATTCGAATAATTAAACAAAAGTGCATCAGGTATCGTGATCGTAAGGGAATCGGTGTGTGAAAAAAGCGATGCTTCTTGCTCTTTTTGTTTTTTCTGAATGTACGACTGATTGGTACGATTATGAATCAGATTAAGTGGGAGTGGTAACTTTATACTCCGCAGCTTTATTGACTACTCTGCATTTCATCTGGATCGAGAGTAGAGGTGGTAGCGATTGGAGATTTTTGCGTCCTCGGTAATCGTCGCTAATTGCTATGACGGTATTCATTCGTCTTGGAACACCAATCACTACTCGAACAACGACAACGGTGAGGGATTATCGGTAAAATACGATCGCGGACTCAAAGAAGACACGCAAAGACTCCGTGATAAATAGTGCCTACTCCTTCTACCTGTATTTTCTCCTCCTCTCGATCTTTCGTTGCTTTGTGCTCGTGAAACCTCCGATCGCAAAGATTATCCAGATTTACCGATCAAAGTTCACTTCGTGGTTTGCACAGATTTTTAACATCTATCATCGGTCGTCAACCGTCAAGACACAAAATCCTGGCCACTTCAAAGCTTCTTCCTTGTTCAGTCTCTTGGAATGAATTCTTAGTTTCAATAACCCAGGCCAACGCTCGCTTCGTACAGCGAGTTTTTACCCCTGCAAACTTAATTATTTGGTCCGATGTACTCTGCGAGTAACGATCTTCGACAGGTTTGTTTGTTCTTCGAACGTTCGTTCCTAGATCATCGATCACGTCTTGGATCGCGAAGAATGTACGAAGAATCGAAGATCAATGTTCATTTCCCGTTTGTAAAAGCAAAGCTTTCGTCATTGGTGTATACAGTCGTTGGCATTCGACGATCTAATCGCTTTGCAGATGCGACAGACTCAGGATCTAATACACAGTTTTTTATGGAAATTTAGTTGTTAGAAACCACCGAAATTTTGACGATAAGGCTTGACAAAAATTACCAGTCTAAATACACCACCGATTTATTGATCTTTGTGCTTTTCTCATACCGATCTTTCGCTCACGAGTCATCGAACTACGGCGGTTCTTCTTAGGTTCGAAGGCAAAGTCCATTCCTGTTAAACGTGTTTGATGTTTCAACATATGTCAGGCTCTAGAGTTTTTTTTTTGTGTCTGATGCTACACCAAATACTCGGCTGTAAAGACCTGGAGTTTGCAAACTACGTCATTGATACGTAACCGTGAGTCAACCGATCTCAACTAGGATAATTGTTTTCGGTAACGTCCAGGATCGTTGGAAGTTCAAGACGCGGCTGGTATACTGTGTTTCCTGCTGCCTCATCGGCGAATGTGCGGATTTATGTTTATATTTCTTGGAGTCTCGTGTTTATGCAAATCAAATCTTTCTGATCACGCGCCAATGTTTTTCACAGCTGTACACAACAACAGAAATTAACGCAAATCTTACGAATTTTTATTGTTTTCATATTTTTATTTGATCATCTAATCCTTTAATAATTTCTCTTTAAAAACACGAGTCAAACCACAAACAATGTTATTGTTATGATTGTAATTCTTAGTAAACATTAGTATGACTGTTGATTTTGAATATTTTTGTTATTCTGTCAAGTTTGTTTTCAAATTTTTGCCTCTTCCATGATAAATAATGAAAATTTAATCCACATTTGCGCAAATCTATCAATTTTATTACTGTGTACTTTCTCGAGTTGAGAAAATAAAGATACCAAATCCATCGTCGTTTCCTTGTTGTTCCAGGATCACATTTTACCCGACTAATTACAAAAATCCACGAACCCTGCCGAGACACTGATAACCCTATTTACTGTTTGTTACCTCGTGCTTTCGCGTAATTTATAAATTTTCTGTGTCACATGGTCGCGTGTATTTATAGACTTTCAATAACCTCTGATACGAGATCGTCAAGATACGGCGATTGAAGAACCTCGTGCGTTCGCCTCGAAAATCAAACAGACACTCGGATTTTGCGAATGAACCGAGTTCACGCGCAAACGACAAACGCACATTAAAGTCTCACGTGAATCGTGAAGTGATTCCCGCGCTCGAGGAGCGAGATAACTGGGTCTCGATGAGAAACCGGAGCTTCGCGAAGGTCGAGGGACCAACAAGTCACGAAGGTCGGTCTCTTCTCCGATCATTCAATAATTATACCTCGACATTATTATTTTCACCAACTCAACCATGTTTATTCATTTTTATTAAACGTCAAAACTCGCTGAATGACACATTTTAATTTCAATTCCTCGGACCTTGTCGGTCTATTTTTTTTTTTTTTTTTTAATGTTCTTCGTATTATTGTAAGTATTTTCTTATTGACTGTTATCGATCCACTTATTTTTGTATTTTTTAATCGATTCCAAAATACCAAAAATGTCATGAATTTGTTTGATCGATCAATGAATTTTTATTTATATTCCAAAATGTCGTTCACTGTTGTACGTACAACTGTTTATAGTTTAAAATTTTTTTATCACAACCGCGCACAATTTCCGATCTTCGATAATCAGAATTCGTGATTTGGGAACGAATTTGAACTAGTTTTATAGTTGACCTGGGATCGAGTAGCTTAAACTTTTATGGGTTAAACTGTTTTTTATTTTTTCTTCCTTAAAAACGAAGTTTACAACGGAGCATAGGAATTTCGAAGGGTTTGATTAAGGAAGTGTAAAAGTCGTGATATCGGTTTGTGTACACGGTGTGTTAAGCTGCGATATGAAACTCACTCGGTGAACCTGGGGGCCGGAAGGTTTGTTGTAATATGTCAGGCACAAGCCACACGCGAGGCCAAGGGAGCGAGCACAGCTCAGGTATGAGGAGAGACGCGGAAAGAGCACGGAGCACGCTCGTCTGCACCGGCTCAACGACTATACGCCGACAGGTGTCGTCTCATGGGTGGGGGATTATATAGACCCGTGAGGAGCTACAGTAGAGCAGAAAACCTCTCTGACGAGAACTGCCTTCTGCTGCTGCTCGTGTAAGCATCACTGAACGGAAGTGGGGGACTCGGTACCACATAGAAAGAGAGAGAAAGAGAGTGAGAGAGAAGCTGAGAAAATCATGAGACTTCTGGAAGCAGAGAAGGGAAGCTGTAATTCTTATACTATCTGCCTCGGCTCGATTCAACCAAGTGACAACGCAGGATTCATTTCAAATTGACGAATCTATTGGAACCCATCGTACGAGCCATGGAAGGAGTAACTTATTTCTCAATGGTCCTTGGGACATTGATAAAAGAATTCAAAAAATATGAACGGTTATTATTTGTTAATTGCACAAATATCACATACAAATAAATTGTCAAGTTTTGTACTTTTTCATTGTAAAAAATCCCTTTATAAAAAATTACTACGAACATTAGAATGGCGATTTTTTCACAAACTCACTGCACTCCGAAAATTTTTACAGAAATTGTTAAAAAAAAGATCGGACCGTGGTTTTTGTTTGAAAAAATGAAGAATTGAGTGATTTTATGATTGTCAAATTTCATGTACAGATTCATAGTCAGCAACCCTGAAAATTTTCGACGGCCAAATTTTTATTCCTTTGCATTTAAGAAAAAATATCTGAATTTTCATAAAAAAAAAAGATGTCTAACATTTTTCTAACTAAATAATGAATCCGCATCGACTTCCTCAACAAAACCCGATTTTATAAAATTGTTTGGTGAAAAAAGCTGATCAACGACTCGTAGTTAAAAAAAATAAAAAATTGTTTTGGTCACCTAAACTGATTTTTCCTGTTAAGACGTTTTTTGCGATCTTCAAAATTCTCTCAATATAGAAAACACGTTCTTTATCAGAAACCGTTGGTTTGCCCACTAAATAAACGACTTTTGACCACGCAAATGTAGTGTTGCTGGAAGAAAAAAATACTGATGAGTATAGAGTAGGAAGGCCAACCGCAATCACCTTTGACCTTACTCCTTATTCTGGTGTCGTTTATTCCACCATCATCGTACTTTAGGAGCCATCATTCTTTACTCATTCTGTCTCTCACCGTCTCATATAGTCATCGTCCAATGTTTATCGTCAAGTCGATAAATGGGTGTGGTAATGTCCATACAAATAAGGGAATACAGATACACAAGGCAAACCCTGCGAGGGTGAACTATCCCCTTAAAAACCCTCTTATGTCTCACCACGAGCAAGCTTATACGTCGTAAGTCATGAATAATAATAATTCAAATGGCTAATTATCTACTTATGCGATATTAAAATCCCCTCACTCGACTATTTCTTCCAGTCCCAACATCAAACACGAATTGAATAGAGAGACGGATCATTGCATCGATCTTTTATTATTTCTAGGACAAAAAACAATTTCCTAGCTTGATAAAGGAACAGTTTTGAGGGAAAAAACAGATCCTTGTTAAGTCGTAAATGCATGGCTTCCTCGTTCCGTTATTACGTATAATCTTAAACTAGAGTTTGATCATCCATTTATATACATAAACGTTTCAATTTCAATGAAAATAGTTCACTCATTTGCCGATAGAAAAAATGTTTCATTGTGATCATAAAAGATCGTGGAAAAAAATTACAGGCTTGCCTCAACTCCGCGATTCTCAGAGTACACATGTTCTCACATTTATTTGTACTTTCGTTTAGCGATATTAAAAATTACCAAAATTTCTAATTACTAAAAAAAATATTAACAACTATTGAGAAAGCTTTTTGGTACAAAATGACACGTGAAAATTCACAAATGTCTCTGGAACTTCAAATAACTCGAAAAACTTATTTAATTGGTAAACATTGAAACCGACACTGAGAACATTCCTGCCTACTAAGAAAAAAAACACTCACGTCCAACGGAATCTACAATAACTCAAAAATATATATATATTGAGAAACGCTGAAATCAAAACTCACTGCAATAACAGACAATTCTTTCAAGTGGAAAAACAGATAATATTCATAATCATATTTTATACACTTCTAACTGTGTTGAGGACACTGAAGGTCATGCCAAAAACAACAGGATATGTAAAGAAGAGATTTGAAAACACGCCGAAGGGTACTGCAATCGGAGTCATTTAGGGACTATCGCAATATACTTAAATCATAAGAATAATCTTGGGAATTGAGTAAAGCCCATAAGTCGAGAATCCAAAGCATTTCAGTCACGATAAGACCTCGTAAATAATAGAAATATTTACATAGATGATAGACGTCTGTCAAAATGTCATTTTTCACCTTGAGGCCATATCATCGTAGCGATGATGGTAAGATTTGTTTTTAATCTAAGTACATCGAACGTGCCACAAACGATACATTACAAAATAGCTTGAGTCGTCAGACTCACGATTAAAATGATCAATGTTATGTTCGTCTGCGGATATGATGATTCGAATAATCGTCATTTATAAATTGTATTTTGGCGTTATTGTCGAGTTTCGAATAATTTTCTCGACTTTAACACATCTATCTGTCATACAAATGAGAAAATGAATGTCCTTCGATCGATAAGGTTACCGAGAGTGTCGACGAACAGTCTCGGCATACATGCTAACGTCACCCCACGACGAATAGAGCCTTACACTCGAGGTTCGTCCAGACTCGACGAGAAACACGTTAAAGTCCGTAACGTGTACACACAGACCGACGGCATCGTTCGCTTTATTAGCGTTAAAAAAACGTATCACCAAATGACCTCGAACGACCGCTTTAAACGAGACCGAGTTCTTCAAAAATGTATCCAAAACATCACGAAAATGAGTTAATGTGCAAAAGTGATCATGAAATATCTTGTGAAGCTTTTTTTTCATTTTATCAAACGCAATTGAACTGTAAGTAATGTTGCAAGTAACTTAAATTTAAACCGAATCTCTTTCCGATCCCGTGGTCCAAAAGTTTATGGGAATTGACTGCGACAATAAATATAATTTATGATGTCAGTGATCTTTCGCAAACAAAATGACAAGTGCACTGACATTAAAAAAGGATCTTCTCTGTCGTTAAACTTTAATGTGAGAAAAATTCTTTTTTCTTCTTTTTTTAATTTCATGTCGGGCTGCCTTTCATGTCCCCTGGCCTCTTACTGGACAAACACCATTTGCGAACAACCAACGCTGGTTCGAGTGGACAAAGTCCAAAAGAATAATGCCCACGGAAAAATGAAAAAAAAAAAAAAAAAAAAAAAAAAAAGTGACACAAATAAATTTGAATGATTATCTGCAGCAAATTCTGGCACAATTTTGAAATAAGTCTATTTACTTGGGGAAAGTTATTTGAATATTTCAAACTTAAATTCTTTGTCAAAATTGTGAAATCGTATATTTGAAACTGCTACATTTTGACGAGAAATTTGAGCGTGATTTTAAATATAAAAATCAATAAATTTTTCTTCTCTCAATTGAGTAATTCAATTGGAGTAATTCTTTGATTGTCCTTTTACTGCTTGAAAGGTGTTCGATGTAATACAAGAGCAAGATCGATATCGAAGGTAAAAGAAAACCGTATCAAGATGCTAATGAGCCGTTTAAACATCACGTAAATTTTGAGTCTGATGAATCTCGTCACGATATATCACAATTTATCATCTTGGGTCTAAGTGATCGCGTACGAAGCAAAATTTATTTAGTCTCTTTGCTTCTATGACATTTAACCTTGTTATTCACCCGCTTGGGATATAATAGAACGGATATTTTAAGAGAACGACGCAAATCTCAATGTGCTTTAGTAATTTAGTATTAATTCAATTTACCTTCGAGCTATTGTGTATATTTGCATTTTCATTTGCGATAATTCACAAGAAGGAAGGTTCTGTTCGTAACAATAAGTAAGAATATCATATTGGAACTTTTATTGATCACGTAGTGTCCATAAATACGTGAGAGAAAATTTAAACATTTGCCTGAGATAGGGAGATGCTCTCGCGTTAATTAACTTCTATAAAAAGAAGAAACCACTTTTTTATTTCGATAGTCATTATCTACATGTATATATATCTTTTTTATACTTTTGAATGGCTCGTGTTCGATATAAGAAAACATGTCAATACGTAACAAGGTCACACAATAGCGAAAGTATCGAAAGGCACGAATGTTCGACTCATCGTGACTGCCTTGTGCTTCATCAATTTTGGAGTTTGAAATCTGTCAATTTATCTTCGAAAATCGTGAAAATAAAACCAAAATTTTTAATGAAAAATCATTCAAATTCCAGCCCCATAAAGTCGTGGACAATAAAAAAAATTGATATTCGAAAAAATATAATCTAGCGAATAATTAGTTGGACGATATGGAATAAATATATAAATGGAAAAATCAGACAATAACTATTAGATCCAGAGCATATTATGCATATCACGACGAAGAAGAATAAAATAACGGTACTATCGGTGACTATGTTGAAATCGATGGAGTAATAATGTAATTAGAGAATCGAGCGAGCAAATATCGAGCCTCTAGACTATAAGGACACACCTTCGTTTTGTATCTAGATACGGATAGACAGGCGTGCCTCCTCGTTCCTCACAGCGTTATTCTCCATCTCGTATAAAATCAACATCGTGAATTAATAACAATAACAAGAGAATGTAAATATACGTAATGAATGCGACTAAGCAAGCGTGCGTGCGCTCGAGCGATTTGCGAACAAATCATGCGTGACTATTTTACTTGTAGAAAAATCTGATTTGTGCACGAGACACCCAAAAGAATTGAGGAAAGAATAATAACAAAAATAATAACCGATCGAGATTCAACAATGAACCGTTTCGATTGATTTGCATTCATAGTTGATATTAATTAACTTTGAATTCAATTTTATCAACGTTTTGTTTAAATATTTTCCTATTGTGACTCAAATTCTTGTTTTATGTGCATTTTCCAATTCAGGTAACCAAATTTCTTTCTTTTTTTTCTCTCTTTCTTTGTCTCTCTCTTTCTCTACGAACTGCATTGTTATCGCTGCATAACACGCAACCGTAAAATAATATGGGACACTGCGGCTTAACCTTCACCTTGAAGATTTTTACCGACCGGCATGTTATGGTCGTCAGTATCCTACTCTTCAAAACACCACAATTCGATCGATATTCGATCGCATTACACCCAGAAAATGTTGGATCTTTCGAGAGCAATTACGTTTTACTATCATGAAGAACATTGAAGACTAAAAGATATGCACGAGTTTGTTTTTAAAGACACTTTTAGAGTGATCTGGTTTCGAATTGCAAAAAAACCTCCTCATAAGTTTTTCTGAGGATCTGATCTTGACAACCAAAGGAAACTCAGTAAAAATAGCCACCGGTATCGGGCAAGGTTTTCCACAGTTTCCCTTGGCCCTTGTACAAATACGACACAAGTCCATTATAAGGAACGAGTGCCCGTGAGCAATGCTCTCAAGGTGTTTCACGGGAACATATAAAAAAGTTACGGAAGGGGGTGGACAGTATGTATGATTAAAATGATAGAATTAGCTCAAAAAATCGTTCAAAGATAAAAGTAGGAACGTGGAGAAAAAAAAGGTAACTCTATAATAATTCAATAATATTCGAAGTAAATTAATTATTCTAAAGGTGTAAGAGGTAAAATCAAGAGCAAACTTTTTTCGTATAAGGATCTAAGAATCTTAATTGGACAACAGTCTGTAAAAATTCGACTAAATCACTAAATATTTTTAAAAACGTTTAAATGTCTACCATTCGCTAAGGATATATTTTGGTATACAAATGATTATTTAGAGTTGCGGTTTGTACGATGACAAATGACACAAGGACGCGCGCGATAAATTGAAATCACATGTGAGATTAATCAACAATTTTAGCCCTCACGAATAGTATACGCTCGAACCAAGCGACGTGTGTGCATACTATTTGCCTCGATTGCTCTCAATGAGCAGCGGTGTGCCCGTAGTTAACGTGAGTAAGCCACACGATATAACGGGTGGGAATATAGTCATAACTATACCGACCCGGTAAAAGCATCATTCAAGCAATTCGGTTTTTTTTAATAATAATAAAAATAAATTTAATAATAAAAATTAATATATATGAGCTGCAATAAATTAACGTTTCGCCAAAGCGTTTTTCTACAGGATTTTTTTTGAATTTTAAAGACGCCTTTAGGGCTCTATTATGGAAAATTTCTAACGATTTCACTACAACGTTAAACGAAGGATAAGAAATCAGATCTATTGTTCTGTTGAAAAATGGAAGTGGGCTCCAACTTTTTATTTATTTATGCATACATTATCTGTTTTATTATTTACAGAAAATTTATAATGAATCTAAGATGAAAAAAATGACTGCAGAACGATCGATAGATTGTGAAAATGAAGGAGAATTTATTTTTCGGTCACCCATTATGTGGCGGGTACATCTTCACGATTTATAAAGCGAGTTACACGCCGCAATTGCGCGATCTCGAGCACACACGAGGGTGGGAAGTCACGTGAAGGTTATCAACGTTTGATTGTACGATTGTCTCGACTACTCTGCTCTAACTTTTACTACTCGAATACGCCAACTGGCTTACCTTTGAACTATTGAACCATGGATATTATGAGTGATGGTGTAAAAAAATTGCTGCTACCTCTCAGTTTCGAGGAATGGATTTCCAATCGTACAATCTCCACCATGAATTTCTGGTGGAACATACTTCGAGATTTTTTTTTTTTTCTTTGAACACCCGAGCCTTGATTTTTTAATCACCATAGCGTGAAATTGATCTTTGGTTTCAAACTCTTTGCTGGAGCCTCGATTTTATCGATTAAAAAAACTCCACATTCTGGATTTCCGATTTTAAATACCCCTGTGTATGAATTTTTTGATGGTGGAACGTCACTTAAAACTTACGGTTTCAAAATATCCGGAAATTCGAAAAAAAATGTTGAAATCTCGGTACACCAGCGCCTGAAAAGAATGAGCAGAGTTAATGATCGCGATCCTCGTCACAGAGGACGACCCTCAAATCGTTGACGGACTAGCGAAACGTGGTATAACTGATTTATGAGTTGCCATTGGAAACTAAAACGACCGGCGATAAGACGCCGTGTGCATAAATGCGAACATTCCAACCATTTGATTTTCTTGTCGCATGACAGCCGACTGTGAAAAAACTTGTGTTACATACTTTCGTGACCTTCACCTTGCCTTTTCAGTGATATTACCTGGTTCATATATCTTCACAAATAAAATTATGATCGCAAAGGAATATTAAGTTGCACAAATATTTTTCAAATTGTGGATTAAAAATGATTTTTTTTTTTTTTTACTGACTGAATCTTACAATCTTATTCCAAGATGTTGTAAACATTTTAATAAATACAGTGTGCAACGTTTTTATAATCTATTCAGTAAATCAGTCGAATTTTTCCTCCGTATCAAAACTCACGTATTTTCAATATATTTGAATACTTGGAAACAATTTATGTTTTGTATGTATGTATATATTAAAATAACTAATGTCCGGAAGGAATTAACCTGAATCATTTATCACAGACTCGTGGACTTTGGCGTCCTTCAAAACAGGACAGTATCCGGAGAATGTATCATGGCGTATGTAACCCATCGATCATTTATGAATGCGTCCATATTTAGAACATATTTTATATGGGTTTCACTTCATACACGCGACAATATTAGATTTTGAGAATTCAACTGTCAGACTGGTCTGTGGGCTCTGAATCTTTTCAATTCATCAACATTCTCCACTTTCATGAGATTAAGGAAATTTTACATATTATACAGTGGAAGAGTTTTCATCGATTGTCAAAAATATTTGTACATATTTTTTTCTTAATTGTAAAAAATGGATAAAAATTGTAAAGAACAAAAACAAACTTCTGAAGATATCCCGCGTAGAGGTGGTCAAGTTTTCTTTTTCCAGAATTTCATATCAAACCACGAGAATTCTGTATGAATAAAAAATTTGAACCTGCATGTATAAATAATAAACCGTTAATCCGAAATAAACGAGCTTGGGAGCTGCTTTGACAGATTGCTCCATGACTTTTTTCTGATGATTAATGGAACCTTTCATTTTGATCTCAAAACACCACGGGATCCATAAATAGAGAAACAAAATCTTCAAAGCTCACACTAGATACACAGAAAATTGAATAAATTTTCGGCAATTTATTGACAAAAAAAATGAATAATAAGGCGAATGTTTGTTTCAAAATTGAAAATACTTTTTTGAGCTATAAGATTATTATTCGTGAGATTTATTTGCATAAATGAGACCGGAGATTTGACGTGGACCATTCAATTGCAGAGTTCGACGACTCGCTTACGTGAAGTGGAAAGAGTCGCGTGTGTTGGGCGACGAACACGAGCCTGGTTATTCAATAATCCTCTCACTTTCTCTTCAACGTTCGGTAATGACTTTTGGGAATTTTGCGAAACCCCGAGCAAAACTCGTCCAAAAGATACAGCAAGCTAATGAGAATTCGAGGCACAAAATATTGAGGGTAGATGCAATTACTTTTTTTAAATAAATATATTTTTCTTTTCATTACGCCTTTCAAGGTTTTTGTCTTTCTAAAGTTTTTCAAAGTTTTTCCCTGCATTATAGAATGTGGAAAACGTGTTTGAAATTTTTTGCATAGCGTAAGAAAATTCGCTGGAATCTTCCGGTGGAAGATTGAACGTCGTGTTTACTTAAAAATCACATTCTTTCACGTTTCCAGTCAATTTTCTTCGTTTCTTGTGGTCGAATCAAAGTTTAACACAGAGCTCATTTCACGCAGGAAAGTTAGACCTTCATTGAAAAAAAAAAGAAAGTCTTGTAACTTGATTAGAAGCAAATGTATCTCACAAAACCGTACGACGAGGGCACTAAATGCTCTCACTCAGTGCATCGATGCTCTAGTTCCATGTACACTTGTCACGGGTTAAATAGAAGCTTATGCTTTGTACATTTCCAAACGGAAGTAAACGAGTGAGCTCCGAGTAACAAGCAGTTTCGCATATTAAGCTCTGGCATGCTGGTAACTTCCATGCTAATTAGCAGTTCAAACGTGACGCCTAATTACGCCATTATTTGTTTGGGTTAGACGAGGATAGAGGATGGGAAGGACGAGGGAGGGAAAATCGGTAAAGTTTTTAACTCCGGAAGAGTCGTAATTATGTCGAAAGATCGGTGTATATTTGTGATCAGTAGTTCGCCACGAGTTTTGAATTAATTTGGTGCACGCGACAATGCACATGAATCGAATGGTTGGCGCGATGAATATTCATTGGCTGCGGCATAAATTAGAGGAATAGGTAAATAGATTTATCCTCACACAGTACCGTCATGGACGAACAAATCGGCCGCCACATTAATTCGCGTTCGTAGTAGAGATTGAAAGAAAAATAAATGTCTATAACGTGAGTCACTCCGGGAAACGGCCGTAATGCAAACATTTTTTTCAACACTTTATTTCGCGCGTGAAAAAAAAAAAAAAAATCCAACGGGATTTACGAGGTCATATGTTTCACCTTTAACGCTGCAAAATTTATTGATCGTTAATTACCGAATTCGGGGGATAAAATAAAACGTTCGCATTCGGTGAGAAAAAAAAAATTTCATGTCGACGAATGCATTCGAAATCGATTATCGTACGCAGTGTTATGTTTTTTATTGTAAAAGAGTTAATTGGCCAAATCAATAAGTATTCGTAATTTATTTGATCACCGATCAATAAACGAAATTTCACGAAGAAAAAAACCCTAAAATTTTGATGATTATTCGAGTCATGTATATCGCAAGAATTATTCCCAGTGGTTTTTCTGTTCTCCAGTTTCCTTTTATTAATTCGATTAAAACCACCGGCAATGTCGTTGGTTCAACCAAAATTAAAGCTTACGCTTCAAGGTTAGTGAATAACCGGATGTTAAATACGCTTCAATAATTTCGAACATTAATCTGTTCGAGGGCGGTCGATGATGGAAATTTCAAGTGATCAACCACGATGGTCACCGAGCACCGCGTGACTCTCCTTTTGATCACAGTTCCGCTGCTGTATTTTAACAGCATTGGAAGTGCCATTTGTCGCTGTTACTGTGATTCGTATACATATACATGTATATACATACATATATACATCTACACAAAAATATATGCGTATATATATATAAATATACGAGGGACATCAGGGTCGCGGTCCGGCCAGTTTCACCAGGGTCAATCCAGTTGAAATCATTTGACTCCGGTGTGCTCGCAACGATAACTGGACAGAATGATATCAAACGAGAGTTTGAGTTGAGATTTTTTTTTTTTATAAACTTTAATACGATTATAATTCAACGTCAGCATTCAATTTTATTTCCTATTTTTTTTTCTTTTAAAGAATTGCTCTAATGACGTTGATGCTGGAGGTGTTGTGCAATAATCGATTCATAATTTTTTTTCAACTGAATGATGATTTGCTATAGGAAACAGTTGAAATTGGAATTTCGCGATATGTGGCGTAGGTTTGGCATTTCATATTTTATTTTCCATTTTTTTTTTTTTTTTTTGAATAAATTGCCCTAATGACGTTGATGCAGAAGGTGTTATGCAATAATCGATGCATAATTTTTTTTCAACTGAATAATGATTTGCTAGGAAACAATTGAAATTGGAATTTTGCGATATGTGGCGTAGGTTTGCGATTTTATATTTTATTTCGACTCGTTTTTATGTTTCGTATGTTTCCACTTTAGTGAAGCAATTATGTTAGTCTCGTGATATCATATTTTTAATGGCGCATCCGGATTTACGTGAAAACAGGATTATGTTATTGTCAAACGTAGGCAAATGAGGCAAAAATCAAAAAACGTGTTAACCCAGATATGGCAAATGATTGGACTACCTCGAGGACCTGACAAAAGGACCTCCGTCTCTTAATATCATGATGGTAGAGACTTCATTGCCGTGCTCACCATGACACACAGTTATATAGTCGCGAAAAATGACAAATGCAAAATTGGCATTCAGGTGAAAAACCGGAAGTTTGAATGCCCAAGAAATGATTCACAATGTGTCAGTGACGATTGTTATTAATTCTGCACAATGTTTTCTCTTATCGAACGTAGCGATCCCCAGTCTTTTGTACCAAAGGAGCTTCCGAAATGGCGAATTGGGTTTCGCAGCACGTTGGAGCGATGTCAAAGAAGTTTTGTTTTTTAATAACAAAAGCTTATTTTATAAGCAGTCGGCAGAAACAAATAAAAATCTGTTTACATTGATAATTCAAACACGAGACAAGAAAATCCCGAAACCAATTCTTACACAACCACAGAAATATATTTGTTTACTAGAGAGCCTCTGAAGATTACAAAGTTTGTCACGAGTGTTTTCCTGCAACACTACTTAACATGCTTCAAGAGATTCCAGTCTCGTAATCACGTTTTTTTTCTTTTTTTTTTTTTTTACAGCCACACCATTGTCTACGTGTATAGGTTAGGTCATTTTTGAACGTGTCCCCCTCCTTCGATTCTCTCGGTAGTCTCGTACATGACCTTTGAGAGGCACAAACGAATTGTTTGGCTGCGAAATGATATTTGGAAGGAAGGAGAATGGTAATGAGGAGGGGAACACAGAGGTCATTTATCTCGCCTCGAAAAGATCGTTTGCGATATTCGATTCCATTCGCGCATCCGCGAATAAGAGAGCCGCAAATATCTATGCCAAGGTTTCTTAACCAACAAGACTTGTCCACGAGCTCTCTGACCGATGTTGACCGTCGTTCACTCGCTTATATAGTTTCAAGATGCGTTCAAGATATTTCATATGCGTTCTCACGCATCTCTCTTTTCCTCACACTAATGAGTCTTCATGTATTCCAATGAATACAGACTTTCAACCAATGTTAACTTCGTTTGTGAATGGATTTACTACGACTATTAAATACGGACAGTCGAACCGGCTATTTAGGTACCAAAAATGAAAACGCAGCAAGAACGAGGAGATCGGCCTCACCGCGTTCAGAGGTTTATCCCACGAAACACGTGTCCACGCGTTCTTTCATTCCTCTTTCGATCAAGATATCTCACAAGCTAAACGGTAAATAATTCTGGAATTTTAACAGTATTTCCAGATACATTGTGAATGCGGTGTTTACATTTTCCGTCAATAATCCAATTTTTTTTTTTTTTTTTTTTTTTTTTAAATTGATGCAAAAGCAACAGAAAGCTTTTGATACCAATTCGAACTCGTTTTCAATGCAATAATGCGAAGCTGCGCACAGTTTCGTCGTACTCGATGACATGTTTGCAACGGAAATCTCTATGAGATCTCATGCAATTATTTATGGTAGTGTTCTCACTAAAGAGTGATTCTACAGAGTTATTGAAAAGATTTTTTTGGGAATTCTTCATCAGAGTACTTTCTATGAAACTACTAGTACAGATTTTCGAAACGATGCACCATTTCGTATTCGAGATAGTGGCAATTAAAGATTTGGTTATATCTCGAAAGCTGAACTTCATATCAGACCTTTTTTCCAAAAATATGTTCTTTTAGTTATATGCAAGTTTTCGAAATTTAACTCAAGAATTAACTTTGAAAAGTGACTACGGCGAGACTACAACGTAAACGAAATTCGTCCTTTTATAATCGAATCATAGCCATCAGGGAAAAATTGATATTAACGTTCGAAAAGAGGACGTGGATTGCGTCGATGTGAATCGTTACACATTCTCGTGAATATCTCACCGGTGATTAGTTTACGCGAGAGACGGAAAGCGATTGAAAGTTTAAAAAAATATATTGTCATCCTGTGGCGACGTGTGAGTGGCGGACAAGTTTGTATGACACGGACGCCACGAGCTTGCCCCGCGGCTATTTTTATTTTGTAACGGAAAATTATTTCACGTTTTCAAGCGATATAAATCTAGCATAGGCTTTCGAGAAAGCTTCCATTATCTGTAATAAATAATAATTTTCTTCAGCAACAAAATAAAATCTTGTACATGAAAATAAAAAAAAAAATAGGCATTGATCAGAGGCTCGTTCGAGGTTGAATTGATTTACGTTTGCGTGTATGTTTGCCACGAATGTTTCGTAAGGTTGAAGTCATTGATCGTTCGTCTTAAGCCCATGGACCCTCGACGTGTGGGAAATACGAAAGGACTGACCTTTTTCACCACTAATTGCACACAATAACAACCCACATGAGAAAAATAATGTTTATTTACTAAAATCGGCGAACTGTATTTATAATTAGAGTGCAACGGATGCAAATTCATTGAAAATAATTCCGAAAACCATTAAAAAAAAAAACCATGGAACAAAACAATCAAAACGATTTACTATTGTGTATTAATTAGAAGAACTTTTTAAGGGATTCGTTTTTGAAGAAAGGTCTCAACAAAGTAATCAGTGAGCTATAGGACTGACGTTATAAAAATAACGATAATTTTACTTTTATTTACCGTGAGAATAATAATCCATGCGTTCATTTGCAAATCGAATAATTCTGTATGGTAAAAAATAGGAAACTGCAGGTTTACTGAAACGCAACGGGTTATTTTGTTGTTGCTGCTTTGGCTAGTACTGCCTGAACGGAATGGCGTCTGCGTGACGCAATATAAAACGTGAACTAAGTTATAATGTAGCTATTAATTGCGATAGCTCGTATGACAAGTTTACCTCTTTATATTCGCCTATTTAACATTTGCATCGATAGCTGCGAACATGAGATTTTATTCTGAAATGTAGAGAATAATTATTCTCACGTGGTTCAAGGCACTCGTTATGAAAAATGACGCACATACGTTTTATGATATTTATTAATAAATAAATTATTAAGAATGTATCATATATAATATATAGTTATAATAATACCGTTAGTTACGCTTATAAATTAAATATATTTTCATGTAAGTAAGAAAAGTAATAGAGATTTATGATGAAATTACGAAAAAAAAAAAAAAAAGTCGCTTATTATTTGACGTTTACTCGAAATTCAAGGTTGATGAATCGTTTGAAAAAAAAAAAATGAATACGCTAAAAGTACCAAAAAGACTAATCGACAAATAAGACGCTTGAACAATCAATGAAATTATACTTTTTTTTTCTTAAAATGATTGTGAACGATACAACTTCAAATATCAACAAACTTGTTTTCTAATTAAATTGTCAATAATTATTCACAGTCATATAATCTGTAAATCTGGGAATATTTAGAAATTAAATGTCGTTTCAGCGTTAATTCGAGAACAAATTCCTATTCGTAGAAACAATAACTCTATCGAAAGTATTTCAATAGTGTTTTTATTTTTCTGGCTTTTCAATTAGCATTCTCAGCAACAAGTACAACCCATAACTCCAAGTGTACACACCTCTCTCGAGGCTAAAGAATTTGCTCTGGCATTAGCGTCCGTTGAACCTCGCTGAAGTTATATACGCGAGTTCTCGCCCGTAGTATCGTACGATTCGATGGTATATACGTATACGATGTAATATTTTGAACGCCGCAGTAACCACAAGAAGTTCGTGAACTCGATCAGGCTTTTTACGAACGACAAATATCCCAAATAATAATAACAATAATAATAATAACACCAAGAAAATATCAGCACAAATAAAACATGATCAACAACGTGCAAGCAAAAAATTGATCGTTAAAAAAACTCGAGAGACTTGAGAATCAATCTTGATAGCCATACTCGAAGGACATGGCATCCTAAGAAAAAAAAATTCTGCAAGTTAACAAACGAGAAAAATAAATGGGCGGAATGCTGGAGTATAAGAAAACGCGATAAACATGGTGTAAAAAAAAATCATTCCCCACGTTGCACTTGAGTCTCGTTAAGTCACAGAAATTCTTATATTTTTCATTTTAATCTGTAATTACTGTAAATTTTTTACGTACTAACTGCATTTGCAGTCTGCAGAAACATCATTATTTGCAGAGTCTTGAATGAAAAAACTTTCCTCAAGAAACAGATCACTTTTTGTGCAAATACTATTTTAACATAATTGTTATTATTATTTGTTTATTACTACATTCATTATTGCCCGCACAGGCCGGAGATTATTACAGCGTCTTTTCCTGTTCATTTCCAACCCGTTCCCTCCTACCCTTTTTATTTGCGACTGCAACCAACTTGTCCCCATCTGTGTAGCATTTGCCGCGGGCGCAGGGAACCTGCAGAAAACCTTGTCGATACAGTTGGTACCTATAAATAATCGCCTTGGGTGGCAATGCGAGCACGCTCAAGCACGACCACCAGAGGCACTTGCACTGAGCAAAAAACTTTGTTTGTCAAACAAAATCCCATTAAGTTCAACGAAAAATTGTAGATCCATCGAATTTTTTGTTAAATAGCAAATGATTCAGTTAATTAAACAAACAAGGAATAGGTGGTTCCGCCATTTTTCGTTCAATTAAATTGGGATTTAATTCAATTAACACATTTTTTTTGTTGTCTTAGTGAAGGAACGAACCTTTTCAGCTATGAAGCAATGATCGAAAACGAAATTTTCGTTGGCATCTATTCAGCGGTTAAACCAGAGGCCCGCGGTAGCGGACTCCTGGACCAACCGCTCTCATCTTTCATCTAAATTGAAAAATGTGTACACAATTTCACGAAGAAAAAACTTGTGTGTGTTCGTTCAAAAAGTATGTGGCAATCAACGTTAAGACTTGATAATTTTTTTTTGTGTCAAGGACACGTTCCTTAATATTAATACAGGTGTATCAACCTTTGGAACATTCAAAACTTCATCAGAGTATTTTATTATGACAATGAAGAAAAGACGAATTTGTTTTAATGCAAATAGTTCTTTGACATCTTCCTGTTCAAGCTGTGAATACGCCATCTTTTCGATAACGTAATTTTTATCCAACTTTTACAACAACAATTAGTTTATCAATTATTTTCACTGGACCCAAATAACAATGAATTATTTTGGCTGCCAATTGTTGAATACTTTGATCGAATTATACAGATTCAAAATGTGTAATTACAATTGTACTATAAAATGCCAATGATTATAATTCGTTGTATATCCTTAAGAATATTTGATATTCGTAAAAGAATAAATATTTATTGAATGTTAATTTTTATAACAAAATAAAAAATGAATCAACGTTATTAACGTATTAAAAGAAATGTTTCTTCATAAAATCATTGAACTCACCATCTCCTTCGTGATCTGGTGGCAGATGGGACTGCAGTTGATGCAAATGAGCATAATAATGATGATGGTGCAAAATGCACTCGAGATCTGTGCAGTTTAACATTGCACGAAGATTTCAACGACAGGGAAAGTCTCGATTGTTTTTCTTGTACAAATAAACGACTTTTTTCAACTCTCAGTTTTTATTCCATTGTTGTTAATAGCACTTGTAGTTTCGTTATTTCGAATTTTCTATCGGATCTCGCGTTGCTCAATTAATTGCGAAGTTTAGTTTTCACGATTATTATTTATTTGATGATAAATAATTAAAATAATCGAGGCATAGTTTTGTTAATGTCCAACGAACGAATCAACCCATTTTAAAGAATCATTGAAATAAATAAACCGGGCACTTTGAAATTTACTGAAGATTTTACACGTTTGCACTTAGTCGACATTCAAAATGCGTTTGACGACGAAATTAATTAGTCTTGATCGGATGTTCCTCGTGTATTGACGATGAATTTACTTCGTAGGAAAACGAAAAGACTGTTGCAAACTGTGGGCATGAATATATTGAAGTATGAACATACGTCGAGAGTAGAATTTATATTTATAAATATGTTTATATATATTTGCATGTGACCATGTAGATATACATAAAAAAATCTATAAGAGTCGTCGAACGGAGCTGGAGACTCTCAGCGGGTGAAATCGAAGCTGTCTTTTTGCTCTTCGCTGTACAGTAATGATAATTGAAATAATAATAATGATAATAAAACAGCATCTCCATCGATCTTCACAGCACCGATCTGTTTGTTCTTCTGCTCAATATATTTCTTCGTCTTAATATGCACATTTACTGCATTCACACTTGTATTTCGCAGCCAATTTCCTTCTCTTAATTCGACAAAATTATATAAACAAAGAAACGAAAGACTGAAACGAGCGTGTAAAGGTGAAAGAATTTTTATCAATGATTTTAGATTCACACTTGAATCCGTTCATTCACGCTTTCTAAAAATGAAGAATCTACTTGTACCACGCGAGACTGCAAAATATACAATTGTTACGAATAGCAACTGTCGGGAGTTTTATCCCAAATGGGATCTTGTACTGGCGCTCAAATTGTATTCTTCAACCGTGTAAATTGTGGTCTTTGGTGTTATTTATGATAATTTAACATTAGTTAATTAATTCGCTTTTGATAAAATATTTCGTGATTCGCATATAAAAATGAAAAAAAAACAATAAAATTGTTGGATAAGACACGTGAAAAATTTCAAGACCTATCAGCGCATTTTCGAGATAGAAAAAATATCGAACTTTAAAGTAAACTTCAGATTGGATGCAAACTGGCGAAAATGAAGGATTCGCCAGTGATCGTCACCGATTTCATTAGCGAGTCCTTCGTTTCTCTCATTCCCTTGGAATTTTCCATGTTCCCTTCACAAGTAATGTTGATCGAGGTCTCGCTTTATAATTCGAAGTTTTTCGCGCTTCGTTTCGCGGGCTTTTCGAGGTCGAGGGTGTGCGAATGCGCAGAAGAAAAAAAACCCGCACACGAAGAGCTTCCGGCTCTTTTCTCCGCCAGTTTCCTCCACTCCTTATTCGTATCCTTCGCGGTCTACCTTTTGTTTGGGTTATGTACCTTTTTTTGTTAGGTTTGAATTGTTGAAGTGCTATTAAAGCGAAAGGACGGCGCGAAATTTTACCTCCATCTGGTCCAGGACGCGAGAGACACTCGCAAAGCCTGTCAGAGCCAGCTACATAGCCAACTCTTCAAGGTCTCGTGATGCCTGATTGGTTCTTTAGTCAGCGAGTGTATCGAGCAAACTGATGTATCGAACGTTACACATTCGAATATTTTGTTTTCAATCAATTAATTTGTTTAATCAACAGACGGAGCTGATCTTGCTCGATCCATTCAATTCGCACGAATGAACAAATTGAAATCGACTTTTTTTCCTTCACGATTATATCGAGCCCACACACGTTGCACCAATCATATGACACAATTTTTTCAAAAGTATATTCGCGAAGATAGAGTTCATGAATAAAAATTCATCAGAAGTTTTCAAATGCCACGAATAAATCTATTTCTGGAAATACGAATGTCGTATTTGGAAGAATGAAGGCGGGGGCAACAAATTAACACTTGAGTTCGTCTTTCCGCTACCGTCAATCGCCGAAACGAGATAACGTATTCACACGCGCGTTAATGAACAAATATTCGTGTCTTGAAATTCCTTTGAATTACACAAGTTTGCCATCGCACTCATCGAAAACTTATCACAGTTACAAAATTATGAACATCTTCGTATGTCGATCGATCGATAAAAAAAATTTAAAAAATCACTCATGAATATTCAATCGTGAAAAATTGATTTTATCGTCAGTTTTATCGGCAGATAGGAAGAAAAATGAAAAATATATTTCAGACGCGATTCCAAAGCGATTTGTGTCGACTCGTGTGTCACTGAGTCTACCAAGTCGTTTTGGACACTGATGACAATCCGGAGGATCGCACGAACGAGGACCCAGAGCGCAAGTGGAAACGCCTCGGTGATAGTCAGACGATTGGTGCGCGCGCGTGTTTCATGCTCGTTCCTCGATCCTCGTTTTGTACACACGATACAAACTTTCTAGGATGGTGCTTCGCGGCTAGACCCGGTTAGATATGCACACACATCGTGTACAAAAGTTTAAAAAATATCGGTAATTGGTAACACAACCAGAATCATCATTAAATAAAAGTGATTGCATTTGCACGGACGATGACAATCTCCATGAAACGATTTTTTTTTCTTCGTACGGATTATTTTTTTGTCAACGGAACTCCATTTTTCCGAGTTCCTTCACATTTGTATTTCGCTTTCTGATACTTTTCGGTTGCACTTGATAAAAACATTCATTTCACTAAACTCCATGGCGATTTATCGCAGGGGACGTCGTTATTTAATTCTTTGATTCGTGCTTTGAGACTTTCTTTTAAATGAAAATCGTTCACAACGTTCGATTATTGACTACACGTTTTTTACTTGCTTTCAGAAATAGCCATGAACTGTGTGCTTGAAATTTCTTCGTTTTTTCACATTATGTTCATTCGATGAAGTCGAGACCACTGTTTACGCGTACTTCGATGAGATGAATGACATCACGAGAAGCTACAACTGCTGATATCAGAATCGTGTATTGTCCAGATGTAGTTATTTACACTTTTGCCATTTTTAACGAATATCAGTCATCACAACACATAAAACACACACTTAGACTGGCTCAATGTCAACACAGGTGAATGCACTGTCTTTCGACACATTTGTCGTGTCGTCAATGCTGCGATATTTATTTTGTAGGTTTTATACTGGTGTAGTGTTAAGTTAAAAAAAAAGGTATCACTTGAATAGTCGAAAAAACATCCCGAACGAATTTAACTGAACACAGCACTAAAGAAACCATTGGAATTATAAGTTTTTTTAAAAAGAATTTTGATCACATGTGTTTCCTTAAAATACACAGAGTTAATTTGCGTGACGAATAAAAATATTGCAACAATAACGATGCCAGAGAGATTGGAAGCCACCGAAAAACGTGTTTCGCGAGAGCAACATGCATCGAGCTCACTTGCTTACTGAAAGGCTTTTAACGAGCACGATCTCTGGCCAGGCTGGCATTATACACAGAGTATGTGCACCTCCCCGTTGCACCTTGTGCACACTTATCGCACACTAGTTAGTGATCGTTGTGAACGGTATGTGTTCGACTTGGACTTGAACGGCAACTGTACGAGACACGACTACATGTGCCCTATCTTTTTTTTCGTTCTGTTGGACGTGTCGTGCGCCGTTCTGAACTTGCATTTCATTATTTAAGTGAATATCGACGTGTGAATATGCATTTAAATAAATATGTCGGAATGTGAGCGAGGAAAGAACAATGGCAAGAAAATAATCCAAGTTTTGGCATGAATTACGCGAGAAAGATAACTCTGTGCAATTTTTTTGCTTCGAATAAAACATCGCATTCGAATACCGTCCCTAAAAATAATCACGAAGTTGTTTCAAAAGTAATCAGAATATATTGGTACCGCAGGCCAGACGAGTCTCTTCTCTCCCAAGAAATAATACACTGCGTTTTGCTTCCTAATCATTCGGAGTATCGAACAAATTAATTATTAAAGAAGATCGATCGATATTCATATTTTTTAGTGTCATATTGTTTGTAATGTGCCACAATGCCACAAATGTGGTAAATAATTAATTTGAGAAATAAAAACTAAAGAATCAAATACTCAACGGCTCGGGAGCCATAGAAAAATGAAATTAGATTCACCAACCACATCAGCTATTGACAATGCCAAATATATCAGTTTTACTTCCACCGGAAGTCGAAACTATCGCGTGACGTAATGCTCGATCTACATGGAGAAGTCTTCATTTTTGATTTTCAGTTTCTATTGTATCTAATCTCCCAAATTCTTGTTATTTAATGACTTTATATATTTGGATAGATACGTAGCAAGATTGTGATTATTGAACTTCCAGGGGTGAACTTCCAGGGGGGAACTCCATGTGGCGACATGCTTTAACAATTGAAAACCCTCGACTTCTAAACTTGAGTACGCAAGAACGAAACAATTAATTTTGTTAAACTTTTTGGAATAAGTGCATAAACTTTTGGCCTAATTATTGCGCTGCTGTCAACCTATAGATAAAAACAGTTAGAACGCCTTATAAATATCGAGAAAGGATCGCGTGTGTGATCGAGAAGCACATAATAAATTGCATTGATGTTTAAATTCGCTTTTACCACAAAGTATAGCAATTTCTACGACTCACGATGTTCACAAATAAAAGGACTTGGTCCACATTATTTTATGAATTCTATCACGTCGGTTACGCCCTTCATTATATCGGCAGTCCACACAGTCGTATATAAATGCGAAGGAACTCTTACAGGACGATACAAATAAAAATTCTAAAAACACAAAAATATAATACCCCGTATTAAAATATCGAAATGTTAACTAAAACGTGATCCAACTTTCGATTTTATAGATATTTGAAATAATGAATAATAATTGAAATTATATTTCATTCGAACGCAATAATTTTCCGCTATAAGACGTTAACCGCCAATTCAAACAAATGCATTGTAAAATAATGACGATTTTAGCCGAAATTTATTCATATTTTTTATTGCAAGAAAAAAAGGAGTAAATTTTGAAAAACCTGTTATTACTTTATCGATTAATTACACGTTAGTGACATATTGACATTTAAATTCGTCACACCCTGTATTCAATGGACATGTGTTTGTTCATACGTTATATGTAAATATATATTTATTTATATAGTGCGTGTACTCATTGGTTAACATGAGTCTGTTCCATAACTCGAAGTGAATGCAAAGATATAAGCAACAGTTCTCGGCTGTTTAAACTTATGTACTCTATAGTCGATACGATCGTGTGTACGTGGGTCACTCAGTCACCGGCAGGCAAACTTACTTTCCAGTCGCCATGTTGCCACTGATCACAATTCCCCTTCCTTCATGTCTTGTCCTGCCTCCTTACAAACATTTATGTATAGCAGTCTTCATACACGTCTATATTTGTGTTTATACCTATATATATCGAGAATTGCTACATCATACGTAATATATCGTCCCTTCCCTCACCCCCGGAGATCGCTCTAGTACTCTTTAGCAAATTAGCTCTTCCTACGAGTCTCATCTCAATATAGCCATGTCGATCAAATAATTGAACAATTTTTTATCACCTATTCGAGACAGGAAGGACGTGGCAAGAGAAAAATGAACGATGTCGATATTATAAGATTGACGATGAATAATCATCAGCAGTTGATAATTCATTCGTCAATTAGAACAATTTTATTGGGTGACCATATAGTCGTGAATATGATTAGTGTTGATTATTTCTCCGATTATTTCAAACAATAATTATCGCCTAATTAGTCATTAATAAATTAATGTTTATTCAGTATCTTCGTTTTTGCGATACATCTAAAAACACTAAGAATCGTTTCGTAGACTATTATCAAAACTCAAAGCTCCAGATAGTCTCAAAAGGTTAATTCGTAACTCACGAACATTCTGTTCAAGGACACGCCATTATTATTTTTTTTTCAATGCAGTGCTTTTGTTGTTACGCATTTTTATTCCATATTTATAGGACGTATTATAATTATCAATAAGTAGCGATAAAAAATTGAATTTTTATTACAACTCGACTTTACGTTGTTCCAATTATGAAATATAGTTCATAATACGAATTCTAGAATTCAAGGTCAACGGGTCAGTTCAAAATGAGATGGGAATTAATACGAGCGAACTTGTAGCTTCATTAATGGCAAATTTAAAAAATATATATATATAAAAAAAAATTAAAAAAAACAGTGAAAGAAGCCAAATGTGGTGCTCGAACGAAACCGGACTGAATAATCTACTAACCTGTTAGTGGAGATTCGTAAAACTCTTGAATGGAAATGGACATATTAAGTTCATTTTTTTTTAAATGATTTTCTGTTTGTCGTACTATTATTGTTGATATTGTAACTTTTTTTTATCACTTCTCGTTATCAATTGATCAGCTTTTTTTATCGGGTGGAAAAACTATGATAATTCGTCTCGAAACAAATTTCAAAAAGCTATTCAAAGTCTAAACATCAAATATCAAATGTCATTGCACTCGCTTTTGAAAACGTTGGAAATTTTTTTTTTGTGCTATCCAAATCGGTTAACATTTTCTTCATTTTTTTTCAATAGATCTGTAAAAAAGTCCCGAAAGATGGTAATTTTTTGCTAATAAAATATACAACCTGTTAAAATTCTCAATATTAAATATTAAAGTTTCTGAAAAATATTCTCAGCATTTAAATATTAAGGAAATCAATATTCCATAAAGAATATTACAAATATTTTAATAGAATTCTTCTCAGTTTAGTATGCGTTTGAAAGATATTGGAACAAACCAGTTGGAAGATGTTGCCTCGAGTTTCTGAACTATATAGACACTTGTGATTTCACGTGAATCTGATCGCTATCAACATCGAAGATCCGCTGTGCACGTATTTGAAATCTCGTTCAGATCGAGCTTTCGCCTTTCTACACACTTATTAGAGCAAACACATCGATAATGCCATTACTTCCGTATTAGTAGTTGATTTTGAGCTCACGCCTTAATTGTTACCTTATCAATAAAAAAATGTATTTTATCAATTTTTGAAGCTAGAAAATTGGTTGAAAATTGTTACAAATAGTTTTGCAGTACTCGAATTTTTACAAAATTTATTATTATTATTATTTTCGTAACATTGAAATCATTTCTAATCATACTGTACTGTTTGTAGTGATTGGAAGCTTTTTTTTTTAATGTCTCTGCTGATTTTTTTGAAAAATTCTAGTCCATTGTTCTCCTTCCTCCCATTAAAGATGAAATAAATTAAAAAATTCTATTAGAATTTTTATAATGTTTTGTTAAAATCGATTTTATTGGCTTTTCGTTTGTAGGAAAAAAAAATTTTTGCATTCATTTGAGAAACAGATCAAAAACATTTTGTAGAATTTGTTCGTTTCCGACGCATCTTTTTTGTAATCTTGTTATGAAGGCGAAATGTTTTATTAAGGATTACTGAAATGTCAGGAAGAGATAAAATATGGAAAAAAAAATATGTTTGTTTCTCATATGGTTCATTGATCGGAAGGACATTCATGTGTTTCTTTGTTTCTCATAACGTCAATGTTACGATAATCCCAAATATCGAGGATCATATTCCGTGACGGAATAAGAACATATTTTTAGACATTTTATGACAGAAACTGATCGAACGTGATGAACATCACGCGGACTTATTTTTTTACCGAGATAAGGGTTCCCACAGTCTCCGATTTCCAGACGATTAAAACGAATGATTGTTTTATTTCGTAAAGACGAAAAACGTTCGTGCAGGAAAATCCTTTCAAAACCAAGGTTCACATAAATATTTTTTTTTCGTTGTTGCAACAACAGTTCTTCCAAAATATTAAATTTCATAACATTTCCAAAACTAGGACAAAAAACTTTTGAAAAATGGTATCTATGCTGATATTTTTCGTGAAATAAACAATATGAAGGAATGCTACGAGAAGTTATCTTTGCAAAATTAAATAAATATTTTTGGAGACACTTCCAAATGATGGAATTCGAATTTTTGAAAATAAGGAACCCAGGGCAATAAAGGGAAATGGGAAAAATATCGTCACGAAAAGGAAAGGGTGACAAACTTTAGTTTCGCGCAATTTTTACCATGCAGAATATAAGTTGTCTTGACTACTTTTATCACTCGAATTCCGATGAGCCTTGGAGTTTAGAATATAATAAAGTATTTCCAAGCTCTCAAGGCCAATAGCTCAAAAAAAGAGGAAACTTTGTAACAAGTACGAAATTTTCTTTGTTTTCCACGAAAATTGATATTTCGTGTAATAAAAATCACCAAAGACCGCAACTAATTGTTATTATAAATTTTCCCCGCCCAGCAATATCTCAAGATATTAAAATAAATCAAAACATATAAAATAAAAAATATCAAGGCGTTAAAAAAAGTCAAGATCTCCAAAGCCTCGGAATAAAAAACAAAATAGAAAAATGATTTAAAAAACGAAGTATTTTTAAACGGATGTAGAAAAAATGATAAAAGCGATTGAGGGATTTCGTGGGACTAAAGTTCAATTAATTTAACCAACTGATTCGTACAACTTCCGGGTTTCGCGTGAGTTTCGCATGCATATCAGAGCTCCGGCGTGATTGTGTCTGACGATGGCTTAGAGTCTTTGCCAGCAGCAGAAGGTTACCTGCTTGCTGCTTTCGACAATGACCCAGTTCTAAAGATGTCGCTGCGGGTTGGATTTGCCCGGCAGCAACGACCAGAGCTGAGAAAAACTCGGGGATAAAGATTTCGAGGAATACGAAAGATACTGAACGTCCGGTATCGTTTCGAGACATGGATTCCCTGGTGGCAAATACCAAAAGGTATAAACAAAATAAATTGAAAATAATGCTTGTGTAAAGGACTGTCTGCTGCTGGAAGTAGATTGATTCTAATCTCACTCTTTCTTACCCATAGATCAATTTCTCTTCGATCACTTTCCAGAGGTCGCCTAGTTACGTTGATTAATCGTCGATCGAATTGCAAGAGATTGTATTGCGATAAGCTCGCATGAATTTTATGTGTTAATTGAAGAAGCCCGTGTACCAGAAAAATAAACAAAACCCAGCACCGCTGGATACCGTTTCCGTTGAACTCGATTCTCGATTTCAAAAAGCCATTTCAAAGCTGTCATTTCAACCATGTGAGGCAGTTGATATTTGCCGCAAGCACATCGTAAAGGAACCGCTGCATCGGAATCCTGTACAGCGTTTACGTTTCTCAAACGTTGGAGGAAAGACACACGGCCAATAAAAGTAACGCTAGCCTTAGCGTTGGCTGTACGAAAAGATATGGGAGAAAGAGAGTAAAGAGGACGGCACCGGGGTACGAATTATTCCAACCGGGAGTCACTTCGTCGCTATTTTATAAAATAATAAAAATATGCCTGAAAGAAACTGGGTTTTCTTTTAAATAAATAAAACGAAGGAATCGTCTTCTGAGTTTATTTTCTGGATGGAATAGGTTTCGAACTTTTCGAGTTTTTCCCAATTTCGAACACGAGTTTATTGTTGCATTTAAAACACATAGAAATTCTTGAAACAAAGGATCTTGAAATTGAAAACCATTATTTGCTTAAACTGTGTCAGTGTTGTGACCAAAACTGCACCAAAATCAACAGAAATATTGTTTTTTTAGGGAATAGCAGCATTTTCAATTTGATTATCGATTTTTATGATATTTTTATCCCCTTCTACGGATTATAAAACAAAACATAAGAATTATTTTCGCCCAATTCTGGCACCATTGCTGAAAAACAGTCTAATGAAGATGTCTAAACAATTTAAAGCTGAATCGGTCCACTGGTTATTGAGATATCGTGGTCACGAAATTAAGAAGCATATTTTATACAAAATCTCTCTGAAATTGGTTATCTATGTTTCTTTTCCACGAAAAAATAAAATAAAAAATATTGTACGTATTTTCAAAGAATCAATAATAAATATATGCCCAAATATTTCTGAAACAAAACCCGAACAGTTTGAAATTTATTGGATTCTGAAAACGTTCGCCGAAACCGGAATTGTAAACAACAATACGGTTTTAAGCGGCGGTTTAACGAGCAGAAGGCAGCAATTGCAGATCTGCAGTCTGCAACGAATCGGTGAATCCCTAAACCCATTACGTTTAATAGCCCAGAAATGAATTCTGGAATAAAAACAAAAACGAATGATTAGCTTGAGATAAAAAAAGAAAATATATCGGTCGATCATTTCCAGAGCACGAAGAATTTACGAGAATGGTTATTCGAGAGTGCTTCTTCACTCTCTATCACTCTCCCTCTGCCATTGGGTTCTGGCTGTGCTCGAAAGTCCCCGGTCTGATTAGACACCGTGTCGCCACAAGTAAGAATCTAGTCTGGGCGATTCCAATTGGCCTACATTCGGACATTAAAGACTCGATGTACGTATTGAGCATCACCTAGTTTGGAAAAAGATCCTCATCGTTATGATCGTGTTGGATGTTCGATTCTGCTAAATAATCGCGATATTTCTGTCGACCATCATCTTTTTAATTAGCCGTAAGAAAATATCGTAATTAATTATGTATAATTATTGACTGTGGAGTTGTTGGAATACTCAATCATCGAACTACGGATACACTTGTGTTATTACAACGCATAAGCACTCTCTGTTATTATACTTAATACGCCTATTAAACAACACACTGCGGACTTCACTGACTTGACCTTTTTGTTACCTCCCTTCAACTTGAAATGGAGAAAAATAAGAAGGATTTGAACATACGTTTGAGAGTTGAAGTGCGTTTTCGATTTTTATCCAAATAATCAGTTCAATATTTTAGAAAACATTTGAAACATCTGTCTTAGATGCTTTTTTTCGATAATACTAATTCCCTAATCTCAATTTTAATGAACCTGATATTTAATCTTCTCTATTTTGATGTCGACGAACCTAGAAAATGCTTATCTGCTGGTAAATCACGTAAAAAGGAAATTTAACTATTTAACTGCGTATTTTTCTCGATAAATATTTTTTGCACTCATCACGTCAGAACTATAACGATCACGTGCTGGATCGAACTGGGTGGATTGTGTTGGACGATTTACTTCGGTATTTAGGCCTCTCGCGAACGCCTCTGGCTCGGTGGACTGCGTGTCGGAACGTTGTCAGATCGTGTGTCATCTCGGTCCACATTTCCGTCTGCTTGCAACTTCGAGAAAAGTCGTTAAAGAAATAAGTGCCATAAATGCTGCACTTTGTACTTGAATTTTCAATGGAAATTAACATTTTACTTTGAACTCGATCATTTGAAAGATCTCGTTTGCTTTTTAATGGCAAGAAAAATTTGGAGAATAGAATTCAAACATATTTTGATTAACTTCAAATTTTCCAGCAAAAAAATCAGCAGTTTCGAACGAATTCAAAATTCTGTAGAAAAAATTACCATTTAACAAAAGATTTAATGGGAAACTTTCAAATCGCTGATATTTTTTCTAATAATGATAAAACTTTGGATGGGAATTTCTACTGTCCAAGGACTGAGAAATAACTGAAAAAGCTGCATCACCGAACTGCGTTTCTGATCAAAATCAAAAAGTAATTATCGAAAATGAAAATGAGCACTAATTTCATCATCCAATAATTTTGTCTTGAAATCCAAATATTGTTATTTTTCATTCGTGCACGTGACCAAAAAATGTTAACTCCATTAAAAGTGATTGCACGCAATAATGATCGTGTTGATATGTTTTCAATTTTATAAATTACTATTTGGAGACTATATTAGGAATCTGTCTGAAGCTAGTAATCAATTTTTCGAATATCGTGCCTAAAAAAGCGCTTGGCGATGAACCCCCTGAAAAAATATTCCGAAATGAAAAATCTAAAAAGATTGTAAATCGGTACGAAAAACTCTGAAGGGCTATGGAACATTTACTCTTTTCGATGAAAATTAACAAAATCTCGAGTATTTCAAAACTAACTGTCAAATTAAGTGTTTTTTTTTTTTTTACAATTTTCCGTTCAAATGACAACGATATTTTGAAATTAAAAAAAAAAACACGCCTCCATTAAATATCTTGAAGAATTTTGTGGCGAAATTTCAGAAGAATAACATGAAAACTGTGCGTTGTAAATGGTCCGTTGCTTTGGAAAGCGACTTTTTACCAAAAACGCGTTTAAAGTTTCGAGTGTCTCCGCAGACGGATGAATATTTTTTCATAAGAACGTCTGCATTGACCCATAGAAATGTAATTTGAAAAGCTTCGTTCAGAAATGGGCTGATGAAAAAATAAAATAATTCGTCGTTAGACAAATAAATGGAGAAATAATCCACGTCCCCGTCCATCGAACGGAAGGATTTAATATTAGCAGTGTATGAAAAAATGTACGAAGTCTCGTAACGAATGATGAACTTACGTAAGTTACAAACGAACCATTGTTATTCTGCTGTTTGTCGTGTTGCGCGCATCAGGATAATTGTACTTTCGTGATTTATCGAAGTATGATCAAAGTCGAATATAAAAGACGTCTAAAGCCAATAGTTCTGTGTAATGGACTTAAATGTAAGCGAAAAAATTTCGAGTAAATGAATCTAATCCAGTTGAGTAACCAGATCCTTTTCCAAAGAGTTATTCAATACTGAAGCTATCGTGAAAAAGATGCTTCGAACAGATTTTGTAGAGCATGAACATTTCTACAAACTCGCCACGACCGTAATTTTCTATCTTTAGAACGTAATAAGTAAAAATCTATCACGATTGCGACGTATCTCGCAATAAAACAACTTTTGTTTGTCTTTCAAAAGAATTCATTTAATTTCCCTGTGTATAACGTCGTAAATTGATAATACAAAACTGAATTTCTTTGTTCGAAGCACACCCGCACACATACGAAGTATAAATGTGTATATAATGTGTTTTGTAAAAATTGTATACGAATATTAACAAGAATATATCAAGATAAATATATGTTTGTGTATATAAATAATTGGAAAATGTTTAAATATATTATTTTGTAGTTTTCGAAGCACTGAGATGTCGCACTGTTTGTACAATTAATATGTTGAAATTTGTATCATTGGAATGCAACTCAATTTTTTCTTCTACTTTTGCCTAACAATTTCTTGATCTTGGGAAAGTCGGGATTGCCACATTTTTTTAGAAAAAGTTATGCTTCGGTTATTACTTTTTCATCCCGAAATGATAGTCTTTGACCATTGCATTTAATTTTTTGATGGAAATTATTTCCAATAATCGTTTAATATAATTTTTTGATTCAAATTATTTTCATTATAAAAATGAATTCAATGGTTAATGGAAGAGCCAATGGAGTACAAAATTTTATACACTATTTGCAACTTTGTTACGAGTATTGTTAAAATTTTATTTGACTCTGTGGTGGCGAATTTTAATGCAAATTCAGTATAAAAATCGGAATTAATTTACAAATTGCACGATTAAAAAAAAAAAGGAGAAAGAATAATCGTTGCATTCGAACGTTCCAAACTCCAAGATCACTAATTAGAGTAGTTCGATCGAATTGCATGCTGAAGGAACTAACGCGGTCATAAAAAAAGAGAATGAAAAAAAAAAAACTTACATAGCCGTGACCTCATCGGTCGAGGTATTTTTCCTCCTGCGTAATTGTTCGTCGACGGTACTCACGAAACGGCTCGTGGAACGTGATCTTTCTCGAGCTCTTTCGGCCTCACGTTTGATAATTATTTCTTCCGTAAGATAAGCTTCGCGCTTGACACGATCACTCAATTTTCGTGGCACACCGGATAAGCACCATTGGACTGTCATCGTGACAAGTCCTACGACGTTTTGAAAAACGACTACGAACGCCAACCTTGCTGCCAAAATATGCCAATACAATGTTGGCCTTTTGTACGGAAGACTCGGATGATCCGGAGGGTTTCTGTATTCTGCGTATCTGCACGAAGTCACGTTTGAGAACATCGTTTTCTCAGGCTGTGTCCCATTCAAGAAATCCTTTGTGTCGAAATAGGCCAGACTGTTGTTCAGAAAACCCTCGTCACTTTTGTTCATACTTGCCGCGCTCATGTACACCAATCGCGGTATCAAATTTGATGAAAAGGCAATGATGAAAGCCTGAAAAAAGAAATTGAAAGAAATTTTTTTAAATATTGTGACAATGGAAAAAGAAAAGATTAAAGATTAAAGTATGATGAATGAGACGAGAGAAGGAGAGGAGAAAATAGAACTGCAGACAAAATAATTGAGATAGAGCACGAAAGGAAGTTTAAAGTATGTGGAAATTACTGTGAAGCACTTGAACTTGGAGACAAGGGTAAAAAATGTATTTATCAATGATGACGAAGCTTTTTTCCAGTTTATGTGAAATATCAAAATCAATATTTTATGCAGTTTACAAAAAAAAATGACTTGTACACAAATTATATTTGAATTTCTTAACGCGCCTCATCAATTGCGCGAGTGTGAGCAAGAAAAGTGGAAGAAAAAAAATTCAATTTTTCTCGCAGACGCTTGATATGTCGAGAAAAATTAAAAGTTGTATCTTATTCTCGATTGAAATGAAAACAAAACTGGAGAAATATGAATTAACATGATTTGGTATGATTGATGAAAATAATGGAATTAAAATTACGTTGGTTGTGACGGAAATCCTGGCGAGAGCTTCTAAAATTTGTTTCCAAACGCCGATATCCCGAGCTCGTCTGGGTACAGGTCGTCGATAATGACGTAGAAATTTGGTAGCATCGAGTCTCATCTCAAGGACATTATTAGCAAGAGCAAAGAGTGGAGCGAGTGGAAAAGCAACGACAAATAGTGTAATGAAACCAAACTGTATAACCATTTCAAGATATTCATCGTATAATCCTCGTGGGCCCCAAACGAGGAGTTTCAAATCTCGAATCCATTGGCTGCGTGGTGCGATAGGATCTTTTTGTTTAAGACCGGTATGAATGCGAAAAAGAGCCCACCATTTAAACAAAACAGGCCAAATCATTTCGAGAGCGGTAGTGAGAGCTTGTTTGCCGACCATTATGATTGCCAATTGAATGCAAAGTTCCATCAGACAACCACCGGGCGAACATTCTTCCTGTCTGTAGCCCCAAATCCTATTGTATTTTTTTGGATATCCAACGAATTTGCCCTTGAGAAAAGCGACGTAAAATATAGAAGCGTAATAATTGACGAATTGGAAGAGATAAATTTTCAACGTGAGGCTGTCGTCGAATTCCGCTTGAGTACGTAGCATCTCCAATTCCGTGAGATAAACAGCAACCCAGTCGTAAACATAATTGAGCACGAGAATGCAGACGAGGTTAATTCCGGCGGCGATACTGGGCAATGCGAAAGTTTTGTAACTCGTCGACTCGAAGTCATGACCAAAAAGTTTGTTCGAAGTTATCATTGACATGCGATAGAGCACTACGGCAAATACTGCCGCACATGCGACCATCGCGAGCAAAAGAACCACCGAAAAACTCAGACACGTCGCTGGTACTCGAACTTTCCAAAAACTAACGTGTGGCTCTTTCTCACGAGTTACTGCGTTCGTTCTCTCTTTAATCTTCAATATGTTCTTCGATTTCTCTATCAATGCCAAGTACTGCGGCCTTGGATGTTCCGCCGTTAAATCCCAACTGACTAGTCCCCAATGATAACTTAATTCTTCCGAACGTCGACGCCACAACTCCAAATACAGTACGGACCAAAATGACATGAATATCGCGAACAACGTCGTTCCTCCATTGTCAAACAAATGTGTCGCTCGTGCCATCATACAGGTTTCATTCAAACGCCAATAATCACAATTTCGATCACACTGAGGACACATTATTATATCGTTCGCCCAAGTACTACAAGCGTCTGCAGAAAGAGTATTTGAACTCAAGGTTATCCAACCTGTGAAGCAAAAAAAAAAATATATTTGATTAATTATATGTTTATTAGATTGCCAAAAAATACAGCTTTTCATTCAATAACTTCACATCATTTCTGTACTCATTGGTTTTTATTTCGATTTTTTTTCTTCCGAACAAAGAAAAAGAGTTCATTTTTTATTATGTTTGAATTAAGTTTCTTCTACTCACCATACAAAATGCAAATAATTCCAGCTATACTCGCTGGTATCAACATGTACGTGTAGAATCCGAGCCAAGCAAAATATATAGCGAAATTAACACCAAAATATTCCTGAATAGTATCCAAAGGTTGGAGTTTCAACCATTTACTCGCTGAACCCCATTCTTCGTAGAGTAAAGCTCTTGTGCTTCCGCGTTGCTTATAATTTCCCTGTAATTCATCATCATCATCATTATCAATGACTTTTAAAGCCTGGATTCATATTTGTTATGGCATTGAACTTTGCATTATTGTATTGCAACCACATTTTCTTTGGGATAAATTTTTCTTTTTGTCTTAATATTATTCAGAGTAATAATGGTAACGACGTGCATTAATAATTAAGTAATAATCTACACTACTAACATCGTGCAGTGGATATGCGGCTGAGTAAACACCATCGTTGACCAGACGTTGAATACCAGCCGATTGTCGGTCCAAAATAAAATCCACAATCATCACACGCACGTTCGTAGTAAAAAAATTCTCATTCTCAATGTCAAACCTTTGGGTGAGCAAGTTCGTTTGTGTTTGCGATCAATTACGACTAGCGCAGGTTCTACGAATACGTGGTAAAAGAATTGCAACTCCAAAGAAAGATAATTATTATAACAGAGGACAGTTTTGAGTTTGCTCTACAAATAAATTACCAACCAAATATTTTATTCCGTCACAATTTCAGTTCGGGAAACTCGACAATCATCGCAACAAAATTCAACGAACTTTATGATTTTCTGCACATACCAAATATACAAAGGATTTGGTAACAATTATTCATACATCAAAACGTTTTTAAACATACATTTGAGCGATCATTTTCGATGTGACGTTAAATAATTTGGTTGATTTTTTTTTTTCATTTGTTCTCAATTCCTACATCATTACAGAACTTTTGCTGTTTTTTCGAAATTTATTTGAACTTTCGAAAAAAAAGATATACGATAATCACACGTTTTAGTCTAAACATTCAACGAGAATCGGGAATTTAAAAAAACAAAAAAGGGAATGACATGCAGTCGAAAAAATCAACAAATACATTTCATTTTCTAAACAATTGTTTTGTATACAGTTTTTTAATTATTGTTGAAAATCGAGACTCGTGAAATCTGTAAAATGCCTGAATTTTCACCGATTTTTCTATTACCGCTTAGAATTTTTGATTAAATACAATTTTGGCCGATCGTGTAAATGGAAGAAATCTTTACGATGAAGAGTGCAAATAATGAATGAGAAGAAATTCGATTTTTTAATAACCAACTCACAAGTAATCTTTATCCCTGGAATATTCGGAGGCCAATCTGTATTCCCGTTTGGGAAACTTGACTGGATCCAATTGAACGAAATTGAACAAATTGGCAATCCACGAACGAGCATCGTCGAAAAGATCTTTTGTACTTTCGTCGAGATCTTCGTTTGCGAGAGGCTTTATCGGCATTCTCAGTTTCATTATTTCACAATATCGGCATAGTACTTCCTGGTATTAAAAAAAAAAAAGATCATGAATTTCTCATTATTATGTTGAACTTCAGAATCTGAACGTTTTCAACGTTGCTGAATATTTGGTATAAAAAAGTCACTATTTTCAGATTCAAAAAATCGTTTTGTTATGTCGAAATGGATAACAGAAACACACAAAAATTTGAAAAAATTTGTTTTGTCAGAGTCGAACAAATAAAAATGATCGAAAATAAACTTTTTTTGGCATTTTCATTTGCAATCCTTACTTGGCAAAATTAAATGTAAAAAATGTATGGGAATTTTTTATTATTTACCTGTGGAGCATGAATTTTGATGAAACAAAGATTTCGATTTTGCTCGTATTCGAGCTCCAGTCCTTGGTCCCGCAAATCTTTTTCAAATATATCACGCCGCTCTGCATTATTTAAATTATCATTGTCCATGTATGCAAGAACAAAGTCTATTGTTTTTCCCTTGTCAACTTTTTCCGCTGTCGCATTACCGTCCATTTCAACGGGAACATCTTGCTGTTCTACAGACATCATTGTTTGCATGGCGTCCCAACGGCCTTCTGTTGCAGATTCTGGTTGTTCCGTGAATGAAAAATTCATTTTTTCAAGTCAACTAAGAAAAACAGAATTTTTGTAAGAAAGATTTTTCATAAATCAACAATTTGTAGAGATATGTATCAACAGTGTACAGATGAAACGTTAAATAACTACTAGCCGTGAAGTTAATACATACGATTTTACATCAGACATAAACCTTCATTGACTTACATCAAATATATTCATTGGTTATTTTTTTTATATACTATATTAAGAAAAATATAGTTACACAGTAAAGTCAAGCTTTTGGTGTCATCCGTTCAACACAAATGACTCACAAATGACGTCATGGGGTAACAATTAAAAAAACAAAAATCAAGACACCAAAAATATTTTTTACTGTGAACTTTCCGAGTTTTGAGCTAAATATAGAATGATTACTCACATTATTGCGGAATTTTCGTCGTGTTTACACTCGAAGGACTCGAAGTAACAAAAATGACTAGTTGAAGGTTATACTGGCTAATTCGAATATATCACAGTAGCAAAACGCAATTATTATCAGTAACGATGAAGTTATTATAACAGATTAAATATTCATAGACGATTGGATAAATCATTGCGCTCTAGGGACGGCCACGGGACAAGGAACAAAAAAATTATAGGTTAAATTTCTGTTTTTATGACTTTAATTCCAAAAGAGTTAGCATTGCAACGAGAATTCGCGTAATACTAACATTGCTAATGACTATTCCGACTACTCGCTACTTCGCTACGCTCGCTACTATCAAAGAACTGTAGCATAGCTCGATAATTGCTAATTTGCTATTTTTTCATTCTTCGAGATGAAGGAGAATGCATGTGATACCACGAAGTTCGCCACGATAATTTTTGCCGCCATTTCGTTCGAAGGTTTTTAGAAAAAAAAAATCGTTCAAGAAAGTTAATGTTTTTTTTTAAACATGAAAAGACTCTAAACATGAGTGAATATTACCAAATTGACACAGCTGGCTGGAAAAGTTATAAACAATGATTATAAATAGTGTTTTCGAAGCTCAACTGATATTTAAAACGGTTTTTTTTACTCAAACAAAGTAACCTTCATCCACGATATTTTTTAAATTCGAAATTAAGAGATTTGTATTGTTTGCCGGTAAGGAAACTAACTTTTTTTTATAAAGGCATCTTTTTTTTTCCTATTGTCATCCGGGCGCCCGAGCCGAGTCTCCGTGTTTGGTATTCCAATATTCCAAACTCCGAGCCTGATACCCCAGTTTAGTATTCTGTTTACACCATTTCCTGTCACTTTTCGTCACTGTTTCTCGCAATAATATTGTACGCGACGCCATAATCCTCATAACAAATATTTCAATTATTGTTGCACCACAATTCGATCAGTAAGTTTTAGCAAAAAACATACACTATGCTTAGAATAGCAGTAAAACTTTCAAAGTTTTGATTCATTAAACATATTTCAAGGTTATGTTCCGCGATTAATTGCACCGATTGCACCCGAATTTCATTCTGTTCAGGAATAGAGAAATTTGCTCAGTTCGAAGTGAGAAATATTTAACCAAGTGCAACGTGTGTATAACTTCAATTGTTATAGTTTTTTTCATATGGTCGGCCGAATAAAACAACGTTTTTAACATAATCTCAAATCTTTATACGCGGTGTCGGAGATACAAGTGTAAATGTGGTTATCAATTATTGGTAAAAATAAATTAACGACTGTCGATAAAAAGTCATGTCTCTCAGTATACGAAACAAGATACCGACCGTTGATAAAAACTACTTTCATTCGTTCAAAAGAATCCAGTGCTTATATTCTGTCTCAAGAAAGTTTCAAAAATCGGATTTTGTTTCAGAATGTCAGGTATCGTTCAGTACGTGGTGATTAGGGGCGATTTAACAAAAACTATGCAGTGGCCTGTTGGAGCCATCGTTGCACAGGCTTGTCATGCTTGTACAGCTGTAACACATCTTTTTTATGATGACGAGCACACTCAGGCTTACCTTGCTGACCTTGACAACATGCACAAAGTCGTCCTCGAAGTAAGAAAAGAATAGACAATAAAAAGTGACTACTTGTGACAAGTTTTGTTTGCTAAATTTGCAAATTAATTGACATGATTTCTTAAGGCCCCTAACGAATCTAGTTTACGAGAACTGAACGACATACTCGAAGAGGATAAAGTTGATCACAAACTTTGGATCGAACAACCAGAAAACATTCCTACGTGTTTAGTTGCCAAGCCTTACCCGAAGGGAGATGTACAGAAATATTTCAAAAAGTTCAAACTGTTTAAGAATTAATTAACTCTGTAGTTGATTTGCGTACACAATCAATAATAAAAAGAAAGAAAAAAATGATGAAAAATGTCAAACAAAAAAAGAGAAAAAAATAATAATACGCACACGTTTGACAGAAATCCTTCTCCATGCTCGTCCTCAAAACTCCCAATAAATACACAATCCGAGAAGAATGTTGTGACAAAATTTTCTCGTTTACAAATGTAGAATCAGAGTCTCTGAGAAAGAATAATTGTTCCGTATTCAAACCTGCTAAATTTTGCACTTGAAACGTTTCGTTTCGGCCGGTGTTTATGTTCAGGAAACAGAAAACAGCTGATCTGTGTCTTTTCGAACACCCTGAATATATATTACCAGAAATTCTCGATAAACACAAACCGCGGAGAGCGTGACGTGCGCTGTTGATGTACGGCTTCGACGAACTTTCATGTTGAATGACTTGAATGTTGATCAGTAGTCATGTAGTAACTGTTAAGCCATCAACGCGCGTATCTATCACTGTGCGGAACGCGGTTTTTCTAAGTGTCTGTTAGTGCGAACCAACGAAAACTCGGTGATAATATAGAGCCGTGAGTATCTGTGAAGTTAATTACAGTTTCCCTTGGCTCTCGTGCAAGTGTAATTAAAGAGAGAGAATTGGGGAGATATCATTTTTGAGAGCCCAAAGGAACCATAAAGTAGGGAGAAAAGTAGGGTTAAGTGATGAAACTGGTTTGTAAAACCCCGCATGGATTTACGCAGAAAAATTAAAAATAACAATTACACATTTTCATATTATTATTCATGAACATATAAATAAATTTACAAATGGCATCAACTTAAAATAATCCGAAAAAATGGAAAGATCGTTGAAACAATATCGAGTCGAATTGTCGAAAAGTTTGATTTGTCCAAAGTTACAAAAAAAAAAAGATTGAACGTAGAATCGAAAGGAATATTTATTTCGTGAGTATTTTGAACTGAATAATTTTCGAAGAATTATTAACATGATATACACGAGCTCGGAAGATTTACACGCATAGACGAGAGTACAGCTCAACAATGCTGTCATTTTAATTAAATTTTTTTTTTTTCGTTTTTTTTTCTTGCATTAATATATTAACATGTGTACACCGTTGTACGCTCAACTTACAATTAAATGCGTTGAATATATTTATTCATATGTATTTATTTGTTTATTGTTGTACCAACACGTATAATTCTTAGTTAAATCGTATAAAAAATAACCTGACTGTGAACAATTGGTAAAATGGTATTTTTTTTTACGTTAATTACGTATTAGCTTAACCGAGCAAGAAATAAAACGTTTATAATACAGTAGGTCTTGATGAAATAAATTCGGTATTGCGATTCTGTGACTGAGACGAAGCAGAATCGTTAATATATTATTATTATTATTATTATTATTAACATTATTATAAAAATTATTAGTCTAATTATTGTATAACGCATATAATAAATAAAAACGGTGGCAAATATTGGCATTACATAATTCCTGTTTTGTTTTTTTTTTCTTGAAAATTTAATCGATGAAAAACGATATTGAAATATGACATTTACTAATTCTTTATTTATATATATATATATATATATATATGTAATTAATAATTATATTATATTCTGTACACACATGCACTCTCGCTCGTACACATTTGGGCGTTTGTTACTTGTACTGTAAGTACATTTATTTACAAAACACTTACTGGCAAGACGTGGTATTTCATTTTAATGAATCGCAATTTTTCGACATTCATCCCATCAACAAAATGCTAGTTAAATCCCTGTTATTCTATATTACTATTTCGTGTTGACCATGAATTATTTTTTGTTATTGCCCCTCCTCGTCCAACCATTGTCGCAAAACGTTTTTCTTCGGCTGTAATGATTCAAAAAAATTCACAATAACTTTAGTGTTGTGCTTTCAAAATATTTTAAAAAATACATTCAAAAATTTTGGCAATGTCTGTGTCTCGTGCAAAATGAAAGACTGATGCTTTAATAAAATATATATTTTTGCAATTAAGGTAGCAGTCTCGCTGAAGCATTTTTCTACAGAATTTTCGAAAATTTGAGGATAAATTCAGGCTGCCATTGTAAAACTACGTCCAAAATGTCAGTAAAATTCACTCTGTCGTATTCGAAATATTGGCAATCAAAGATTGCACAGTTTAACACGCGTTTTTTTTTTTTTTTTTTTTTTAATAAGAAGTTAGAAAAATACACATTGCACGGAATAAATCCAAAGTTTTTCTATGGATTTTTTCCTGATTTTCACGATTACGGAAGAAGACGTGACAAAGTTTGTATTCGTCAATTTTTTACCGTAACTTTGTCGAGACTGCTACGTTAAAAATCATTTCTTTTTTTGTAGCTCCGTCCAAATAATAATTTAAAAATATAATAAAAATCAATGATTAATTCAGCCACTATTTATTGTTAGTATTAATGGGATTTAATGGATTCGTGCATCTTTTCATTACCCAAAGAGTCATGCCTTATTATAAAACTGCAGAATTTGAAGTGAACCGAATGTATGGAGTTCGATTTAAATGACGTTTGTCTCGTTCCAACGCAAGAGGGTTGGTTGGTTTCGTAAATTTTTTTTCTGCATTGTTCGATTATCAATTCCTTCATTTTTTAAACATTAAATATTTTATTTTTTCCAAAATTGATATAATGCAATGTTTTTTTTTTCTAAATTCAACGAAATTCACTTTCTTTTTTTAACAAGTTTTACATCATTTTTTTGACTCCAACACGATAGTTCGTCAAGAATTTCACATCTTCGTAACTCAAATTAGAAAAAATAATAATCATAAGAAAGTAAGTAGGAAAAAAATCGAAGCGAATAGGGACCCTCGTGGGGGTTTTCAAATTACCGGATAAGTGAGTTAGTTTGGTAGTTGTAGACGATCGTGTTGATAGAATCGTCGAGGCGTTGAATGTTACGATTTTCGAGGAAGGGGCAGTTTATGGGTATTTGTGTTATTATTTTTCGGCAAGATTTCCGCTGGGATCCGTGTAATCGTCGTATTCATCTTCGGACTCTTCGTATTCGGCCTCCGCAGGTTTGGAGCCTTCGTTCACAGGTGGTGGCGAACTCGGCATTTCCTGTTGAATAGGCGGACGCAAAAATTGGGAAAAAGCCCAGTAAATTACAAGGAAATTACCGCAGGCCAATTAGTTACCGTTGAAAATGTTTAATTCCGTATTAATTCGTTAATGTTAACCCACTACTACCGATTAATTGCGTTAAAGTAAAAAAAAAAAGGAAAAACCGCTTCCAAACGATCGTAATTGTTTTTTTCAAATACCTGAGGTGCCCTCCAACCGCATCCGGCAAGCGGAAGTCCATCAGCGCCAAGTGGACAGGGTGCATCGAGCCCGGGAACCCCCTGATCACCTTTGTCACCTTTATCACCTCGCCTTCCTCGTTTTCCCACTTCTCCCTACAATAAATGAGTATATTTTTTTCACCAGGAGAACCAAAGAACATAAAATGTCATGGCGGCTATTTCACGCAAATAATCGCGATTTAACGCTGCGTGCAAAAAGGCCAAGCAAATGAGAATTGACGAAACAAGAAATATAAGAAAAAAAAAAGAAACAAATAATAACTAAATTAACAAAAGAAATAAATAAAACACCAATGAAAATTTGTGCATTTCTCTGAACTATTGCCATGAATTTTTTTGATGCATGGGTATCGAAACATAATTCCCAGGTTTATTATAATTATAAGTTTGAAAATTGCGATACGTGTGTGGGTTTGTGTATGTGTGTGATCCTGTTCGCTTGTGATTAAATGGTGAGGAAGGACGCCGGCAATGTGTTCAGTGCTTTCGTCTCGTCGCGAGGCATGATCGTATTGTCTTTACAATCGTATTTTCATTATTTATTTGATTTATTTATTTAATGCTATCATATCAATGGGATTATCACTGATCCGAATCAATTGAGAAGGAAAAAAGTCATTATCATTCGCATACGTACCTAATTATCTCGATTTGGGTCTTTTCGGATAAATTTTTTTTATGTATACCGTTTCGATAATGCGTTCGAATAAACCTCGTTTTTTTTAGCATCAACGAGTTTAATTTAGTTTAAATCGATTTTACTGTATTATAACCGATCTTTTAAAATCCTTGTATTGTAATATAAAAAAAGAAAACGAATTTTATAATAAATAATAGTCCTATTTTTATGAACTCATAGTGACAGCATTGAAATAATAATTATAGTAATAATAATAATAATAATAATAATAATAATATAATAATAATTATAACGTGAAACAACACAATTGCTCTAAAAGGGAAACACTCTTGTAGTGATACTCACAGGATTTCCGGTACTGCCCGTCTCACCACGTGGGCCCTGTAATTCGATCACATTGCAAGAAAAACTTTGATTACTTTGTTGATGTCGAGCGTCTAGAGTCTCTTTCAAAATTTAGATTCGTTGAAATTTAATGACACTTCAATCAATCAATAAGTCAAAACGTTAGTTCATTACACCAAAGTTTTACAATGATGTTTTTTTTTTCTACCAAATTTCGAATATTGTTATTAAAAAATTCGATTTTTAATTGCAATGACTAGTCAATAGCATATGATTATTGTGTTAATCCATTGGGTTGTTTACTTGTTGTGACGAAAAGAAATGAGGTTAGTAAAGTTTAATTCCATGATTGATTTGAAAACAAGACTCGTTTTTTTTTTTTTTTTTTTTTTTTTTTTTTTAATTTGCGCTCTTTATATTGGAAATCTAACTGAATCTAATTTTTGATTGCGACTATGTACAACATCCTTAAGAGACTTTTCTTCGAGTATGTAAGACAGTACCTCCGCGCCAGGAATCCCATCGGTACCCTGAAGATAAAGCGAAAGAGAGTGTTTTCGTTTGTTCTTTAATCAACTGTTTTTTTTATTTCTTTTGGCGCTCGTAAATAAATAATTTCTATATATAAATATTCGGACCCTTCGATCAGGTTGAATTTAGCGAAAGATATTGGAATTAAGATTGGGGTGGAGTATTACGAGACGTTGGAATCGGAAAAGTCGAATAAAACTCACGGGTAATCCGGGCTCTCCCGTCTCTCCTTTCATTCCCGGTTCTCCCTGCGCGCCCTGAAATTATACGGGGAATTCGATCAAGTTTTTTTTTTTTGCTGCTTTTCTTCAGCTTATTTTTGCTCTAATATCTTCAAATCGATTTAACGAACGTTCGTACGAACGATGTTGCTCACCTTCATGCCGTCTAATCCCGCATTTCCCTGAAAGGGAGAGGAAACTACGTAAACTCGATTCAAGAACGCATTAAGGGTATTTTTTATTATTATTTTTTTTTTTTTTAATGTAAAAGAGCTTGGTAGCGATCGACCCAACGACCGACGAGCGCACTATGCACAGCCTCTATGCTCTCACGTGTACTCTTTGGCACTTTGTGTACATATATGAAGTTAATAAAACATATTTAGAAGTTATTGGAAATGGACCAAATCCAATGTGATTTAAAATTAAAGAAATTTTCATTTGAACATTCGGGAAGGCTGGATTGATAAATTATGAGGAATCTTTCATCATTTGTACCTCCGATGCACTGATCCTGAAATATTAATGTCTCAACCCTTTGAGTCATATACATTTTTCCTTAGACCTCTTAAAAATTTAATACTCCGGAATTTTTAGGCTCGCTAATTACGAATTCAAAATCAAAGTTAATTATTATTTTTAACCATTGTTTGTTTATTTTTTAAACAAAAACCACAATACGAAATATTGTAAAAAAAAAAGATTTTTAATTCTTTGAAGTGCATTGAGTTTGCGGAAAAATTGGCAATCTAATGTTAATAATTATTTAGGAGTTATTAAATTTTTCATTAAAATGTACGAAGTTTGAGTATTTTTTTATAAATAGGATTTGTGCATTGAAAAATAATGGCTGCTCGTATATTTTTTTATATATTCATTAATGCCTGCGGAGCATTCAGAACAAAAAAACCCAAAAAAGTGCAGAAAATAATCGTTGCGACAACTTAACTTCGACCGTAGCTCAAAGAGATGAGCCAGAGGCAATTCTGCTAAAACGATCAATGTTACATCGAAGAGAAAAATGCCTGGCAAAATATCTCTCGAGAATTGAGTGGTCATTTTGAAAGAATAAAAATAAAATGATTTGAAAATGAATATTTTGGAATATTCAAGTGATTCAAAAATTGGATTTGGTCCAAGGCTCCAAGAAATGTCTATGGATCGAGGCTTCAAGGTCTGTGGAGTACGAAGGGATAACCGGGGCCAGACAAATGATTAGGAACAGGCGACAAAATTCATATTGAACGCATTCTCGAACGTTGCAAGTAATATCATTTAAAAAAATAATAACAATGAAAATTAAAAAAAAAAAAAAAACAAAATTAAAATATAAGGTCAGCGCGGTCAAAATGCTTCGGATCAGTGACAGTAAACAAGTCAAAAGAGAAACTAATAAAATTGGTCCTGACAATAATAAATAGTGAAACATAAGATAACATAGAAAATGAGAAAATAATATACAGACGAACAGAACTTTTTATGCTTTCGTGTGTTTCTTCATCGAGCCAGTAAAAAAAAAAAAAAAATGAAGCTCATGTTTCTTCACAACGAGTCTATAATTTCATCGTTATCCTCATTTTTCATCTCCAGTGTGAAAAAATAGAAAAAAGAAAATAGCAGGAGCTGACAGCAAAAGTGGAGAAAATGTAGATTGTGTTTCGTTCGATTACCAAACTAATGCGACGAGATCGAAACGTGGCAGAGATCAAAGTGATACAAAAATTATTCAATCAAGTCTGAAAAAACCTGAACGAATTTCTTTTCTATCTGTGAGCTTTGTAATGTTTTATAAACAAATAATAAAACTGGGCAGTGAAGAATTCTAATATTTTTCATTACTCGTGTCTCCCCCAAAAAAAAAAAAAAATGTCAAAAAAATCGTAATAAATCGATGATTTTCAATCATAATTCAATAATATTTGCACATCTTTGATTAAAATGTTGAAAAGTATCAAAATGCACTTTAGGATGCTTTTATCGCAGGAAATGGAGAGATGGTAGTATATAAGCACAAAGGGCAACAGGCACACATGCACATTCTGTTTATTAATCAGGACATAATGAAACAGTATTTTTTCTTTTCATTTTTTTTTTTCGTTAGTAATTTCGTATGTCATGGATATTTATCATCGCTAGTTTTCTTTCTCGCACACACACACACACACACACGCACATTCTCTTTTTTTTCTCTCTCTCTCTCTCTCTCTTTCGCTCGCTTCGTCACACGATATTACGCCCGCTTCATTAACAAATATATTAATTATTCTTAAAATAATTCCGAGTAACCAGCCGCGTTGTGGACTAGCGTCGCTCGACGGGTGTTTCCTTAATTAATTTTGTTTTTCTTCTCATCACTGTTCCTTCAATTAACTTCTTCCTTTGTTTTTTTTTTTTTTTTTTCGTTCTCATTTTTTCTTTGATTCGTCATCTTACATTGAAGATTAAGCCTACGTAGAGATAATGCAGTTTTATAACATTACGTTAATTTCTGTATGTTACAAATTTTGAGCGCAGGCTTCTGTGTGTGTGGTTTGTATATATGTGAATGTGGATGTGTATGACATACGAAGACATCCGGTCTCGAGGCTATTATTGTTTTTCTTTCTTCTCTTTTCTTTTTCGAAACATCGATTTACATGATTTTACAAAGGTTGTCACGTAATTTTTGTCCGACCCTGCGCCCCGCTTCACCCTCTCACACCATGCTATCGTATATTTATATTTATATGCATAATTATATTTATCTTTATATTTATATTTATAATTATATTTATATTCATATTTATATATTTATATATATATGTATATATATATTTACGTTTATATATATTCATATATATATATATAGAGAGAGAAAAAAAAAACTAACGTAATTGCAATTACAGTCGGGCAAAGCTAAGACTAATTGCCATCGCGTATAACACGAGTATCTGAGAAATCTTTATTCTCCTTCTTTATCTTTTTCATTTAATTTTCTTTGTATTTTTTCGTACTTAATTATAACTAATCAGCCGAGATCTGAGAAATCCCTGATTGGCACACGCGAGTCTCAAAAATTTTGAGGCTTTTGTACGCACTAGTCAAACGAGCCGTTAACTTTCGTTTCAACTCACATCATTGTTTAGTTGAAGTTCGAAATATTGTATTTTTATCAAATATGATTCATTAGTTCGATTTGGAAGCTTTGTTCAAAATTGAAAAACATAAATACCATTTTTTATTTCAATTAGTATTAAAATTAATGGATAAATGTTTTAAGAAAACGTTAGGCAATACGATTTTTTAAATTATATAATAAATAATCTTAATTTATAAATAAACACAACGAACTAAGTTTTAAAAAGTCTATAAAATATTCGCTTTACTCGGACATTGTAAAAACTCTCAGCTGTCAAATGTGGCTGTAGAAAAAAAAAATCGATGGCAAATAACCATCAAATTGCTGCACGTAATTGCGAACTATTTCGCCTTAAAATTAAGTCAGATTTGAAAAAAGTTTTTTTTAGAACCTAAATCTTCGGAAATAAGGCACCAGCTGAGTTTATTTTTATTTTTATAAATCTTAAAAAAATCTAGACTAAAGGCATGAAATCGATAAAAAGATAAATCGTTTATGAGATTTTTGAGAAAAATACGTCCAGTTTCGTAGTGATTTCATAATAAAGCAAAATCGATTCTACAAACACTCGCCATCAGGAGCTCCACTGTCGATTTTTCGTCAATTCACTTTTGCGTGCACGGCGAAAGGAATACTAGATGTTGAAAGAAGTATGAAATTTTGTTCTAACTTATAAAAATATTTGTGAAAATTTGTAACACACTTTCAAAAATTGTTACATTAAGGACACACTAATAAAAAATGCATGAAAATAAATATAAACGTAAAAATAACGAGTCGAAGATCGGCAATGGAGTCGGTTCGAAGAAAAAATGATAGAAATGACGGACCGAGCGCTCGTTTGACTAGTGGGTGATTCGTAAATGGTAAATCAGTGAATCAATGATTTTGATCATCGTATTTTTTTGCCTGGACGCACCTGTGCCACCCGTCGGCTACAAAATGTACGATTTGGAATATTCCTCGCCACTGGGACGGTTTAGTTTCGTTATTTCTGCTCCTATATTATTTTCGGCCTCGTTTTCATACATCGATTATTGGCGCGCTCGTTTTTCGTCTAAGTCGTAATAACGATAAGAAGCGATGGTTAGGCCATATCTTGGAGATTCGAAGAGCATATTACTTTGGCCCAGAGGATTAGTCCTTTTCCCCGTGGCCTGGCAACGAGCCATTGTGGGGGTTAAGGGGACGGGTCTCTTCTTCTCCTCGCTCTCTCTCGCTCTCTCTTTCTCTCTTTCTCTTTCATAGGTAGCAAAAGCCACAACGGCAGAAGTTGTCTCGTTAAATTAACGTTTTCGCGTACGTTAGAGGTGCTCTCCTGTATACAACATTGGTTCGCTCTCTCTCTCTCACACTTTCATTCGATGTGATAGGGGGGTGAATTTTTCTCGTAAACCAAGAGGGTACGAGGAGTTCTCTAACGGTAGAAAACTCTCGTACTGAATCTCCTCCGTTATCCAGTATATATTTCTACCATGTTTTTTTTTTCTCCCAACGTTCTCTCGAGTTTTCTCGTCGCGTTTTTCCCAACGGCAAAACTTGCCAGCCCACGAAGCTTATCTATACAGTGGATAGCGTTCGCATATTATTATGTACAAATCAGAAAATTGTCGGGCTATTTTTTTCTCTCCTCCTCTTCCTCCTGTCCGAAGAAATTCGCACTTTTCTTTATACGGATTGACTCTTTTTTTTCTTCTGCCTTACTCTCGTTTCAACGCAATTATAGTAGCATTTAATTTATATATGTATATCAATAGATACATACAAATACACACAAATGTGCATATATATACATATATATATATATTTGTGTGTGTGTATGTGTATATAACCGGAAGAGCTCGGAGAGTCCATCGGGAGAGACGCGACAAAAAAAAAAAAATATAATAATCCAGACAATATATGGATTTCATTGTTGGTGTTCAGAGAGTTTCTCGCCCTCTCATTTATTCGTAGAGGCGGCGTGAACTAACGAGCTTTAGAGTGTTCTTTTTTTTCTCCTTTTTCGTTTCGTGCAATCTTCGCAGGGGTTTATGCTTTTTTGTCACATATTTTTATCGTGTTTGATTTATCATCATTCGATTTTCCGTCGTTCGGTGTTTTTTATTTGATTTTGTTTATTTGTTTTTGTTTTTGTTTTTTTTTTTCGTTTTTATTTTCCGGCTACCGTGTCATCGAGAATCCCCCAGATGATTTTTCGAACTCGATCGGTTATTGTCGGGTTATCTCTTTGCTGTACCTATCTCTCCCCCCGTGTTAGTTGTTAGTCGGATCACCACGGGCCAACCTGTATGTGTGTTTTTTTTTTTGGTTCAATTCCAGCATCAATATCAGTCGATTACTATTATTATTTTAATTATTATCATTATTATCATTATTATTATTGTTGCTGTTATTATCATTATTATTATGATTATTATTATCGTCATGTGAATTGTGCTTGATGATATGAGAAGTGATACGCTATTTATTATCTCGAAAATTTTTGCTCGCGTTACGGCCGTTCGAACTTTAACCACATTTTATAGCTTTTTAGATTAATTTTCGAAAATTGAGTCACTGAAACAATTCATCAGGGAATATTGTTATTTCATAATTCGTAATCGAAATTGCTGCAGAGGTCTTTTGTTCGTAAAGAAAAATAAAAAATAATTGAAAATATGGTTTAAGTATGCAGAAAATTATTTATTCCTCGGAGAAATTATTCCAGGCGAATTGGTTTTTTCAGGATATGCAAATTATAGAAAACGAAAAATTAATGAAAAAACGTTGCAGAGATCTCAATCTCGAATTCATTCGAGGGATTAAGATTTATCAAAAGTTTGGTGAGTTCTTGAAATTGTAACATTGGAAATATTGTTATTACTCTCTTTTTTTCTTTTTTTTTTTTTTTTTTTTAGATTCAGTCTCGCTGGAACGGTTTTTTACACTTTTTAAATTTTGAGGAAGCACTCAGGCCATTATTATGAAACGACGTATGAAGTTTTCGGAAGGATTCACCGTCGCGTATTCGGAATATTCGCAATCAAAAATTGTACTGTTTTATACGCGTTCTTATGGGAAGCAGTAGAAAAATTCACATTTCGTGAAATTATTGTGAAACTTTTCTACCGATTTTATTTTTTATTTTTTTCTCTATTACAGAGGAACAACGTGACAAATTTTTTTCCGAAAAAATCGAGAATTTTTGTCATTTAGATTCGGTGATCCAGCGATATAAATTATAAGCTCTCTGTATCGAATATGAGGAAGACGTTTATCTCTTAAACTGCAAAATTTTATTTTAAACATTTTTCCCGAAAATAATATGTTTTTACATTTTTATGAGTTTACTTTTGAACGTAACTGTGACGAGACTACTGCGTTGATGAACGTATTTGGAAAAATAATAAAATAGAAGTGAAAGATTATGGAAAAACATTAAATTTATTGGAGATTCTATTGCTCTTTTTTTTGTTTATTATTTTTTATTTCATTTTGAGGTGAATTTTCGAACGGCCGTATTAATGTGTTTTTTTTTTGTTTTTTTTTTTCGTCTAGTGGCTCGATATCCGTTTTCGTTAATGGGATCTCATGACGATCGTTCGTTTGAAATAAGATACGTGTGTATACAGAGACCCGAGTGTATGATAAAAACGAACATATAACGAGAGTGAACGAATACGAGTGACAACATCGTTAGCACGAGGGTTCGACAATTGATTGATGAAGGCATTTAGTGGATCGCTGTTTTCGTTTCTTTTTATTTTTTTTTAGGAGCGAGATGCCCAATTTCTTACCATCGCGCCAGGTTTACCGGCGTCCCCGGGTTTCCCGGACTCGCCTCTGAGTCCCATGGGCCCCTAAAAATAGATGAAAGAAAAAAAGAAAAATAATAGAGACTTGGTTTACCCAAGGATCGAGGAAACGTTGCGATCGAGAGGCGATTGATCGATTCATTCATTTATTAGCTCGCTGGTTGACCTTAAGGCCTACATCGAGCGTATCAACGAAACTGACAACTTACCGGCAATCCCATTGGGCCTGGATCTCCTTTCGAACCTTTCTCACCCTAAATGTGACAGAAAAAAAATATAAGTTTGAAATATGATGCTTTATTAACTGTGGACATGAAAAACTGACTTTCTCGGTTACTTACGGGATCTCCTTTCGTACCATCGTGTCCCCTGTCTCCTTTGATTCCAGGGGGACCCTGAAGACCTGGAATACCGGATGGACCTGGAGGCCCGGGAGGTCCCATTATCTAGAAATAAAAATCAAAGAATAAACTTAAGAAACGTGTTTAATTAACATATTTTACATAAACGTGTACAAAATCGATTAAACGACCATTTCAAAGAAGTTTTTTTTTTCTGACAGCATATGGACTACTTGTAAAAATATCCAGACTGCAAAAATTCTAGTCAGAGATATTGAGATCATAATAATGTGATTGTTGCATTTTTGTTTGTTTGCTTTTTTTTTTTTTTTTTTTTTACAGTTTGTGTCATTTTGATAAATGTTTACTCACCACTTCTCCTGCATTCACTTCGAACGTGCCATCACCCTGAAATCCATAGAGAATTAATAATCCATTCGTAAATTTCCTCGACTTTTTCTCTCTCATCGCATTAAACTTTAAAAGCACAAAAATACACTCACTTGTCTTCGTCGTAACTTTTTGTACTTCTGCTCGGCGGAGATCCGGGAAATGGAACAAGAAGAGATAAAAAAAAAAAAAAAATCGTGAGAACACACATTTCGATCAAATTTATTACGACAGTTTTTGCGCTTAAAGTCATATTTAAAATCGTGTCTCCAATAATTTGTACGATATTCAATTTAAACAATCGCAATACTGTGCAAGTCTTAGTGAAATTAATCGACCAATTATTTATTTACACTAAGGGCTTTCAGTAGAGCATAAAATCGTTGGGTGCTTATGGTGAATATTTTTGCAATAACAATGACGAGAAATTGATGGAAACGATATTGCCAATTTCTCAGGGATTCCAATTTTGCATTTTTTAATATAAAATTGATGTTAAAATTCAATTTGTAACCTGACAGCAAAACAAAAAAAATCTAGAGATCCAAACGCCTTCATGAAAGTTGCATTTTCCAAAAAATATTTTTAACGTTGAAAACGAGGAAAAATTTGTAAAAATAAATCCATCTGTGTGTCATTTTCTGATTTTTCAAAAGCCCTGAAACCCTCGTCATGCATTAGCTAGTGACATATGTGTTCAAAAATTTACGTTTTTTTTTCCATTTCCAGTCGAGTTACGATTATTTTACTACACGGACAGAATTTACTTTACACTCAAAATAAAAAGCTGTTCCCTGTTTCTATTGCTATATATCAGCCTTTTTGCAATTTTCATTTTCATTTGTATTTGAACGACACACATGGTTGCAATTGTTTGGAGGTGTTTCCGTATTCACATGTTTTCACTCCCTTGCACTCTATCAGAAGGACTCAAATTTTTTCAATGCGTTGTTCTACATTTGTTTGTTACGTACCATGAGGCAATAAATTAATTTTTTTCACTTTTGAATACTTAGCAAAAACACGCGATATTTTTTGATCTCACTGTTGAAAACTCTCAAAATATCGATCGATATTTAAATTATGGGCAATATACATTATTTTATTTTATTTTATATGGCAATGATAGACGGCTTCAAGGATTCTTACCGATTCTCCTTTTTCTCCTTTTTCTCCCTTCATGCCGGGTGAGCCCTAAACGATCGGAAACAAAAAACAAGAAAGGAGTAATCAATGTAAATGTATATATATCTATATGTATTTATATATATAAAGGTACTGATTGAATTAAGTAAAATCTCGAGCAAATGCAATGCTCGTACACAATGGTTTTATATAAAGGATCCTATTATACGTACCGGAGGACCTGGTAAGCCAGGAGGGCCCATGAGACCGGGAGGTCCAATATCCCCGTATTCGCCTTTCTCTCCTTTCGGTCCAGAGATACCCTGTGTTACGACAACCAATCGATGAGTGTAGTGAATTGAAAAAATAAAGATAAAAACAACATTCCAAACTAAAAGGACTTATTTTCGCCAATAATAAAAAAAAAAAAAAAAAAAAAACCATTGAATCACTGTCACAGTACGTGAAAACAATCAAATCTTTTGTTTTATTTTTATCTCTGTATATATCGAAGCATACCGAAAAAAAGCTTAATTGCTTGTACGTTTTTGTCTACTCATAAATCGAGAATTACTGAACGAATTTCAATGAAACTTTCACGGCATAAAAGCTTAGACTCTGTAACAGGATTGAGGATGCAATATTTATTGATAAATTGTTTATCAAGTAGCGGTGAAAAATGTATAGATATGAAAAATGGAAAAAAAAAATATTTGAATTTTAAAAATTTGATGGGAAAAATGTTAGTTATTTTTATGCTGAAATGTTGAAAAAAAATGAATTTCTCTTTGAGCAACGAAAAAAATACTGGAGTGTTATTTGTTGCAATATTCGAAATTGTTTAAAAATGACAACACTTCGAAAAACGATACACTTCCGACCTCCGAAACCTATTTGTTGACCGGGTTTACAAAAACCTAAAATCCTTCGAATTCCGATTGGTAATAATTGACTGCCCTCGGGCAAACGAAGAGATAGTAATCGACGTTTCGAAGAGGATTTCAATCGAGAACGAACAAGCTTTTACTGCTATTGCATTTTATTTTACCATTGGTAAAATTATTTCAGTCACGAAACTCGATTGTAAACGCGTGATCAAAACTGATAAGCAAAACAGTGAAAAAAAAAGTAACGATTAAAAATAATAATAATAATGATACAATCTATTGAAAAAGAACTGGCGATTTCAAAATATCGGAGAATTAATGATAAGTGAATGAGATAAAAATAGAAACAATGAAATAATTGGACTTACAGGTAATCCTGGAGGTCCTTGGATACCGGGCTCACCATTAAGCCCGTCAAGACCGGGTTTTCCTTGAAGTCCAATATCTCCTTTGGGTCCTATAAAAATAAAAGGTTCGCGGAGTAAATAAAAGTTCAGTAGGCAAGGATTTATTGTTAATCCTAGAGCGATCGAAACATCGAGCTCTCTTTGTTTCTCTTTTCTCGTTGGTGCTCAAAAATATGGCACTTCGAAGCCTGTATGGAAACGAAAATCAAAGGAACGAAAGAAAAAAAAATTGAAAAAAAAAAAAAAAAAAAAAAACAGAATTAATAAATAAGTGATAAAGATGAAGAATCTCGGAAACGAGTTTTTGTCATAATAAAAAAAAGTAAATACATATATTTGTTAAGCCAAAATATTTTTGCACATTTTTCATCATTATCTTCTGCTGCAAACTGTCCTTATGGGGTTTTGTAATTTGGTTTTTCGTTCGAAAAATCTTGACTAGGCGAGGAGAAACTATCGAAGGTTTTGTTTCGGTTTTTTTTGTTGTTGATTGATTTTTCGATTGTTTTTTGTTTTGTTTTAAACTACCTGGTAGACTCGCCTCGCCATTCACGCCTTTTTCGCCCTTCGGACCTTGCTCACCGGGTTCACCTTTTGGACCCGGATACCCGGGGAGACCTCTCGCGACAGCCGCTCCGGAAACTCCCTTGAAACCCTACAACGACACTGCAGGGTCAGATCCAACAAGGTCCTCCGTTTGTCTCTTGAAAATTCAGCTTTTGGAAATTTCTCTCTCCCTTTTACCCTCTACTTTTTTTTTCTTTGACAGGAAAAAAGAGAGTGAGAGCGAGAGAGAAAAGGGACGGGAAAAGAGCTCGGACAAGGAGACAGTGGTGAATTGGCAGTGGGAGAAAAGTAATTGAAACGGCAATGAGAGACGGAGAGAAGGAACGAGAGCAAGGAAAAAAAGAAAGTGAAAGAATACAAATAGAATGAAGGGACGAACGAGATTGAGAAGATAGGATTAAAGGCGATTACGGACGCTTACAATCGAAGGACGGATTATTCTGATAAGGGACCTGATAAAGGATCAACGATAGGAAAAAAAAACCAAATAAAAAAGACATTAAAAAACAAGACGGATAATTAACTACTGAGAAAATTGGGGTGACTAAAACACTTCACTTTTTTTTTATGCCGTTACTTCCTCGAATACTCGTGCACTATTTTAACAAATATTTAAATCTCAACCCTTTGAGCCATACAATTTTTTCTTACGTTCATTTGACTGAAAATCAAATGAATTCATTGATTAAGAATCTGAACTTGAAATTTGAAAATCCAAAATTAATCGTTTCTTTATTTTCTTAAACAAAAACCACTGTGGCGAAAAATTTGAGATAATTCTATTGAGTTCTTTGGAGTGTATTCAGTTTATTAAAAATAAATCAATTCTGATGCTCATTAAATTTAGAGGAAAATCTTTTTTTTTTTCTTTACGAAAAATACTGATGATATTTTTTTCTTATTAATGAATATACCAGGGACCATGCGTGACTGAAAACACCGATGTTTGTTGTTTAAATAGTGGTTCAATCATTAAACAACGACAGAAGAAAAAAAAATACTCGGAACAATATAGTCCGTCCATGGCTCGAAGGGTTTGTTTGTCTTTTTTATGCAAACATTGAATTATTCAATATCAATATGAAAAAATTAATATTCAGATTTGGGACACGACAGTTGATTGTGAAATTTTTACTTGAACACCAAATGGTAATTGAAACTTTAGGCTAAACTTTGAATTTTATTAATATTTTTTTGAAAAGTGAGTGGAAACCCTTTTAGGGCAATGTTGTTACTGAGAGAGGGATGGATACTTACACGCGCTGAGTAGCAAGTTGCCGGCTGGCGATTGTTGCGAGCTTGCTGGGAGCCTCAAGCCGCGAGTAGTAGAAGTGGTAGTAGTATTACATTTTTAAATTAGTGAATTAGTTGGATTTTTTAAGACCAGCAAACACACAGAGAAAAATTATTCGGGATGTTAACTCGCTACATAAACACACATTAGTTACAAGCTAATTACTCCGGTACTCCAATTATTAATTAAATAATAATTAAACAACATAAAAAACAACACACAGAGATAATAAAAAGTAAAAACATTGAAAGGCCATAAGCTAAAACAAAATACAGCTACGAACTACCACCAAAAGCTACCCAGACGTTGTAACCTTTAAAATAAAAATAAGTCTTTTTTAAATGCTGAAAATAATTTGGCGCAGCTATTTTGTTATGAAATGTGAGACAACGAAGATGGCAGATCTTTAACAAATCCTCTTCTTGTACTGACGCTAATTCATCTGCGCCATTTTTCTTTCAATAGTTCTTTCAATCTCCATTTTTCGAGTACTTACGACATTTGTTATTTGCAGATTAGCAATTTTTTATTTGTTCCAGGCCTTTGTTACTCTCAGCGTTTTAGTCTCGTGTTATTTCAGCAGTTCTCGACGATCACCTTTTTTTTCCTTACTGTTAATGTACATTATCAACCGTCGTGACGCTTCCACAATTGTTTTAGCTTCGCTGGTTTACATTTAAAAAAAAAAAAGGATAAAAGCAGTACGTAAAAAAGTGTGACGAACGATATCGGAGACACCGTACAGCGAAGTGCCTTTCGAAGCAACGAAATAAGTCGAGGTAAAAACATTCTTTTTTTTTTTTTTCAATCTCATCACATTCTCTCGATTCAGAATGTGTATGAACTAATTATTTCCAGGAACATTTCCTTTCAGATCTTCAAAAGATTCCATGTTTTTAACCTGATTATGACTCATTACCGAGAATGATTTTTATCATTTTTTTTTTATTTTTTATTTTTTTTTTTCATTCTCGTGTAAATTTCCTGTTCAGCAGCTTTTCCTTCATCGAAAAATAATGCTGCAGTTCTTTTGATTACGAAGAATAATAAATTATGAGTCGATTTTGCAATTTTTTTTCGAGCTTATTAACAGTTTGAGCAAAAATAAATTAGATTTTACGAGAAATAAAGAAAATAGCATTAAAAACCCAATTTATAGAAACCATTGCGTTAATTTTCTCGAAACAAAAAGCAAAGTGCGACTTTGTTGTTGTTTTAGCCCCATAAATAATGCATCGTGTGTCTTCAACATCACGAATGCGCGATGAACCTTTTTTTTTTATCGATTTTTCATTCCCAATGCCTTTGTGTTCTGAATGATATACACTCGATATGTATGTGCGAAAGTTCATGTCCTTGTGGTACTCATGCAACGTTCAGTGACCTTGAGAGCCTCAGCGAAGGTCAAGGCGAGAAAAAAGACGATTTTGATGATGATAACGATAAAAATAGCGATAATAATGGTAACGAAGCTCGGCAGCATCGGTCATCAGGCTCTCGTTGTTCTCGACGATTTTTTGGACGCATAGCATTCGTCAAAGGTTCAAGGTCATGCGACATGCACTTGACATGCGTTTTCGCATACCAGGCATCAATGAAAACAACACAAAATTAATAAGGAAACACACAGGAATTGAATAGGATGAAATACTCTTTAGCAGGTTCAAGATTTGAAGGTCAAGGTCATCGGTAAAAATTTCATGAGGTAATAACCGAGGGTTATTGGACGGACAAGTTACGAAGGTTCATCGACCTTGCCCCTTAAGGATATTAGCCGAATGCGGGAGATTTGGCTGGAAATTCGTGGTCGATGGTCAATCGGAGGACCTCGTTGAAGCTTACCCTCTTCCCGTGTTTTCCCCGGGCACCCTTGTCACCGGGCGGTCCGGGTGGTCCCGTAGGACCTGGATCGCCTTTATCACCCTGGCGCCCTAAAGTACCACACGTATCATAAATAATAATTGTCCCCATAACTAATCCAAGATTCCTCATTAAATAATAATTTTATAAATAATGGATCATTGAAAACAAAAATAATTTTGTTTTTTTTAATAAATCAAAATATTAAATTAATAAAACGATAATTTGAATAAATATAATACGATTAATTACACGGTTATCGAAATTAATAAAAATTCGTTCGGTACATTGTTGTGTATTTCGCACAAATCAATATCCAAAGACTGCAATTAACCTGCTGTAAAATTACAAAATTTATTATAAGAGATGGAAAGGACGAATATTATCAGAACATTAAAAAAAAAAAAAAAAATACATTAAATTGAGAGATATTAATTGTTCTGCTAAAATTTAGAGTGGTGTTTGGTGAATCCTGCTTTCAATGCATTGTAAAGTGGAATAATTGACTTCATCAATAAAGTATGAATGCATCTAGTTTGCAAATTGGAGATAAATTGTAAACACAGAAAATTCGTCTGCATATTTCCGATATTTATTACCTTCTCGACCCTGCTATGAAAATCTAACGCCTGCTGATAATTTTGAAAAATATTGTAACATATAGATACGAAATTGTAAGCGTACCTGCCGATAAATTAAAAATCGCTATTCTCACTGATCCTGTTCAGAGCGAGTGTTTTTTTTTATGGTGCACGGTGATAACCTACGACTATTGTATCCAAACTCCAGTTTCATATTCGGTTCAAATTATTTTTTTAATGGTCCGTATGAATGTTCTATACTTCTCAAACAAAACGTGAGACTCGAGAATAATTCGCTGAACACATTGTGAGGGAAATTTTGCCTGTTGCACGAACCGTACGTGTTTTGTTTCATCAATTAATTCGCGGCAGGTCATTAGCTTTTTTTTACTGGTTTATTTTTCTGCAAAGTTCGTTGTATATTCCATTTTTTTTGTATAAATGTTACGAAGTATTAAAAGATTGTTATTTTATAAAACAATTGGAAACCTGAATAAAAATCACCCTGTAATAGCTCTGCCTCTATTTTCCAGTCAACATTTTTTGGCATTTGCTGAATTCGTTTCCACTATCGATTTTCAATAACGTTTGAAATGTTTTTGGGGCTTTGCTGCATTTTAAAAGAACAAACATAGGCTTAGCTTACCAGGTGGGCCTGGAGGACCCGGTTGACCTTCGAAAGCGCCTGCTGGGAATTGTTCACCGTTCAAGGTCGTCGTCAAGCCTCGCTCACCCTTATCGCCCCTCTCGCCCTGTTGATTAAACAATACGTCGCTCAGTAACATTGCGGAAAGTATTTGATCGCAATAAACACGAAGGTTCGACATTTTATGGATTTTTTTTTTTGTTTTTCGAAATATTGCGGTTCTTTTGTGGGGGGGGGGTCTGCCGAGAAACGCCACGAGGTTTTTTGTCTAACGTTAGTAGTGTCCGACACCAGCGCCCATTTTTCCCTAGCAGCGAAGGCATCTATTTTTCTGAGAGTTAAATAAGCGCACCACCAAAACATCAAAAAAACCAGTTTGTTAGTAATCCATTTAGTTAAATCCCCAGCAGGAAATACCGCAGCATCTGTAAAATTATTTATGAAAAACTCACTCTTCGACCTGGAGGACCTCGAGTCCCATTTCTGCCAGGTGCTCCCTATAAGACAATGAAGAAAATAACAGAGGATTGTAGAAGAGCTGAACAAAAGAGATGTCTGGAAGACTCAAAAATGCTGGACGATTTGGCTTGAAAATGAAACAAAAAGGGAGAAAGTAAAATAAAAAATAAGAAGGAAAACTTCTCACTGATATCCCTGGATGACCTGGCAGGCCTGGAAAACCTGGTGGTCCATAATCCCCTGGTTTGCCCTGTGCATTTTATATTTCATGGTTCCGTTAAGACAATTGAAAGAGTCGAAAAAACAAACGAAGATAAAACAAAAGGAGAAGTCTCAATAGAAGTCACATTTCCATTCGATACGATACGACGAACATTCGAATGGCTAAATTTTGCAGGGATGGATATAGTAAATGAATAAAGAGACTGACCTTGACACCTGGCGTTCCTGGTGGTCCTACCGGACCAATAGGCCCGATGGGTCCTGGAGCTCCTTTCTCACCCATGGGTCCAACGTCACCAGGGATTCCTTGTCTACCATCTTGTCCGGGATTACCTTCTGTGCCTTGAGGACCTGGTGGTCCTGGTGGTCCAGGTTCTCCAGGTTCACCCTATTTCCGATGCAAAAAAAAAAATGAATCGCTATTGACCCATCGGTAGTAGAATTCGTTGAATAAATTCTAAAACAAAGAGTGCATGATTCACTCTTTCTAGAAAAGTAGTGAACGATAGAAAGAAAGACTAAAGAAAAGAAAGCAGAGTGAAGTATCACTGTGGTATAGTTATTTCTTCGCATTGTTTAAGCCGTTTGAAATATTTCACGATTCTCGTAGTCGTGACAAGTCAGACGGATAAATAATCGACTCGTTAGACAAACGCGCTCCTCCTTCGAATGCGTCCTTCTATATACAGGGTGTCTTTAAATTCACGCTCAATATTTACAGAGTCGATAGATCGTGGAATTTTGACAGGGCGAGTCCCGAGCTCCTGCTCTCCTCGATAAGCCGTTTATAAAATCTTTGATTAATCGGTGACATAACTCAAAGTTTCTCAGCGCGCAATTCAATTTGAATAATTATTTATTTTCTATTCTTTGATGTTTTTATAAAATCTCACGAGCATTTCGCTCACAGTTACTTTTTTCTCTTAGATTATATCACATTTGCATGAATAGCCATAGAAAATGGTAAACTAGTGAACTGGTGACTAGGCAAATAAGTTTTTACTCAATTTTTAGTTGTTTAATATCATCAGAACCTCAGAAAAACTGTCTTCCAGAAAAAAAGCGATCAATGCGCCAGCCGATCGCTGTCGGTTGCTCCCACTTACAAATTAATAACTTGAACGGTTCCACACTCAAAAAATAATGACTGAAAACGTTGCTGTTCAGAAATTTATGTGAAATTGAGGTTCTGAAGATAGAACAAGTGCAACTATACGTAAGCTTCGGGCACAGTAACTTCAGCACTACTGAAATGAGAATAGAGAAAAAAAGACCAGAGTACAGAATGTGCAATCGATTTCATATCACAACATATTTATGGTCGAAGTAACCAGAAACTAGATCAACATAGACCGGAAACAAGTCTTCTCCGGGGCAAGCAATCATTTCAAAACATTCTCGCTACACGTGAAAGGTGCGTGCAAACAGCCGAACAATGAAAAAAAAAAAAAAAAAAAAACACACACAAACAAAAAAAATTAAATGATCTCACTGCGATCACACATAACGCACGCGTTGATAGTCTTGTGGATGTAGAAACGATACGTCAGTAGAAAACGAAGAAGTGGCATAGCATTAAAATGACTTTTTGATGGACCAAAAATTTCATAAATCGTAACAATTGAATCAATCCTTATTTTGACATTCCGCAATCGACTTAAATATACTAGAAAACACTGGCAACTAAAATTATATTTGTAAACAGCTGTCTGGTTAATTTGACAGTATATTGTTCGTAAGAAATAAAAACATTGTTTTTTTTTTTTTTTTTCGGATATGATTCCTGAACGTTGATGCCATTTCTACGTTTTTTTTTTTTTTTTTTTTCTTCAGAAGTACTGTGATTAGTCATTCAGTGAAAATATTGCGGTGATCGTGTTAAGAATAGTAGGGAAGAAAAAAAAATTAAATGGATAATTGTATTCTTGGGACATTAAGATCGAGAAAACGATAGTTGTCCTAGCACAGTCAAGGAGGAAGCGAAAGGAGTATGAGATAATCGCTAAGAAATTGGGCGGATAAGGCGAGGAAGCTCAGACAGATGTAGAACTTTCCGGCTCGTTTTATAATCGTCGAGGAGAAACTTCGAGATCCGACGGTTAATTGCTAGGACTTACTTTAAGCTGTATGATGGTCTGCGTCGTGATATTATGGCCCCGCTCCTGAAGTCCCTAGAATTAGGTCGACTACAGGTGAAAACATAAATCTCTACAGGAAGGAGCAATAAATAATAAAATTGGATATGGAAGAAGAAAAATTGTGTTTATTTGGTTGAAATGAAGGAATAATTGAAAGGTTGGAGAAGGTTTCGAAGGGTTTCAAATCATAATAATCGTCAAGTCCGTCAGTTGTGTGTTATCTCATTGTAGCTCAAATTTTAGCTGACAGCTAAGAATTCCTAGCTCCATAACTTCAAGCTAGGAATTTTATCGTTACATTTATATTTTCATCGATCGAAGGAACAGGAAGGAATTTAAGAAAAAGGCACATTTACTTTTGAATACACGCTTTTGCAAAAGTCCCGTTCTACTTTTACAGGGTAAGTAGTTCGCGACATACTGAAGAGAAAAGACTTAATTCGTCACTTTTTTTTACGATGAATTCTTGCTGACATATCAATATCGATCGGTATAACAATAAATCAGCTGTGGTAACGTTATACAGGGATCTCTCTACTCTGTTCATATCATTTTATAAAATCAACTACTCGATATATACTGTTGAATAAATATCTTAACAATGATCGATGGATCGTAGAAAAGAACGCAAATGACTTTTCTCTTCGTAATTTCGCAATCTATCTTCCTTTACAAGTTTCGAGCTCAACCTCTGAAATTCCTCGTAATGTTTGCGAACTTTGCCATGCCCATTAAATGTATGTCACTTATATAAATTATACGTTTTTCACCATCAAAAATCAGGTAAAAAACTGAATTTTTGTAAAGACACCATTACCATAAATAAAAATTTAAAAAAAAACATAAAATAGTTACGATCGTGACAAAGAATTTCCATGAATGAAAAATTGTTTTTCGTACATGTCATGATCGTAAAAATTTGTTACACATCCTCTGGCCAACTTGTTCCCTTTGGAGTTTAACTTAACCTCTAACAAAAATGTAAACAAAAAACAATAATTGCTACACCGCAAGCACCACAAAACGCATCTCCCTAATGACGATTACACAGGCTTCAATATATATATTTATATACATATACTTATATGTATGTATATATTTATTTATATCAATGACACAAAGTCCCAACTAACGCAATAATAAATAACGGCCTGTAGCTGCAACCACTAATAAAAATTCAACTAAAATTCAACAAAAATGAAATTTTCAAACGAGCTGTCCTCCCACAAAACTCGCGTTCTTCGAGTTTTTGTTTACCTTCAATGCGACGATCTCCGCGTAGCCAAGAGTTCCACCCCGGAGCGTCGTCACCGATCTCTTTAACCCCAATCCCTGTGCATTGACCCGTAGGCGGGGAAGGAACATTTCACGATTTATTCTCATCTGTATTTTTTTTTGTTTTTTTTTGTTTTACAAGTGCATTTTCCCGAAGTCTAATTACCGCATTTTTAATGTCCCATGATTTTATTCTATGCCACTTTTTTTTACTTTGTTAATTCATGTGTATTCCGTTCTCAATCTTTCAATGACCTACTTAAGAGAGAAATAAAAAATTTCTACGCGCATAAGATAAAAAAACAAAACCGGTGAGTTAATCACAGAATTGACTGAATTTACAGCCTGGACACCCGGTATATATCCACGTGTTCGTTCAACGATGATCGATCATCGGTTCTTACAAAAGTTATGATATAATTCTCAGCTAAGTTGAGTTTGATTAACTTTTCGTGAAAGTTCCTCCGTTACGCTTTGCTTTTTGCACGGAATTCATTCGGATTCGGTAAAAGATCGACTTCTATATTGGATATTGCTTGAATTAACTTTAGTGAAACATTTACAGGTTGATTGATCGACTTTTTGTCGAGATTTCATTTGTTGAAAATTTTTGAGTAATCCTCCGCTCGAAATGCGTTCGTTGAGAATTCAATTTAGCCATGCAATTGATAATTTAAATGAATAGGGAATTGAACAAAATCTTTTCTCAACAAGAAATAAAAAATATAAATAAGTTTTAAGACTTTTTCTCTGATCGGTATATGTTTCATTCATTTTTATTCCAATGGAATTTGGGAATAATGAGTCCGAAGATTATTCTATTTCGCGGAGTTCTATTGAATCTTTAACTGTCTCAAAAATACTTGAAAAAAATACAATTAACCTCCGAAGCGATCTATATTTGCGTTCAAATAAATCCATTGTGGGTATGATTCTTCGTTTAATGTTTGCTCTTACAAAATTATCGAAAAAATCATTATTACTTGACGAGAAGATATTTTTCATCTTCCCTAACTAACTCCGTTGTACTATTTTCAACCCCTTTACGAATTTCGTTGCCACTTCAAAATATTTCATCTTTTTTCCGAAGCTATAACCCAGAATTCGAAATTTCGATAGTAAAGAAAGTAAAAAAATGAAGATAGATACCTTGACCGCGGAGAAAACATCGAAGCCCGGACTACCGAGCTCACCCTTTTGTCCTTTGTCACCAGGTTTCCCCTACAAAATGAAAATATTGATCGTTCAATTTACATTTAATCTCGATAAGATATTAGCGGATTAAATGATATGGTAATTCTTATCAAGATCTTCCATAGGGCTTACCGGATCTCCCTTTGGTCCATCGAGCCCGATTGGTCCCTGAAATCAACACAGGATGGATGAGTTCACATCTCGTCGACACCCGAACCCAAGCGGATTGTTAAGGACAACGACGACGATGATTCGTGTGTAAACGAACAGACAGATTTGTATGACACAAGTAGAGACGGAAAAACAGATATATCACAAAAATGAGGCTTTCCTCGTAAAATTTTCCTGCTGAAACCCTGACAGTTCTTGATCCGGACAACTTTTGAATATGTTTATTTTTATGTGCAAAAAACGGTACTATGGTTTTTTTGCATTAAAGAAATTCGTACCAATCAAAAATATTCAGGGTTTCAATATGAAAATTTCACATTTGACAGGCCTCGGTATACGATATACGTAAAGAGAGAAAGAAAGAGAGAAAGAGAGAGAGAGAGAGAGAGCTGAAAGATCCAAACAGTCGAGCAATGTATATTTTCGAGACGAAATAATGAATGAGAGTCTTTTGTGTTTTGTTTTAAATATTTAAAGCAATTTTGAATGATTAAAAAAACGAATTTTTCGTTTTGTTATTATTGCAACGAGTGAAGATCGAGAGGAAGATATAATGGAAGATAAAGAAATATGAATTTTCGAATATTCGATGACACTTTGTTCGTGAATTGAAGCTAAAAGAGAGAATATTTGGTAATTTATTTCTATTTAATATAAATTTGGAAATTTCAAAAGCAAACAGACGATCGAAGTTAACACGAACGAAGTTGAGGAGAGAAAAAAATTGTTAGGAGAATTATTTTTCTGAAACAAACATTGTTACCAGGCCAAATTGAGAATATCCACGAAATTGGCTGTGCAATAAATCGAAAGATTTATAGGGACCGAAATGATTGACAAATTCATTGGAAATTGTAAAATTAGTCAATCGATTAATTCTTGCTTTAATTTATTAGACAGTTTATAGAATTATTGCGCAGACTTTTTGCTTCAACTGTACGAACGAAGAATTATAATTAGTAATGAAAGTAGATGAGAACTTTCGATTGATCATGCCGAATATATTTTTGGGCCTTTTTTCAAACTGTTAAAAATCATTAATCAGAACATATTATTTATAACTAAAACAACACATCGTTACTTATAATGAACACTAAAAAATTTGGTTACTGTTGGCAATGCAAGTTCTGTTCGGGATTGAGACCAGTTGCAACGAATTTTCACTCACACACACGAACATAAACATACGCCTCAACAGAACAAAGATAATTTGCAAAATTTCGAGTTACAACCCTCTCTCGTTCCTCCCCAAAATTCTCCAACACAAAAGCTTTACGGATGTAATTCGTGGCAATTGAAGTATCGAAAATACAGACTGTACATCAAGACGCTAATAGTTTAGTACTCTACTGATGCTGAACAGTTGTTTGACTCTCCAACACATAAATTTTCCCCTTCCCCTCCTCCCCAAAGTTCACGACGAACTCATTGTTTTCTAAGACTCGATCCAGACAATGTCACGAAACAAAACTTTTGGTACAGTCAATTGGATTAGTAATTAAACATGCCCATTCGAATCTCACGTTAAATTCGCCCAAAATCCTTCTGTTCTCTTTACATCTTGAATCTTGTCCCAAGATCCATTCTTATTTGTCTCTTGACCTTCGATCAACGTCGAATTGCTTTCATTGCAAAAAATATAATGCAAGAAATCGAAGAAAGTAGCATTTGTCTATAGTACGACGTAGCATTATACAGAAAAACTTTGAATCAATAAAATTCCACATTTTGTTTATTTTTTTAACTTTCTAATCATTTTTTTTCTATGAAATTTTACATTTCAACCCAGGGACTACTGTTTTTAATTTAATAATCCTTATGAAAAAATACTAATGAACATTAATGGACATTATTAGTAATTAATCAGTGCTAACCAGATACTCATTTGTCCCTCGAGTGTTTTCATCGATAATAATCACTAGAAATACAAATAGTACTAATCCATTGTTTTGCAAAATTACGTCGTGATTAGTACGTAATACAGTTTTATTGCGATTAGTTTTCATAAAAACAATGTTCGACCATTTTTCAAACTAATAATTCCTTTTCCCCCGAAAATCTACACCCAATATTTGAGCACACGAGTCTGCACTACCAGTCACGACATTAAAAAAAGTGCATTATTAAAAATGCAAGAAACACAAATCGAACGAGGATTCAACAAGTTCTAACATACAACGCATAATGCGCTTACCCTTTCGCCGGGCTCGCCTTTGTCACCAGTGCTGCCCTGAAATTCCCACCGATAATTAAATAAACAAAAATATTCATAACTACAGAATACACAAAAAGCACTGAGGGCTGAGGAAAGAAAAAAAAGCGTTGTCACGACACGGTTTTTTTTTTTTTTTTTTTCATTCTGTTTTTCCTTAAAATCGTCCGTCGTCCCCTTGCACTGCCAACACAAGATAGTCACTACACGGCTTTGCTACGTACGTATACGGTGAATATTTATCGAAGCTAAATTATTTGTGATAAAAAAAAATAAAAATAAAAATAAAAAATCTTTACAAGCAAAAATAAAGGTGAAAAATTGTGATCGTGAAAGAAAACAGTAAAGAAACAAGTATGAGACAGAGATTTTCTGTGATGTGGTGCTTCGTTTCATTTTTTTATCAGTCGAGATGAAAATGTGAAATAATAATAATAATAATAATAATAATAATAACAAACGATATACCGGAAAACCATTCCTTCCCGGAGTCCCGGCACCGCCCTGTAAAAAGGGGGTTCAACTAATTAAAAAGATTGATTGTCATTGCTACAGGAATTTTTAGCCGCTTGGTCGCAGGCAAGGCGTCGTGCAAAGCAAGCGCGTGCAAATTGTACTTTCAAGGTTAGCGTGTTCAAATGTGCCAGAAAGCGTCATTCTCATTTTCGAGGTAATCCTTCCTTTATATTTGTTACTTTTTTTTGTTTTAGCAGTTCCTTGTCATCTTTGTTACGAATCGGAGGAAAGAAAAATCGTTTGATCGAAAAAAAACTTCTATTTTGTTGGGTAGATTGAATCAATTGTAAGTAGAAAATGATTTTCGTTTCTTCAGAGGAACTGAGTTTTTAAATAAAAATATTTGATCTTCACTTAATATAAAAAAAAAAAAAATAAAAAAAAAGTTACGAGATCGAAGTAATTTAATGTGGACCATGAACCATGGGCAGGTGTCTGATGATTATTCTAACGATGGGTTATACAGAAAAAGTCAGTTTAAAAAAATGGTATTTGTAAAGTTCCAATCAGATGAAGTTCTGAATAAATTGATTATAAGGAACTACCTGCTTTTTTCTTTCAATCAATTTTCGATCCACCGGTCACCATTTTAAAATAACGAACGTTTAGCTTCAGTAAACAATAAACTGTGTGGCCCTTTTTACAAAAAATATAAAGACGGATTTATGCGCAATTCTCGAATTCTCATGCGTATCAAATTTGGTTAGCGCATGGGTTTGCTATGGAAAATAAGCAGTTTGGGTTGTAAATAAATAATATTATTATTAAATTATATTATTGGCGTCTGTCATGCTCTTAATAACTCGTGGCGATTTCGAGATCCCAGAAGAGCTCGGCAATAAAATAAAAATTCTTCGAATAAATGAACGAACCATTTTTTTTAAATTATAATGAAAACAGCTTTGCATATAGACATAATGGATATACATATTTGCACATTTAATGCAAATATTTCATTCGTCATTGTGCACAAACTTACGGGTGTCCCTGGCTCGCCTGGATCACCTTTTTTTCCTTTTTTGCCTCGTTTACCGGGTTGACCTGGCTCGCCCTTTGGACCTGCAACAAAATAAATACATTTTCAGTTAATTGCATAATTTAAAAAAATTATGATTTTTATTGGAGTCGTTTGAACATTCTTCATTGGTCCTATCTTTTCAAAATAGTGTATAAAAAAAAAAAAAAAAAAAAAAACGAAAAAAAGAAAATAATTTCGAGCAAAGGAGAATTAATGTTGTGAAATTTGTTCATATTTTTGAGATAATTTTTCTCGATTGAATTGAGAAAAAAAAAATACATTTATTATTTAACGATGAAAAATCATTTATGATTAAGTTTTATTGAATCGTAGGTGCGAAATTAAAAAATTTCGTTTCCTGAAATATGCGTGCAAAGTACTTGCTATAGATTGAAGTTTAAAGAGTTGAAGAATGTACAGTAGAGAAGAGTGGAGTATGCAAGGGAGTAAAGCTTGGCAAAGCTTGGCCTTTCTGCAGTGGGGAATCGTTGAGCATTTGAGAAGAAACGTAAACCTAATTTAACGAACGCAACGGTGAGGCTCCGACGAGGGACGGCGAAGAGGAAAAGACTCAGTGAAGCATTTGAGAAGTGTGGAATCGTGCTTTAAAAGCCAAACCAAGAGAAAAATCCTACGCTGGCCCCAAGATTCGAGAGCAACGTTCAGGGAAAGCTTTTGATTCCCAACTAGACATTATCTTTCTCTCTCTTTTCCTTCTTCCTGTTCTATCTCTGAAACTGTCTTTCTTTTTCTTTTATCTTTTCTTATTCTTGTGTTTTTCTTTCTTCTCTGCCTCGCTCTCTCTCTTTTCATTTCCTTCCTTCTTTCTTCATCTCTTTCTCTCTTCCTCTTTCATTCTCCCTCACACTCTCTATCTTTTTTTATCGTTTTCTGTTCGTTCTTTCTCATTTTCTTCCTTTTTTGTTATATATTCTTCTGATTTTCTCTCTCATCGTCTTTACTTTTCGTCATCTACATGCTTCTTGCTTCGAAAGCCACCAGCATCAACCTCCTCCGCAGTATATACTCGCAAGTTTTCGGCTAGTGCTCAGACTTCTCTCAGGTATTATCGTTAATGTATTCTCTCCTGCATTTCTCTGAATTTCGTGTCCTGCTTACCGTTGATTCTCCCAATGAACCTTCGATCATTCGTACATCAATGTCTAAATTTACAATATCGACACTCGGATAGTTACTAATGAAATTCTGAACGAAGAAAATAAATGGTAATTCATTGTAATTTGTATACACAAATAGTGAGAATAGCAGACACAATTAAGACGAATAATTTCTAATGAACTCTTAATGATTTGCGTAAAAGATATTTTCGTGCAATTATTTTCGTAACGAATTGCGCATGCAGGAAATGGAAGAAGAATAGAGAATAAAGGAACGTTATTATCTTGTGTATAATAAGTATGTATATGTGCGTATATTAGGGCAAAAGCTCGCTCGTAATAATCGATTGCGTCCGGTACACAAGCGGGAAGGGATCGCCCGAGGAACTGAGGGACGAGAACCCTTCTGTCGTTTTTTTTTTTTGGCAAAAAACCGGACGGGAGATAATTTACTGAGTGAGAGGAGAGCGAGAAAGAAAGGGAGGGACAATACACTTGATAGAAGAGGATACATTAGCAACAAGAGGGCACGTTCGGATTTTACTCTCTTTATCTCCATCCCACTCCTTTGCGTTCCCCATGCGAATATCCAACAGCACGCGCCCGCGAGACTTTCCAGCGCAGTTATGTGCCCCCGGCTATGAGATAATAAACCGAATGAACGAAGAGGATGAGGGATGTACGAGTCGATGTGTGTGTGCGAGTGAGAAAACGACTATAAAGAGTGAAACAATGATAAACGTAGAAAAGAGAGAGAGACAGAGGGGGGAAGAGGAGAAAAGAAAGAAAAAAAAGGAGGGTAATAACGAAGGATCGAATGAAAGAGAAATGGAAAAATATTCAAAAACGAATGAGCCGAAAATAGACAGAGATTAAAGAGACGTATGCAAAAATAAGGTAAAACAATAAAGACGAATTAACAGGAGCAACGAAACTCAAAATAAAATACAAGTTGCGACGAATAATACTTCAAACTATAGATATATAAAAACTAAGGAGGTAGAAAGTGAAAGATATAAGAAAAACGATAAATAGAGAACGAGAAAACGAACTGAAGAAAATGGTTAAGAGAAGTGAGCTTCCTTCGTAAAGAAGCGCATATAAAAACTAAAAGAGAAGAAGGGCGATACTCCTCGTAGGGTGAGAAAGTAGAGATAGAGGCCTGGGGTGAATTTCCCGTTGTAACAAAATGTTCGTTTGGCTAACTTGGGTATTCTCAGTAAATTGCGAATATCGTTCGCGTTCTAGCCTCTGGAGTGGTATAACACGACCGTGAATGCCAGCGGGCTTTAACTAAATACAATGAATGAATATTATACACGTTTATATCTATATATTTGTATTTGTGTGAACGTAGTATTCGTATATATGTGGCCTATGTGTTTGTATGGAATAACTGACGTTGTACGACTGCAGAACGTACTCGTGGATAATCGGGCTAACGACGAGAGAATTTTAGGAAAAGCACGTTTCACCTCGCGGGCAAGCGAGCTTAAATATACTCTCGTCAGTCCGTTTTCATGTTGGAACTGTTGCTTATTACATATATGTAGATATATTCGTGCAATAATTAGACGACGCACACATTGAAAACCAACTTTATCACGTATTTATGCGAGACGTTGCAACATCAAACGAACCCTTTTCCAACCCCCGAGGCACACACTCTTTTCAAGAAACGTAGAATAACACTTTTAATTTGTTTGCAAAGCAAAAAAAAAAAGATGACAGTCTAAACAATCTTTTTGATTTTTTTTTCTTTCTATTTCTTGGGAAAACTTTGGCTGTCGTTTCATTTCGTTTAAAAGAATATTCGTGCGGATGGAAATCGAGTTAGTATGGATTTTACTTCTGTATTTATGAATCATAATAAATATATTGAAGTGAAGAATTTTTTTGAACATCTCTGGATAATAATCATCGTTAAAAAGGGCACATTGAAAATAGTTCATAAAAAAAGCTGTATTTTTAATCTAGTGATCTTTCCACAGTTACGTTAAAAATTAACGCTCTGGTTTATTTTTGTCAATTTGGAAATAGCTTACGAAATAATCTAATATTGTTCATTTTCATACATTATTAAAAGATGTAGAAACACAAATTTTTGGAATAAATGTCTACTGTGGAGTTTGAAGTTTGAAGGATAAACTTCTCCGTAACCAACCAGTCAAAATGCTTCATTTTTTTAATAAAAACTTTATTATGTTTCTCTGTAATAAAGAATAATAAAAAAAATCGAATCTGTTTATATCTCGATTACAGGACGGTGAATGGTTTCGAAATTTTTTACGTGATTTCTTGGAAAAACGGTTTACAGAAACTACTATTTTCAATTCCTTACCATAATTTTTAATCATGATTCTTTAAAATGTTTTAAGAATGATTGATTCAATTTAAAAAAGACCGGTTTTCATTGATTAATCGAAATATTTTTTTTTATGATCGAAATAAAGGATTTTATTTTTATTTATTTTTTGATTATTTATTTGTTTCTGAAAGAATGTTCCATACTCACGTGTGTTTTACGTACCGTCTGTGTGTGGTCGGTAAAGTATTTTGTAAGCAATATTTCCAGTCACTCATTCTTACTTTTTACGACTTTCATATATATGTGCGCATAATTGTGTTGACTCTCTCTATTATTTTTTCCTTTGTAATAGGGCTTTGAAGCCAACGAAGCAACCTCAAAGCACCACCCATGAAAATTCGTAAAATGGAATATATGCAGAAAATTTCAATTACATCCGAGCGAAAAACTTTCGACGCATAAAATTATCCATCTCTCTCTGTTTTTATCTTTCTTCCTATTTTCCTTCGTTGTGTTCTCGATCTGCATATTCCTGTTATTTAATTATACAAAAAACCTCTACGAACCCCCGTTAGCTTTTTGTATTTTTCTCGCACACGCTCATACACATTAACAGCAATTCTCGTATTCTTATCACCTCGTTATCAAATATACGAGCCACGAAGTAAATAAACTCGTAATTACGCGAAAAAAAAAAAAACATTTCATATCAATAACGGTCCAGCGAAGCAATTGTGATGATAATAAGACGAAGTCGATGCAAAAGTACTAGAAACTTTACGCGCTTGCTTACTGATTTATTGTCGTCGAGAACGCTTATGAAAATAGTGACATTTAATTTAAAATCTGGAGAAATTAATCACAAACTAACTGCACGCTCAAGATTGTCGGTATCAGTTTTTTATATTAAAATATATTGTAATTGCACCAAAAATATACGTAGATTATTGGATGAAAACGAATAAAAACATCGCGGTACTGGCAACAACTTGGCGCCTGGCCGCCATGTTGTATAACGTATAACTGTCACACGCCGACAACAACACCACCAGTGTCAAGCGTAGCGAGAGGCGAACGCCGTGAAGCTAACGCTAGTGTTCCGAAATACATTTTAATTATTAAAATTAAAATGATTATGAAATTGAAGTGACTTATTAATATTAAAGTGAAAGTGAAACTATAATAATTACAATTACAATTAAGTCAAGGTTAATAATGAAAATGTATTTCGGAACACCGGCGCCAAGTTCGCGTCGTTTTCCTCTAGCTACGCTTGACACTGGTGGTGACAGTTTTACAACATGGCGGCGAGGCGCCAAGTCGTTGTGAGTACCGCGATATGACCGCGATGTTTTTATTCGGTGTTATTGAATAATCCACGTGAAAAGTTGATACCGTTAGAATACATTTCAATAAAAAAAGTGATACCTACAATCTTGAGTGCGCGGTGGACATGTGATTCAGCAATTTTCTTCATGGCAGCCGGACGCCGAGTTGTTGTCAGTACCGCGATGTTTTTATTTGTTTTTATCAACTAATTCGCGTTAAATATGCTCCCGTTACAATATTTTTTTTCGCATGCTTTTTTGTTTTGTTTTTTTTTACTTACTCAATCGTTTGCCTTTAGAAAAAATAGCAACAAAAAAACTATGGTGCCCAATTTTTTGTTTGCATTTTTAACCTCCGTACTAAATCGTCGGGTACACGTATTTATTCATCGACAGGTTTATTAATTTTTTTCCCTGAACCTACGGAAGCATAAAACTTATGAAATAACAGAATAATTATGGGCTTTCAATGAATAAATGAATTTTAATAAATACAGAAAGTATACGAAGAATTGAAAATATACCGGCGATATCTCAAAGGTTAACAATGAAAGAAGTTGACTTTGATAAACGATGTTATCTTGTCTGACATATTAGAAAAGCTCAGGAAACATGTGCCGGTAACTTTGTATCTTTGTCGGTGATGTTTCACCACGAGCAGGGTAAAAAAAAAAACATAAAGTGTGACACTATCGCAAGAAAGAGACGACGAACGTAGCCATGGAGGAATGTCAGAAAAAAGGACGAAAAAACGGTGGCTTTGCGAGAGAATTTATTATCGGTCGTAGTGAAAATAATGCTTTCTATTTCTTTTTTTTCTTGCTTCTCTTTCCACTGTTTTTTTTTTTGCTTTCTGTCATGTTTTTCGACGGTAAATCGTTGTCACAGTAATATCGTTTTTATTTTAGTGTTTTTTTCTTTTTTCAACGGTTTTTACAAGCTTGCGAATCCAAGGTCACCGAGAATTCGTTCGTAATAAAAACGAGATATTATAAAGTTATTAAAATATACAAGAACGTGACGTTTCTAAGTTTTATTATTCAATATATCGAATAATACATTGACTGCTGTTTAAAGTATATGCGGAAGCTTTGTTAGTGTGTGATTCAGCGAGGCAGGACGATGACATGAAACGACTAGGACGAATAACCAAAGAACGTCTCTCTGGCGCATGTTCCTTAATTATTACGAATAGCCGGGGCGCGAAACAACGCTCGGGCGCACGCCTCAACGGGTTAATTAAACTCTCGTGCCATAAATCCCAACCGCAACATAAAGAGAGACAGAGCGGAAATTCTCGGCTTGTTGTAGTACATTTCACAACAGATACTATATATTATCTTATGGTTCGCATTAAAATAATTATACAGGCTCTTTTAAACGTCGAATTTCTTATTCAGAGAAACACAAAAAAAGTTTTTACACATTTTTCTATCGAATTTCTCCTGTATGAGCTATTTATTAGTAATTGAAATAAATCGCGAGGACTGTTCGGAGTCTAGCGAAGGCGTCCGGCTCTTTTTGCCGATCGAACTCTAGTGCACGCCTTGTTTTCTGATTCTACTGCATTGCTCACTACAAATAAGTGAATATCAATAAATTAAATATATGTATGGAAATTTTTTCTTCCAGTAAATTGCGACCTCGTAACTTTCATTTTAAATGTTTAGTAGACGCAACTTCTGAGACACCCCGAAGATAAAAAATTTTAAGATGAGGTTATAGCTCTCTCGCAACCGCGAATCTCCAACACATTTTTCTTCCTTTATTTAATTTTTATTTATTTCTTTCCTTCACCACACTCTCAGTGGATACCTCCTCCATGCTCAGACACACAAACTCCCATTCACATTTGTCCCATTACTTTTTTCTTTTCTATTCTCCATTAAAAATACTTTTCAAACCAGAAATTATTCCAATTTTCATTATGTTCGTTAAATCCTATTTAGTGAAAATATATTCTAACGATTTTTTATTTAAAAATCCACATATTCTTCTTCACTTTTCGTATGAAATTCACGCAGCATTAAAAATGAAAATTTCTTTATTTCACGGAGTGCAAATTTCGTATTTTTTACAATTACAAATAATCTGAATTTTCTTCTATAAATTTATTCCTTATCACGTTCCAGCTGAATGAAAAATATACCAAAAAAAAATTTTGTATTACAGAAAACTTGTAAGTGCTAAAGTTTAACCTTTAATAAGGAATTTAAGAGAAAAAATGATGGAGAGTGTCGTGATGAGAGGTATGTGCGGAATATTTTCGACAGGTGAATAAATCGAGAGAATAGACTAAACGAGAGAGATTCCGCGGACGTAGAACACGTGGTAAAGGTGTACCCAGGAGGACACAGGCTCTGCATCCTAAGTTCAAATATTCTATATATGTATGGATATTAAAGTTATTATTCTCGTCACGTATAAGGAGTCGAACGCGTGGATCGTCGATAGTCGTGGGATATCCCCGATGTTCACGAAAGCTCTAGAATTTCCGGAGACTTTTTTCATGTACAGAGCGTTCTGAATATGAGGCTAAATTTTTGTAGAACTGGTAGATTGTGAAATTCTGAATAACAAAATCCTTTGTTATTTTATTTTTGAACTTATCGTTCATCATCACACGAAAATTAATGATTTTTTTGTAAATTAAGAATTTATCTTTACGCAACCTGGGAATTGAAACAATTTGTACGCTTCGGGACCAACTTTTCGGACACCCGATATAAGTGTACACATATGTGCAAGAATATCTCGATGGTTTCCATTCTCTCGCTACATAGTTTCACCCCCTGGTTATACTTTTTTCACGTTTTCTTGGTTTTCACAAAAGAAAAGAGAGCAGAGAACAATGAAAAGGAAAAAAGAAGAAAATGGGAGATCACCCGAGAGAATTTGGTTGTTATACCAGCCAAGGGACTTAGAGAATATCTATATACATATATATATGCATAAATCTTATTCCTGCTCTCGCCTTACGATACACCTCGATACATATTTAATGGATCGCTCGGTTGGGAAATCGGGGAACGCGTGACTTTTGTTCTAAAATTTTTTCATTCCCTTTATCCCGCGCTCATAGTCGCGATATACTGATACCGTGTGAAGACGAGTTGTTATATGGCATCATTGCGTTCTATTTTTGTTGCACAATGTTTTTCGCAAATAATGGATGCTCGAAAGAGGTTTCATCTGCCAAAAAGATTTACATCCTCATAAATAAATAAAATATAAATATAAATATATTTATCGATGCGTCAACATATCGTCGCGGTTATTTTATTTGGTAATGTTCCTGACCTGCCTCCTAATAATATAATTAAAGTTTCAAACTTGTCTGTTCAAGATTTCTTTGCTAATTTTGAGTATTATTCGATTTTTATGACTCTATTAAGACAAGCCGTTCATACGGCCATTTTTAATTTTTTGTTCCTTGCCATGATCCCGAGATACGGGATGCTGAGTGACACGGTTGAGTAGAGCGATCAAGTGGATTGGAGACGAGGGAGAGCAGGGAACAAGATCGGTCATTTTGGTCATGCTTGGCTTGCCAGAACATTAGGCAAACCATGCATACTCTATGGCATATGGTGGAACATTTTGTATATTATATTACTCGGAGAATATACTGGAAGAATGAGAGAGATAGAGAGAGAGGCAGAGCGGGGGCGAAAAGGACTGGCGTTGGTCCACGGACGATTTCGTTTGCCATAAATACCTTAAATGGTACATAGGCTCAAAGGGAACCGGCAAAGCACATGCTCGGGGATGAGGGTGCAGTTTGCTCCTCTGCAATAACAATAATATAGTGTGCGTTTGCTCGTGTGGCTGTTTGAATGTTGATGCACGTGTGCTCTGCTTGGCCTGGCGAGTGGTAGTTACCACTTCATGTTTCCCGAAGCTCTAAATACTGCACATAATTTTCCGTAAAAGCGAAGGGCGTAACCGCGATGCTTTGAAACGTGGCTGGACACCGGGTACGCCTTTTTATCTCGAAAGAATTCATACACCGGGTGGTGCAAGAATGACGTTCGTAATACATTCGGTTAAGCGATCATATTCTGAATTATATTGCTGGATTGTTATCTCTGGCACTTCGCTACTGAATAAAACGTGCGCTGTACTTGTCGACCTGGGTCCTATTGGCTAATGAGTTTCAGACAACAGTCCAGCTAGTCAGAGAAAGAACATCCCTCCCCATTTATTTCACCTCGTTGACGTGCTACGTGTGTTTGCTGTTTATTCATTCAATAATATCTTAGGAAACAAAGTACTGAAGCAGTTAACAGCTAAGGATTTTCCCTTTCGCTGTCTGACTCCGCACTGATAATATTGAATGCCACTTTTGTAACACCGTGTATAACGTGCTCCCTGATGTCTGGCCATTTTTTGGTGCATATAGTCATATATACGAAGAGCATCAGCCATACAAGAGCCAGCAGGAAGAACAGGAGCGAAGCATACGCTCTGTGCTCTCAGCCAAGGGATGCTGTGGCGATTTCTCCTCTCTCAGTTTGTACCAAACGAGAGAGTATAGTTATAGACTATATGTCTCGAGTATGCGGACGGTAAACCGCCCCGTGTGTCGCTGCTGGGGTGTGCGCTGATGTATGGTCAAAGATACCGCGCGACCCGCCATACGAGAGGAACACACCCGACCAACATCACCAACAGCAGCCACGTTTACCATTCGACCCCCGAAGACCGATCTAAACTCTCCCTCATCCCTCAACCATATTTTTTATCTTTTTTTTCACTGCAAAAGATGGTACCTCGAAAAACATCGATAAACGGCCCCTGCATGCTCCTCTTCGGAACTCTTTATCTGCTTCTTCCTCTCTTTCGATTTTTGGCTCTCGAATGACAATAAAGTTGGCCGCAACCTTATCTTACCTATTTTGTTTCATTGATTTATAGCATTGATTAAATTAAGCAAAAGTTCTTGTTCGATGATTTTCATTGACGTTTCAATGAAACTGATAATCATTTATTCATTTCTTCAACTAATGGATAACGATTTTTAAACTTGAGCGTTTTTAATTTGATGCTTTTATACGAACTCATGGAAAAGTGTGTACGGTCGAAAAAATAACGATGTACTTTGACTTTGGGCGGAATACCCGAAGCAAAGAAGCTTATATGAAAGTGGTCAAATAAAAGGCGGATTACGTGGAAATGTGAGAACAGAGGATAGTTCGGGACCGGTGGTTCGCGAGTGGCCGATGTAATAACGGTCTACGAGAGGCTGCCTTGAAATCTCAAGCACAGAGGGCACAGCTCTCACACGCATCAGCCGGATCAGCACAACTATATACACATATGTACTTCAGGATACTCCTGTGGCTGATCTGGGCGAACTTTATGACCGGGCTGGTAAACGTCAAGCACGAATAGTCTATATACAACATACAGGGTATCGCAAAACTCGAGGTGATTCTCTATACAGGGTAGGAACATCACGAAATTGTAAAGAAAAAAAAACCTGAATTCTTTTTCTTTTCGATGCATCGTTAAAGAGATATTCATCATCAATTAAGTATAAATAATGCGATGCACGATCCATGAAATAAGACGAAGAGAGCGCACACCGCTTTTTTCAAGACTTTTCAGCGCGGCTGCACCCAGTGGAGCTTGCTTCTCCCACGCCTGACTTCTTTTTACCAGCGAAGCCAATTGGTTATTCGATAATTAATTAATATCTTATTAGCAGTGCGCGGCATAGAGAAAAATGCCTTGAAACTTTTATCTCCGGAACTCCACGATCTACTTGCCTTGAAAATATTGACCACGATTTCAGGCACACTCTGTACATACTTAACGTTATAGGATCATCGCCGGTTCAAGGACCCCTTTCTCCGGCTGAATCTCCTCATCGTCATATTCTCAAGGACTCTGAGTCGTCATCGTAGTGCTCGAGGCGACTTTTTCCTCACCACTGTCAGCAAATCTCTCTTGCTAAATCGATAAATTACTCTTATCCTCAAGTCTAGAACGCTTCAAGACTTTCTTCCTATAAATGAGGAATAATTTGTTCACTGTTCATTGAATAACAAATTTTTTCTTCTCAAACAAAAAGCGAACAAATACAGTTTTCCTAGAGAGAAGTAAATTGAGGGATTTGAAGATGTTGTTTGAGGAGCCCCTGAGAAAAAAAAAATCCTTTCGTCGCCTTGAAAATTCGAGAGCATTGATTTATTATGGCAAACGACAAAGCCTACACCCGGATCAGATTCCTCTTTTTTTCTCCTAGGATATAAATTCGCTTTAGTGATCCTTCCGGCTCTTCTATTCGGCTTTAGGAAGGACATTAGAGGCAAGAAGATACTGGTGAACACTGCGAGTTATCTCGAAGTGACCAGTTCGACCCCTTTTACCCTTCCTGTGCCTTCAACACCCACGCATCGTCAGATCTTTCACCGAGAAGAGCTAATGGGATCTTCTCGAGTGGCACAAGAAGCGTAAGAAGAAAAAACAAACGATTGGAAGAAACTCGAGAAAAAAAGGGAAAGAGGCAAGAGAGAGATATATTTACTGAGAAAGGATGAAGAATAGACTCGCTCGATTTCAGAGAGAAAATCGTCAGGTCGGAGCACCCATCCAATGGAATTGTCCGACATAAATTATTCTGAAACATGACCATTTTTACATCAAAAAATAATGATAATAACAATGAAAAGGTTGTGAGAAGAAATTTGATTATTATTCGCTATAAAAAGGACCCAAAAATTATCGAATTTACTGATAGGATCCAAAGGACGAAATTTGGAAAGACAGTGGGGTAAGTGGGGCAAAGGAAGCATGAAAAAGACATTAGGTTATGAGATAATAGTTTTCGAGTGCATCGAGATATAGAGAGGAAAGAGAAACACGTATTTCACCATTCAAAGTGAGTCCCTGACTGTCGTCATGGGACAAACTTTGGTCGTGCGCATGTTACGTCACCGGAAGTAGGTCCTCTTCACGTTTCACAACCTCCCCATCGTCGTCGTGAAGCAGACTTCGAGATTTCGTCAAATGGCCCCCCGTTGGGAAATTTATCTATATGTAGAACAACCACGCGACACTAGACTTCGGGAACGGAAAGTGCACTTGTCGCGAATGACGGAAATAACGAGGAAAGTTGCCTTAAACAAGCGTACGACTGGCCATTTCAACGGGTGATAGAAAGAGACAAAATCCGACGATGAAAGCATCTGGAAAGACCTTCGCGTCTTTTTCACCTAGTTCCATTAAGCACCGTTCTTGCTCCTTCGAGGAATTTCCATTTTTTTTCCTCCATTGATCATTTTACTGAGAACTCGTGTATTCCAATAAGCTTGGCAGAATAATTTTTCTCATTATTTTTCTTGTAGAATATTTTTTTAATCGATGAATTTATTTATTTAGATTTTTTCAATTACTTTTTGAATCTACAGCTTACATTTCTCAGACTGTCTCTTTTACTCGAAGATCGAATTCTCATTTATTATAGCCAATTCGTCCAAACTAATTTCGACCCAGTTACATTTTATTACATTACTTTCAAATTAATTAATGTTCACTTCATTTTTATTGAATTATTTTTTTTTTTTTTCGATAAACTGTATAAATTGTACTTCAATACATCAGAGAAATTTAATTAATAACTATAATCGTATTAAACGGTATTGATGTGGATGATTTTTCCAATTTTTAAATTTGAGATCGAATTTCTAAAGAAATTCAGTTCTTATGCACGATGGAAAATTTGTGGCTGTGAATTTCTCAGTCACCGATAGATTGGCTCACGCGTTTGGTATCTATCACTCTCCCTTTCTTCATGTTATATAATTAACCGACAAATGTGATCTGCTTCATGTTCCCAAATCTTAGTAAGGAACTGTAAAATTTGGATATCTGAATCCTATTCGTAATTGCACAAAAAGTGGTTGTCCAGGAGTTTATATTTTTTAGGCAAAAAAAAAAAATTATAAAAACAAAAAAGATCGATTGTTCAAGATTTTTAAAGGTATAGATATTTGTTCTCTACATTTACCGCATTGTTCAATGACAAATGTCAACCAATGAAACATGTTGGTCAAGATGTAACATTTGTGTATCTGACATCAATGAGGGCAAGAAGAAATTTGAGAATAATATTGAAGATTGCATTCACGAAAGTTTGGCATCACGTGAATTGGAAATATTTCGTGATATTGGCTCACGTGTTGAGCATTCGTCACCCTTTTGGTTTTCCACGTCGTTGCCACGATACTTTTGTCTCACTCCCACTCTCTTGCTTTTTCAAGTTGTGAATCAAATCGATAGATGTGAAACAAAAGGGCGTAAAGTGTGAAACTTTTTCGTGCATTGAATCATGTGAGTTAAGTCCTTTCGTTTATAAAGGTCCGATACAATTCGTGGGATGACTTCATGAGAGAGCTGATACGCCAATACTTGGCCAAGCTTTCTCGAGAAGGTGCAAGTTTGGCCAACATATGGCGCATTGAAGACGTGCAGGCACGTCCAGTTCGCAAGTAAGGTGCGAAACGATAAAGGAAAAAAGAAAGAGGGTGTGAACTTCGGGCAAAAAACGAGGGCAAAGAAATAAAACAAAAAATAAAGCGTGGAAAACTAGGGAAAGAAAGAAGGAATGAGGGATAGGGCTGGAGTGGCGGGTAGGACAAGTTAAACTAAGCGGTGGATGGCGAAAAACGAATTCCGTCGACTTTTTCGCGGTGACGGGTGCGGCATCATGAGAAAAACTACGAAGCGAAAAAGACAAAGAGAAAAACGACGAGTAAAAAATACGTAAAAAAAAAACATCTGATAGCGGCGGCATTTGGAAGCTCTAAAAAAAATACAGATGCAATTTCTGTGACAGGAAACGAAGGAACGAGGAAGAAGCAAACGGAGAATGTGAAAGATAAAGAAAATAAAAGATTGCGAGATAAACGAGGAGAAGAGATATAAAAAGAGGGCGGAACGTACAGGGTCGAGGTAATACAAATTCGTGCTCTACTCTTAACGAAGATTAATTAGTTAATGGGCCGGATCGTTTGGTCGTTTGATTCTCTTTTCCCCTCACTTTTTCTCATTGTTTCATCATATCCGCGCCGTAAACCAGCTACAATCTTGTCAATACTTTTTTCCGATATACAATCTCTCTGAACCAACCAATTTATATTTATTGGTGGATCGAAAAAAAATTTCTGTAATGATACTTTAAAACGATGAATACCTGATAAATAAACGTTATCGTCGAATTGAATGAAAAATAATGGAATTCATTTCTATTTGGAAGAATAAATGAAACAATTTGGATTTTAAAGAATGTGGGAATAAAAATAGTCACAAAATACGAATGGTACAGGTGAGAATGTTGACGAGAAAGATGAGTCGGAAGAAAAAGTGGATAAAACACGGGGGAATGATGGAAGGAAGATGCGAGGCCTCGATCACCGACTACGGTCAGAGAACCTGGCCAAGTCTATTATTAGGTTTTAGTGTGTATGTATATGGAGTTTTGTCGTGACGCGATGCTTTGGTGGTATATTTTGTAGTCGTCGAAGTTGGTTGTGTAGTCACGGGGAGATAAGCAACCCAGTTCCGTGACGAAGACACAAAGAAGAGTCAACGACACTTGGACAAGAGAGAGTGCAAAGGGGGGTTAGTTGGATGCTGTTGATCAGAAGGAAAATTGTTGGGCTAAGGGACAGGGCATGAAGCCCGCGAAATCCGGAGACAAAAACTTAGAGCTGAGGTCTAAACATGAGATCGATCTGAGATGAGAAAATATTCAATTTTCTTTCAGACGTTATTTATTGATGCTCGGTAATTAAATCAGAGAGCATGGATCGTAAATACTTTGAAAGTGTTTTTTTTTTTGGTTTTTTAATGGAAAGTTAAAAGAAGAAGTTAAAAATCTAGAGATTGGATCGAACCAAAAAGACGATACGGTTCAGCTGCTCGTCCGATTTCTGACAAGTAAGCAACAGATCAGAGAGAGAAAAGGAAGTTTACGAGAAAGCAGAAGAAAAGTGGCCAAGCAAGACGTGAACGCGAAATGAGATTATCGAGAGGACAAATCCAAAGAGAACGAGCAATAAGAAGAGATAAAAAGGAAAAAAGTGTGAGCTGAATCGAAGTGTAGCTTCAAAAATAGAAGGACGAACTTTGCAGCATCGGTGGTGTAGAGGTTTTCGACACAAAGTTGTACTCATTCACGCCAAAGTAAGAGCAAGTAGACGAAAAAGTACGAAAAGAATTAGGGAAAGATCAGTGGAGTGAAAAAGAAGAAGAGAGAGCAAGAAAGAGGGGTTCGTACGAACGTGCAGGCTTATCTTAATATTCTCCTTCACTGATTCTATTCAGGACCCAAAGGAAGTGATCGTTGTATCCCTGGTCAGATTCTACAGGGTGTATTCTTCGCTCGCTCTTTCTTTCTCTCTGGTTCATTGCCAGAGCTACTATCTCCTTCAGGAATCAATGAGGCACGGCGTTACCTCGTGCTCGGCGTCGCCACACCATCAATATATATCGGCTATATGTGATGATGTCGACCCACACGTACCAACACTGCAGCTAACCAAACCCTATTCAATGAGCAAGAAAGACAGAAAGAAAGAGACAGAGAGAGAAAAGATTGACGGACGTTCTCTGCGTTAATCGATGTTGTCTCTCGAATGGAAGATACGAGCTGGGCTGCACAGACGAGAGATGAGAACACATACACGTCGTTTTTTTTTTTCAATCTTTCTTTCAACAGGATTCTCGGAGGAACATGTACTAAAGTCAGAGACTTTTTTGCGTCGGGATAAACACTGTTCCTTCGAAACTCCAGCATTACGAAAATTTACATTGTGACTTCGTGGACAAATTGTCAGGGATCGATAAATAGATATGCGGGAGAGAATACGTTCGTATCACAGATACGAAAGGCTGGCTTGAGGTACAAAGTTCGTACATTCATTCAATCGAGCGAAGAATTTACCAAAAAGGATATTAATCGTGACATTTTTAAAACCGATCCATTTTTTCTACTCTAGCTGATAATAATTTAAATAAGTTTCATTAAAACTTTGTAATTAACATGGTGTCCAAAGCACAACTGTAATATTGAAAGCGTCCGTGGTTTAACCAGTAAAAAAAGATGGATAGAGGGTGGTGTCACCTCTCGCAATATCGTGAGCGCTTAAGGTGACTGATAAAATCGCGTTGGTGTGTGCAGTAGATAAGGATACGTTGAGGATCAACACGCGAACCGGGGCACGATCGGTTGTAATGTCAGGGTCGATCGATTAACGTCAAAATCACATGCTTCCTTTTTTCCTCCTTCGTGCATATAATTCGCTCGATGGGACATGAGAGAAACTGGTTTTCGCTTGAAAAGTATCGTGCGATCCTGCACGACGATCGAGACTGTCTTAGTTGAATGTTTTGCCCGTTGACGGTTTAACGAGGTCAAGCAAATGATCAGTTAGACAATGACACAGTTTACAGTCATCAGGGCGAGATTTCCAAAGCTTTGTTTCATCATTTAGAAATGTTTAAAATTCTGCTTTTTTACCATAAGCAAAAGAAATTGTTACAAACTTTATCAAAGTTTCTATTCGATCAATAAACACAATCAGTAGAAGACAAAACAGCAATGAAAAAAATGTATGGGAATTGTGAACCGATTCAAATTCAAGCCAAACATTTCTCTGTACTTTTCAATTCGGACGATTAATTATTTATTGAACAAATTGAAAGCTACCTTATGTTGGTATCGCGCAGACTATTTTGTCAATCGATCATCCCTCATCATTCTTCAATCACAGTATTTTGGTTTACTCCCCACGTCATCGAATCTCATCCCCTGAATGTCCTCGACCGTTTCCCTCACTCTCATTCCAACTTGCTATCGCCAACGTTGATGACACGAGCTGTGCATTCTCTCGTTCATGACGATCGTATGTATACACCGAGATCGCGCTTCATTATCCATAATTGCTGCCTTGTATGTTGCTACCGGATGGCAGCTCGATCGTTCACTCGCATTTACCTCGTTCATATATACATAAATATTGATAGATACAGTGCATAAATTGAAGCGCATACGAGAACACGGTAGCCAATGGACAGTGACCTATCTATACTTGATTGACCAATAATTATCAATTATGAGCTACAAATTATCAATTACTGTGATCAACGCACAAATCTGTCTGTTGCTGCATGTATTTTTTTTTTCTTCAAACTTTCCTCAACTTCCTCTAGCTTTTTTTCTCGTTATTATAAATTAATCTATGAATTTGATTTTTAATTTTCTTTTCCAATTGGTTCTTATATACTGTCATCAATCTAATCACAATTTTAAATGTTAATCATCTTAATAATTACGGTTTTCCGTTCCTTCGTAAATATATAAACAGGAAGCAAATAATCCAATATAATTATCAAACGTATATCGATCAATTTAATTACCGTTATGAGAGAAAGGTAGCAACAGTGGGAAAACAAGAATGGAAATATGGGAGAAGTGGATTGGTGGTACATTTAGACCGGTCGTTTGTCAATAACCGAAGCTATCGATCACGTCGGTTAAAGTCTGCTGCTGCTAGTTTGGCCCATGGACATGGAACGGGGTAGAATCGGTGCCAGAATAGAGAGGATGCATCGGCACATGGACGGGTGTGTCCACGGAGACTCGTTGTAAATATCGCTAGCTCGAGGATTCTCGACGATGCACTCGTGCGCGCTAAAATATAAATATCTATAGAGGGTGGCCCAAAAGTCACCACAAGGATGACCTTTTGTCTTGAAGATTCAGAGAACAATTAGGTCACGGAATCGTGTAGAAAAAAGGGAAGAAGTGCCCACTATTTTTTATATCGGATGGAAAATAAACGATGTGACGGTACGCGGTTTAAGAACGAAACCATTAAAAAAATTATTTTTTATTCATTTCTATGCAAAACCGTGTGGATCAATTACGAGTCCGACCCTATTTACGGATGTGCTGGTTTTCCATAGGTAAAACTATATTATTTGAGAAAGAGACTAGGAAAAACTAGTTTAGCCTGGAAATTGCGTTCGAAAAACTCTACTGTTGAAATGTGGGATTCGGGGCAGGTAACGTCAGTCAGGAGAGAATAAATAGTGAGAATGTTTGGTGGCGTACCAATTTGTCCAATTTGCCACAACGATGAAAGACACGTACGTATATGCGGGGGAGCAATAAAACGATTTTTCGAGAGATCACAGGAACCAGAAAAAAGAGAGGGAGAGAGAAAAGAGTCTCGGAAAGCCGGGCTCCTTGCATCAGGACCGGTTGGAGAACAGCGATTACAAGTGGACCGGAACGTGCACTTAGGGGACACTGAAGACATACACTCGGTGGTCCCGCGGTACCCACCAACCGTCACCGAGCGTGGTATTAAGGAGAGACAGAAATACGATCATGCCAGCAAGCTGACAGCCTTAAGGGGAGAAGAACGACGCGCGTCGAGAGGCTTCCGGTTTTTAACGATGACTTTTTTTTTCTTTTACTTTTTCTTTATTACACGTATGTGTTTTTCTTCTATTCAAACTAATACGTTTCCGAGACTCGAGAAAAATGAATGTTGAAATCAAACTCGCAATTCCAGAAACGATCCGACGGTCTTGAGGAGGAGAATCTGCTATTGAAAATAATTTCTTTTTATAAATTCTCCGCACACTTCGTTCTAAATCGTATCAAATTTCTGAAACAATCAATGAGTTCGAAGAGATCCGATCCGCTAAAAAATCCACATATCAACAATAGTTTCATTAATTAATTCGAGAGTTGATGAAAAAAAAATGGATAAGAATAAAATTTTATTAAGACCGGGTAAATTTATTTTTCGTTGCTTTCTTAAGGACTGGATCACTTCCCTTCTACGAGCGTCGGTGAACACAAGTCATGTCGCTAAGGAACGACAATGAGAGAAGTCGACGACTTCGTTGTCGTCGTCGTCGTCGTCGACTTGTTCGATGGGGGAGGCCCGAGTGTCGTTAATACGAGCTGGTGCTCCGTTGGGTATACGGAGAGGTGCTTGCGCTTTTGCTCTCTTGCGACTCCGGTGCGGTAAAGTAAAGCCGTCAGCAATGAGAAAACGGCAGAAAAAGACATAAAAAAATGCTGGAGTGTATGCATACAGGTTGTCTCGAAAACAGTATCTTACATCCGGAAGATCATCTCAAACTGGGACAAAAACTTCTCTCTAATTTTTCTCTCTGACGCACCGTTCATTTAATCTATTTATTAATTACTCAAAGGCAATCCGGATTGCCAGTAAGAAGTGGGAATGTCGTGGGTAGGGCGGTGTCACGCGAGCTTAACCCTCATGGTAAAAAGTGGGCGAGCTATACGCTGCTCCCCGCACTCGAAATACTAATGAAGCATAAATCTCATTAAAGATGCAACGTACAAAAAAATGACCGAGGACTTTTCTTCTCGGAATGCCACGATCTTTTTACTGTGTAACTTTTGGAATTTGACTTAGGGACACCTTATATACGTGTGTAGAAGAGAACAAATTCGATTCGTGAAAGGGAATATTGTTTGTGTATGTGTCTGTACGTTATAGTCGTTGCGACTCCAAGGAGGAAAGGGAAATTGGTTCGGTCGAATCGTCGAAGGATTTATGTTCAGCGAACGTATTTATGACAAGAGGACGGAAAGATGTAAAAAGAGAAAAAGAAGGAGAGAAGCGGATAAGAATAAAGAAACTGAAGGGAATGTGCTCCTTCGCAGCCTCTTGACACTCAAGTACCAAATACGAGGAGTCCGTCTTTTAACTGCCATTCCCACCCGCATATCTATGTTTTCTGTATTTTGTTTTCTATCGCTCTCTCTCTCTTTCATTCTACTCACGTCATATTTCGCCTTCTCAAAGTGAGACCAGACTTCTGTCACATAAGCTCATGCGATCTCGGACTCCAGAAAAAAAAGAGAGAAATATTAAGAAATTCGACTTGAGAGAACACGGTCCAGAGGATATGAGAAAATATGAATTTACGTGGGTGTATTTCTCAACCATGACACGATGGCATGAATTTTCACGTTGACTCACGAATGTTTATAACGATGGAACCAAGACGCCTTGAACACTGTTATATTTCTCGCACTGACGTTTCACATAAAACGAGAGAAATAAATCAACGCCGAGAGAGAAGGAAGGAGAGGGAAACAGTTCACGATGACGACCGCGTGTTTTTACTTTAGGATAAACTAGACAAGAACACTGTCTTGCTCAAATAAATCCCAAGAAAGTGTACCAACTACCAACGTATAACGATTCGGACGAGCAAACGATCTCAACTCTCTGCCAAACTAAACATTCCGCAGATTTTCCCTCGGACATGAGGCTCTTATTGAGCATATGTGATGAATACATATTCGTTTGTTTTTACGACGAATGAAGAAAAGTAAAGAACGTAAATCACATTATTGGGTGCTGAGGACGACCCTGAACTTTTGAAAACTCAATTTCAACATGGAACAATCAATTGAGATCTCCAGCTCCAAATATATCCAATTTCTTCTGATTTTTCTTGCAATTCTTTCCGAAAATGTTTCTTTTTCGAAATCTTACTTTGGTATCTTAAGACGTAAAGTGACGCTTGGTAAAAGCATGAACTCACGTATTTTCTTTTTCATGGTCGATTATACAGCATTTAAATTGACTTCTTTGCATTTATTATTATATAATTGCCGGAGAATATTTTCTCCTCAACTGACAACATCCTTTCGATGACAGTTGATATGAAAAAAAAAGATTATAGAATATGCAACTTGTTTTATGATTTTCTAAAAAAACATATATCCTCGATCCTTTCGATCCGAGATAAAAAAAAAAACGATCATATCATATCGCAGCAGATCGTAGCAAAAGTAATTTGGTTTCGAGTCCTTGTCGATCTTTCTTCGTTCGATGGAATAATGTGAAATACACACGTATTTCTCATATCGTAAGTGTGCATAAAAAATTGCGATGCATTTGAAAATAGTGAAACGAATTGTATCACAAGAAGAGCAATATTTTCCGTGTTTTTGATATTTATTGATACACAGAGATGTATCAAGAGACGCGGTGGTGGCTCGACATGCAGTACCAAAAGAAACAAGTATTTGAAAATAAAAAGCCAGCGCAAGCCCTGTCGCACTCTTATATCCTCCAATATGACGACTTAGGTCAATTTTTTTTTCTAACGGTTCTAACGGAGAAACAGATTGAGTAAAAAGTCTCAAATTAGATTATGATTTTTTTATCTTTCGATTGGTCTTTGTGCGAAAAAAATACGATATACAAACACACATGTGTAGGAAAATCCATACGCTGTGATGCTTAAGATGTGCAATGTAAATAAATCTTAAACAGAAATGAAACTTCAACTGACGTTTCTTTTACTATTTAGTAATTGAACCATGCAGTCTACGCTTTATTGGAATGCTAGAAAGGGCGAATGATCGAAAAGTTCTTAAAAAACGATATACCCAAAAACGTCTTTCCTTATATACCCATAAATACATACATTCATGTCTGTAAGAAAAAGTGTACGAAAAAAAGGCAGAAAACCCGGGAGAAGACTTGCTGAAGAAATGTTACTCCGACAATCCTCACCAATGTCGAATAAAGTATGTATACATCTTACGCGAGAGAAAAAGGAGAGATTCCTGCATGAGGTAGCAAATAGTACACACATGAGATCGGAGAAAGCTTTGATCCCGTTCAAGTGAAATTCCGTGGACCACGGAAGTCAAGGACGAAGACGACGACGTCAAAGGATCCACACGAGGATTCTTTGATGCGAAAATTGTGATGGGCCCTCCGCGACGTCTGCCAAACCGTAGACGATACTGTGAGACCATTTTCTGTCTGCTCCTAAGCCCTTCTGCCTTCCCTACCCAATGCCACCGTCTTACAACTCAATTTTATCGTCTCTGCACCCAAGATCGCAACTTTTGCTCACGGCCTCTTCTCCTTTCGATGTGCACAGTAAATTTGTATGCAGATACGCACCGTTCAAGAATCGTGATCCAGGTGCAACCAGCCGTCATATTTATCTTTAATCGCAGGCACGCTTTTTGTGTAAGCGATGAATACATAGGGACGGACAAATTGCCAATTTTCGAGCAGTTTTTTTTTCCCGTCGATGTGTTTTTTTTTCTTTTTTTTTTTTTGTTATTAAAATTCCATCCGTCTCCGTGAAGAAATCTATTACAATCTCCGAAAGATCGATGAGAAAATGTAAACAAAAAACTTAGCGTATTATTTTAATGGCGAATAAAACTCAGAATAAAACTCAGAATAGTAACATGCAAAATTACGTGAAATCGAAAAGAAGAAATTTGTTTCTTTATACTATTTGAATGAACGTAACCGAAGAGTTATGGTCCAAGAACTTGGTAGTTGCACGATCAGAGCTGCAAATGCATCAGTAATTTAATAATATACACATTATATATACGATTATATGTATATATAGGGATTATATATGGGGTATATGCGGGATGAGATTTGCACGACGAAGAGAGGACCTCACGTATCGTTGCCTTAGGGCAAAAGCGCGCGGCACACAACGGTCACGCCCGGTAGTTTCAAGCGAGATTTAGATACCTTCGCAGACCCTAATGCGTAATCGTGCACCTACTCTTCCGATCATATACACCGTGCTAATATTCCTCCGTGGTTATAGATCTTTACAGAGGAAGTTTAATGCCTCAGCGACCATTTTCTACTAAGGAGCTTTTTTTTGCACCCATTTAAAAACTTACGTTGAACAATTCTACGATGAACCAATACTGATATAAATTCAACATAATTTTCGAAGCTGGATTTTTATCCGTAAGGACTGCAGATGCTGTATGATTGATTTTTAATTGTCGTTTTCACCTCGTGAACAGAGTTCAAACGTCTAGAGCGCGGTGCCAAAAATAAGCAGACGAATTGAAAATCGATAATTGATTCCTTTCAGTGATTCAATTGAATCGAAGATGTTTAAATTTATACTTTTATGTCGTTGATATTTTACCATTTCACATGGAATCCTAGAATGTTCACATAGAAATGTAGTTTTTATGGATATGTGAGACCGAAATGATGGAGATCTATTTAAAGATTTGGCTTTGAACGTGCCCATATGCATCATTTATAAGGCTATGTTTTTCGTGTAAATGTGTGTACCAAATGGAGAGGATGGCCGTAGTAATACCACCGAGTATATTACCAGAGTGGATGCTCAAAGCGCCTGGAGCATGGATGCACATAAACCTTGCCGAGAGCATCGCGAGTGTACCACGCGATCGTCCGAGCCAGGGATAACGACTGCAGAGCTGGCACAATAATCTTCCTTCGATTCTTCTGGCTTGCCACTTTGACAGATAATATTCATTTGTATACAAAAAGAGTGTCTCTAAAGTTATGTACAAGTTGGAAAGCAATTGTGACATTCTCGAGAGCAAAGATATTAGACTTTTTTTTTTCTTCGCAGCATTGAGGTGATCCATGTTAATTAAGTTGTAATGCATTATTTGATACAGTAGCTAGATAACAGTGCATCACCACTTTTTGGTCCTGATGTAAATGCATTTTACTGGAGGGAAGCGTATATTTATTCGTCAATGCTCAGTACCCGTTACCAGCGCGTATTGCATCGCTATTGATCGTCATTAATTAATTAACATCAGCCCGATAGCCGACGAGGGAGAAAATTAAATTTTGTGCTGTAACCTGAACCTCACTTTTGCGACACCCTATTTATATATCAGTGCATCAGTGTGCTTTATAGATCGTGGTGCGTTATTTGGGATTCGAGAGGCATATAATAACATCTCCCAGCAAATTCACGGTAGCATATATTTTTCTAGCTTTCTCTTTCTCTCTTTTGCTTCGTATTTGCGATATTTTTGTTCGATTTGGTGTCTATACCATATAACGACTCAATTACACGTAATATGTCTGTCTGGCCACGGTTTGTCTCGCTCTGAATTCTCGACAAAGAAAACCTCGAGCGTTCCAGAGTAGATTTATTGTAATCAACATGATTTGCTTGATGAAAATTAAGTCAGAATCGGAATCCTTTGAAATATCTCCTCGCAGATAATTGGCTTTAATCAGGTCACAATTATTGGGTCAAATTAATGATGCGCGAAGTCATTATTTTTGTGGATTTGAATAAATAAATGTTGTTATCACTCTGTGTAGAAACATGGTTTTGAAATGCAGATTAAAGGCTTTTTGAACGTTTTTATAGTTGATATCATTAATTGCAAGCACGTGAAATACATGCCAACATAAAATTATGAACCTAACGTTATAATGAGTCTTAAACTAATGAGAGCAGAAGTTTCTCCTGAAGTTGCTATAAAATTTTCTCGTCGTTAACTTCATCACAAGTGTTAACGATCTCTCGATTAATAGCATGAAATTGAACGATCAATTTTCAAAAATTGAGAAAGTACGGTGACTTCATGGAATTTCGATCAATTGAAAATGATAAAATAATAGAAATGAATTCGAATCCGTGAAATGGAGTAATAAGTTCGTGAATAGAAATTGAGAGAATAAGAAGAAAAAATATATTGAAAGGAGAACTCATGAAAGTTAAGGACCGTGAGCCTCGTACCTCGCGATAAATCCTTGGGAATTAAGTCATCACGGAAGCTCTACGTTCTGGTCTATCAATATTCAATAGCTGCAATATAACAGTCACAAAATATGCAAAAGAGAAAAAATGAAAAGAAAGCAACCGAAATGAAGTGAGGAAATCGAGAGGGCGAAAAAGGATGGGAAACTCTGAAAGTGAGAAATACAAATGGTTAGAGAAACGAAAAACAGAGGAAGAGATCAGAGAAGATCGGTCCAATTCCGTCCTTTTCTTGCTCCCAGTTTTCTTTTACGATTGAAATGAAATAGAAATGGCAATAGTTTAAATCTAGTTTCTCTTTTAACACAGCTACCTCATCTCGCATTCTATGCGTTTCCATTATTTATTCGTAGGTTGGACTTAAAGTCTTAATTACGTTTTTTACTGGCGGATATGTGCGGTAAACGCAATTTGTGGCTCCTATTTATGCGAACAAACATTCCTTTATGAGGTCGAGAATGTACATAAAATATTTAATATTATTCATAGAAAGTATAACGTCGCACGTTTACATAGCGGAGTAGAAATCGCGTGTATCAAATTATGATGCGGAAAAATCCGATTTATTTAGATAACTGGTCCAATCCTTGTTTTTACAATGAAATTAATATTTTTTAGATTCATTTATTTTGATGTTCCTGCGAATACGCTTACGGATTTTTACAGATGGTCGTTGCACTCATAGTGAGTTTCAGTTGCTCATTATCGTCAGGAAATCATCACGAAAACCGTCTCTTGCAATTGATTTGCGAGCCGGAGGACAACTAAGCGATTACTCAACGAAGTACTGACTCCCGGAAGCTGTTCAGTTTGGGAGATCGTCGAAGCCACACATCGACCGCGTGTCCATCACCATTAAGTCACAGGTATCAATAATTTCGTTCGAACTTTATTTTTCAAATGATGAAAGTAAATAACAAGTTTGAAACCATTTTGAGTGTGTTTCAACGGACGTTTGATAGAAAATCGAACAAATCAATTTGTTGTAATGATGACGATTGATTCCTCATCTATCGTTAAACCTCGATAATGCAAACAGCATAAAATGAGGGTATAATTGATAGTGTCTGATGATAAATAGATGCATGAACGAGACTCGTTCAAATTTGAAGCTTAGTGAAATTATGGTCGCTGTGGGTAGAAACACTGGCTGCATGCTGGGCTCATGTCTGAATATCCTCTCTCCTCGATGATCTCAACCGAACGAGCACTTTGAGCAAAATAAAGTCTCCCGTTGAGACAGTAGCTTCATAGTTTGTTCAGAGCAAATATATTACAGTTAATGTATATATATATATTTGTACATGGTGTCCCAAAAGTGGTGATTACAGTCACCACTTTTTGTTTTTTTTGAGACATCCTGTACAAAAATCCACCCCATCTACATTAATATTGCATTCAGAAGTTCTCCATCCCTCATCTCATGGAAAGTGCTTTTTTTTCTACTCATGCACGCATACGTTGGGTTCAGGGGTGTCGTTGTGTATTATCAGGTGAGAAAGGGTTAAAAAGAATCATGAGAACAAACGAAGATGGGAAATGAAGAAGAGCGGAAAGATTCCTCGCACTCATAGTAATTGCCAACGTGCCTCTTCCCGGCACTTTGACTTCCGACTCTATTTTGTCACACGCAACAACCCTCGAGAGCCAGAGACTCGTCCAAGTTCACGAAACCCCCAAGCCCACTGCTTGTGTTCACAAACACACCCCTCGATACTTCAATTCCCCTTTCTATTTATCTTTCCTGTGGGGGATCATCGTCAACAGTCATGACAACCCGGGCTCGACAGAATCCTCCAAACAACAGTGAAGGGCGAAGAATTATTCTTTTGCAACACCGCATTCTTTCTTATTGTAAATTAACATCATTGTTAAATTCGATATTCCATTATTCGATCAAGTTTTTGTGGATAAATTTAATCATTTACCAATAATCATTATCCGTCAGTCACTTGTCACAATACACGATTCCGTTTTTTCTCATTCACGAATTTATGTTTGTATTTTTAAAAATAATAGTACAAATTTTTCGAAAGGATGAGAATTTTTTTAAAATGTCCGTCACGAATTTCAAGGATTTCGAGGACGGGCGAGAGAATCTGTGGAATCTCCGTTACAGTACCCTGGCACGATGGAATTTATAGAGATTCTGAGCAACGTTATCGTGTGATGATAAATCTTTTATGAGAATGGTTGGAAAAATTTAGGGCATAAAAAAAGTGTTCGGTTTTTTTTTTATATATACAGAACCAAAAATAAAGATGCTGGCAGACACCATCTTTAGTTTTGATCTTCTCTCTTTCTTTGTTCGCATATACACATGTATATATTATTATATATTATTCTCTTCCTCTCTCTCTCCCTCACTCTCTGGCGACCAAGAAAAGTTATAGTCACTGGACCCCTTTGCTCAGTATTTATGAGATTGCTTTCTCGATGCTGGAAACGATTATATTTCCTATACTCAACTACGAGTTCCTCTGTATTCTCTCGCTGGTTTCTTCTCGCGCAAAAGACCTCCAAGATGTAGGATGCAAAGCTCTAAGAAATTTGAGTCTCCATAAAAAACGGGGAGCTTTCGTTTACGTAGACAAAGATCGAAAAACTCTTAGACTATAATGTACCATCGATTATTTTATTCGTGAGTTATAATATATTCGTACCTTTAAAAAAACCTTGCGTCATCCAATAATGCGAAAAAAAGGTTATGGTTTCATTAAATAGTTCCTATACGTAAAATAAATAACCAATTACTGTTGTCTTCACATCAATTAAACTTCAGATTTCTTTATTTTATTTTGTCTTTTACTTCAACTGTAATTTATTTTCCAATTTATTTTCACATGAAAATTCTTTCAAACAAACTTTTTTCAAATAATTGAGAAATATTAACAACAATAATAGTCCGGAGAATGCTATGTTTGGCTTCGTGACTTTTTAAGGAACGAAGCCACACGTTTGTAAATAGCTATCTAGAGATTTTAAATAATTGGTTAACTTTTCCATAAAGCGTGAATATTATCCTTCAATCTCTAGTCCAGATAAATTCCTTAATTATACCAATCGAGACACTCAGATCGGTATGGACATTAGACTGTAATGCTCATTGATAAACCTGTAATTTTATAGTATGTTTTGTAAGGGATATTAGTCAGAGCGTTTTCAGGCATTCCGAAAAAATTCGAGGAGCTTGTTAGATCTGCTTTTAAATACTAAGAGAGAAACTGTGGGAAAACGGGGAGCTTCATCATCTTGAATTCCAAATGCAACCAGTAAATATCTGTATGTAACATGGTCATTAATAAAAGCATGTCATTTTATTTTACATAGCACACTAATCGTTGCTTTACTGTAATATAAACTACTAAGTAATAATACCACGAGACTCCCAATAGGACTAATGGCTAAACGTAATCATGAGCTCATCTCCAAGACAAAGTATTTCTACTTGAAAAGTTTTTTTTTTTTTTTCCACTCTCGATTCTCGGTCTCACTTCATCACTATTTTCTTTTCTTTCCTCTTCTTTCTTACTCTAACTTCATCAGAACTTTATTATGCCGCTCAGTCTCATTGCTTATCAAATCCAGTGAGCAAATCCTCGGTCGAAATGGAAGAGGAGTCCGAGAGACGGAAGACCTCACCAATACCGTATACACATACACAGTTGTATATTTTACTTTAATCCAAGATAACTAATCGAAAAAGACGACGGTATTTCTCGTTAATGCGTCTTCCAGCTTTCTCAATTTTCATCTATGAATGTGAAACGGAATTCGTAATATTCCCGCGGAGCAGGTAAAAATATAATTCTAAAAGCCTGATTCTCGAGAAATCGAATTTCTTCTATATTTATACTGTTGAAAAAATACAAAAGTTGCCACGAAATAAATTGTTGGTTGTAAATTTTTCATTAATAAACGGTGAAAAAATATCCATCTCTATTTTTTCCATGATGTTGAGCAGTCGCAAAATCGGGGCTAGAAATTTGTTCAATCTAAACTCTGGAATTTTTGAATTTATTCGGGAGTCAAAACGTTTCTGCCTTATTAAGTTTTCAAGCGAGAGGAAAAAAAAATAATCTGGATAAAGTGGAGAAGAATCGAGATCGACTAGTAACGGTGGGAAACAGTGAGAAGAGAAAGGAAAAAAAAACAATGGGAATTGAAAAAAAAAAAAAAAGAAATCATGGTGGTTGTCGTTGCAAACTCGTGACTCGACTAGGAAAATGAAGTATGCGATTGGAGCGAAATTCCTATTCACACCACCTCTTTTTTATCTTTCTCTCGCTCTCGCGTATGGACTGACATGAAAGAACTCGCAGTCGTTTTCACATATTTGCAAATCCATCCGGGGATGCCTGAGGGGGTCATCCAAAACGAGTGGTGAATGAAATTCGGTAGAAAAAAAAAGCCTGATTAAAGTGGAACGCGGAAGCAAACACAAAGAGAGCGGTGGTACAAAATTCAGGGAGGTTCTCGAAAGAGAGAGAGAGAGAGAGAGAGAAGGTACAAAAAAGGGAGGCAGATTGTGCGTCGAGGACCAACACAATCCTCGATTTTTCAAGCCACTCGTGCACGAGAGAGTCTCGCTTCCCGTTATATTCACCGGTGGTTTAACGGACACGTAGAATTTCGGTTTTGGTAGAGAGATAGAAAAAAAGAGAGAAACAAACGGGGCGAAAGTATATCGATAGACACGTATAAACGACGACAAGGAAGAGGGATGCTGGTGTGTCGAGAGGAAGCCAGGATCAATTTATGTATCGAAATTCTCTCCATTCTCGAGCAAACAGTGTGAAAATCGCATGGCAAATCCTTCGTGGTCCAGGCCACAAATCCTCTTACCCGTCGCGTCATATACTTGCTATGTATGTATATATTTAAATGTGTATGTGTATATAAGTATTTACTAAAGACGAATCGCGCTCGAATAGATATAATACAAAATCCGTGATCGGCGATGAAGCGAGAGGATCTGGTCCAAGCTTTGGTGGAACGATCCACGGTTACTAGCTCCCACATATTTTTCAAAAAATAAACTCTCTGCCGCACCATATCTAGCAAATCCGCCTCAAGATCCTGCTTGAATTCTCTTATCCATCGAAATTTATCGTTCCATCTTGCAGAATCTTACGACAAAAACGTCCAGAGTCTACCTCTTCGACCGAGATGAATGGATTTAATCATTTTAGTCAAACGCCATTTTGTTTTCATACGTAGTTTCGGTTAGGATTCATTTTAATGAAAAAAAAAAAAAACATGATTTATTGAGTTCATTAGATACAGTCGTAAACCATTCTGGATAAGCGTGACGGAACTGAGAAGAGACCGGCGGATAAAAGTAGACATAGAAATGAGAAGTGCTTTTTAGGATTCATTTGCCGACTGTTTATATACGTCCTTTGTTCTTAGCAATGTTGTACACTTATTTTACAGAGTGTCTCGTAAGTACAACCCAAAATTCACGAAACAGAACAATAAGACTGATCATTTAATTCTGAAAACATAATTCTTTCGATCGCAATTTCTCCGAGCCCCTTGGAATATTCAACGATCGGCATATCATGTGTTGTGACTTTTAGCACTTACAACACGGTCTAGTAAACCCATCGGATTTTCTTAATTGATTAATATCGCCTAAACGATTAATAGGAAACGTAAATGACCGAGAACTTTTTTTTTTTTTACGATTACACGAAATTCTTGGTCCGCAAGTCTCTATCTTGATGTATGGGACATCCTGTATAATGTGTACAATACACGGAGAGCTTTGCCATACTCATATACATATACCTATCTATAGTTTATAATCTGAGAAATGAATTCCCAAGGCCTTTTGCGTTTGGATTCATAGTGAAGAGACAGCGGGAGGTCCGCGAACGCCGGGACCTCACATGGAGAAGCACAATGGGAGTTCTCTCTCTCTCTCCCTCTCTCTCTTTCTCTCTTAGCCCATAGTATGTCTCTTTTTCTCTATGGTTAGTAGAAGTAGCTCTCAAAATCTCTGATTTTCTCTACCCTCATACTATACATCGCCTTTGGAAAGTTGTCCCTTCGAGCAGCTGAGACGAAGGGCAAGAGAGAAAGAACGATATGCTGAGGAGAAAATGCATTTTCCGCGTTGTCTTCGCGTGTCGCGATGTCGAGACACCGACGTGCCGACGATTTTGGTACACGGCCACCCACAACTTTTCAGTCTCAGTATCACCGGTGTCATCCTCTTGCCTCTAACAAAATTACGTAGGCGCCATGGTTCGCCCACAATTTATATCTAGAGAGAGTGAGTGAGAGAGACAGAGGAAGGGAGAAAGAAAGAGATAGCGAGTCCGGGAGAAAACGAGAGAAAATCGGGTCAAAAAAGAATGAATCAGGAAGAGGATGTGTTAGAATGAGGGGAGGAGTGAAATGAGACTATACGTGCATGAAAGGGGGCGAGTTGGAACATACACAGGGTGCCCAAATAAAAAACGTTGATCGCAGCGTGAAATTGAACTCCCAAAACTCGAAGAGGTCTTAATAACGAAAGTCATCAACTACAGTGTTTTGGAAAGCTCTTGTAATGAGCTTCGAGAATATTCACTGAAAATTGAAGGTCATCCTCGATAAATTCATGATCCTAATCACGTGGTTTTAGCTAAAATTGCAAAGGTCAAATTGGACATTACCGTGTTTCACCGTACAAAACTTTAATGTCAGTTTTTGTTGTTGTTGCATATATCCCGCCTTTCGGATATCTCAGCCTGTAATTCTTTACAAGATACACCCTGTATGTAGATGTATGTAGAACGAATGATGAGAGGAGAATGAGAAATCCGAGATGAAACTCGAATGAGGAGTATGAGGGGCGTGAACCAACCGCGATATTGCATTTTTTCACGAGATTTACGCCGTGTTACCACAATGAACTCGTTATCCGACGATTTAACCAAATCTCCAACCCTGACAGGACTCCCCCAGAACCTAAGGTGAGACCGACTCGATTATTATTGGACGGGGGATTTGTGAATATCAACGTCCTTCCGCACCAGCACAACCTTCATTTGTGATAAAAAAAAAAAAGTTCCGTCCATTTATTTATTTTTTCAGTAATTATAATTCTGCGTTCGTGTCGTTCGTAGCTTCTTTAATTGAAAAAAAAAGAAAACAAAGAAACAAAACAAATACCTCTGATTATAGTTTCTCGCATTTTTTGTCTATATTTTTCACGTAATTTTGTTCTGTAATCATCCAAAAAACGGTCGCATGTGATGTTATAATTCAATTTAAGATTTTTCGACCAAAGATAATTAATCCATCGAGAAATGTCTCGTCAGCTCTTAAATTATTGTGAACTTTTATTCGATTCTGAATTTAAAAAAACATATACAAAAAGCCTGTGAGGAAATTTAATTACATGAATGTGTAAAGAACATTATGTTATAAAATCTGTACACGAACCTGACACTTTAATACTCTGAAGTGTACATAATGTATTATCTATTATCGTTCATCTAATCCCACAATAAACGTACTATAAAACGAGGGTAGAGTCCTGTTATAATGTATCGTATAACTAAAGACCGTCGGGAGAGAAAAGAAAGTATACGCCGGAGAGTATGAAAAAAAATGTAGACAGAAAGAAAGAAAAAAACAATGAACGATAGTTGATAGACCGCAAGAGTGCGCTTCGTGAAAGTCAAAAAATGGCAAACAACACACTTGAAAGTAGCAAATGTGTCTACACACATCGTATATACCAAATAATGCACATATTTACGTATAAGTATTGATGTCTGCATGTGTGTGTCTACGTACGCATGAATATCACGTTGTTCCATTCGCGACTACTTAACATGACAATAGATCGTAAAATATGATACCTAGAGCTCTCGCTTCTGTTATATACAAGTATACATGCACGTGAGTTCATTCGATATATCAACTGGTAACAAACGGAGAGGCATTCATTTTCAATTGAAAACGTTATGAAATGTGAATTGCGCCCTTTTCTTTGTTAACCATTGATATACCTTTCGTCGAAAAAAATCTATGGTGAGTCCTACAGGCTGCACTCAAGGTTCAGAAGGTTATTTGGTTGTGAAATTTCGAAGAGAAAAGTCTGAAACTATTTTCGTCTTCAAAATACATTTTTAATAAGATATCATTCAATTAGTGACCCAGTGCCTTTTCGAATATGTGTATGGAGTACCGGTAGGTCATGCACATTTGAGATCGATAAAAACTTCATTAATTTACATCTCAACAACGACAATAGACGTTTTTTTTTTCACAATTCCACGATCTATCGTGTGTTTCTTAGGGGTAACTTTTGAGACAACCTGTTCATTTTTTAGCTGACTAGAATACTGTCCGCAGCACGTATTTTTTCTCCGCCAGACAATGATGGAGAAAATGCAAGTATAACAACGTCGTTCTACCGAATGTAGTCCATTGCAGAATAAAATATAAGCGGAAGAGAATGAAGAAACGAGGAACAAGAAAAAGATAAAGAAAACAGAAAAAACATGAAAAATGTAGAGTAAAAGACAAGGCGAGTCAAGGCTCGTGCTCTTCTGCCCTGCGAGTGATGAAAATTTTAAAATTCGTGTGACTGTACCAACCGAACAGTCGTTTCGTACGAGTCCACCTCTCCTCACGCTTTCTTTTTTTTGTTGATATCCCGAGTACAGTGAGTTTTTCCCTAAAAATTCATATTTTTCTATCGACTCCGGTCTCACCCACGAAAAATTGTAAGTCACGTGACTTTGTCCGGAAAAGTACGTCCCTCGCAAAATTTCGTATTTTATTCTTGTGCCATAAGATAAATTGTGCTATAACGATTCTGAACGCCCTCATCTCAAGCCATATAACGGTTCCGATCGGCCAGGCGATAGGGAAATTGAGTGAATCACCTTCGGCCAACGGCCACCGACAAATAGTCACCTACGAACAAACTTTTACCCACTTTACGTCTCGCGCTGCCACTTATTTTGTATTTTAGCAGAAATATTACATTTTGTACAGAAATAAAATGGACGGACGGAGGTACATTTAACTCCAGGAAAAGTGTATTCTAATTTATTACCAATAATAAGTTTTCAATATAACCTCTATATATATTGAATGAATATTTCAATATTGAATAATATTGTTAATAACAATTATGTTGCATAATGGATTGAAATATTTAAATCCCTGATGTGGCTTACATAAACTTCACTCTATTATTTATAAAAAAATAAAAATAAATCGAGTTTTATATTCACTTCGATCAAACCGCAAAAGCTTTAATCAGGCTTAGGGGTTGATAGGGCGACGAGAGAGTTTGCAAGGGGCGAGTATAAGGTGAACAACGGTGACAGTATTGCGAAGTGCTTGTACAGAGAGAGAGTTCGTGTCAAAAGCCACTTAGCTCCATGAGGAACTCTGCCTTCTATGAATATAAATATTATTAGGTGTATATGTATTCGATGTTGCCGTCGTGTTCACAGACATGTACACGAATAGTACTCACTTATTTTCAATTGTTCTCTTCCTCTCCCTTTCATTTCTTATCTTAATGTTTCGTCGTTCAGTGAGCAATTGATAGCGTTATCTCAAGTGCTCTTGGTATTAATAATTACAGTGTGAAAATTCAATTGAATTAATAAAGAGAAATGTTCGATTTCATAAAGAATTGTGGAGCAATATTGACATTATTATTCGGAAATGAAAAACGTATATTTCTGAAGAAAAATTAACAGTTATTTTCGACTTTATAAATTTTTTTTTTATCATTATTTCCAGTAAGAATCATCGCTGGATGATTTAAATTCATACAAAATTTCGACGATCAAATGGCATCGTAATTAGCTCGGTTATCCAATAAATTGAACAAACGATATATTTTTCCGATCGTATCAGTTAAATCTGGAAGCTGTGTGCGACAGTAAATGTAACAAGGCTAAGAAAAAAAACGAGGTTTTTTCGGGCCCAATCACACTACACGGAGCGAATTATATAATATCATAAAATTGCTATGGCATCGAAACTCCGGTACCATGTCATTCCGCTGAGAGTTTTTATCGAAAACATATTAGTAATTTATCGTCCGGAATTGAGCGAAAAACTTGAATGTTTTTGTCATTTTCAATAGAGTGTGAATGGAAAATTACAAGTTCAATTTTGGTAGAGACCCACACAGAAACGACATGGTACCAGGCAACTATATATGATGCCACAGAAATTAATATTGTTTTCTCTCCGTGTACACTGATAATTTGAGTGAATTTAGAAAAACCGACTCGGTTGTTCTCCAATTTAAAAAAGACTCTTTAACAACAAAGAATAGATATGCTCGAGGAACAAGGAATCGTTAAAGTTTTGGAGTCAACGAAAAAAAAAAAAAGGAAAATTCAACTGCCATAAAAGAAGGTTTTTTCTGTGAATTTAATAAGAAGAAACTTTAATGGCTTCAATAATAATTTAATAGACAATTTCATTTTATCTGAAACTCACCAGCAAGTATTTTTCCTCTGTTTGGTATTATCGCAAATTACATTTTCCTCCGACTACATGAGAGACTCGATAAAAATTCATTTTTTTTTATTTTTTTTTTAATTCTCTTCTTGATACGCACGTTTCTCGCAGGGTCGTTTTTTTCTCTCGCTCGTACACACGTAAATGCGGATATGACAGCTGTTCTGGGTAGGGAGATTATTTCCCATTGTGAATCTCTCGTGGCAATCGAGGGCAAGAATCTCTCGCGCATCGCTCGGAGAAGCTGAGAGGCTGTAAGAAGGCGAGACGACACATGGCTTCGAGAATAATATTGCACGAGAATGAAGCTCACAACTTTATAGCTGCAACAAAATCTGTCTCCCCTTCTCTTTTTTTCTCGGATACAATCTTCGATTCATCCCGTCTGTACGTTATGGATGAGAGTTTAAATGGCGAATATTGGTGATAAAAATCGACGTGAACGAGACGAGATTTCAGACTCGAGGGACGATGAGTTTCGTACAATTTTCTTTTCAATTCCTTTCCTCTTCTTCTTTATATCATTTTTCCTCTTTTTCGTATTATTATTTACTTTCACTTTTTTTTTTTATTGTATTATATAGATTTAACGTGATTAAGGTCCGGTGGTACACGTACGAGAAACGGAAGCCTCTCGTCCGCAGTATCCTCCAAACCGAGATTTATCAGGCGGCACGAATTTGAGCGGTTCGCGTCCATCCATCATACTCGCCAGGCGGTTTCTGTCCGGACATTTTTTTTTCTCTCTATTTACACGTACCCCCCTCACTGGATAAAACGACCCGACGACTCTTCGTACTTCCCCCCTTCCCTTGTTTCATCCCTCACTTCTCACACCCTTACTGGTTTGGCGTTCGCCTTTTTTTCCTCTTCTGTCATTTCTCTCCTCTGCTCGTTCACGATTCCCGCGGTCCTTCGAGCCGACGAATGCATCCTTTTCACTACAATAGCGCAATCAATAGCTCATTCTCTCCTCGTTTTATTCGTATATATTCTCGTGTATAGAATTCGTTGTCATATTTCCCGCCCGAGACTTTTGTCGTTATGCATATAACAAGCGATTCTCAGACGTATACACACTGCCTTCTACTTTGTTCATATATTTTTATATTCTAAATATACATTTTACATTTGAACATTAAAATGCATGCAGCTCGATATAAAATCTTTGATCCCACGAGTCTACTGATATTATTATTATGATAATAATATTATTAATAATAATAATAACAATAATAATATCAACAGCGATGGGTGCATGGATAATGTGTCGCTTCAGCGATCACCAAAGTTAAGCAGCCTGGGGTGAGGTCAATACTTGGTTAGATGATCGCTTAGCCATGCACTGGCTTGCGAGATTCCGATGGTGCTAAACCAACTGAAACTCAGTAGAATATAGTTGCCTGTTTCGGTCAGGCATTCCACTGTTTCTCTTGACCCTCGAGCAAATGCGATACACTAATGCATTACGAAAGAATGACTATGGACACCACTCCGGGGTGTCCCACAGGAACAGGAACAGAAACGGTAAAGAGGGGTGAAGTAATGGACTTTTCTCTAAAGAATACACCGAGCGTGTCGATTAAGAAAATTTGATGTAAATTTGAAAAAATGAATTAGTACTGAATATAACATTTGTATATTACAAACATACAAAAAAATGACACATGAAAGTGATTGAGAGAGATGCCAAGGCGTCTGAGAATGAAAGATGGTGGTGGAGAAGCGAGATATTGAACGAAAAGAAGAGAGAAACATCTCAGGAATGAGAATAAAAGTAAGATCCCAAGAGAGAAAGAGAGAAAAAGAGAGTAAGTGAGAAAAGTATAAGTATACATATACATAAGCTATTTATGCGAGTTTGGCGGGTTCGAGGACATAGACGTCACACGAGAACGGGCGAGAACTACTCGAGTGAATTCGAGGGCAGAACTCTCGAAAGGTGCAAGACCTTCTTCTCTCCTTCTCTCTTCTTATCCTCATTCTTCTCTTTTTCTCATTTTCGACGAGTGCATTTAAATGTATTCAAAGTACTTAGACACACGCACACATCCACCGTATACTTGCGCAAATGCGCAAATGATATTTAGGGATTCGAAGCGAATGGAAATATTTCTACGTCGCGAGCGAGATGCCACCGAAAAACATACAGGGCCCAGAACGTCCCGCATTGCGCATATGGCGAAACCTTACTCGTGATTTCTCTCAATCCTTTCAGACTTTACTATATATATTCAAGGAAAGAGATGGATGCACGCTTCGCCCGATTTAATGACTCTCTCGTGTCTTCACTTCTCTGTACACATAGATATATAAGAGCACGCTTTTGTCGGGACATTCGAGGCATTTAGTCTCAAATCGCCGAAGCAGCAGCAGCCAAACAAGAGACTATGGACCTCACGTCTTGTCGTCTCCTCGTTTCAACATGCGAAGAGCCCGCTCACGAAGTCGATACGTCGACAAGAGTCACGAGCCAAAACTTCGGATGCTGATTCGAGAAAGAGAGAGAGAGAGGAGTGTGACAGAGAGGAAAAAAAAGAAATGTGCAATGTACATGTATGGGATATTTCGTGACCGCCACAGGCAAATACACAGCTGGACTAGCGGATTCTAATAGCATTTTTCTCTTTTTGTCCTCATCGCTTCTTTGCCCTGTTCTCTTGCTCTTCTTGCTCTTTTGATTTTACTGCAAACCATTTCTCGACTCTCCTTTTTTCTATCTTCGCGAATACCTTTTGTTAATGATCATCTACATACACTTGGAATTCGTTTGGAAATGAATTTCAATCAATTCGAGTCATTTCCTTCCATTGAAGGGAATAATCATTTTGGTTGCTTTCATGGTCACGTTATTCGTTCTGCAGGCACTTCGGACGAGTTTCTCGTCTGAATTCGAATTTTTATTCAACAAATTGTTATAAAAAAATGTATTTTTTATAATATGCTTGATAGGCTTTTTCACTTCAATTGAGAATCGTATCGATATAACGAAATGAGTACTTGAACGAATTCGGATTTTTGAAATCTATGAAATAATATGAGTTCAATGTATCATGCAATTTAAGCCAGATGCTCCATCAATCTTTTAAATGAAAGTTTAATTTAAATGAATCTCGACGAATTTTCGTCGAGTGCGTTGCATGCGAATCTTATTATCTCGTAAAGTTGTGTAAATGGGACTGAAACACGCGAGAAGACGATGAAACGATCTTCGCACTTCAGCGTTTCTATAAATATGAGCAGGACAAACGCTTCGCACGAAGGGGGAAAAAAGAAAATGATCACATGTCTGGCTATTCGCCACTCGGGCATTATTTTGTCTGTGGCAATGTTTCAGTACCATTTTCAACGTTCCCGTTTTTTATGCATAAAAAAAATCTCTTGTTATCGATTTGTCATTAATTGATAAAAAAAAAAAAAAAATTCAATGTACTGCTGTAATTATTTCATCAGTTCCTATCTCTAAGTTGAGCACTTTTTAGATTGTCAAGCGAAGCTCGTAAACGACGGGAGAATGGGAAGGAGATACGGTAAATGAGTGATCCGTTGAAATACTTACGTTACGCTACAAAAACGTCAATAATAAAAGTAAAAAAAAAATCTGCATATAAATCTCCAGGGGAATAAAAGTTTGGTAGCTCGTCACTCAAGAACGATTGAATCGATTTCGATAAATATTCTTCAGGATGGAAGCTCATGATTCACACAACTTTGTAGGCTACTGTATAACAATCCGATAAAAGTTTTTTCACGCAACTGCAGAGGAAAGAAAATGCAATAAGTTAGAAAAGCGAACTACCACTTTAGAGATTTTTCGAAAAACAAAGAGAATGAGGAATTGCTGGGGTTCTATATTTCAATATAAAAAAAGAGTAGCAGCTATTTTCGTAACTTGAAAAAAAATGTTGGACAGAAAGATTCTATATTTGCTATCGGATTTAAAAGTTTCATGTTACTCGTACATGAAGAACTGAATTTTAGTAATTTGGTAGGGGAACGTGGGGCAAAATGGACCCCTGGGGCAAAGCGGACAATCCAAAAAAATTCATCTTTGGGGCAAAGTGAGCTCTCCCAAAAATGAAGGACGATCAAATTCGAAGAAAGATTTCACTTTCCTTCATTTTTAGGAGAGCTCACTTTGCCCCAGGGGTCCACTTTGCCCCACGTTCCCCTATATAATTGTTATTGATATATCACAATGGCATTAACCGCAAAATGTGGACAGTATGTCTACGTTATTACACATTTATAATGAAACTACAATATTTATTTTCCAGTTACATTGGCGATAATTATAAATCAATTATTAATTTAGCCAAATGAAATCACTAGAACCCGATAAATTATAATATTGTAATATTCTACGTATATTCTCATTAGTAATCAGCTGCTCGAGAATCCCCTCTCGAGTTCATGTGTCGTAGCATGAAACGTTGTAAAATGATAGTTGTACATACATAAACATCGGTACTGATGAATAATAATTACATTTCGTTGGGACTAGTTCATTCGCGGGGTATTTGAGTGTCACACGGCTAGATACAAGCGTGTATAATAAATAATATACACTGAGTGAATTTACGTAGCGTAGCTGATAGGGATAATGGAATGGAGAATGGAGGACAAGGGGGAGGGGGAGTAGAAAGAGCGTTGGAGTCCGACACGTGCGAAATTGGCGATATCCTGATATCAATTTGTTAACCGCGGCTGCCGGACTATATGGCTGCTGGTGCGAACCAAAGCCCGAGCTTTCGTACACGTAAATGTCCATATATTTGCGCATACATGAGTATAAGTATATTAACACGTATACATACACGTTCATTTAAAAGTTCACATCAAACATTTACAGAATAAGTCAATTGCGAGATTCTAAAGCGAAAAGTCCTTAACTATTTATATCGCCGATGACAAGATGATGAACAAACTAGTGAGTCTTCCAACCTCTGCAAATGGGCTTCTAAACGAACACTCCCACTTTCAAAGCTGAATTTCACCGATGCACCAAATTGCCTGATACTTTTTTCATTACTATGTCATCAATTTTTGGCCTTTGCGAAAGGAGTACCTACAGCTTTTTATTTTCAAAGACGAAAATTTTTACTCTTTCTCTCTTTCTCTCTCTTTATCTAATGTGAAGCTTGATGAGCTCCAGTTCTGATGCACACTGTATAAAGCGGTGTAAACGTCTGATGTTCACGTACGATACAAACACGGATTGAGCTTATACCGAGTAACGCTTCCATTCCATTATGGGGCGGCAGGGCGGGAACGACTGGAGTAGGAGAACTGTTGGGAAGTACCACAATGAAGCCACAGCGAATTTCCGGTCATCGGCGTTGCGTCCGAGACCGCGAGACTGTTGAACGCGCCAAATACATGAACGTGACCGAAGTCGCATCCCGCATGAAGCTTGTATTAGGGGGCACCCATAATATGTGTACTGGAGAATCTCTTTCTATGTACAGATAATATATGTTTAACTTGTACATTATCATTGGTTTTCCTAAAAGCAAAAGCTCGCTTCGCCTGGGTCATTTAATCCGTTGAGCTTCGACTGTTATAACCTTTTGCTTCTTGTCGATCAATATCTGCTCTACTAAATATATATTGTCAATGTCGATGATCGGATTAACGTCATGACACGTACACCGATAGGAGAATCCACAATAGTGAATCTTTGTGGTAAATATATGTGGAGTATATATTTCAAATCTTTTAATTTATGATCTTCTTGCATATTCCATAAATAATTGTAAATAAAATTTTTAAAAATAAAATTCAACAAGAGAATTAAAAACGTGCCAAAGTATTTGACCATTGCAACCGGAAAACGTTGTTTGTGCATTGAGAAATCGATATTCGCTGGAAATTTTGCACATTGCTATTTGAGAGAAAGAAATGAAAAGGAATTAAAGAAGAGGATTCCAAAGGAACATGGTTGGGTGGATCGAAAAATTCGGGGAATGCGACATATTGAGCCGGAAATGGTATATTCTGGTTTCGAGTGATGGTACGAGCTAAAGTCGATGTGAAAATTGCTCTCGGGCGCAAGCACGGTGAGGACGTTGAGATCCGTAAAAATATACTCGCAACGTACTCTTTGGGTGTGTATATAGAAATATGTGTATACACTCCCTCACAAACACCCCCCCCTCTCTCCCTTCGCCACACACAGATACATTCGTATGTCACTCTTGCTGATGCGACAAGTTGCGGAGAAGCTTTTTGACGTTCTTCGCCATTTCAGAGAGTTGCAACTCGATGATAAAAAAGAGGATGGAAGGTATAGAAAGAGAAAAAACCGAGGTACATAAAGGAGTGTGCAAGTATTTCGGGCGACATCTGTTCGATCATAATCGAACACACATGCCTGTCGAAGCATCGAAAACCTTTTCTATTACATGTTGTTTGTACCCTATATATATATATATATATATATGGTATGTACGAGGTTTTTCTATGTTCTACCTCCATGTCTGCCCATTTCTCCTCCCGAAGCTTTTGAACGAGTTCGAATAATAGTTTCCCCTGATGCTGCCGAGAGAAACGATTGGAAAGCATTTTCGCTCTTAACGTTGAAAATAGAATAATTCTTATCTCGATTGAATTACTTGAATAAAGATATAATTTTTGTAGAGTTAATTCTTTGTCAAAATTGATTTCTCCAAATTAAATCAATCACATGAAATTTTATCACTCTACATGTATTGTGAAATGGATTTTTTAATTATTTGACAAGAAAAACTGACTTCTTGATGTATAAAAAAGTGTAATAATAAGTAGAAAGAAACCAGATTTAGAAAATCATTCAGAAATTTCGTTTGTAAGCATGATATGTCAGAAGAAGGAATTTCCAAGTATTTATAGTGGTTTTTGGTAAGTTTAACACCACTCTTTGACATTTCAATCGACGAATTCCGCATATACGTCGTGTCTATATAATATTTTACTATGATGATACATGCAATGCTTTTATGTGTGTCGAGTATGTGGCTGCATGTCGTTCGTTGCTCCCGGAAAGCCTCGCGATCCCTTGCTCCGTGCTTCCTAAACGGAAATTGCTCCTAGAATGCAACAGTGACTTTGTGGCAATAGATAACATAAAAAGAGTGTGAAATGGAGGAAAAATCTCGACGATGAGAAAAATCATCGGCAAAATCAACGAAGAGACACAGTCCGTCAAGCATTAAAAGACTCAAAACACATTCAATGAATACAAGTAGTGAAAAAAAATCATGTAATTATAACAAAATGAAAAGAACAGAAAAAAATACAATATGAATAATTATCAATTATAATACGATTATTATAATAAGTTATCACTGAAACGTATTTTTTGCGAATCTGATTAAAATAATACACTATAAGATATTGTTGATGTTATTATAATTATGATAATAATTATTTCATTATTATTATGGTCCTCATTAGTATGACGATGATCATCAAGAGATGCTGTGTTTTAATTACAATTACAAGGTAAATAATAATTAAGACAACAATAATGAAAGGTAAAGGAAAATTAACTGAAAAAAATCAACAGTATGAATGTTTATGACGAAAGATTTTTGGGCAACTATTATCGCTCCAATCATATCCGATGTGTCGATGAAATCCAGCGCAATTTACCACATCGTTCGAAGTTTCTCACTCTCTTTCTCTTTCTTCCTACTAATTACTCATTTGGCATCGTTCGCATCGGTCTCGCGAGATTTTAGCGAAGATAAGTAACGCTAGAATGTGCTTTCGACACAGCACACACATACACGTCCAACCAGAATCACCATGGGATTTTAATTATCTCGTGCTGAGGTGGAGGAGGAGGGAAAAGTTGCTTAAGTCTCGTCTCTTGTTTAATGACTAGTTAAAACCAAAAGCCCGAGAGTGCTCTTTGCTTGACGGGGCTACATGACGTCGTAAAATCAGGTGGTGTATTCTCTTTTACCACCCTTTCCATTTTCATCTCTCTCTCTCTCTCTTACTCCACGTTCTTGCTAGTTTTTGACTCTATTTGCAGTTTCCTCCTCTTTGTATTTTATCATCCCCTTGCTCTTCCACAGCCTTGAAACTATCAGCTGCTTTTAATGGAACACTCTAACTGCCTTCATTCCTTTCCTTTTCAATTCGCCCACTTTATAAATCCCCTTTGCCCTACGGTAAGCGTTTCCGGTAAAGAGAGGTTCGAGTCAGAGAAATTTAATGACAATTCAAAATATTATGAATTTCTAGCTGCTCATAGTTGTTTTTGATGCCGAACTAATGATGTCTTCATCAAAGCTAGAGGAAATGATTTATTCATTTGAAACAAAATTAATAAATCAAAGTAATTGCTTTTTTTTCCAGTCTTTCGTGCCAACGCTCTCTTATTTTGAACAATTCAATTCAATAATGTTCAATGAAAATTACGAAGAATATATATGCAAAAGGCTCCGTAAGTCTCGCGGGAACATTAAGAGTCCAAACCTAGCGTTAAATTCATCATGTAATTTAATGAAGCGCACTGTGACGTGCATACCAGCTGTTTTGTCAAGATCTGATGGACTCTCGATTCTTGAGATACAATAATCCTCCTTAGCTTTTAAATCAAATGCAATTTTTCCGCCGGCGAATCATGTAACGGAGGACCCATCCACTGATTGTTCTCATTATAACTTTTCATAAAATATAGTATATTCTACATACGCATCAAGGCCCGAGAAGCAACCAAGCCAAGATATGCATGCAGTCCAGCAGCGCTCAATAAGTCCATGAGACTTCGGAAGCGTTCGTACGTAAAATGGATCGGTTACAGAGCATCGCGTATCTATATATAGACATAGCTGATCCTAAGTGCTCCTTTCACTCCGCGGCTTTAGCTTCACCCCTGTAGATAGCATGTAAATCGAATCCCGTTCAGTCAGGAACCCAAGTTTCCTTCCACGTGAATTCGGAAATTCCGAAATCCCAGTAAATCCCCATCTTCCCAAAGGGCATTCTACCAGAATTTCGTTTAATATGATTTTTTTTCAAAAATTAAAAAGAACATTCTCAACAAATTATGTGAAAGAAACGGTGAAATAAATTGGTCCCTCATGCACATGAATATGAAATCTCTGATGTCATTAATGTTTCTCGTAGTAATCTTGTTCCAAAGAGTTCTTCTATAGAATTTTCTTAAATATTGAGAACACGTTCAGGGCGTTGTAGTGAAACTACGTGCAAATTTTTAGCCATGAACTAATTTATTGCCCATTTATGAATGACGGAATAAAACTTAGCAGTGTTTTGCGTCCACGATAGTTATTGCGGTAAAATAGCCACAGTAAGAAGCTCAACCCTCCATGCTATTTGTAAACGGGACAAAACGTAAAGACTGATGAGGGCAAAAAGCCTTGCTCCATAGTCCAGATGGCAAAGTTCCATCGAAGCATGTAAGAAGTGCGTACGTAGAAGACGTAGATTTCCAGCGGTTTTTTTTTCTCTATTATTAAGGTCCCGCGGTGTTAAGACCGCAGGCTCCAAGGAAAAGAAGTGCATAACTGCGTACAACGACAATCCATGTCGATCGATCTTCACGCGTGAAAGATTTCGGATAAAGAGTTCCTTTGTGGATAAGAGACCCCTCGACACGAGAGAGCACGTACAAGAATTCAAAACAGTATCCACCAGCGGAAAATTTTCACGCTGTATTGAATACACGAAAGAAAAATAATATAAGAAAAAAAAAAGTGGGATCGTGAGGTATAGAGAAAGAGAGAGAGGGAGAGGCCGAAAAAAAATCAAATTAAGAAACGACATGTGTTACGTATTTCAATGGATCGAAATTCTCTTGCACTCTTCTCAACGCGTCATTCGATCATCATTGACGTGTTTACATATTTCTTTCATCTCTCACCATCTATTTGTTCATTTCCTTAAACTACAAAGTCTTACACAAATGACATTGAAAATAAAATATTGCGTTGCAGATGATTTTCTATGATTTTATCTACACTTTTGCACTTTGTCGATGTAAAAAATTCAAAAAAATTCTAACCAAGCGTGTAACGTTTTGTGTGTATAGCGCAAATGCGAGTTCGAGTTCCATGCTCAAATACGATAAACTTGCCACCACTCGCTGACACGTTTCGTGATCAAATATTGGTTACGTCACTTGCAAGACGTCCCAAGCCGAAGCTGCGAGATGCTTGCTTCCCTCGTAATACGATTTTACAAGTGTAGATAGGTTTCCACATACTACTACTTATACACCTACGAGTTACATAGGCTTCGCTTTGGATACTATTTTACTCTGGAGCTTTCGTTCGTTGATGCCGATTTTGTTGGAAGACGTCACGACCGAAAACGCTTTTGGCATCTCTTCGACTTCTCTCTGTAATAATATGCTTTGATCTTTCATGTTAAACGTAATTTCAAAGCAAATACTTCAACCATCTTGGCATCGATGCTTCTCGCTTTAAACAGATCGTGTAAGAAATTGTTCTCAGTTGTATTAAATCTTCGTATAATTGCGATAAGACTGTCTCATTATGAGGAATTACTCAAAATATAACATACCGAGTATCGATGAGCCGATTTTAGAGTGCGAGAGAAAATACATCAATTCCAAAACACGATACCCAAATAAGTTATCATTGAAAATATTTATTATCACGTAATGTTGGTGTGAATATGAGTCCATTTAATAATTAACTAAGATTAAATATTGATACTTATAAAGCCAATGTGTCGAATAAAATAGATAAACTCTACTCTGCATAAATATATATAATGTTTGCATGCTTTTGAGTTATTTTACGCATTATTGCCGAAATTGCGAAATTAAAGCAGGCTTTCATGTTGGAGAAGGCTGCTCAATTAAGGGGTATCTCTCTTCTGATGCGTGCATCACAAGCTGTAGAGAATTTCAAACGTTATATCGATGACGAACATAGACGAAAGCCTGCTGTATACGAAGAGAGGATCGTAACGGGAAAATGTAATTACGTTGGTCTATACGATGTGCATACACAGTTCTAAAGTGCATCGCATTACTGTTGTACATATAATGTATAATACTGGGTATCCAAAAAGTCATATATCTCAGATTCATAAGATAAGTAGATTACGATATTTTGAAGAAGAAAATTCTGTAACCATATTTCTGTCCTTACACCGTTATTATTCGTTGATTCATAACGACTCAGCGGAAGTCAATTTGTTGGGATATTGAAAACAAAGAACCGGATATTAAAACAGCCACTATAGTGCGTAATGTGTGGATAGGCGCAGGAACGTAATCTGCGCTTACAACGTCCTAGATTTCTTATCTGCGCAGCAGGTTGTTATCACTCATTAATTAATTTCGTTTCGGTAGTTAATTCGACTATCGGAATGGGTCCAATTGCGAGAGAACTTTTTTTTCGGAATTTCGTATAATTTAGCGACACACTAGATTTCAGGCATAACTACACGGACACCCTTTACGTACAGGAAGCGTATATATTTGGGTATATTTAAACGAGGGTGTCTGAAACACAGAATGGAAGAAGAGGCTATCACACTATGGGAATGAAGAGCGCTTGGGAAACGATGGCATTGTCGACGCTCTCTCTAGCCCTTGGTAAATCCGATTTGTCCCATCACTTTCCAGCATTACTCGCTCGACGAGCAAACACGTAGATTATTATTAAGCGTGTCATTCGTGTTGCCGTCGGACTCGCTGAGCTTTCGGACTGTCGATACTCGCGAAACGGCAAAAGCCTGTCTAAATATTCCAGGGCTAGTCTCAGTGTGATTTTGACAATTGGAAATAAAAAGGCAATTCGCAAGCCTTGTTACTGTAACAGTACCGACTGAACTCTCGATCACTATTTTATTTTTATTCCTAATTGGCGTTGGCGATTGCAACGTGGCACTCGATTGTATGTTTCTTGATTTTAAATTTGTTGTATTTTTTTTTCTCTTTTCAATAAATTGAAAAATAACAATTACAGCACGTGCCAAGGACGTGCAATATTTCCTACGCGTAAGGGCGATGCATTTTTTGTTTAACTTCGTGTATGTTTTTTCATTCTTTTATATTGAACGAAATAAAATGCTTCAAAAAAAATGACATGCACATGTGAAAATTAAAAGAAAGAACAAAGAGTTGAATCCTCGAGAGAATTCTTTCAGCGATTTTGACTGAGAGACTACAAATACTTCTTTATAACGTGTGATGTCGCGCTATTGAGAGTATTAGTAGAATCAGAACAAGCTGAACTGGATCTCGAGTTCTTTAGTGTAAAAAAATTGTAGAGGAACAGAGAAAGAGAGTGAAACAGAAAAGGAGAGGGATCTTACCTTTGTGAACCGTCGGAGATACGCTCGAGAGATATACAATAGAGGTGGATGAGAAGTTTCGAGCACGCAGAGGGTGTACGACAACGAGGGTGGCGGAAGAAGGAGACGAAGATGAGAGAAGAAAAAGAAGAGAAAGGGAGTAGAGTCCAGGTCGAGGCCGGAAGTAACGGAAGGATATGGTTCCGACGTTACACACGCGGGACCAGTATATATGCTCTTTATTCTACAGTCGCAAGTGCAACCAAAGTTCCTCGTAGACCAAAGTGGAAAGCTCGGTATACTAGTAACCTCCCAGGAGGATAGGAAAGGATGAGAGGGAGGTAGAGATAGAGATGGGAAAGCGGCAAAGTGAGCATCGTCCACGGAACTCCGGAAACAAGCCATAGACTAAACTCTTCGTGGAGTAGAACAGAAATACACGACAGCCGAGGAAAAACAATTCACAGGGTGACTCTAAAATCATGTCCACCATTTAGGCGACACTTGAAAAAATCGCAAATTTCTGGATTTTCCTTTCCCCTAGAAACGCACAGTGTTAGCAATTCCTCAATTGATATCTCATCAACGATACATCAGGGAAATGAATAAAATAACTTTCTACTTATAAATTTTGCAACTTTCCGGACACCCTTTGCTTCACTCTCTATATTTCCAAAGTACATTTTGTAATTATCAATAGCAACTTCGACTCCGTACAAGCAAAGTTGCAACAAGGAACAGGAGACCTTTACGAGATGGCTATTATCGCACTCAACTCTAATTTCTATCACATTCACGTTACACTATCAAGAGATGCTGTTACGCATTTAATTATCGTGGAATTACTAACCATTCATTGTTGATCTGTAAATATTAGCTTTTAGTGCTACTAATGCCTACGATACGCACGAGTCGGTAATATTTCAATGGACCCAACATGGTTCTTTGATTATTCACTACGGACCATCAGAGGAGGTTCTATGGAGTTAATAAACTTTGAGACACCATAAAATAATCGCATTTTCCATAATGCGGTGAACGTTTCAAGCGTGAATGAAAACGAGAAATGAGATTTCATTCCATCTCGTTGTTCCGTTGTTCTACTCTCCATCAGAGAAAACGATAAAACATGTGGAAAACTTCGGGTAAACAATTCGAGAAAAGATAGAGAGGAAAGAATAAAATTTATGCATTGACACACGTGTATGTTTTGATGAAGATACAGTGACAAGTACGAGAACCCAATGTTTCGTTATTTTATATTTTATATTTTCCATGCAATTATTTTTACCAAAGCTTTACACAATGTAGCAATTATGAGTTCTACTGCAGAGATTTCAAGTTTTATTTTCAATTGTATATCCAACATATTTGTGATAATTACAGAATTTCAAAGCAAAAGTGAAATTTGTATTCATAAATAATGTTCGTATATAGTGATGTGTATATATTTATAAAATAAAGTCGAAGAGAAAGATTTTTTGGTGGCACGTCTGTATGGAAATATTAATGACCTTACGGAGAGATCGATAGCCTCGGAGTCTGTGAAAAGCAATTAGGAGTTCTGCCTTTCATTCATGTATATATGTGTATACACAATATATACATATATTTCATATAATTCATATTCGATGTCTGTAAGAGCGAATCTTCTGTACGAAAAAAGAATAATGCAAGAGTCAGTCGTTTTTTTTTGTTTTCTAGCGACGACCAGCCCTCAATGTCTCTCTCTAACCGTTTCTCCATTCTCTGTCCACTGGTAGTTAACACAATTTAAATAATTACTTCACCCTGCTTGTTGTTTGCGTCTCCATTTTCGACAATTGAGAGTCGAAACGATATGTAAAAAGAGAATAAAGAACGAAAGTGAGGAAGAAAAAAAATGGAGAAAAAAAGAGACTCGAGGGTCGAAAAGGTCGTTCTCTTGTGGAGAACGCCCTCTACGGTGACATTACACACTACGTTGGCTTTCCCTTTTCACGATTCCTGAGTCCTGCGGCGGTGCTTTCTGCTGCACACTTTATGTGTTCTACAAGGTTTCTCCTTTTTTATTATTTCTTTCTCATTTTCTCTCAATCCCTTTTCGTCTCTTTAGCCAAGCGCTCTTGCGAGGGGTTAATTAACGTAATAGAGCAATTATTTTGGAGCCCAGAAGTAAAATACGTATGGAATTAACTTGTACAGATATACCGTAGAAGTAAATGCATGTGGAGAAAAGGGGCTTGAAGGGACGATTCAAGGGATCTTAGTTCCGCCCTGTTATGTCAAAATATTCGTGCATATAAGCAGATATATTTTTATAAGATCGATGTACAATTTATGCAAAGGGTCCTCGATGTCTTTTTCTCCCCGTATCATTGATATGCCTTTATGGATACAACCGCACTCATATTATCGAGCGGTTCTGAGTGAGTAAAAAACCTGAAAGAAAGTGTGCCCGAAGGAACACAAATGCCCATTCAGAAACGGCGATGCCTCCCCTTCTTTACTTTATCGTGTGATTCCGTCAAAATGAGGGAGAATACGGTACATTGGATGTTAATTTAACGGTTCAAGCGCTTTTTGTATGTTTCGAAATCGAGAAGAGGCGGACGTTCACTGAGGATTTTCCGGCATATTACGTTTTCAACTGAAGTGACAGCTCTCTCTCTCTCTCTCTCTCTCTCTCTTTCTTCTTGTCCGTTTTATTGTATTTCTCTCTGGCTCTTCTACCATTGAAAATATAACCCATGTGACAAAATTTATGTTGAGCCAAATTGCCTATTATGAGATTGGTGTCCGAGGTATCCAATATAAAATCGAGCAATATCTTGAAATATTACCACCAAAGCATCAGCGCTATATAAATTGTCATGTGCTCCTTGGGGACAATATTTTCAAAGGTCAGTCGATTGAAATGGTAGCCCTGCTTTTTTTTCGCGACGTACATTAATTACTGTCAGAATTCAGTCTGAGAAATGGTGTTTATTCTTTTATTTCTGTCAATTCCAATTTTAGGCTAACTCGTTAAAAAAAACCACGACTTTTTTAATACTTCCTCTGCAAAGGTACAAATAAATTCTCACTTTCGGCAAATGGATGTTTCTTTTGGACAAAAAGTACCATATGTACAGAAAAAATAGAGAATTGACACGTAAAATGGTAAATTTAGGGAGTAAAAGAAAAATTAGCCATTTTAAGAGAAAACTTTGGTAATAGACAAACAATAGTGATGGCAAACTTTAATAAATACAAGTGCTATGTACATAGTGTACTTATGTTGTCCTATTTGTGACGTCTTTCGAATCCCTGAACTGGCAGTGGTAAAACAAAATATCCGATGTCATCACATCGGTTGCTTTCAGCGCTTCCAGTTTATTTACAAAGAGACAAATAGAAAACGAAAAAAAATAGAGACAGAAGGAAGTGAAGCATCCACGATAGATACGTGAAGTACCATCATCTTCATTTTTATTTTTTGGTCCTTCCTAGTAGAGAGCCTTGACTGACCCATCGACCGCACAGTATCCAACAGCCAACGGCTATTTACCACAAGACTCGGATACTGATACAACCGAATACTCTTTTCTTCTCACTCCCTCTCGTTCTGTTTCTTACAAAACACCAAAGGAACCTCTTATTCTCACTCAGTGTCTAAAAAGAGTGACCCGCTGGTTTTCCTCGAAAAAGTGGCAAAATACGTATATGGCTATAACTCCAGAGAGACCAAAATTCACGCTCCACCGAGTCTAAACTTTTGTTGGTTTTTCCCCAAACTGTAATATACGAATGTGGTTCGAACGAGTCTCTCGTTTGTTTGCTTCGATGAAATTTTCTTCAAACCTTAAGTTTACGACTCAAATTCCACCGTAAATGTATCTTATTCAAAATCGAATTCCAGCGCACGTTCAAAATTGACAAAAAAAAGGTGAAACTGAATAATTAAATAAATCTGTCGTCAGGCGAATTTGCGAAGGTACTAAATTAAAATATTGCTGTATCTGATTTCACACGCTGAAACCGTTGTTCAATTTTATCCTCATCCTCGGTTTTTCGTCATCATTTATATCACACACGCACGGATCAACAAATAATAACACCTATAGATAAATTGTATTTATTGCGAATATACGAGTTATTCAGCAAGTGAATCAGGGATTAAATGAATAATGCAATTGCTCTTGAGCGATGAGAGGTCACATGATATTCAAATTCATAATAAATATTTGTGATAACCATCGATTTCACTCAAAATATAAAACATTATATCATAGCATGGCTTTGCTCGTGTTAAATAATTTAATGCAAATGTTGCGTAGTATATTTTATGCATTTACTAAACATATATATAAATTTATATATGTATATACTATTTTACGCTAGTGCATTAAACTGGACACGGTAAACCGGCGACTTTATGCACCATCGCCCTGGCATGAAAGAGTTAATATATTACGCAGCATACCATAAGTTCACATTGACCGCTCGAATAACGCGCGCGAGTTTAAAGCTTCCGGGGCCCTCGAGTCCAACGAAGGACTCGAAGGACTTGACTTTCAGCCGGAAGTGACACTCGCATTACGCTGTACACACTTCACAACCGTTAATAGGCAGAAAAGTCGCTTGTTATTTTCATTTTTATTTTGCCTTGTAAATATTACTAATAATTTGTCGCTCTAATTATTTTGAACGATAGAGGTTTCGCCAATGACACATTCATTTTGAAACATTTTCTTTTCACGGTATTTTTTTGTTAACGCTTTGTGTAATTATAAACGTTAGATTTTGCAATAATTTCTTCAAAAGTTTGGACTCAAGTTTTAACTCACCCGCCGATGCACTTTATCGCAGACCGAGAAAAAATCGGACGGTAGGAATATTTGTAGAAAAAGATTGCTTACCTGAAACAGATAATAAGAATAAACGGTTAAAATGACGATAAAAATGATAAGTAATAATATATTTAATACAAGCGATTGCTGTGATTGAAATTTATTGTGAGTTCCTTCGTTTTCTCATTCAAATAATAGTAAATGGGCTAAAAAATTATATTGAGATAAATCAAGAAAAGTTGATGATTTAAAAAAATCAACCACATTGTACCGAGTGAAATCATTTTTTGAAATCAAGCACAGATTTAAACGGTAGATATAGAACTTTTGTGACTTGGTCCCTTTTCAAAGAAGAACGAAGAATAATATACTCAACACCAAGAACCAACGGTATAAAAACGTTAATGGACGTCCATCGAATACTGCGCGATATTTATTTGCGGCTAAAATACAACGAGCAAAAAAGAGGATAAAGAAAGGGAGAAGTTAGAAAAAAAGATAGCAGACGTTCGGAAGGCGGGAAAAAGCGGTTTTTACGCAAGCCGTACGTAAACGGGTGCCTGAGCTCTTTAATATAAGCCGGCACAGTCTTCTCCGACCAAGAGAACCGCGCGTGTTCGCGGGAGCTTTGATGTGCTCTCGCTTAAATTTCGCTTTTCAAGCTTTTCTGCATCGCGAGGAAACAGCCATAGTTCCTTCTGCCGCCACAGGTTCACTTTCTCTCTCTGCTATTTTTTCCCTCTCTTTCTCTCTTTTTCACATATTCTCAATTACTACTCTATATACTTTTTTTTTTTTTTTTTTTTTCATTTTATTTCAGCGTCGATTTTTTTCCCGTTTTTATCGCGAACTTTTTGTTAGCGGTTGATCTCTCATTTCTCTGCTAAACGATTTTTCGCTCTGCCTCTCTTCACCTCTTTCCCTTTACTCTCCTTCAGATTTTTCCTCATCCCCACCGTTCTAGTTCACCAATGGCAAAAGTTTGTGAAAGCGATTCCTTTGAACAACCCCCTTATACCCACCTTCGAGAACCCTATCACTCCGGAATTCTCGTCCCAAAAGGCAAAAGTTCAAGTTGCACGAATTTCATTTCCCCACTTTTATTTTTAACCTCATAAGTTGTATCATAGAATTCTTATGACCAATTTCATTCTATAAAAATAATGAAATTTACATTAAACCATATGCGCCCAAGATTTGCTTTCGAACATTCCAAGTTTCTGCCTGCATTTTAATGCTAATCTACACCAACATTATGACATTGATACGATTTTTCTGAAGAATCTCTAATGTATTCATGTTTCAAGATTGTGAGAACTGAATAAAAAATATTGTTCAGAGAAAAAAGAATAAAAAACCATCGTAATATGTCTATGGATCAAAATTCGTAGCTAAATGGTAGCAGGTCTGGGGTGGGCAAAATACTGTTTTAAGGATCGCGTTGGAGCAAGAATGTACACGATTGGAAAAGCCACGAATCACTCAACGAGACTCTTCGTCATTTTGTCTTTGGCTCTTGTGGCTTTTGCACCTACGAAAATACAAAACATAGTGAGACGATAAACTTCAGTGTGTGATCCCAAGGTTCGCTAATTCAATTTTAAATTTGCATGTAAATGAGAAACAACACGCGTACGTAAAGACGAAAGTAAAATAATGTTCCCAAGCACGCACTCATACTGACTCGACATTCTTCAAAGTAATACGAACCCTTGCAAATTCCATGTGTGTATTAAGACTCGCGCGATTCTCGTTGGTAAATACTGACTGATAAATATTTATAAGATGGCTGAAGCAGGTGGTGTGAAGGGTCAGTTTCAAGAGAAAAAAATGAGAAAAGATGTGGGAACGAAAAACGAGACAACAGGACAAATTGAATTTGCAAATCGCTGAGACGGAGGTTCTCCCCTGAGAATCACTTCAGCCTTTCTCGTTTGTCCGTCAATACGCATCGACGATGCTGGCAATTTATCTTCAAAAAAATTTTATGTACAAATTTTTATTACTTATTTGGAAAAATTATCAAAAATTCGTTCTGGTTCGTCGTTACTAAACCTTTTCGTCATTAGGAATGGATTATCGCTTTCATGTATGCAAACCGTGAAACATGTGACTGTGAAAAGGAAAAAAAAGGAATTTTACATAACGTCAACATTAGTGTTTTTTCGGATATTAATATTAATCATTCGATGAACTTTTACTTCTACAATTATTGAATATTTGAATGAAAATTCAAAGATTGTTATGATATAAAATATTTGAAAAAAAATGCTGAGAATATTAGAAAAATAAGGAAAAGTAATAACAAAAAGATAGCCAAGTGGGGTGCATAAGAGTTTAAGCAACTTGCAGAGTAAAATGTTTTATCCGAGAACGAAGGAGGCAGAACCGGGGATTGTGGCGTCGAGTGTCCAGCAGAGTCGCGGGACGTTGGTGCGTGGTCCAGCTGGACGCTGGAGCTGTTACTTTACGAGATTCCCGCGAGAGAACTCTCGGAGAGAAACGAACGAGGCAAAGCATATGAGCCAATAAAGAATCAGTAAGAAATCCGAAGAGAAAAAACGAGAAAGCGACTGAGGATAACAGAAAAAGAATAATAAACAAGGAATAAGAAACAAAAAGGGAAAGAGAAAAGTGAGAGAGAGAGAGAGAGAAATGGTGCGTGTGCGAACAGGGTAAAAAAATGAGAGGAGAGTATATATATGTCAGAAAGACCGGACGTAGGTGTGGATAACGAATGACTCGACACGACCGAGAGCAGATTTGTTTGACGCGTTAGCGCCGTGCCAACTAATAGACTAGACTGATTTATTGAAATGCTTGTACACTACTTTATAACGCTTATATACTATAAATACACCAGACAGTAAATTTATACATGTAATATATACCTATAGCTATTAAAGGAGAGCCGGTGTACCGGATTACTACATGGTCCACAAGGGGATGGGAATGATGACGAAACGAGACGCTTCCGTCTTCAATAATTACGTCACCACTCGCCTTAAAACTAATATCCATATCCATAAACACTATTTCGAGACTCTAACACGTGGGATACTAATTTTTGTCCGTTCAACGAAATCAAACAAACATAACATAAGACATACTAATTCATAGAATATATTTATCGTGTTTATTATTTCGCGGCGTTGATTTTTATTACTTCTTGATATTATTATTGTTTATCTTTTAACTCGGAAATCCTAGACTCGTGCAATGCGCAACATAATCTCTTACAAATTACTACCACAATGACAATATATTCAGTAAGCCTTCTGAAAATAGCTCAGCCTTTTGAAAAATACAGAAGTATCTTTTGAACTGAACCTTCGGATGGGAATTTCTACAAGATCGAAATAAAACTTCTTTCTCGAAAAAGAATGTAAACGTACGGCACCAAATTGCTGCGATACAAAGCTCCTTTCAGTTACTAAATAAGATTATAACCTTTGAATCTTTTTTTTGACATTCGCTACTTGTCGATATCACATTTTTTATCAGTTTTTGATTCAAACAGTCGACTGCATACCGTTTTTAATGTGATTTTTTGAACGCTTCTTTTTCCTGCTTCAATTTTTATAGAAAAGTTTTGCTCATGCGAACACCTGCACGAAGCTTAATAAATGACTATTTCATTGAATATATAATGTATGGAAAATTATGATTTAATCGTAATTATGATTACGATATCGATAGGTGCATGGTCGGTGTTGTGGTGGGTGAACATTGAACCATGCACCGGGCCGCGCATCGATTGCTGAGCGAAAGGCAGTTTTTTTGGTTTCCGCATCACAGAGAGAAAAAAAATTGTCCATTCAATAACATTTGATGTTATTGGAACATTTCGTTGATTTAATGGAGGGGTCTTCGGTCGAAATACATGTTCGATCAGTTCAAAAACAAGTGTATGTGTTTAATACTTTATAATTTTGCTTTAATTATATAATTTTATTGGCACCCCGTAATGAGATATTTGATTGATCCAATAATTTTTTCCCTCAGTGCGATAGCGCTAACCAATTAAAACTCGCAAAAAACACGTGTTCGCAGAAACATCAATAAAAAACGGCAATGTTTCTATATATTCACTGCTGTTCTATTTTTTTTTATTCCCAGCAATCTATCAGTATCCCAGTAATCTATCAGTCAAAATATCAGATTATGTTTTACCATATCATAAAGATAGTTTCGTTGTTGAAGACCATTAAATATCGTACATACGAGCATAATATTCAGGACTGACCTGTTGAAAGATAAATTCCAAATAAAGAGTACGAACGAAATCTATTGTCTCGTATATACGAAGAGAAGAAAAAAAAATCTGATCGTTACAATAAAATTGACATTAGAGTAGATCGTCTTTCAGCAATAAAGTGGAAACTCGTAACGGACCATACTGTTGCAAATGGAAGGCAAAAAAGCTGGTAAGGGATCGCAGGAATAAGAAAAAAAGAGAAGAAAAAAGAGATATTGGGAAAAGGTCGCGAAAGAAAGATGGCGGTTCAAACGGTGCTCGAGAATGAATAAGTTGTCTCGTGCTAAACGAAAAAAGATACAACGAGATGAAGAAGAAGAGAGAGAAAGAGTAAGAGTGGGTGAAAGGACGAAAGAGAAAGAGATGCAGAGAAAAATCGAGATCGGTTGATCGCCTTTGTGAAGGATAACTTAGAAAAATAGCGTCGTCCCATTGACTACTAGAATTTCTTACGGCAGTATCGACGACGAGACATCGAAGATTGGACAATTTGTCGATACAAGCCCACTGTACGAGAAAGTATTACAAGATGGGCATGGAAGTCGTACGATGCTGGAACGAAACCGATAATAGTCGCGCACACTTTACTCGGGACGATCGCCAACGTTTTATCGCTCTTTTCTCTCTTTCTGCATTTTGGAGACAAAAAATAAAGATAGCGAAAGAGAGAGAGAGAGAGCGAAAGAGACAAAGAAACGATGGTGGATTCTGTGGTTGGAAGAGAATACGGCAACGATCGTCCAGCAAGTTCGCGTAAACCACTGATCTTTATGATCACGTGGCAATCGCCCCATCTTATTTCTGTCTCTTTCTCACTGAATTCTTATTTTCTCAAGTGCAGCATCTCTGTAGAGAGATCTGTTCTCCGCACCCTTCCTTTCACTATTTTTATCAATATTTCATCTACAAGTAAATCGCAATTATGTTAAAAATAATAGTTCGAATTATCGACTTCAAAGGGATGCACTATTCGACCTAAGTATAAAGTTAAAAAAACTGGAAGAGAATAGAAATTTGTCACAAAATAGTATTTTCCTAAGTTCTAATGAAATTTAATTGCTTTTACGTACAATGTACATTGTACATTTGCTCGAAGAAAGGAGAAGAGAAACATGTGAAAGGAAACTTGAAAACGAATCCTTTTACGCACCATACATTTGTATTTATTTACATTTAATGTTTGGGTAAAATAAATTATTCGTTTATAATCTATTTTTTGAAATAATGTATAAATTGTATGTAAGAAAACAATTAAAAAAAAAAAAACGTTTATAATACTCAATGTATGCTGCACTCAAAGTATTCGCTTTTAACGTCCCACTTGATACTCTCCTTTTATTCTTGCTGTCATATGTATACATGTACGTGTAGAAAATGGTCAGAGACACGAATCGCGAAGGTTGAGGAAGCTTCGAGGTTCCGAGAGCCTCGAGGCCTTGCTTCGGGAGTCGGCTGGTTATATTTTTCCCCTCGTTTTGTGCTGCTACCACACGCTGTTAACTGCTTGTCGCGACTGGCTCGTAACATTCACGAAACGTTCGATAAAATTGCAGCGGGCTCTAATTAACGAAGGAACGTACGTACAGCACCGGTCGAGTTCATCGTTTCGCTGCTCAGCTCCTTCGTACGTGTTCACTCGCTCGTGCTACGAGCTGCGATTCTCCCTAATTCGAGATGAAACTCAGAAGAAGAGAGAGAACGAAAAGAAAAAGAAATTGTTGTTCAGGAGGAGCAGAAACGTCGCACTACATTATTTTTTTTTCGCGGACATTCGAGCCTCGAAATAACGATAAAGCGTGAAATAACAAAATAAAAACAGAAATTTTTTTTTATCGTCGACGAAGTAAAAAATGTCGACTCTGCCAATCGCGATTACGAGTTTCTAAGTATTTATCAACATTTTTATACCGAACAAAATATTGCGTCGTCCTTTCGACGTATCAAAAATGTCGAAAGTTACTTCTGCATTTTTTCTTCCAACATTAATTCAAAATTGAATATTTTATTTGTATATATAGAAATGAGAAGTGCAATTGGTAAAGTACAGGCTTATTTATTTTGCATACTGTTTTTACGTTTTTTTTTTTTTAATACTTTTCTTTTACGTTCTCTGTTTTCTCACTGGCTCTTAGCTGGGCCCGTTATACAGTGGTATACGAGAATTACCATACGCTTGCACACGGAAATTGCCATTTCTCCCACACACCTGTGACCGTTTCTCGAGGATCTTGATTTTCAGATGGAGCCTTTATATACATATATACATCAATGTATATAAACATGCATGAAGCAGAGTAATCCACATTCTTCGTTGCTTCAGCTATCAGCTCGTCTGTACAGCACAATCTTGGTGCTCCCCACGGAATTTCAATCTTTGTTATGTCGCACCAACCACGAAATAAATTTGCTTGAACCATTCGCACCTCCAGCACGTGTTAAGTGAGTGTCAAAATTTCATGACCTAAATCAGTATTTACTGCTTTTTTGGCGAATCAAAAAAGTGAATAATTTGTGCAATTTAGTTATTCTTGCAACATTCATAAAAATTTCTGTGCTCGTAGTGAATTTGACCCAAATTCTCATATATTCTGTACGAAGTTTAGAGGTCATTGCAAAACAAAAAATTTGGAATATTACTCGACGAAAGAGATTCATTTGCTGCGTGCAGGTGGTAATTAAAAATTAGAGCGTGAGGTTTTCAAGAGAAGAGCCAAACCTTTTTTACGATGATGGGGCGTTCATGATATATCAATGAATCAACTTTAGGTCAATTTAGGCGCTCATTTTAGAGAGCAGTGAGGTAAAGAGCATCGAACGATAGCATGAGAAGTGATCCTCTACGGCTGGGAGGGCGTGACTCACTACTCCCAGTTTACGGATCTTTAAAGCGCACAAGATTGGTTGTAACCATAGAACTTATTAATATCTCGTGAACGGTGCATCGGAGAAAAAAAAACGACAGAGGGTCCTCTTTTCTCTACAATTAAATATTGGATTTATTTTTCAGCGTAGCTGTGAGATTCGAGAGACAATGTAGAGTAAACTTAAGAAATGCTTTCCCTTACTTTCCTTAACTCGTAGCAGCTCACTTAATGGGTAATTCGTTTTCATTGGCTCGTATTCAGAGCCCATACGAGGTCATCTAGAAGAGACATCTCTGGCTAGTATACAAGCAGACGTTTTCTCATTGCCGCACAAGAAGTAATTAAGTGGCTTGAGGATTTTACGACTCTATATACGTTGTCTCGGAACTCGTCACATTCGTTCTTATGGCCGCTTCCGGCTTTTTTCTCGTCTTAAGATCCATGTGACCGAATGTATTTTGTTCCCAATTGCATCGTCAACGCATTCTACCTTATTTCCTTTATTATAGGTTTTAAAAATCCATTATGATCATTATTACTTAAACTGATGGGTATTTTTTATTTTAGTTTTACTAAAAATGATGTTTAACCATTTGGAATAATGTTCTGAATGAAATTACCAACTTGAGCAAATGTGTACAAGCTTTCCTATTGGTATTACGTGATTTCTGCAGTTACCGTAACGAAATATCCGCGGGAGATATTCGATGCTCGAGCAATGGACTCCCCATCGACGATGGGCAAAAAGAGAAATAGAAAAAAAAATAAAGAGAAAGAGATCTAGAGAGTGAGTAGAGGAGAAGAGATAGAAAAGAGGAAGAATTAAAGACAGGACGAGTGAAGGAATGAAAAAGAGGTGAAAGAGAGAAGAAAAAGAGAGAGAAATGTACGCCCGGGGGTTCCCGTGTAGCACTGTACCGTGGCGCGCCATTTCGTGCAACAGGTTTCCATTTTCTAACGAGTCATCGGGCGCGCAATTTGCCGTCGCGAGCACGAGTTACGCCGCTCGGTCACGCGAGGCACACTGCAGAGAGATGGAAATTGTACGCGAGTATGTTTCTACCTCCTCCTCTCCCCTCCTCCCTTGCCAAAACTGCAGACAGCAAACGTAAATGTTGTTCAACTGCATGATGTGTATTTCGAAATCACTATTCGTGCCAACACCTATTCGCGGTGATAGGAAGAGATAGCGATATAGATTGATAGCCGTTTGTTTCGAAAAATAAATTCCGACTCCTATAACAGTGCCATTTTTAATTGTTCTATTTATGTGTTCTATTTGTTTGCGTATTCCATTCTTTATCTGACGGTCCGATTATATTTTTACTTTGAGTTGAGCTCAACGGCAATAAAAATTAAATGCAATATCATTTACTTCCATCCTTAGCAACGTCCATGTCACAGAAGTGAGTAAAAAATGTAAAAATCTTTTCAATTTGCACAATCATTCATACTCGAAATAAATTGTTAAATAATAATAATAATAATAATTGTTACAGAAACAATTAAAAGTTGGCTGCTCCCGAGCTAAATCAATAAAACCCTTTTTTCATCCTGTAAAAGCAGAATATCATACAAAAGCTTTTATACGAAAAGCACTTGCTGAATTTGAAGTAGAGAGATTTTCTTTCATCCGAAACAGTAGTTTTCTCGGAAAAAACGACTAAAAAAAATAAGAGGAAAACGAAAAATAATAGAAGAAAAGATTGGTACACGGTGGAGGAATGAAAGTGGGCTGCAGGAAGAAACAGAATATCCGTTTTGTATGTATATATTTGCATACATGATGTTTGGGCAGTCGGTCTGCCTACGAGTCCAAGGAGTTTCTCAAGAGGGCTCGGTGCAGCCACCGGCACTATTCCGCCCTGTCGGGGCTTTTTGAGCATCTCTCGTGGCTACCCGATCTCTCAGTCACGACAGACCGCCTCTTTTGCTTTTGCTTGTGAGTACCCGCGGGATGAAACTCTCTTTCTCTCTCTACCACTCTTCATCATTCTCTTACTCTCCTCTTCATATATATTTACACAAAGTACATTCACGAGGTTCACTGATGCGTTCTGAGATCCCCAAAAGCCTCGCAATTACGTATATACATATGATTATATATGTATACATTAATTTTTAGTAATAATCATACAAAATGTTGAGTTTGTGTGTCATTCCTGAGGGAAAGTTTACATTTGCTTTGGTGATTTATTATACACTCAATATTCTACCATTGACTAGTTCTCTCGGTAAACTTTTGAGGAATGCCTTTGAATTGAGTAAATTTGTCGATCTCCACAGGAGGAATATATTCGTACACAAAATCCTGATAATTCCAACCGCGAGTCAGCGTGAGCTATAATTTTAAACTTTGTTAGCTTAGCTGCTTCATTATAATTATTACAGAGTCAATCGAAATGTTATAAAGTGATCTATTAATATATAAATATGCATGTAAAATTGACTTATCATTCGCATGATTTTATAGTTCGGTGCATATAATTTTTTTCTCATTGGTTCAACGATTTGGTTTTTTGCCAGTCCTTTACTTTTTGACTCTGCAACTAATAAACGAATCATTGGCAAATTCAGTATCCGTAGAGTTCGTACGTCACAGACACGAGATTTAGAAAAATAAATATAAATATTGAAAAATCGAACTTTTATTCACCAGACAAGCACAGCTTCTGGTAACAGATTAATTGTACATTGGTCAAAAATAAATAGACTCGTGGCTGATCTTTACTCGCGTTTCCTACTTACTTCTTCTTCAAGAAACAAAATTTTATCACAATACATCGCAAACTGTTCCTCGAAAAAAAAAGGAACAATAAATTATAACGAATTTGATTTGCATTTTTGAAATACGATGAATTTAGTCCTTCTTTTAAATGATTTCTTCAAATGAATGGAGATCTGCAAATATTTAGAAGGAAGAGGAACGTCATAGGCTTTGCATGAATGTGCAGAGTTGATACCTACAGGCAAGATGGTAAAAATTGGTAAAACGAAATGAAGAATGGTGAAAGAAAGAACGGAAGAAGAAAGAAGAGAAAACAAGAGCGAAAAAATTGGCATGTTTGCTATTCTTCAACCAAATACATGTGTATGCATGTGTGTATGTGTATAAATATTTCACGTGGAATTTCGGGCCAGAAGAGTAAACATAAGAGAGAGTTTGTGGAGCAAGAAAATATATGGTCGCAGACAGAACTCGTTGGGCTGTGTGGAAGAGAGGCCGAAGATAATATACGTATACATACGAATATTGTGCTCCGGGAGCACGAGAAGACGAAAGGATAGAAACAGAAACGGAAAAAAAAAACAGTAATATAAGAAACTAAAAAGACCTGAAAGAATGACGAAACGTGATTGTGTCTCAAGAAGAAATATTTGAACGTGCGACCAAAAGATCTGAAGGGTACATGAATAAATATAAGATACTGTGTAAATTTGCGACGAGGAAAAATGCTTTCGTGCATGTGCTGAAAATGTTGTGAGCAACGTATTCGATAAAATGAGATGGCAATTTGCAGGATATTTTTTTATACAAAAAATATATGCATTTCATGAAAACGAAAAGGTATACGGAAAGCAGCGTTTCGTCTCATAATCATTTTACGATTAAAAACATTTTGTAAAACTTGTCAAAGATGCCCAAGAATTTTTTATATCAATTTTATCTTCACGGATTCCATTTTGATATTTATTTCCGAAGAGAGAACAACCCATGAAACATTTTTCCAAGTTTTTAGATACTTTTTTCAAACAGATCAAGAGTCTAAGAATGTTTGAATGAATAGAGTGGCTGATTTGAGGTATTTGGTCTTGCATATTATTTCCTGCTGCACCTACTTTGGCTCGTGCACAATGTTTGGCTTAAACAAAATGATGAGATGCGCTTGTATGGATACAGCAGTGCAAACACTCTCAAAGTTGCAATATTCGGCAAACATTGGAGGAAGTCTCCCGTCCGTGTTAAGGAGAGGGCTTTCGTAGAATATTGCCGAACGTTTGAATTTTCAGTTATGAAAAGAGTAAACATTGAGAATTTATAGGTATGTGCGGCTGAACGTCGCCGGAATTTTACTCTATGAAACTGCCTGTTGTTAATTAAAAAAACATAAAATATTAATCATATCAATAAAAACCGATGAAAATACGAACCCAAAGTACAATGAATAATATAAAACAAGCGGATTAATTATGACTTCGAGCAATGTTAATTATATTACTTGAATTTCGTATTTTTACCAACTTTTTATACAAAATAAAGTTCGCGTTTATGCAAGAGAGGCTTTAGTACAATTCCATGAAAAACTAAATACTGCGTTACAAACGATATCCCGATCTCGTTAGCATTCAAATAAAACTCGGTGCATGTATCATGTTCGCATCCGTGATTTCGTAAGACTTTTTTTCATCATTTCAAAAGTTTGTTTTACCCCTATATGTTATTTTTCATTAAACTCTTGTGTGTATTCATTGAAATTACAACAATCCATGGATTCACAACGGTCGTCATTATACATATCAATAAAGTAGAATTTCATGAATAAATTGACGTAAAAGAATTCGATTCGAAAAAAGAAAATAGAATATCAAATCATATTTTTTGATCGTCTCCACGCTAATGTTTATAATTACTTCAATATTTTTAAAAAATGTAACTCAGCAGATATTTTATTTGCACTTTTTACTGGCGATCATTCGCATATTATGTTTAAAGTACAGTGTTTATATCGTTAATAATTTAAACATTATTAAACGATATCTAAAACATTTCAAATTTATTTTATTTCATCTCTCGTTTTCCAAGATATCTTTTCTCAGACACAAGAAGCTTGTGACAAGTTTGATCGTTTTCAGTATACGTATATATATATATATATATCGTAGTAGAACGGGAGGGTTGGCATGAGCCATCGCTCTTACAAGGTACACGTTTCCAACGATGGAAAGGGTTAATCCGTGCACATCTGGTTTAATTGGGTAAATACTAGGAGACATCGTCAACTTGCTGATGTACATCCCCTTCAACTATTGCTATATAGCTCATCCCCTGAACGTCCCTGGGTTACGCTTAAGGGTGTTTGTGTAAGCGAGCCCGGAACGAATGATAAGGTGAGCGAAGACGAAAGCAAAGAGTTAAATTATTGCAAAAGTATATATCAACAATTATTAAGGTAAAAAGGGTTCAGAAGACTGTGCGAGATGGAGTTATGGGAAAGGAAATTGGGGAAAAAAAAATATGACCAATAACGATCGTATACTGTTTACCCTGCAGAAAACTTTATGAGTTTTTGTTTATAATTTCACGAATCTAACTTTTGGTTTTTTGCAAATAATGAACCAAGCAAAGTGTAAAATAAAAAATGATACCTAGAAAAAGGGAAAAGAGTGCCTTACGCTGCACGTGTTTCAACAAATAACCAATGCTATGAATTATATTAATGCTCATTTCTTGAAAATCTTCTTCATAACGATACATTATTCATCTATTAATTACGCTTCGTAACTGGCTTAAGCCGTACGTTGTCACATGCATGAATTTCGCTGGGGCACATGTATATGAATTTCTCAAAATTTAGGCTCGAGCTTCAAAGGATAGATACATTGTATGGTTTTCAGTCGTGGAAGCGCATTACTTCCACGTACTATCCATCACTCAGTATTTTATGTCCCGGAGACTTTGCATTGAAGAGAGAAATAATATGAAAGAAACATTTTTACTGAGAATTTCGCGAAGTGTTCATTTCTTGAACTTTGAGACGCACCTGACTTTTGGAGTGACTTTGTAGAAAATTCCTATGAACGATTAATATTAATACGTAGCTCATACGAGGCAATATTTTACAGGATTTTTTGTGTGTTTCAAACGCTCGCGATAGTAATCTTAACTTTTATGTGAAATCGGAGAGATGAAGCTTCGAAATAAACTTAAAGACAGCCGCAACTTTATCTCATAATTCTTTGGATTCTTCTAAAATGTGCACATATATTCCTGTGTACCTTATAAATGTATACGTCCGTCATATCCACGCCTACAAATGTTATTCACGAAAAATGCGGTCAAAGGAAGAGAATCGAAATTGATCGCGTGACCGAGATCTTATATTAGCCCGCCTCTTGGAATCCACACACATGTATACATCTTACGTTGCTGCGTCTCGAGCTAGAGGAGCGCCGACTATTTATCACTGAAAATTCGTTCAGCATTGCGGGTGGTCATGAATAATCGGTTGGTTGGGGGGGATCTGCTACCACTGACGCCATACTCACTGCCACCGAAGTAGGATCGGGAACGAGTATGGTGGAGGATCTATAGCACAAAATGTTACGTTGATGCAGTACCGGCATATACAGGGTGGTCCAATAAACCCACAATTTATTAAACAACACTTATCACACCGGAAAAATAGCATTCAATAAAAACTCTTTGACTTTATAAATCTGAGAGTGATGTCGAATGAAATGCGATCTCGGTAAAATGATTTTTAAGGTCATTTAGAGATTCCACAGTGGCCACCTTGATTTCTCATTGTTACAGTCCATTTTTTATGGCTTCCGCAACATTATAATGAAGTATTTTTTGAGCAAGGACTCTGCCACTTATGAAACAATAAGACACAACGTTTGAACATTTGGAACAAAATTAAAATTTATTAATGAATTAATGTTAATTTATTCATGAGAGTCTTTAAGGGATTATTTCTGGAGCAGCGATTAAGAGAAACAAATGTGAGTTGAAAATTGTCGGAGCAGCATGGAAAAATGACGAAACAAATTGGAGAGGACGAGACGAGAGTCAAGTTGGCACTCACTGGCATATACATAAATATATATGTATATGAATTAAAGTCTGCAACACGAAGACCCACACAGCGGTATATACTCTCACGGGGCGCTTTCTCGTTGGGCGGCCAAAGACTTTTGCTGGCCCAAAGCCAGACACAAGGGAACCCCCGAAGTTGTCGCCACAGGGGAATTCCCTCTTCCTCTTTCTTTCTCGCTCTCTCGTAAGCACAACCTTTCGTGTAAACGCCTCAGACTTTCTATAGTAATATCTGTATGTATGTATATAAATGTATGTATAAATACATATTCACATGTCATGGCTCGTAGGTTCACTGCCGGATGACGCGAATATGATCTTGTTGCGTCTGCGAGTGAGGACGCTCGAGAAGTTGCTGACGCGAGTGACGCCTTCTGCTAAGCCAATAATACGAGTGCCCACGTGCTACGACATTATTACAACTCCACATTTATTAACCCACCACTACGAAATAAAATCTAGCATATTTACTGAATCACATTTTTTAATTAAATTTTCGCTTTATAATTGTCTGTGATTCCAAGATTGTTCAAAAGTTTATTTCATTGTATATTAAAACACCTGAAAATTGAAGATTTTTCGTATATTTGCAGAGCGTCATGACTTTTAACGGTACTTTCATCAAAAAGAAAAGTACTTTATCAACGGTTAATTGAGGCTATTCGAGGCAGGCTTGTCTATGAAGGTTAAACTTGTTGCAGTGGGGAAGAAGTTTAAAGAAAAACATAATCATCCCGGTTATAAAAAGATAAAACGAATTTGAAAAAATTAGAAATTTGAACACCACAGAACGAGACTCTTGAAATGTCGAGAGACTTTCAAATGACCTCATACTTGAATGTTTTCAATAATATAGTTGAAAAACTATAAATGCAAATAAGTTTTTTTCGTACGTTTCATTCCAACAATACAGTATTTTTAGTAAATTCTCAATAAATTGAAAGCCGGGGGATTCACATTTTTCTTTCTCGAAGAAAGTACGAAGGAAAGAAAAAAAATTGATTGGGTTCAGAAGCTGCAAGTTTCGTTTTCGAAGGGCGTCTTGAGATTTTCTCCCTCAATATGAGCGAAGTTTTTATCATTGACATTCGGAATTACTCGATCGATAAATCGGTCAGAACTTGAATATAATGAAACGGCAATACAACTGTGGCGAGTTGCTGAGTTGTTTCAAGCGGGGTATGAAGGATCTTACAGTAGGGGTGGAATCGAGGCGTTGAATCGCGGCGAGGAAAGCTCGATTGAACTTTCGTAATTAATTAAGTCTTGTCTACACGTCGGGTGCAAAGTTAATCACTAGGGCTCCAAACCTCCCTCCCTAGAATGTCGAGTTTCTCCCCCATAGCTATATCAATCCTATAGGAGCGTGTACTCCGGCATTCGGCTTCGACAGTGAATCTCTCTCGCATAACCTCTCCTCCGATCTGTTCTTGGACCGCTAATTAAGATCCGTTCGTAAGGTTAAGATCGTTACGCGCCGTGGACAATTTCGGGCAAATTCCTCTTCGCACATTGTTCCTTACCAGCCTGCTACACGTTTTTGTCGCGTATATCAAGCTCTCTCGGTACATATATACAGTACATATTTACGTTCTCACCGGATGTCACGCTCAAAGTTTTCGTAACTTTTACGTTTTTTATTTTATTTTACTTTATGATTTACAATGAGGACCGTTTTATTCTAAATGATGTATCACTGTATCTTCTTCCAGGAACTTTGCAAAAGGTAATATTGAAATACACAATTGATATTTTTATGAAGAACATTTCAAGATAAGTCTTGAAAACTTTCATATAAAGACAATGATAGCTACTGTGTTCGAAAAATGTGGTCATTCGAAATGCAAAATGCAGTTAAAAATTATAAAATTTGACGTAAATTTTTCGAAAACTTGGCTGTTGTGTTCGAAATCAATCCATTCTTAATTTAAAAATTAATTTTGATTTGACACTGAGCGAAAAAAAAATCATTGATGCAATTCGCAGGGTCTTTTCAGTCAAACTAAATGTCTGATCAGTTCTAAAACGTGTATTTGTTTAATAATGTTTTTTTTTTTTAAATTAATGTTGCGATATGAATTTTTCCGGCCCCCCATAATGAGATTTTTGATTGATCTAACAAATTATTGAAACTCTCTGAATATGTGTAAAGGAATCTCTCTGTAATACGTAAATCGGAAAAGGAGCGAAAACGCAAAAGGTTGAATTCCAGGGCCAGAATAAATCGAGTACAGACTGAACGAATAAAGGAAGAAAGCCAATAGAAAAAAGAAACGGGATTAGACGGGAAAGTTTGAGAATGAAACCATGGTTTCTCCGTGGATCGGCGAAAAGAATAAATCGAGAAAATTGTGAATGTAACGCAGAACGAACGCAAGAACCGACGAGTGGAAAAGGTATACATGTAGCTGCTGTAGTATGAGCGCGTAAGAGAGAAAGAAAAAAACTCAGTGAAAAGAAAAATTGAAACGATACGTAGATTTACACGACGGCCTTTCGTTGAATCGATCTCTCCTCCTTTGCTTTCTTCTCCTTATCCTCATCTTTTTTCCCTTATACCCTCGCCAAGCGTTCTACGGTATCTCGTGCACTTTTACCAAATGTGCTCGCGCCCAACCGGACGAAACTTTTACGAAACTCGTAAAGCTCTCGCCATCTTATATATCGGTGGCTTTCCTTCTTTCCTTCCTTCCTTCCTTCCTTCCTTCCTTCCTTCCTCATTCCCTTCATTTTAGTCCACGCGCATTTTTCACATCTCTTATACAGGCTATGCCAGAAGTTGCGCACAAGATTTATAGGGTGAGTAGACGATGAAATCCGGAAGAACCATTTTTCTCTTCGACGCACCGTTCATAAGATCAATAGGTCATGTAATTCATAACAATGAATCCTTGATAAATGATATACTATTTGTAATGGACAAAAAAAAGGCAACTTTCGAGTAGGACTGATTGCATTGTTTACGGAATAGGTCAACGCGTTATCGGCTTATGCTGGCTACTCTAATCCCATGGTGAAATCCTGAATTGGCAGTATCTACAGCTAATAAATATTTTGGAGACGATGCTGTGAAAAAAAAAAAAAAACAAAACCAAAAAAAGCACAATATTCATTTTTGTTAAAAATATCATGACCAATGATCTTTGTAAGTTCTGAAGAGGGCTTTTGCGACACCCTGCATATTCTTTCAAGACTCTCAAGAGAATCCACGTGTCGCAGCATACCAGCATCCCCCATATTCTCGTTGCTGATGCTTTACCAACCCCCGGCTTCGCGAACGTCGCCAAAACTGTCTCTCTTACTTTTTTATCCCTGTAGTTTTCTTTTATCTATATACATATTTATGGTACCTCTTGCACGTTTTATTTGTATTTTTTTTTCGTTGCGTTTGCACTCGTCGGGCCCTGATGATCGTTTTCTCGCTTCCGCATGCCCGCAATCCGCCTCAACGCTACGGCACTCCCTGTTTCTCATCCGACATTCATAAACTCTCTCTAACTCTTTTCTCTCTTTCTCTTTCCTCTTCCTAGCAGATACCTTTAGATTTTTACTCTCATGAGTCTATCTCTTTTCTTCTTTTTTCTCTCTCACTTAGTAGAGGAGGATCTTGACATTTTATATTTCATATATATACACATGGATAACTATATATTTCATATATACATTAGATAACTACCGGAGGCTATATGGCACACGGAATTTCCAGATGCCACGTTCAGTTATGATAAACTCGTGAAAGCAAAACGCGGAAACGTAATCAGGACTGAGTGAACCAGCCTGCCAGAAAGTCCATATATCTTTTCTTTCTCCTCGCCACTATGTTCCTTCATTTTTCCCCCTTACCCTTATTTCTCTTGTGTCTCCATAGTTTTTACTCTCTCGTTCTCTTTTTTCTCTCTGTCTCATCGTATCTTTTAAAACATTGATGTACATGTTTGTATACTTGTATATATTCTTGTCCTCGATCTCTGCAGAATCACCCTATATAAGTTTGCCAAGACTTTTTCAAGCCTCTGCGTGGTTGTCCTTGATGAAGAATGACTATTACCCCCTTCTTTTCTGTTTTCTTTGTTCCATTGCTGCGTTTCACTCTGTACGTGTGTGCCAGTATATTTTTACACGTGATACCAAAATACCAAGCTTGGAACACTGCGACGTAGCTCTTTCTTTTTCTCTCTCTCTCTCTCTCTCTCTCTCTCTCCGTCTCTATTCGCCTCTGCCGATCGATTCCCTTGTGTAACTTCGACCTGCCTCGAAACTTTGCCCAGAACCGACACTATACTTGGCTTTTACATATATATGGTAACTTTATATCAGACTACGAGCGCGCAATCCATACACCATATATATAAACCCTGTTTATAGAATTTAAAACCATCCGGGGCGGACAAAAGCGATACTTGTTTATTATGCAAACCGCACAGAGTGTGTGATTGGGGTCGTGCTGCGGTTGGGCACTTTGCCCCCGCCCCCTGCCCCCACGGTCTTGATTTCATCAACACCCTGTTCATTACACGTCCCACAACACGTTGAATATATATTTCCAAGTTATAAATGTGAACATAAAAAAACGATCAACCCTACACCATATTTATATGTGAATGAGAAATAATACTGAAAGCGAAAATTAAAAAGTATTCACTGGAAATTTCGTTTGCACAAACTATTATTATTGTCATTATTATTCATATTATTACTTGATCTAATAAGCGACGAATTAGTTATTTTCTATTTTTTTTTTTTTTTTTCATACATCGTTTCCAAATATTTCCTTCATTTTCCGGTGTTTTAATCCGAAAGTTTTTTAGTGCTTTTTTCATGTTGGCTACACCTGAAAATAACTAGCAAAATTATTTGGTCTAACAATTGTGAGGAATTCTCGCTTCCCTCAATCTATCATCTCCTGAATCCCTTTTCGGCAGGATAATGATCTTGCATGAGGCGAAGAGATAGAATAAAAGGGTGGTAAAATCTCACTAGCAGAAGTCAGGAACAGCAGGGGTTGAAATTTCGAATAAGAAGCCTTTACATGTAAACTATTCTTATTGTCTCCTGGTTCGATGGTTAGATTTTCGTTGCCATGACACCCCGAGCGTTGAGGGATTATTGCCGGAAAGACGATTAATTGTAGCTTAGATAAGGCACACTACTACCACGTCTTGTCTACTGTGATAGTATAACATATACGGGTGTTTTAAGTGGCAAGATATGGGGAATGGGGGTAGCCATCTCCCCTCAATCTTTTCTCTCATTTTTACGTGTACAAATTTCGTGCTTAATTTTCCCTACCACTATTTTCCATGCACATATCTTCCATGTGGTTGCTACTTATTCTCTTCGTAAGTATCTATATATAGGCCTTTGGGAATCCACCGTTTTCCCCCGTATCTGGCTAATGACAATTACAGAACATTTACAAATTATCCCTCCAGAATTCCATATTTATTCCCTCTTTCAATGTGTTTTTCCTGAGCATACGGAACAGTAGAGGAGAAGAGATGGTGTAAGGGGAAAAGAAATAAACTCGAAAATTGTGAAATGAAAGAGAACATGGAAATAAAATGAAACGAGTGGCAAAGAGATAATGAGAATCAGTGTGAACGAGAGAGGATGAAAATGAAAAGAGCGAAGCGAAAAGAGGGAAAATAAAGGAAGAGAATAAAACAAGGAGAGCAACGAACGGTTTATTAAAACGTGATAGAGGCTTCATTAAAGTGAAAATTGAGAATAGGGTGTCGAGAAACAATGGATGAGACTGATCAAGCGGTACTAATGTCTATTTCTCTCAATCTTTCTTTTCCTCTGTTTGTTTGTCAATAGCAAATGGAATTACACTGGTTACTAGGAAAGTAATAAGAATGCATATCTGTTGGTAACCCGAAGCATCTACGAAGTATAATCCTGAGTTCTATCGATTACACGTAAATTCTTTGAAAATACTACAACATTTGGATGGAATAAAAAATGAATTCAGCCATTTTTAGCTACGAAACGAAGTGGTGAATGGGAAAAGTAATTTATAAACAGACGTGTTGTGAAAATTGTTCAATTCACTCTCTGTGGTATTGTTGACTATATTTGTTACTTCAATTCCACTGAATCTTACACTCAAAACTAAACTTCTACGTGCGCATGAGTATATACGTATATATTCGAAAACTTCGATATACGGACGCAGTATTCGTGCGCGAAGATTGTCCTCCAAACTCAATGGCAGAGGGATAAATAAACGTATGGATTCTTGGTAAGTGGAATACAGAAAGGCTGGATCATGGAAGACCTGCTCGTTATCGACCACTTCCAGTGTTAACGAAGCCGCGAAATTTTCCACGTGAAGTCCGCATCGGCAGTGGAGAGAATTGGCGGAATACAAAACCAACGGAAAAAAAGGGAAAGAAAAACACGTTGACAAAAGGGATGAATGCAATGGGAAAACGAAAGGGTGTGGTGCTCGTTTAGCTGGTTCAATTAAAACGTTCATCAGTGCTACGGTGCATCAAGAGAATACTGCGCCGATTCATGTATTTTTCCCCATTTTCTTTTTTTTTTTTTTTTTTCTTTTCCATCGCTATCGCAATTCTGTTTTTTTTTTTGGACCAAATCATTCGTGCTACCGATTGTAAATAATACGATTCAAACTCGTTAAAGCGGCGGGGCGAGCGGCTATTTTTCTCTCAACGGTGCCTATACTATCCAATCTGCACACGCGTCCAACAACTTTAACGGGTTCAATCGCTCTCGTAACATGCAGTTGGACCAATGTTTGTTTACGTTTATTATTTTCGAAATGAAATAGTTACTCGCAGCGACGATATCAAATTTTTCAAAGTTGGATGACAATTACAGATTATTGATTCTCGTATATATGGTCCTCAAAATAAAGCGATGTTGAAATACTCCATGTTTTTAGTTCGAGAGGTATGGATCATGTCACGAAAATCTTAATTTTGTGTTAAAAAACTTTCACAACTTTATATTTCTGTTCTATGAAAATTTAAAATTAGACATTCATCCGAATGCTGGAGAATTAAGTATTAGAAATAAGTGCATGATGAAAAATCCTTTGAGGAAATTGATACAATTGGTGAATGGCACTTTCACGATTAAAAAAATCAAGGAGATGAATATTGAATTTCAATCGTGCCATTGTCACTTTAAATTGCTTTTCCCATCCCAAGAACGAGCTTGTTCGATATTCTTGCCATTAGAAATTGAGTATCACCGTGACCGCGAGCAAACTCTAATTTGTCTCAGTACCTTTCCACCTCTTCCGCAATCTTTTTTTTCTTCCTCTATTTCACTTTCTCTTAAACCCCAAAAATGAGGTTCGACAAAGCAATGAAGGAATTTGGTGAAGGATCGAGAGATGAAAATACGGAACGTATATCTGAACGTGTGAAAAATTCACAGTTCATCGCTGATGGACCATCAAGATATCCAGCAAGGATGTAGATCACTGGCTTTTCGACAGCTCGACCATTTGTGGCCACTTTTTACGTCTCCATGTTTCCAAATCGGCCTTTTTCTCTTACATATTTGCATATGTATGTCCTTACATATTTTATACTATTTCATTGTCAAGGTACTATTACATATTTCATAGTCGAGGATTTGAATATTTGTTACACTCAAAAATGTAGAAAAAAGTTAACATACCGTGTCAAGAAACTTCATTCGTCCTCAAATCTTAAATCAACAGCATAATAGAACTTCGAAAACTTTGCTTACCTGAAAAACCGAAAAAAAAACCATGGTTAAAAAACATAAATTTGGCTTTCAGTACAGAAAGAACTTATTTTTCATTTAAATACATTTTCAGCATAATTAATCGTCTAATAGCACAACAGATAAAATGGTTGCGGGTCAATATTAAAGCGATCGCGAAGTGATGAGTAAAAAAAACTGTATTACAATGTTCCTCAAATTTCTTTTGATTCATAGACTATAAGAAGTGTAGATTCAAAAGCTCTGTGATTCTTTTGTTTCGAGAACGAATTCCGGGCGATACAACCCTTGCCAACTCGAGCCTCTCCTATGGCGAGGCTGTTGGTTCATGATACCTTTGTTATGATTCTTTTGTTATATTTCGATGAAAATGCAATGATTTCAAATTGCTAAAATCTGATTATGGATGATTTTGTAATATCACTTGGAAAAAAAAGAAAAATAACGAAAATCAGCTTTTATAGCCCTCTAAACTGGACCACTACCTTAATCAATTACATTATACCCATAAGCTTTATAAGAATAATTGACCAATTGACTTCATGAAGATTTAATTGAATTGAAAAAGCCGCGCATTGAATGTTAATTGCGAGAGGAAACAGCGAGCTTCTAATGAGGCGAGATTAGCGCATAATTGATTGGACACCTTTAGCGGAAGTATTTATAACGAAAGAGTCTGGAAGAACATTTATGACTGGAAGCATACGCGAGAGACAACCTATCAAGTGTCAGTTCGAGGCTCATCAAGAAGGAATGCGTCTTTTTCCCCACGCGAGACAAGTTTGCGACTGTTGGGCGTACACGCACATCTCGTTTTTCTCGTCTATCGCAAAATATACGTGCGGAGCTACAGTGCGTTCCAAAAGAATATCACAAGATCTATAAACCTTACTAAACACGACTCTAAAAACAAAAGTCTTTTGTCAATTTTGTTCATACGATGCAGTTCGAATGAGATATGAACTAATGCAGGGACAGCCAATCAGATGCTCTGATTAGTGATGCAATCAAGGAGCATTGGATGATAGTGGATTCCAAGAAAAAAGGAGGCGGCGCTCTTGTCCTACATCGCGTTTCCTCATTGATCGACGTACCGGACTTGCTATAAATTTAGAGAATTGACGTCTCATCGCAGCAACTTCACAATTTCTAGAAATTCCTTTGAGTCTTGAGTATGTGAATTTCGCAGCGTCCTGTATAAATAGCCACTAATACACGTGCACGTTTTATGTGTAATACACACGCACGTAAGTTACGCCCTCGTATTGCTCACTCACGGTAAAACGGAGATAACTCGAGGAAGCGTCTGGCCATTTTGCGAACCTGCGCCACCAGACTCCAAAAGTATAAACGAGAGGGAAGAAAGAGACGAGGAGAGGAGGGTTGCGTGGGTTTTGTCCTGGCTATTCGCCGCGTTTTCTGTGCTCTTTCGACGGACGCGAAGAAAAGGGATAAAAGAAATTCTGGAAATATGGGCACGCTCGAGCACAATGGATAGATCCCACGCAACATTCACTTCCATATAGTTATAGTTTTGTATCACTAAAGTACAATACTGTACAAAAATATATTTTTAACCACCCCTCAAAACTCTGTGCTGCGCAATAACATGCAAGATGCTTGAAAGAAGCTCCTTCCAACATTCATTTTATAGCACATATTTTTTTCTCTCACAACGAATTTACATAATGGAACGAGAAAAAATAAATACAATTCAATAATATTATTTCGATTGTATGAACCATTAATCATTTAATTATTCGATTAAATCACTTATCGGACTTAATGATCTTGAAAAAATATACCCATTAAAAAAAAAAGGAACTTTGTGGGTTGAAAGGAAATACGCCTCTATTGATATTTGTAAATAAATTTTCCATAACTTTTCCCCAATGAATTTTTTCAACGTTTCAACAGACTCGAATTTATCAATAAATAGGGTGCACCATTTACGACGACACGAATAAACCACATTCGGCGTTGGGCAATAAGTAATGAAAGTATTGAGGGAAAATATTCTTGCGAGAATCCATGGGTCGGTGGTCATTGCGTGGGTCCCTTCATAACAATGACGATTATCATCGTTATAACGACGAAGATCGTCATCGTTGAAACGGATGTGAATTTTATCATAAAATATATGAACTACGCGATTTTCGCTTAGTACATATATAATAAAGTGACCATCGGGAGCAAGGATCGTTTATCCAAACTTTTATGCGTACAATCTATTCAGAAAACCCTGTAAATATATACGAGGAACATAATAATGCTCGTAGTATTTATATGAATTGTACAGACGATACTAAAGTCCAAACGAATAAGATCGCTATGTATTTTATCGTCACTGCTTATCCGGCGAATATTCTCCCAGAACTATTGTAAAGTGCGGGTTGAAATGTATTCCATTATTTTCAAAGAATTCTAAGCGTGGGTGGCCAACTATACCGGTTGAAATTATTTTGCTCTACGCCAAAGGAGAATAGACTAAAAAATATGGTTTCGAAAATAGTGAGATTTCGTTATGCTCCGTTGCCCATCAAAATTCCCATGTAAGCATTTTGCTCCAACAGAATACAGTCTTTTTCAGTCAAGTGTTGGAGCAGAATGCATTCTTGCATTATAATGTAAAAAGAATAGTAAAAAGGATATTGATAATAAAACAAAGCATTACAAAAAATTAATGAAATTCTTATGCAAAATATCTTCAACTCTCGAATAGTGAAAACGTACGACATTCTTTTTTGACATAAATGATGCTCGTTAGGGTCTTCTGAATAAAATCTACTTAAAAAGTTTCATAAGAGGAAGGAGCTCTTAAGGGCTCATTACGTGAACTGCGGCTAAGCTTTTTCCAGCGTGCTCAAAGCCCTTTGTGAAACTTTAATCACGTTTTTTTAAGATAGAATTCTTCAAACTGGACGAAATCACTACTTCAACAGATCTTCATTGATTTATTTTAAATTTTCAATATGGATTTATGGTTACATTATCTCGAGAAGTTCTTAGGAATTCTGCATTAAATAGTTTTCAATTATAAATCATATTATTAACCCAAAACCAAAACTTTTTGTTCCAACGTGCGTAATTTATGATTTTTGTTCTGGATCAAAAAATAGAAGAGAAATTTTTCAGCCCGTGGGGGACTATTCGTGAGGGAACGATTGTAGAAAAAATGGACACTCAAATTATGAATCCTTTCAACGCACGCCCAACGAAAGGACTTTGAAAGGTTTTTCTCTCGTTTGAGTTATGTTCTCATAAAAAATATATTATAACCGTAGATTAGTCAGGCAATTTCCCTGCGCAATTTCATCCACTCGAAACAGACGTCAAGACACTCATACTCGTCCTATATAAAAATAAATGTTCATTCAACACTCTAAGAAATCCTCATTGATTGGCTACTCGGCATATAGATGAAACTACATCGCTGAAGTTGCGGCAAACGTATCTTTAAATAATTCAGAATCGATGAAGAAAAAGCTCTGCTGAACGAAGTAAATAGGGTTGCGAAGGTGTTCTCGTTATTTTCGTCGCGAGAAGAGAAAATTCTTTACACTCCAGTTGTCTTCTATATTTCGCATGTAAAATATCTCTCCTTGCATATACAAAATCCATATATTACGGAATATTATGTACATAGATATGTATTGAGACATATACAAAAGTGTGGATATTCTGTATGAGCAAAAGAAAAGAGAGAGAGAGAGAGAGAAGTAACTGATGTGTATCGGCCTTATGGAGAATTTCGAATGGGAATCGAAACAAAAAAAATATTGAACACTTTCTCAATGAAAATACCAAGAACAAGAGTACATGCAAAGTTTATACATGTGGCAGGGAAGACACCTACATCGCCCACGATTCACTTCTGTTATTTATTTGTATTCATTTCTTGTTGATTCACTTTCTTTTCTTCTTTTTATTTCTCATCTCTCGTTCAGCTTATTCCGCTCGGTCGTCGAGACAACGATACGACGAGACTGGCGTGCACAGTAGATAAGTATCTTGATTTAACGCTGTCATTGACGTATACATTGAACGAGAGAGATAGAGACTCGTCTTTCCATCTTTTGCTGCCTCAACAATATGCATCATCCCCCATTCGAATATCCTACTTTATTTAGTGTCTTCTTTCGCATTTTTTAAACGTCTTTTCGTTATTTGTTTTTTATTGAGATAAATTTGGTCGGTTCCTTTTAAATCATGATAACGCGTTGATAATCTTTCCTCATATGTTGCTCTATATGTGTGACAGACAGGAAGCTTTTATAATCCACTATTGAATTCAGATTTTATAGCAATCTGATATATTGTTTGTAATGCAAGGACATGAAAATATGTACGGGAATTCTATCTGAGTAAATCCTAATGATTCCAATGGTTCATAGAGAATCCAAAATCTACTTCCAGAGTCTCAAACGCGAATAAAAAAAAAAAAAAAACTCTAAAAACCTCGTTTTTTTTTTGTTGGAATTTTTCGAACACTCTCTTATTGAAGACGATTTTCTAGTTAACTGTAAAAATGTAATTTAAGATGTAAGAATGCGACGGTTAGTCGAAAAGACTTTCGACGACTGGGAATTTGAAATTCAGAGCACAAAACAATTATTCAAAAATCAGGGCGAAAAAATAAAAATTTGACGTGAAGAAAAAGAGACTTTGCGTTTTTCTTGAATGAGAGATCGAGGAACGGACAAATTCATTTTTCACTGTCACCCTTGCACGTGTCTGTATCACAACTGGTGCCCAGAAAAGAGAGCGGGAGATAGCGAAGGAGGGAGAAAGGCTAACCGCACCAAGGAGTAATATAACACGAGGAATAACTAATTGGCTCTCGATGTCAGGATCGCCATACCACGCCGGGCAGGTCGATCACCTCGAATATAACAACTTCTTTGTGCTTTTCCATCTACTCTCCCGTGTTCATTTACTTTTTACATGATTCATAGTCACAGATTTAAAAGAAAATTTTACATTTAGCGTAGATAGCTGATGACAAAATACATGTGCATCACAGATTAACTCGATTTCGCAAGAAAAAAAGAAAGAAATGAGTTGAATGTTTACTTAATTTTTCTCTTCACTTAAATGCAGGTACTAAATTTTTCCACCAAACTGCTCGGATTTTCTGTCAGGGCAAAATGGACTTGTTTAAATTCCTTATCGTCACGAACGAACGTATAACTTGCACGTGTTCAACAATCAAAACATTATTTTCTTGCCTCACCTCATGTTTTAACGGAGTTTGTAAACAACAAAAATCAATAATAAACATACAAAAGAGATTGCAAATAATGAACAAAGTTATAACTGACAACTGTTGCGGGGTAAATAATGGAGCGTTAACATGAGACTATTCTGGACACCATGATCCTAGCCATCGATTTTCAAAAACTAACGAAATAATTGATCAAATCAATATCGAAATATAAAAAATAATTACAGGTCTAATGCGATCTTCATTCGATCGGAGTTTAATGGAAGACTGATGGTGTATCGTGATGATGATAGTGGTGGACGTGGTCGTCGTAAAAGAAAAAGGGAGAGGAGATGAAGAGAAGGTTGGGCACATAGTACGAAGAAGATACTCCTTATTGGCGTTGCTCTCGTCTCGGATGCATGGGTTTCATTGAACCATGCTAGCCACAAAGATTGAGAGAGAAAGAGCGAGAGAGTCTGACATAGACTGCCGTGCATGGCTCATTTTCGCCAAGCACGACTTTTAATTAATCGTAAGATATATTCGCTACTATGCATTTATCCATAATCATCAATCGTTAGTCGACATACGATAAATTATATAACATCTTATACGAAACTATATATGTATGCATATAGATATAATAAACCTAGAAGTCGAAAGAAGAAGATACACAGGTAAACTATGTAATTTAATACATTTTGCCTTAAATTTTGGCTCATTCTCTCTTCTGTTACACTTAGTTCTTTTTACTCTGGTATTTTGTTGCTGTGCAATATCGCTTACTCTCCATCTGTGCTTCTACGGTGCCCTTCTCTTCGTTCATTATTCTTTGCCTCTTCTTCTTCTCGTAGCTCTCTTTTTGACTCGGTTTATTTCGTTTTGTTTTTTCTCTCTCTTTCTCTATATATATATTTACTCTTTTATTCACATTTCTCTCTCTCTCTTTCTCTCTCTTTCTCGTTAATTCGCTGTACCTTATCCTGTCAGGATGTGAAGCTTCTCCATGAGATGCAGAAGGCCGAGTTGGCCTGTCCAAGAGTCTCGCGTTACATGCACACCATATTGTATATACGCGCTGTGTGTGGCTGCTAATACATGCGCTGTCATTACTCTCTTACGACTACTCTCTCTCACAGTGGATATTTTACATTGAAACGCATGAGGCCTCGCATTGTATTGAATCTCTCGTAGAAAAAGAAAAAAGAAAAGAGGGAGAAAGAAAGAAACAGCAAAAAATCAAAAAAAAAAGAGAGAGAGAGGAAGGTGTGTCGGAGCCTCCGGCTAATTGTCCATCAAGGCCGGTTATTAGCGCATTTCAAATACGTCCCACTATTACGTCTCATGACTGAAAAAAAATCTCGATGACAGACGATCATTATGCGCTACTTAAAAGTCCAAAAAATAAATAATAATAAAAATATATTAGAAGGAAGAAATGAATGCCCTCGAGGAGGGAGGAATTTGATGGGAAAAAAATAAGTGTCGAATGGACCAAACGAAATAAAATAACACTATAGTGCGAGATAAATACTAAGCTACACAACGTCGATTATGACAGAAACTTGAACAATTATACAATTGAGTTGGGCTACTGAAGTGTTTGAATCTCGTAAATATAAAAATCAAGTTGTCAGAGTAAATAATAAATCAACGGTGGTGTTTGAACGAGAAGGAGAGAAGGCATGCTATGTATACATAAAAAAAAAGAATGAAGGAGGAAGTTGAATAGTACAAAGGAGGCCGAGGCTTGGTGAGATGTTTCATCGCATTTTTTTCTCTCTCTCTTTCTCTCACTCCCGCACTTTTTTTTCCTGTTGAGCGCGTGATCTCCGGAAGTGCGGGGTGATTTCGTAAAGTTAGCTTCCCCAGGGATGCATGCCCACAGATATATATAGATTCAAAGGAATCAAGAAAAGGAGAGGGAAAAAGACAGAATTATTCCAGAGAAATATCAGGAATGAAGCTGGCAGAGCAAAAGAGAGGCAGGGAAATAGGGTGATAGGAAGGGATGAAAGCGACGTTAAGAGAGGGTCGCAGTGATTGATCGTGGCAAGTAACGAAGCGAGACATCAGCTTCTATTCGAGCCTCTATCGACCCTCGTCCTTTCTTTTTCTCTCGCTCTCCTCTCCCTCTCTCTCTCTCTTTATCTTCCCGTTTTTGGCTCACTTCTCATCTTGATCCCTTTCATTCTATCGCTTTCTCTCTTTACTTTTCTCTCTCCTTCAACAGTACACACAAAGTGATGTATCTTTTACTCCTCGTTTCGATCTCGCCTCTTTCCGATCTCAGCCGCGACCCTTTTTCACTTCCAATCTCACCACGAAAACCCACCTACGCGTATCTCTTCTTCCTCTCACTGTCTCTCTTTCTCTCGGTCTTTTCTTTCCTGATCATCCATGTTGTGAATCCCACTGGTCAGGCGAATCCCTCCCCCCCTCCCCCCCTCTCTCTCTCTTTCTCTTATCACGAACGACAGATCCAGAAAGCTCGAGTTCCCAAGGAGGAACGTTGGGCTAACCGAACATGGATAACGCTGGAAGAAGAGACAGAAAGCGTGATAGAAACAAAGAAGGAAAGAGAGAAAGTGAAAAAAGGGCAGAGAGAGAGAGAGAGAGACAGAGGGGAAAAGACATGAAGCGTAATTGCTATCTACAGTGGGGACTGAGATCGTTAAACGCGAATGCGTAGATGAATGCATACCAGAAAGTGAGCCACGTGAGGCAAACAAATGGAGGAAAGGGAAGCAAACCACCGGAACCGAGCGATATATTGAAATTGGCCAAGGGATAAGCCTATCATGGGTATACGGTGGAATCCTTCTCTCCCTATCACACTTTCTATCTGTCCATCTCTTTCTCTCTTCCTGTACACAATGATTATGTACCCGTGATGGTCCCGGATACCCGGGATCCGGACTCTGTGAGATATATTCCGGCGCGTATACGAACAACCAATTTCGGCTCGCTTCCCCTTTATCGTCGTCATTGACGTCCTCATCGGTCCATCGCTCCTCTCATACAGTAAAAATCGTCTTCGGTTGAAAAAGCATGAATTTTAAAAGGCTCTACATATTATTTCATCGCTAAAATCGTTTTTTTACATTTTGTGAGCATTAGTAATGTGCATGTCTGGTTTACAATTTCGTTGGTTTCAATATTTTTATATGTTCCGGTGAAAAACTTTCAAAAAGATCAAACGAATTTGTTCCTCGCTTTAATTGAATACTTCTGTCTTGTTAACTCCACGCTTGAGCGAATATTGTGTAATCTTGTTTTAATATGAACTTAGTGCAAGTTACACTGTAAATAAAAACTTCGTAATATTTGAGTTATAGATGCACCACAAAGTTGGTCTCGTGCTCAAACGATTCAAGACTTCCGCCTTAAAGACGGTTGAAAGGATCGAAAGAATGACTGGAGTTTTATTTCCGCGATGAGAATTGATAAGGAGACATCGAGGAGACCTCGGAGAAAAAAAAACCCTTAAAAAATAAAAAGGATAAGAATGATAACGAAAGGGAACAGAATTGATTCAATTACGGACCTGGACTAAAAAAATAAGCTGCAGAATAGAATGAGTAACGAACCAATCAGTTTTCAAAGAAACTTTATGCAGCCATGGAGCCATTATGTTTTGTCATAAAAAAAAATCAGGAGTGAGGGGAAAGCCATCTAATTCGACCAGGATTCGATTTCGAAAAAGTTGTTTCTTATTTTTCATTGTCTACCTCAAATTTGGGTTCAAAATAAATTCTAGAATATTAAATAGATTGTAAAGGAAGTAGGCGATTGTCATTCTGATGATTTCAAACCAAAGAATGCAAACACTTAGCGACGACAGTCGATATAATCGATGGAAAGTTGACCCACTTCGGTGCGATAGTTACCCGACAACTAGATGCCAATTCAATTGTATTGAAGCAACGACGGTGAGCATTGCAGTTTCTGAAGATGCAAATGCAATTTAATTCACGGGCGAGGAAACTGATCTAGAAATATTTGAGCTGACGTCATGTGCAGAAATGAAATCATAACAATATCGATCATGATAATAAGTGCAAATACACCTTTCATCCTTTCCTTTTCCCCTGGCAATGAATCGATGTTACCACTGAATATTGGTTACTTCGATAAAAAAAAATATCGTCTTTTCTGTGCTCGGATCAAAGATCACCGATCTCTCAAATACCAAGAATAATCTTCCGTCTCTCGTTTTTCGATTCCTTCTTCATTCGAAAAGTAACGATCGAGAATGGCATAAAAATTCTTGTCGCGATCACGAGAGCGTGTCTACAGGATGAGGTTCGTGTGTATATATATCGTGGCTGGTAGTTCTGTATGTTGATCGCGGGTGCGGTGGATGAGAGACCAACCGTTCGGTGGATCGAACCGGAAAATGGGCTTGTCCCGGAACGAAGTCGATACGGTTTTCTCTCGGCTCTCAATAAACTTCTCTCTCTCTTTCTCTCTCGCTCTTTCTATATCGCTTGCTCTACACGTATGTTGCGGTTCAGACATACATATTGATGTATTTACGTTAAAAAAAGATGAAGGGCGTATCACGAGTGTATAAGTACGGAATTCATGTCGTGGCTTTGGGGCACATAGTCATGTGTACGATGTGCATACATGTGGTCTCAAAAGTTATGCCCAAAACGTGTAGGGCGGAATCACGTGAATTTTGCAACTCCACAGGTAACATTCGTCAATAATTTTTCTCCACGATGCACTGTTGCCCAGATATTGAATAAGTGAAATCATCGCCCAATCTGCTCCTCGAATAGGTGAGAGCAGGAATAAGGATTAATCAATCGATATATCCGAACGAATATCTTTCCACAATCTAGCAGAGGAACAGTTTCCCCAAAATCTTGATTTTTTCACTTGAAACGTCCTGTAATGTCAACGTGTATCTTACTCCGTGATGTTTCAGTACAATTTCCTAACTATATATCACTGTAACTCGTTCACTATAACACAATATTCTCCGTTGCAGTTCGACGTAGAATATGTGCAAAGTGCCCGAGGACGCGTCACGTGCGCGGCCTCGTCGAATTCGGCGTAACGAAACAATTCTACTGCGAGTCCACGTTAAAGTATTATATATATAGGTATAGAAGCACATAAGGTAGACATAGGTATACGTTCAATCGCTGCCAGTTGTCAGACCCATGTAGGGATGCCATGTTTGTACACACGCGTGTCTCGCATCGAGAAAATTGGAGTACCGGCAAACTCAACTCGGATATGTGTATTAAATTTTTGCAGCTTATTCCCTTTTCATGTCGCAGCATAAAGACGGGATGTTGTTCAATTCGCTTTGACATGAAAAGATTCAATGCCACCGTTTGACTCACGGAAAGTCTTGACAAATTACAATCTGAAATGTATTGACATTACATTCATATTGAACATAAAAATGTTCGATCATCAAAATCAAATTGAAAAGTTTCAAATATTGATTAAAAACTGGATTTGGATAAAATTTCAGAATTTTTTTTTTTATTTCTATAATCGAATCCAATCCTCGAACAAATCCATGCAACGTAATCCAATAAAATTAAAATTCAATATAAACACTCCCCTGCCCAAAAAGAAATAAATATAAAAATAAAAATTCCGTCGTAGTCATGACCGACGGCCTTAATGTGCAGCGGGCGATGATGGAGGGTCAAACTGTTGTAAAAAACGATACACGAAGAGAGAAAAAGGAAGAAAAAAAAGGGATACCGTCGATTATCCTGGAACTGCAACGATTAGCCTGGGAAACCTGATTTTCCAGTCAACGATTGATGAAGGAAAAAAAAGGATGGGTGTAGGAGTTTATATGTTGAATCGTTGAAGCAAAGTTAAGCCGATCGTTCTAGGGGCGAAAGAGTTTGATGATGAGAGAAAGAGAGAAGCGGATGACAATGAGCGAGAAATAGAGATAGCGAGTGAAACAAAGAAAGAGCGTTGTAACACGTGATAAAAAGGGACAGATATAGATATAACACATGAATCTCGTGATTGAAGCACGGGTAATCGAATTGGAAAGGTAATGGACGTAGAGGATTCGTGCTTCGGCTCTCGATTCTCGAGAGACGAGAACCAGCCCAAAGTGTTGGGCAAGAGAGCAAGAGAATGAGAGAGCGATCGAAAGAGAGAGAGAGAGAGAGTGAAAGAACGAGGAGAGTGAGAATCGTAGTCTAGGCGGGTCGATACATTGACGGGAATGCAATTACCGAGCTACTCGGCGCGTTCTCTGCATTTTCTCTCTCTCTCTCTCTCCCTACCGTTCTCTTGTACCCGGGCCCGAAACAGAGCAGCGGAGCACGGCGTGTGCGGCGTCCCAAGTTCCAATATCGCGACTGAACAACGTGAGCACACGGTGTGTGTGGTGTGTGAGGATGGAGGCATCGTACCGAAGTACGATCTACCGCACACCGAGACGTCGACATCTCGTTCATCTCTTAACGAACGACAATAGCTATATATACATATATATATATATATGTATGCATGGTCTAACACACAGCGACAAAACCGCAAGAGTTGGAGCAACATCTGCCCCTGCCGTTGCTCATTCCTTGCGTGATTGAGGGAGTTTTACTATACCAAAAATCTCGGACCCACGACCACATTTATACTCGTGACATTTTTTCCCAACATTACCGGGTTCGGGGATCCAAAGAAACATGCTTTCCACAAATAACGAATTTATACTATTTAACGTTTGAGGTTGCTCGCACGGTGTGTACTTTTATCGAATTACTTGACGCTCGAAATGTTTTTTCCGGTGTAAAATGTGCAAATTACTATCCTAAAATTGTGGGGAACTCCAGTTTCCATTGAAACATTGAAAAATAAAATAAGTAATTGAACGATAATTGACGCACTAATTCTAATAGGCCATTCTATGATTAGGCGAGTTTTCATATTGATTTCACGCGACTCTCATGCAAAGTTTCGTTGAAAATGGAGCCAGAGAATTAGAGAGTAGAAAAGGAGCAGAAGAAATTTGAATATTTTCCAGACGGAAAAACGAAAAGAAATACACCTGGGAGGAGATCGAACAGAAACCAAAAACTCCCGGAGGCTTTTCAGCCAATCTCCTTGCAATCTTCGGACACAAAAACGGAGAGCCTCAAGATTTCGATAGCGGAAACACCTGGTCAAGATAATCGAGGAACGGAGGCGTTTTGGTGTTGATTTTTTTTTTTTTTACAAGACCATTGTTGGGTTGGAAATAAGAGATGCAGGATATGATCTAAGAAAGGGCGTCGTTCCGTAAGCATTATGGAGTCGAGAATTCTCTCATTTGAAAAAAAAAAAAAAAAAAAATGTAGCCAATCATATACAGTGGCTGTTAACGTGGAGTTTCATCGAGTGAAATGTCAACTAGTTGGTTAAAAGTTGCACACGTCAAGGTAATTGACGAAAAAAAAGTAAATTTATTCGAATGAGGCACTAGTACACACAACGTAAAACACTGTCAGCAGGGTGAAATCGAGGCAAAGAAAGGAGTGTAAGAGAGGAAGACAGAAAAGATTAACGGGTGACGCCCGAGTCCATGGATCTTTGAGCGCATGGCGAACATTGTTCACCGGTATCCGAGTTTCCTTCGAATTTCGAGACCGAACGGTAGTTGGGTGAATTGAAGCGAGACAGTAAAACAGATGGAAAAAGATCCCGAAGACGAAGAAAAAATAAAGAAATACGTGAGTTAGAGAGAGTAACAAACAGGAAGAGTAGTCGTCGAGAAAACGGAAAAGGGACAGAGACAAAGATGGAAGAGAGTAAGGGGAGGAAGATACAAAACAAGAAAGAAATAAGCGTGCTAGAGAGACGATATAAAAGAGAAGGAGAGAAAAAGAAACAAAATAAGAATAAAAAACAGTCTCGAAAGAAGACCATAGATACGAGAAAGGGTCCTTCAGCTGAAAAGCATTGTTTATCCGCGAGGGTTGGGCTCTCGGGAATGCTGTGCATACTATCGTGTAGTGCGGGAAGTGAGAGTACTCTCTCTTTACTAGTTTTATCTCTCCGCCTCACGAATGACAGCGAAAGAGGCGCCTTTACATTATTGCTCCCGTACGCCGGAAAATATTCGCAGACATCCAGTAGCACTCCAACATATATAACATACGTATAGTGTGTGTATATACAGGAATAACTACTCGCGTTCACTCACTTATACACAATTTAAACTCTGACAAATAAGAGGAATAAAGAACTTTTTTCCCCTCTAAGGGCTGCTACCTCTCTCCGTCAACATCTAGCAAGTTTTCTACTTTGCGTCTAATTTTCATCCAAACAAATGTAATAGTTGCATACAGAACGGGATGATGCTTTTATTCGGATTTACCAACTTTTCTGCCAACTAGATATTTTTCTAGGTATCTCTTCTTTTCACACTTTAATCTTAATCATCTAGTTTCATCTCTTTCCACTTTTTACGCTCTCACATTTCTCGTCTGCTTGAGTCAGATGTGCTCCCGTGGAATAACTGAGTAAGCAACTCGTTAATTAACGTAAACTGTCATACGTTAAAAGTGTTTTTTCCTTTAAATCGAGAGATAAAACTCAACAAGTTTCTTTTGAAAAGGAACATAGCGTACACAGTCTGACGGAAAAGTCATTTCAGCATTCCACGAAGTGAACAGATCGTGAAATTCTAAAGAGAAAAGTTTTCAATGATTTTTTCATCCGATGCACCGTTCACGCGTCGACTTTCTGCACATCTAATTTAATTTTAATAATGTGTATCTGAGATAAAGTATGCGAACTCTTTTCGAAATGTATTTGGAACTGCTTATTATATGCACTCAGACACTAATGCAACGCACGAGACCCCGAAGACTTGGGTTGCTTCACGTTTAAAGCAAAACTTTGTAAACTCAGTAAAACAAGTGACATTCCGCCTTACTCTCTTCCCGTCAACGTAGACACAAAAAAGAAAGAAAATGAAGAGAACAGGCAACGCACAACCCTTCGAGCGAGCAACTATTATCTTCCAACATTCTAGCACGCACGACTAACTAACGCGCCAACTATAATTCCAACGGATTACGCCGCCAGCTGCGCGAAAGACGAAGACGCATGGAACACTGTTAATTCAAGTCTTAACGACCATAATATACAACGCAAAGTCTCTCGAAGTAACAAACTTTGACTGCGAAAATACGTACCAATGAAGTACAGATCCTTTCTCGAAGGGATTTCTTCAAAAAGTTGATGGTGCTGTTCATTCATTCATTCGGTCGGTATATTTTATTCCATACAGAAAGAAAAATGTCGAATAATCATCCTCACCTTCCGTCAATTTCGTAATATCATAATTACGTCAGTTTTGCCCGAATTTGATGTAAATGAATTATTCACCCGAATAAATTGTATTAAAATTATCTAATTCGAAGAAAGATTCAAGTTTGCATAAAATATCTCAAGTGCTTCAAAACTAAGTTTCAATAGAAAATTTATTATCTGCAAGATAAAAGAGGCAATCAGATATGTCATTGAGAAGGGCATGTGACAAGGGTGCCAATGTTTTCACTATCTTCCTTGTTTCACAACAGAAGAATCGCAGGGGGTCCTAGGTGAGATGGGTCCAACTTTTTCATCTCTACTGGTCGACCAAATATAGTGGAAGAAAAACATGGTACCAGGTTTGAAAAGAATAAGGAGAGGTGAGGGGATATCCTGGGTGTAAGAGGAAAACATTGCAGAGAGAAGGGTCGAAGGGTAACTAAAAAGAAAATTGACCACCCATGGAGTGCTTGCTAACAAAGATCTTGACCTTTTGGGTGCGAGGACCGAAACTTTGAGAGGCTGCACCATGCGTTCGACCACAAGCGACTGTCCAACAAAATCGAACCTTTTTTCCCCAGGGTTACCATAAGCATTTCTATATACACACATACCCAAGTTTTTTGAGAAAAAAAACTTTTTTTTTTCCCTTTTCCCAAACGAGCTTGTCGGTTGGATACTCGAAGAGTGACGTAGATTTTTGTATATAAGAACGGAAGAGGCTACGAAAGAAGGATGCAGCGTTTTTCCGAGATTGGTCTTGAGCGGACGAGCGAAGATCCACTTCAGGTATAAGAAGATGTCTCGTTGAGGGTGTATAGGCACGTGGTTTATTCTCGCCTCATGATTATGTACGGAAGAGCCCCTCTCTCTTGGTCCGTATTACAAAATCGTTCGATCGGATACCGACAACTCGTCGTACTGATCTCGTCGGGGAAGCCGATGTCGGCGGCGGCGATGGTTCTCTAATAGACGATCTCATAATAATAATTTTGACATAATAACACGCTATTATGCTGGGAGGAGATCTCTCGACGCTCTCGTACCATATAATTTCGTCACGCCATAGTGCGGTCGCACCCGCGACCTGAATCGAAGAGAATATATCGGCTGCAGGGAGAAAGGATGAAAGAGTAAAGGAGAATGGTAGAAGTAGAGAGAGAGAGGTGATTCAACGTTAAGAGAAAACAGACAAGGGGTTGGTTGTGGGAGAAAAGGAGAGAAAGAGTAACAACCGACGAATTGGGTTGGTGTGAGAACAAAAGCAATGAGAGACTAAGGAATAGAGTCAGTATTAAAAGGGGTCGTTCGGTTTCGATGCGAGTTATAGGTGCCATAAGAGAGAAAAGAGAAAACCTTCAAAATCGGCAGGAAATCTACTTCATGGAGCAAAATTCCATTGCGCTCCCTCTTTTTTTCATCTTTCCCTCGTAAAACTCATGCTACGTAGGCGTCGCTGAGAGTGGATACTGATGTCTCTAGCTCTCTCTCTCTCTCTCCGTTTCTAGTTTCTCTCTTGCCAATTGGTGCCTTTTTCCGATGCCACGAAAGGGGGGTTGGGGATTTCCCTTGGAGAGACCGAGTCGGATTTAATACGAATTCCGGCGAGACAAAACGGAAGCCGGCATATTGCCATTCCTGGTTGGCGTGTCAGCCGACAGATAAGGCGAATAAGGCGAGAGTCTCCATCTCTTTTGCTCATTTCTCGTCTCGGTCCTCCGAGCACCAAAGTACCATCCGGAACTCCAAGTGAACCAGAGCTAGCTTTCCTTCTCTCAGTCTCTCCTAAACTTCCTTGAACCTGTTCATAGCTGCATCCTGTTCTAGGTTTTGGAGTCCCGGCTCTTGGGATTTCATTTCTCTGTCTTTACCTTACTCATTTAAGCGTACAGTGATCTTTCGTTCTCTCTCGTCCTTCTATTTCTCCCGTCCGTGATGGTTAGCACCGCGTGTACCTAATGTTCGTGGCATATAGCAAGGGGGATGAAGCTTGTAGTTTGGACCCCACAACCCTGGAAGCAGACAAGGCTGTCGTATATGGCGAGGATGCTCCCCGCTCTAGCTATTGCGCTATTTGCACAACCATAGGTCGCTACACTCTCGCAAACTTCTCTACCTCTATTCCGTCCTCGTTTTATCTTTCTCACTCACCAGAGGACTTAAGTTGCCACATACTACTTGGACGCTGCAGCTTCTTCTCCTCCTCTACCCCCAGCTCCGATCCATCGGTGAGATGCCAAGTGTAGGAACTTGGTAGGAGAATACCGCAGCCGCATTCCTGGTGTCTCCGCCCCTAATACAACACCACACCTAGACCCACACATTGCCCATTCTCTCAATCTTCCTTTCTCTCTCGCTCTCTCGTTCTTCTATCTTTCATTTCTCCAGTCGTTTGTGATTTCGCTTTAACACTCGTACGCCGCAATCCTCCTATTCCTCGCATCTCCCTTTAACCATCCTCAGTCCTTAGAGCCATCCTCCTTGCTCTGTACCACAAGCACACGTGCCTTTGTAAAACAAATAGCCGCAAAGTCAACTCGATTTAACATACGCACTGACGTCCGTGATATCCTTATGATTGTCCGAGTTTTCGCTATAAGAATTCAAATATAAGCCTCGTAAACGTTACGTGAATTTTCTGCGAGCCTCACATATGTTTCACAAATACTTTAATGTCCATGTAGTCACGTGTAATCGTACATTTCAAAGTGTGAAGTTCCGTCAAAAGCGATGAATAGATCTTAAATGACAGTTGCAGAATTATTCGATAATTGAGGTCTTAAACCGCATTCGGCATGGTCCCTGCTTCCAAATCCCTTTGTCCGTCTTTGCCAAAATTTGGACAAGAAATACCAGAGATCAGTAGAGAAGAAGAAAGGATTCATCGAAAACTGGTCTTCTGAGAAAGGAAAATTAAGTTCTCCAAACTTTAGCTAATCTTATCGCTGAACTAGCTATCCAGGATCATCTCATTTACCGATAACGATCAATGACGATTGATATATCATTCTCCACGAAACTACGATATTATGCATGTCGATAAGTTAAATAACCAAAGCTTCATAACAGACTTGGATTTACGAGCGTTTTGTACGTTCGATATATTATCCGTATGATGGTCCAATGTTTTATCAGTACGGCCTCGGGGATTGTCAGGTTATTCAGCTACGGCGCAGATTCTATTTCCGCTTCTCCCAATAGAGATTCTATTTCTCGCGAGCGCCTCGCACTTCACGATTCATATACTCACTAGGAGAGAGACGAAGAGATCGAAAGAGAAGTGACAGAGGAGAATCGATCAGACAGCTTGCACTGAGTCTATTCTGGATACATGATAGGACTGAATATGATTTTCTCTCCCGTTTTCCATCAAATTCGATTGAATATAGGGGGTCAAACAGGCATTCAAATACACCGAATCCATTCCCAAACTCTCATCAATGCACGTGGCAACGAGTCAATATTTGAACAGACGATTTATAAGCTCTGTCAATTAATGAGATGATTGTAAGTGATTATGAAAGGGACTTTATTTTGAAAAAATAAAAAATACGATATGTCTCTGCGAGGTACTTTCGTCAACTCCCTCGTATTAGTGTTCGCTTATAATCGAGGTTCAAATGGTTATTGACCTGGATTATGACGAGTGTCGGGCAAGTTTCACGCTTCGTTGAACCTACAAGAGCACATTATAATGTTTGTGTAGTACATCAGGCGTAAGTACTTTTTTTGCTTCCCCCCTCTTTCCTCGTTTTTTAAGCCGTGCGAAAAGACAAAACGTACGAAGGGTGTTTATTCTGGGGCTTAGATTTGCCGGTCTCAAGCCCTCGGATTTTCGTCGGTGACGCCGGCGCCTTATTTAGGGACGGAACAACCCTCCAGTCATTCTTTTCTCTTTCTTTTTCTCTCTCCCTTTTTTTTTATCTTTTTTTTCATTCTCGTTCGCTTTGCTAGTCCGACTCTCACACGATCTATCTTTACTGGTGGCACGGCTCATCCTTGCATCAATACAAAACGAGCCATCCACGAATATACATCAGAACCCAGCAGCATTACCATTCGTCGAAACGACTCCGGTGTTTTGTAAAAAAGACCATCCTCACTTGTCCCCATTCAATATATTTTTTCCACGTCTTAGAGGCAATCATTTTTGCCTTTTTTTTTCTCTATTTTACTAATGATTGTCACATCCAAAATGCCTTATGGTTGAATAAAATATTTTCAAATGAAAGCAACACTTTTTTCAGGTTTCATTACAACCCGAGTACAAAATTATATTTGAAATAAAAATCACAACGATTATTAATTCTACTAATAATATGCAGTTTGGCATACGCTGAAAATAGATGATTTTGATTCACGACATAAATTGGCCAATTGAATTTGCGCAATTCTATCAAACAAAAAGACTCGTTCACAGGTACATCAAAGTGGAAACGTACCCTGGGCTTCGTTAACCCAACGCGATCACCACCGAAATTGATATAACATCGTTTAACCACTTTCCAAAACAAAGTTAAAGCTCGCGCTCGAGGGCTGGACAACAAGCCGTTTAACTCGGTGTCCAAATTGCCCTCGACGGTTTGGTAATTATAGTCTTGACCCTGCCTCGTTCATAAAGCACTTTGAACTAAATACTGGCACAGGTTTTCTCCAACAGTATTTGTTGAGTATATTCATAATTAAATATACACGCCGATTAAAAAATGTCATTCGTTAAAAAATGTTCAATCAATATTCCAGAATCTCAAAAATCTTTGAGCTTGTTCAGGATTTTTTGTAGTTGAAATAACGTGCTTTAAAGTAAGGAAAGACGAGGATGCGAGAAAATGCATCGTGGAAGGAACAAACGATGCGTGTAGGTCAATTAAATTTTTCCACCATGAATACACCATAGAGACGTGAACAACAGTGGCGACGACGATGAGATGGCAAAATGTGGACACAATTCTTTTCCACATATCCGAATCTATATGTCGTTATAGATATATATAGCGTGTACAGACATGTATAAGTCTGACCGGTTTTCTCGGCTGCCAGCGAGTCTCAGAGAAATGTTGCAGAGCAATGCACTCGCAGGCCTGAAGCATTGTTAGGTCGAATTCGTTTGTTCGTGAAAACGTATGAATTCTCCAAAGCCTTTTGTTTCGTAGCTTCCCAAGGGAAATAATGACTACAAATTAACGACAAAGAAAATAATTCATAAATTAATCTCTCGGGAAAAAAATCAATGTACCAAAATTGTTTGCAATTATTTAAAAAACAATCGAATCTAAAAGCAAAAATAAAATACCTATTAACTTTCATGAGCTGTATAATCTGAAGAAAATAAAAGTTATTACTGTTTTGATGGTTCAATGGGTTAATAAATATGTTTTTGACGATTTATTACTTTGTATAATAGTCTACAAAAAACTAATAAAGCCTGTTGGCAAGGAGTGGTCGTGCTATGAATCTTTGGACCGTGTTTTTTTTTTTTTTTTTTTTTTTTAACGTTCTTTACTATTTTCGCGTTCATGTTGTTTTTTTTTCACTGCTTGTTGCCATCTTTCTCAAGGAGCAGATTCGAATACAAGAGGAGAAAACCACACGCGCCACATCTTTTTTTTCTCCCGCCCTTCTCATAATTCTGCATAGCGGAGCGGGAAACCGCCGAGCGAGGGACTTTCGAAGCAGCGAGAACGGCTTTAATAAACCTTTTCGAGCTCCCGATATAACGATGCGCGCATGGCGTTACATACATTAGAGGGCAACAAAAAAGAATAGAGAGGAAGACAGAAAGAGAGAGAGAGAGAGAGAGAGAATAAAGAAGTGAAGAAATGAAATTTTGCGGTCGAAGGGATGACGACGAATAAAATTGAATATATATATGTATGCGGGTGTATATTTAAAAGAAGAGTGAAAAAAAAACAACGAGTATAGGGGGCACGAAAATACACTCGTTGAGAGCAACGTGTACATAACTTTTGTCAGACTTTTATTTGCCGTACTCAATCATGGAGAAAGAGAGAGAAAGAGAGATCGAGACCTGCAACAGCCGAACGAAAAAAAATAGCAGCCCGCGTGGTGACAAAATCATGAGATGTGATACACATCAATGTCAAAAGATCAAATCGAATATCGACCGAAAAAATTTCGTCGATCAAAAACGGTATGAAAAATCAACCATTTTTCAAATTTATCGGATTCGTTGGAATATCTATATATCTATAAAGAGCGCGTGGGGCTTGTGACTCATAGTATTTACAATGTTTCAAACTCAAATGTTTAAATTATGTATAACATTCATTTGCCCGATTCTACAATCTGTGAATTTCGTCGGTTTTTTTTTTAATTTGACGTTATTAAACAAACGACGATACAGAAAACATTTGCAAATATTTCATTGAAGCGCAGGGATTAAGCATTTATTCAAATGATCCAACAGTTAGGATCACCCCGGAGGTATTTATTTCTGGTGCACATGAGACAAAAATGCTTGCTCACTCTCAAACTACAGATTAGCTGAAATTGGAGCATATCGTTGACCGTTGTAGTTATATTTATCTTTCACGAAGCGTCGACAGTGTCAATCAAACTAAGCGCATCAAGCATCAGTGAGAGAGCCGGCAGCGAGTCAAATGTCATATATACACATATGTAAAGTTGCTTTACAATGTGAAATATACGTATTCATATAGGAGTAGTACGAAGTATATGGTCGAATTGAACGGATTATGCGAGTTAGGTAAGTTAGGAGAGTTATGCGAGCAGATTACAAGAGCAAGAGAGTAAAATGATGTTACTGGCTCGTGTATCTTGGGACACATACCGTGACGGTCATCCTGCATATATAGGCGAAGTAAAAAATCGCATCAAACATACGCAAAGTCAGCAGACAGTGAATTTATGAATGAAAAATGTTTTTAACATTTGTCTCTCTAGTGCGCTGATGATGAGATATTAAATATCGAAATAGCGGGTGTGACAGTTCGTGTAGCTGGTCGTATCCAACGGCACTGAGTTAATTGATTAATGACTCAAAAATGATTCATCGTGAAGAGCAAAATGGCTCACGACTATTTTAATAAAATTCATCGTGTTTCGAACCCTACCAGGCTATGACGGATTTTATAAAATCTAGCATATCAATGGCATTCACAAATTGGTGCCAAGCTTTAAAAAAAACGTTCTATTCGATTTGAATCCACAATTTTCATGCTCTTTTTACCACCGGAAAAGTTTATATATGTCTACAATGTAGACTAAAATACGACAATTCAAATCTAGTGTACACAAAGTCACGAACCTATAGCAATATATGTCTACATAGCAGAGTCTTAACGGGTGTATCATGTATAGATATTTATCCTTGTGTGGAACAAACAGAGATTGAGCCGGCACAATCATGAGAACGACCATTAGCGCTTGTCGTCGCTCTCCTGTCAATGAATTCATTGCTGCCTATTACGACATCAAATTCTCGTCCCTTGTACGATAATCTTGCGTTAATGAGGGCTCGTTACGAGAGGGCAAAGGAATATAAAAAGAGGGAGTGAGGAATTCCAGAAAGAAGATCATAAACGTAGAGGACGAAGTCGTCGTAGGTGAACTTTCCTGCCTCTTCTGAATCCATCATTGCCATAATCTAGTGCCACGCTCACCTTTCTTTTTTTTTTATACACGCGTCTCGGCTTTGAGGCGGTTGTCGATACCTTTCGAATCGTCGACCAAAACTGTATACACACGAATCGCCTGAACGAGCTACGGGAATTCCCTAACTGTTGTTGGCAAGCCACGATCACCTGAAAACTTTTATACTCTATCTCTATCCCTAATTAGCTGTTTTTTTTGCTTTACTAGAGAAAATTGTAGCTTATCGAACTGTCGCAGTCGCTTTCAAGGCTGTGTTTATATTTTTGAATCGATTTCACGCAAATCGTAGTTTTTTTTTTTGTTTTACTATTATCGGTTCGGTTTCATCATTTTCGTTCCATCAATAATGTGTAATCGGAAGTGATCTGGATGTAATTTAAATTTCTACGAACTTCATCCACCATCATGGTAAATTGATTGCAATGTTGTGTATTTTAAGCCCTCATAGTTCTGGATGAAAAAAAAAAATCAGACGTTCAATGTGATAAAAAACCTGAGTAGCTGGATCCTCTTAAATTATGCTTAAATGTTATATTCTCATTGCAATGGGACGACAGCTTCCCAACTTGATAATAATTATTCACATTACTGTGAGCCTCGCGGTCGACTGTCGCTATATGGTATAATATTCTGCCTTGGTGGAACAACGGGATTTTCGACGAAAAGTAGATTATCTGCTAAAGAACAGAGAGATGGAGGGAAAGAGAAAAAAAAGGTCAAGGAAAGCACGTTTGGCACGAGAGTTCAATTACTGAGGGCATTTTAGCATAATTAGCGTCGGAGCAGGGTGAATGGAATGATAAAAAAAAATTTGAAAAATGTAGAAAAAGAGAAGAAGAGACAGACGATATGGAACAAGTTTGAAAAAAAGATGAAGATCGGGCTAGAATTCCCTGTACCAAATTCAAAATCACCCCTCACTTTAACCAACTGTTCCTCTGCTTGTCAGACTCGCATCATCGTTTCTCTCCCGCACTATTAGTTTAGACAGTTCGACCCAGTTCGTCTCGTTCCTATCCTCCAATTGCCTCTTTCTCTCGCTCTCTCTTTTTCCATCTCGCAGTATCTTTCTCACTTTTGTCCCTATCTCGTTCTCCATCTGTGTAACTATCTCGTGCTCTTCATTTCCAAAGTGTGAAAGAGAATTAGTCGCTTTGTCTGCTATAGCTTGAAAGCTTCGTGTTGGGGCTGTATTTTCCCGGCAACAAGAGGCTTCTCGTTCCAAACTTATTCCCTCGAGTGTCCGAAACGATTTTAGAAGTCCCACAAGCGGATTAAGACCCAGTTTCGTTTTTCAACATCCCTTTTCTTCCTCCCCCCCCCCCCTCCGCATTTCCTCGCTCTGCATTGTTTTGTAGGAATGACCCATTTCTTCCTATGGCAATCCTGCATTATTATTCATCATTTGCATATTCCTCACGGCTATATCTTAATAGAGAAGATTAAAACACAAAATGTAGTGTAAACTCATTAATGAAACACTGCCAAAAACTCGAAAACGATTTTACAACATTTTTCTTTTGACTCATTCGAGAAATTGTCACGTGGTATTTGATAAGAAATTTTGCAATCCGAAGTGAAGTACCCTTTGATCAAAATCTGAGAAAAGGTAATAATTTCAGTCCCTTTGTGAATAAGAAAATCCGATCCAGAGCTAAGAAAAACTTTGTCAAAGTTGAGAATAAAAAAATAAAGAATACGAACCAATGCCTGGATTATATGAGAACGATAATGATGAATAAAGAATCTCTCTAGAAACTCCAAGTCTACTTGGAGTTTGAGCATATGAAATTACGGTATGGTCATGGTAATAATCTCGTGATCTGAAATTTTATTAACTTTGTCGAGGAACCCTCGGCCAAATCGTTTTCATCGAATTGTCTTTTTTTCTCTTTTCTCTCTCTCTCTCTCTCTCTCTCTCTTACTCTATTTCTCCCTCTATCTCTGGCTCAGCCTCCCTTTTTTCTATCGGCAAATGGACCATTCAAACTTCATCTGTTATTTGAAACTGCTTCATCCTCGTCGACGTTAACATTGAGTACACGCTGATTTGCCGTGGGGTATTTTTTATCTTCTATAAATTTTCATCCAATTTCTGCTGAATTGAGTTGAAAATAAATCCATAATAATTTCGGATCGTTCTAATGTTTATCGAGTTCCCATCATTTTAAATGTAAGTTGAGCGAGCCAATCAGTACATGTAAATGTATAACAAATAAAAATAAACAAACGAATAAATAATTAAAGGGATACATGAGCACGAGAATAAATTAATTCGTGAAATGAATTAGAGTTTACAAAAATAATAGAAATGAAAATTTTGACCTCATTGGAACTTCAATCAAGTGGATGGGTTAAGTTCATAGATGTATTTTTTTCCTTGATTTGCACTCTATCGCATCAGCCCCCTCAGTTGATCTCGCTCATATCCATAGCCATTATCGAGGGAGTATACGTATAGGAAAAGCACTCGGGAAAGGTGAAGCGCGCACGAGTTTTCGCCAAGAGAGAAAAATACGGGAAAGCGGTGTGACAATATTTGTCGAAGATTGTAGAGAGCTTCGGGATGCTGCAATTTACGGGAAAAAAGCTTTTTCGCTGGCTACATATATAATGAGAGAATATTAAACTATTATAGGTATATATCGAAGGGCAAAGATATCGGTAAACACATATATGCATTTGTGAAAGTATATATCATTAATAATGTGCAATTAAGGCTAGAAAACCAGGCAAAGAGTCTGAACTTCCGTGTCTTGAAGTTCATAAAATCAGACGACTTTTCTCATCATATTTTTCACTTTACGTCTTTAAGTGTTCCTAATCGTAAATCAAAAAGTTTAAAAAGATAAAAAAGAAAATCACATATAACGTGCAGTCCAAAAAGACCAAAAATCTATGAACAAATAAAGTTGCTTAAAAAATATAATAACTGATCTCATTTTCTGATATTGTCACGGAAATACACAATTTATAACATAGAATATGTCCCGTTCTCGTTGTCGTTCGTAAATTTATAATATTTATCCCGTATTCCAGAGCGAAACCATATTAATAATCTTAAATCAGGACTGAGTCGACAATTTTCTATGGACAGCTATCGTCTCAATCGTTGGAAACACAAAACGTGAAATTAACATTATTTATGAACACACGTACACGCCCCTCTGGTGTATTTTATTTCGAAGTTATAAGTAAATAAATAATAAAAATAATAAAAATTGGCAGAAAGTTGTAAAAACAAAAAAGTGACGTTGAAAGCAAGGAAGCTGCAGCCACATTTAACAGCAAATATAGAGTATAACGAATTTATATACGTGTCTCTTTTATATGTACAAGTTGTGGTTGAACATTAACCCAACCGACAGTAGAGACCGATAGAGAAATCGCGAATTGGGATCTTGCGTCGAAAGGTATAGAGCTAATTAATTTAATTACTGGGTAAAGTAGAATGCGCAATGAAGATGCCCCCCATGAAGAGACCTCGCGGCCCCTGCACGCTGTATCCACAAGATTCAGTAGATAAATTGTACTCCACTCATATATACGTTAATGCACTTTTTGATTACTCGCTCTCGGGCATGTCTTCAACCCTTTATATTGGTTTGTTAATCTACTACTACCCTTGCTCACCTAAGTACAAAATTTAAAAACCCCATTCAAATATAATAAGCACCTCAAAATCATCACTTATTTGCCATTAAGTTTGGTTTTAATTGCCGTTTTATGTGTTAATTTTTTCATTGTTTTCCTTTCACAAAATTCATCACTGCGAGTCCCAAAATTGTCAGATGAAAGATAAGCGGATATGAATATGACTTTGAAGGTCGTACGCGCTTTAGGGAACTTCGAATCGAATCTCGTAGTGCCACAGAACAGGTTGAGGATAGAAGATATTTGTGTGGATACAAGCTCCATCAATTGGAAAATCCTAGTTGAATATTCGGATTGATTTTGGTACATTCACCATCCATTCATTTGGTGATACGCAAGCCTTCTGTTCACGGAGTGAGGAGAGCTATTGGTAAAAAGTGTAATTATGTTATGTACGAAGAGACTCGGTAGAGTCTCGTGAACTCCGCAGACGTTTTTAGGATTTGAATCAAGCTTTTCATGATTTTTGAATCCACATAATAAGAATTTTTTTGAACATTTTCTTTTGTAATATGTTGCTTCGGAGATATTCATTATTTAGAGAAGCAAAAAAAAAGAAAGAAAAAAATCAAGAGTGAATAGAACATGACACGCCTGCAATCCGAAAAAAATATACCAACGATATATTTTCGAGATAAAAGACCGGCTAGTGATATTTGCTATCCAGCATTTGCATGGAATACGAGCGAAGTCCTAGGGACGAAAAGACAATTCGGACGGTCCTCGACTAACGCTGCTTTAATCGGAATCGGAAATTACATGGGCTTATCTAACTTTCCTTTACGGCCTCTCTAAACACCTGCAATCGAACTCCATAGGCGTGTATATACAGATATAAAGGGTGTATGGTACTTTGTGTTACATTGCGTGTTATACTGCAGGGAGACGAAGCAACCAAATCGACAATCACAGGACGAGAGGAGGAAAGAGAGGAAAAAAGAGTGACAAACGAATTATGTTCAATAAAATTAATCAACAAATCTCACTTTCGAGGAACGCTATATTCTAAAAGACGGGAGAAAAATCGAAAAGAAAATTGGAGAGAGATAGAAAGAAATAAGGTGATGAGAAACGAACAAAGCAGTCTTCCCCTCTCTCTCTCTCTCTCTCTTTCGTGACTGATTACATTACGTGGAAGAGGCTACTGATTGTGGAATAAATGTGATTATCGGATGAATGAAATAAGATGGAATATAAAACGGTGTATGCCATAGAAAAATGCGGAAGAATAAGAAGAATCGATCGAGAAATAAAGAAGAAATAAACGCAAATGAATGAAAAATATAAAAATAGTAGTCATTGTAGTGGAAGGCGAATGCATTCTAAATTACTGTTTCCTTCTCTCTCTAGAGGTTTTATTTTCTGGTTCAAATACTTGTGAAGAGATGATCGGCTACTCGGGTCTGATCGTGTTAAATGAAAAATGGCGAAAATTGTTTTGAACAAAAGAGAGAGAGAGAGAGAGAGAGAGAGAGAGAGAGAGAGAGAGAGAGAGAGGGACACAGAGAGATAGAGTCGAGAGAGTAGAAACGTAACAGAACGAGAGATTGGGAGAGAAATGCTTGATCCTGGGATTGAACCAACTAAAACTGATAGAAGAGACTGCGGTCTGGTTCATAGAGTCCGATTTGTACGGATACAAAGTGAGTCTGTATATGTGCGTGCTTGTGTGTGTAAAGAAAACCGCATTGAACACGAAGGAGAGAGTGTGCAAGAGTAAGGTAACGTAAGTGCAAGACATATTGGAGTCTGGGAAGCTTCTAACCCGACTAGCCCACAAAACAACCAGAGATTACGGTGGTGAAAGAGCGGTTGATCGATTAGCAACTGTTTTTGAATCGCTACTTTCGTCTTCTATTGCTTCAAATATCAAAATCCCTGGTCCTTCAAATATATATTTTTATAAATATACAAAACGACAGAACTGTCAAACCGAGTCTCTTGATAGTCTCATTTATGTATACGTGTGAAAAAAGTATTTCCGTTGCCATTAGCGACGTTTCACTCATTCCTGTAACGAGGTATACCGCGGAAAAAAAGTGCAAGAAATTATTCAGTCTTTAAAATTCAGCTCGAAAGTGGAATGTGACTCTATCATTTAACGCCAAGTGGATATATAAAAGGAGTAAACAAAAATGCGTTTCGCTATTTTGGTCGATGTTATAAAGATAGTGAATTACCGTCCTCTTGGAAATTTCATACATTCTTTTTATTGTGTACTTCGTTAAAAATTGCCAATGAGGACGATGGAATATGACATTGACGAAGGCCTTGGCGTCGTCAAACTTTCCAACACTATCGACTCAATGGATTTATTTGCCGGTAACATTCCAATTATAAGTCGCAGCAGTTTTTTTTTTCTCCACTCTTTCTCTTGGTATAGTCACAGAGCTTTGCAGAGACACGACGTACAAAGTTTGTTGGAATTCCTACATGAATAACTCTTCTAATAAAAACATACTTCGTTTTCTGTTGTGCACCACGATGCAAAATTCTTTACAAAAGTTTCAGCCTGTTTACATTCTGGGGTTGTAGTGATTACAGTCATTTTCAGATTCATGCTGCAGATCAGAACATGGACAAACCCACATAAAAATACTAAATCAAATTGCAAAGAGGTGGAAATTTTTTTAAAAATATTCAAGTGAAGAACTTTGATCTTGTTACTGATAACACTACGAAATCGTTTTGACAGCTTATGAGAATTGGAGACATCCTATTCTGAGTGTATTGAGAATATTAGTACGGTTTTTGTTTTTTTTAAAAGACAAATTACAGATTTTGTCAAAATCTATAGTACGTACGTGTTCAATTTTCAAAAACAATTAAACGACATTGAATTCGGCACACACAATTTCTTTAAATATATTATGGAATCAGAAGCCAACATACACCAGAGTACTGATTACGAAATTGTATTCCAGATGCAATCAATCCCAGAAAATTCTCAAGGGACGATATGCGAGCTTAGCGCACGACCACAGAGCAATTAGACCGGCATAACAACACATATATACATACACATATTCGTGTATACATTCATATAGTATCGCCCATCGATGTGTAGTCTCACGAGAAATCCGGGATATCCCGGAGTGTTCAAACCGGAAGGACGGAAGGATAGAGATACTTGCAGACTGGCTCAGAGTGTAGAAGAATGAGAGAGAAAGAGAGAGAGAGAGAGAGGGGGGGGATGAGGAGCAAAGGATCTTCGGCCTTGAACTCTCACGAGGAGAAACCGATATCTCTATCTGCGTTCTATATTATCCTATCCAAGCTTCATAATAATGCACCCTCGGTTGCCCGCGGTTGAGTTTGTAACCCGAAGTTTGCGATAGACAGTTTATACACGAGCAAGACGATATTTTGTAGAGGTTGAACACGTTGGTAAGAAGTTTTCCACGGAATTCATCGACGATACTTGCCAAATATGCCCTCCTCCAGTCTAAAATAAGATTGTTTTTCTTTTCTCTCTCCCTCCCTCTCTTTCTTTCTTTTTTTTATTGTTTTTTTTTGTTCTCTTTCTTTCCCCAATCTATCGAAGTATAAAACTTGTTCTTTTTTATTCGTACAATGTTTATCGGGGATGGAAACATTTCAACCTTTCCCGACGTGACAGGATCTATAACGATTTTTCATCTCGCTCCGATGAACTGATGGTGTTGTGAAAATTTTCAAGCATAAAAACTTTCCTTGAATATTTATCGGTTCTTTTGATATCATAAATATTGCATAGCCACAAGACACAAAATTCAAAATAATTTATTCCTCATTCATTCACGCTAAGCCGACTGAGTTGTCCTTACATTAAAGATAACTAAACTTCTAATGAGCTTTATTTGCATATAGGAATGACTTTGATGACGACTATATCAAACAACTCCTCCCAAACTTACTGCAACTATTTTGAGCGGATTATTCAACAGTTCTTAATTTCGATTTACAACGAATTTGATTGGAAATATATTGAAGTTCTAAATACTATTGGAAAATATGTCTATCAATTGAATCAAATGTATCGGGCGCAGTTTTTTTTTTTTGGCTTGTCATGGCTCCAACATGTTTTATTATTATATTTTTATAAATAAGAAAAAAAAACGAATTTGTATCGAATCGACGATTTCGTACAAATTTTATCGCAAATCCCCATTCGTTTTTCCGATTTGTGGTGTTATAGAAAACAACTGCCTGTTCGATACGTAGCTTCGTCAATAGCGAAGTTCATTTATAGTATAATTATTATAATTCTAAAAAATGTATAATCGCTTGAAACTCACCAGGTGGACAGTTGCACTCGGAAATTTCCCGTTTGTTCCTAAAAAATTGGCTGCTGTCGCGTTGTTGATTGGCTGCAGACGTCCGTTGTTCTTGGGCGATAATTTCGTCGATATTTCGACGAATCGCGGCCACTTTGAGATCCATATTGGTCTCAACATTCTGACAGCGAGATTCGAGATTCGCGATTCTCGCCTCAAGTCTTAGCTCGCGGTATGCGAGAATACAAGAAATAGCAATGCTCGTTACGCACATCACGAGCATCGCAAAATTCGAGATGCTCATAGTCTGCGATTTCTTTGATGGCATGCCGAGATTCGTGCCCGGTGGCCATTTTCTTTCGGACTCCATTTTTATTTAACGTCAATTCTTCGTTTATATATTCTTTAAATGATATTTTCCGTCGTTATAGCTTGGCTATAATTTCATACGGTTATTCAATTACGTTGAGGGAAGACTCTGGAAGAAATACTTTACCGGTTCAATCTTTTTTCTTCAAATAAATTATTTTCTTTTTGTTTCTTTATTTTTTAGGCTCATTTATCTGTTTTATTTTCTCGAGTCGTTTACGGAGATATAATTTTATAATGTGTTTGTGTACTTGAGGGGCATCCGCAAAAATCGTAGCCTCTTTGAGGCCTTTCCACCGCCCCTCCTTTTGGGCCTCTCCACCCCTCCTCCTCCACCTCCTTCACCAAGTGTCACACTGACGTCCACCACCTCGTCGTTCGAAACGATCGATCCTTCTATCGATTTTAAATGCCACACGATCCTTTCGGCCTTTACCGATCCCTACAAACCACGCCGCGTCATCATCGTCCATCTGGAATCCATTTCTTCTCTCTCTCTCTCTCTCTCTCTCTTTGTTTCTTTCTCTCTTTTCTCACTTTTCTCGTCACGCTGGGATTACGCCGTTAAACAAACCCACCCCTATCTGAGGATTCAGGGTGAACCCATACTCGCACTTAACAAATAAATCTCCCCGTAACACAATTTATCTCTATCTCCTTCCCCTCCCCACGAAATTAAACCTATTTTATTCCCGTCTTTCTCTTTTCCAATCGAGTCTCACTTCCAATTTAAAGCCTTAATTTTTGCCGGTTAATACTGTTTCCCCTTTTCCCGGTCACAGTACTATAAATATTTCGGGTACAGAAGGGTTCTGCAAAAGAAATAAAATTTAAAAAAATGACCGGATCTTTACCCGCGTCTTTGGCCTACCCTTTGGCGCGTGAACCTACGATATTTATTCGTCACGAAATCGTTGAACTCTTTTCACGTCGCACGATGAGTATCGCGATTAATTTTTATACACCGATTTCTTCCCAGTCGCACAAACTTGATCCTTGTTTTCTTGATTTATATCTTCCATATTACGAAGACAAATATAACCAAATCGTCGAATTATCGATTGCGATTAAACACTTCTTGTATTCCGGTGGAACGTGGTTCTCGATCGCGAAATCAATTTTCCGATATTACTCCAATTCTCTCATTTCAAATTTCTTTTCATTTATTTTGTTTATTTGATTATCAATATTTATTAATTATTTTTCACACTCGATCGATAGTTCCGGGCCTTAATTAACAACGTCTTTCACGTTCGACAAGTATTGAGACAATGTGATAAAGAAATAATGAAACATCGAAAACGGAAGTATATTCAAAGTTTCGACGATGCGCGCGTTATGACGGTCGCAGCCAGACTGAATAGAACACCGTACGGTAGAGGGTTCCCTCCGTTTCGGGTCTCTTCGTCTTTGTTCGGACGAACTCGGCGAATCGCGGGTCTCGCCGCGCTTATGTCGCTGATCCACGAACCATTTTCCACCACTATCCGCCGCGCACTCGACACCCACATGCCGCGAGTTCTTGTCGCGTTCGCTCTTTTTCTCTCTCTCGCTCTTGTGATTCGTTTTTTTTTTTTTTTTTTTTTTTTTTTTCAATCGCTTTTTTTCTCTTTTAATTAAACGTACAATGAATTTCCATTTTTCACGTATAAATCGTTATAATATCTGACTCTTTATGTCACTATTATGATTATGATTAAATTTTACTCATTGTCTGTTCAAATCGAATTTCTTTAATCTTCACTCTGTCTCTCTGTTTATGTATCTTTTTACACATCATAAAATGTTCTCTCCCTTTTTTACCCTCTTATAGATGCTATTACTTGCTTTTAGCAACAAAACAAGTTTTTCTCCCTATCCTGGAAACGTACTCTCTCGGTGGTAAATGACTATTTCTTACACTTTTCCTCTTGTTTCCTCTTTTTTTCCTCCCTTGGTCTGTTTTTTCGCTTCTTCAGTACATATTTGTTGTTAATATATAAAAGTCGTAGCATTTCCCTCATGATTTTTCTTTCCGTTAGGGCTGGTTTGGTAAGGTCATTTTTTTCTTTCTATATTTTCCTTTTCCTTTTTCTGGTATTTCTCTTTATTCCTTGGCTTCATTTTCATTAACCGTGTTCTTGGAGTCTCTTCTTCATCTAGTTCTTTTTTCCTTATTTATTCTTTTGCTCGCTCAACTTTTCTGACATTTTTTCGTTTGATGCCATTATGCCCTGTCAGAAAATGTTACTATATTGCCCTTTTATTCCACTTTCTTGTCTCCTTGCGTCCATTTCTCTTCCACTCCCCTTTTTTGGGTGCTATTAATTATTTTATTTTTTTTAGGTAATACTTCCGGCCTTTTACAAATCCACACGTCTCTTTTTCTCTTCGTTCTATCACTGGATAGTTATTTGCCCGCATAACAGAGCCGGAAAACGATTACAGCGCTGACCATCCACTGGAGAGCTCTGGAAATGACAGGAATCACAAAACACACATGTTAGAATGAAACGCAAAACTGAGTAATAAATCCTCGCGCATGATCGCAACAGAGGCAGCTCGAGAACGAACCAAAACGATTAAACAAAAATTAAAAAAAAAAATGCTCATGAACGTGCAAGTATCCAAAACTACATAAATGCTCAAATGAATTTTGGTATCCCATCACATTAATAACTTTTATTTATTGCTTTAACATTTTTTCAACCTGAAAAAAGCTCACAAAGCTGAAAAAAAATCACATTGATGTAGAGAGAACAACATTTTGTTTTATAATTTGCTCGATTTTTTATTAAACGTTTTAATTCTTTAAATCACGAGAATCAAAAACAATTATACTTTCATCAAAGTAATGTTCGTAATATCACTGGGAACTTGACCCTCATCTCTTCTCTTTATATCGTTTGTTCTGTCCTTTAGAATTAATTTTTTTATGTATAATTTAATTTAAATTCGCTTTTCCTTTGACTTTTTTAAGAAATATATAAATCTTTATTGTTCGTTCGCTTTTTACGTAAAAACCACAAAACCGATTTTGATGAATTTTTCACAGGTATGAAGCTCATTAATCAAAATGAAATGTAGGCTGTACAACATTCCAAGAAATCGATTATTATGGAAATGCTAACAGAAAAAAATTGAGTTTTTGCAAATCCGAGCCAACAGAATTTTTTCAGTGTATTCATTATACATTTTTTGTCAATGGATTAAAACATTAAATTCGAATTATTTTACGAAGCCTTAACAAATTCAACCAGAACTTTTTCTCAGTACACAATTATAGTCAGTGCACAACAGGCTTGTTCGATTGGGAAATACCACACAGTGCAAAGAACGAGATAAAATTGTCTACAAGGTATTCTTAATAATTCAACGTTGCACTCGTGTTCTGATACCAGCTCTAGATGTCATCCAAGACCGAATGAAAATTCAATTGGTCCTACAATTCAATATAAACTTTAGTTTTGTTTGAAATACGTGAAATTACCGGTGAAACATATGGAGCTAATGAAAAGAGGTTTAAACAGTGGCAGAAATTGCGCTTTAATATTTACAGCGACATATTCGACTAAATCTCAAAGTTTATCGCCTGTTTATTTGTTATAACTCTGCAACTAATCAACGAATTCCCAACCAATGGAGAAAGACACTGGATCAAAGAATCGAGAAAATAACAAAAATTAAATTCCGTTTTTTTTTTTTTTTTTTTTTTTTTTGATAATGCGAGCGAATTTGCAGGAAAAACGGTATGCATTGTAAAACTATACATTTTAATGTAGTACAAACATTAATATTGTTGCTACTGAAGATACTACACGGTGATACTCGAGAAGTATAACCAACTTTTATCCCCCTCACCCCCGTTTCTCAGCAAATACTTCGCTAATGCTCTTTTCCGGGAGGTCGAATAAAAAATTCATTGCTGTGACTCAAGGGTGCAGTTCTTTGTCTCTCTTTCTCTCTCATTTTTTTTCTCTCGCCACTTCTTTGTCGCTGCTTTGTCGATTTATCCGAGCGCTCCCGTTACCGTACCCCCTGCTAACGATAAGAACTTTGAACTAATTAAAAGTTGACCGGTTGGCCCCATCGAGTAGATAAAGAGAGTGGGACATAGAGAGAGAGAGAGGGAAAGAGAAAGGGAGGAGGGGAGAAATCGTGTTTCTCTCTTGTCCTCTTTCACTCTCCGATTCTCCCCTACACGGCAGCCACTCAGAGAACCGGCAAGAACGCTTTAACGGAAACGAGGGATGATAGAAAAAGGAAGAAAGAAACCGAGCGTTGACGCCATTTTCATGCCGGGCTTCTTTCGTAATATATACAAGGAGTAGATAAATGGCACAGCGTTCACACGGAAAATGTTGGATGGACACTAACAACATGATAACAAAATTGAAGAAAAATAAATAAAGAATAAACGAGAGTGCTTCGCAGCAATTAAAAGTAATCAGCAAAATGTTCTTGTTGCAAAACATTGTTGTTCGAGTTTTAAAAAAGATGTTACACTTCTACAAAATGAGGGAGTGTATTCAACAAAAGCTACCCCCTAGATTACGCCCCACCCCACTTTCGACCAATTTTCTAAATGCAACGACTCAAAATTTCTCACTACATACAGAGAAGCAAAGTTTTTTCACTAGATTCGTGAAAACATTACATTTCGAGAACTATATACATCAATAATGATAAATAAAAAAAAAAATCAGTAAATATAACGTCATAGTTTTCTCAATAGAACGTATAAAAATTGAGGATCAACATATTAATTTTTTTCTAAATAATATTATCCGTTTGTCTATTTATATACACGTGTACGTATGTACCGACATGAATGGCCAGACGGGAGGCTCGTTAATATTTCATAAAGTCGTGTGTACAGGGGGGCTTATAAGAGGAAACGCGCATCGATCGACAAATTGGTCGTGCATACAATGGACCCCATATATATACTATAATACACAATTTGTGCATGCATATATATATATTAATACGTATGAGGACTATAATGCACATTATACATAGCATCAACGTTGTCTATCCATTTCACTCGCTAAACACACCATTATGGACGACATTAAACGGCTATGTACATACGTAACCCTTTTGCATAGGCTAATTCTTTTTTACGTGACTATTTCTCTTTTCAATGCGAAAAAAAATGTCGGTTATAAATTTGAAAGTGCCAAACTGCGTTAAATACGATAATGAAAAAGCGATTAATTAGTAACTCGTCATATTATTATTATATTTTGGTCAAATTCACTCGATATTATTGAAATTTGTGTCAATTTCAGTTTGATCAAGTTTCAGTTTAAATCTGCATAACATTTTTTTTTTTTTCTTTTATGAAAAGGTTCATTCAATTTGTAATTCGTTATAAAAATTCACATAATGGAATCAGAACGGAAAAATTCGAATCATTATCTCCGAATAGGTTTCGCTCATACGACGTTGCGTTTCCGGAAGCGAAAGGATATGCATACAGCTTCACATAAAGAGCACAACGTGATATACACGAGTAGGTATGAATGGCGAAACGAAGCTTTCTTTATTTCACTCTACCTCTCTTTCTGTGCCTCTATAGATATTCGGTGTTAATATTGCATAACGTTCGAGGGTTATACGAGGAAACATCGATCGACAAATCGATCATACACTTTACGTGTGCGTCTGCGGTTGAAGGAGGGAGAGCTCAATTCTCTCTGTCACTATTTCCCGTCTCTCTTCGTGTTTCCCTGGCTCGTTCGCTGAGCCTCGCCAACCGGCACAGAGTGCGCATTATGCGAGATATTATGTATACGTATATAAACATGTATACACACATAACGTGCATGGTGGGGTGTTAGCCACAAACGCCTCCCTTCCTAGCCCTTTCCCTCTCGTGGACAGTCGTGGCGACCAACGGACACGACCAGAGGAAGTGCTCATATAGACTACATCCTAGAGCATCCTGCACGGGCCCGTGTTCACCCATTATATCCACCATACCTACCAGCGAGATATCAGGATGGATTATTCTCTACCGCAGATACATAGCTACGAATATTCCACGATTACTTTATTTATGTACGTACATGTACATGAGCAAAATTGTATTGACGCGATGACAACAGATCCCTTCGACGCCTTACAATACTCACACATTCTATTCTACTCCGTACCTAACACACGCTCCACAATGCAATATCATTTTTGATGCGATGGGCCAGCGCTTGTTTTCACGTCAAAATTATTTACGATGTCTATATTCACAACCCTTCTAAGACAGGGTTTACTGTGTGTTCATTCGACCAAAAAACTTCAATTAACCTTTCCAGAGATGTCATATATTTTGCCAAGATCAACTAATATCCCAAAACTATTCATAACTAGCCATGCAATAACATCTATCACGAAATATCGACGAGTGCATTTATAATCAATGTCCCACTCGACCTGGAGCCTGCACAAGGTTCCACATAATTATCATGTATTTCAATATATGCAAAATGCCCTGACAAAATCAACCCTCACTTTCAGCTGACAGCCCCCGGGCCATATTTTCCGTTTTTGATCACGACTTTCAATTACAAAGCCCTTTGATCACATCCCTAAATGACACCGGTCAATTTGCCCACATTTACAACGTGTAATTACTGTTTTCTCCTCCGTGATGTTGGCAGCGATGCGACACAAATCTAGTTCGCGTGAATTGTAAACTTGCCATCAGGGTTAGAGTCTTTATTTGGTCTGTTAAAAGGAGGATTACGAAAACTGAAAATATTTTTCTTGAAAATCATTGCTAATTGTCAAAGGTTCGCATCCTACTTCTTTGGCAAGTTTTACTCGTGATTGCCACATAGTATGTAAACTTCCGGACAAATTTTGTCAGGTGGAAAAACGAGAACAATCTGCTTCGCGAGGCGAGAGAGTAAGATTAGCTGCTTTAAGGACTCATAGAAGATTCACAAGAGTAGAGCAGCAGCTAAGGATGCACTGGCAAAAGAGAAAACGAAGAGCGAAGGGCGTCTGCCTCCTAGCTTGGTAACGAAGAGAGAGAGAAAGAGAGAGAACATGAAAGTAAAACAAGTTTAGACAGACGAAGAAAAACGGGCAGATGTAAGACAACGGAGCGAGAGATCTTTGGCAAAGAGAACCCGAACCTCTTTAGCTTCTTCCTCTGCTCTTGTCCGGAAGACTTCGCCTCTTACTTAACGAACTAAACGCCTGGCGTAAAATTACTCGAACCAACGATGAAGACGAGAAGGACCGAAAAGACACGAGCAGGAAGAGTTGATGACACACAGCGTTGGAGAAAGCAACAGAGAAGCATAGAGAGGAGAGAGCGTGAGCGTGTGCAGGTTCATGAGAAAGAAGCATCTCTAACGCTCGAGTGCTAAGACGGTGAAGGACCCTCTCAGACACTCAGGGAGGTGAAGGAAAAGTGAGAGATCGTTTACTCGCCGGAAGGTACGGTGCTGGGTTGCGAAAAGTTTGAAGTTCTTGGAAACAGCTGGCCCACCAACCATATCAACAGGACAACGTTAGCCCATACCGCATAAAACATCTGTTAATCATCGTTAGAATGCATGTCGCATCATTTCGTAGAAAAACAGCTCGATGATCCTCAACAGGGCCGTTTTAGGTTCCTGCTAAATGCAATTAAAAAAATAAGTATTCTATCGTATTCTGATCCTCAACTGACGAAGCAATCAATCCTCGGATGAATGAGAATTGGTCTCTAAGTGCGAATCAAGTAGGTATTTCTAGCGCAATCCTTTTTGCAGCAAACAGACTTGTTCGATCTGTGCAGGATTATAATATGAACCGAGGGCCGCGGAGGTTCAAGTTGGCGACGACCAAGAAAGTAAACGGAGAGGTAAAAAAAGTTGGTGACAATGAGGTGGAAGGAAGGTAAGGAGAGATAACGAGATGTTCTCGAGACTACGAGAGGTGTCTCCGAGGCTGTTAACAGCTTTGGAGAACACAACAGCTAGGTTGGAACAAGGAAATAAGATAGCTTCGAGGCACATGTATAACTTCCACCTCGGGGTAATATTAATTCTGAAAGCTGGGTAGAAAATGTTGTAGAGATGAACGTATAAGCGATATATATATAAACATTCATACGAATGCAATAAGACTAAAGGGCGTAACCTTCATAAGTGTGCATTTTGAATAGCATAGGTTACACATTTTTGTTCGCTAGGAGATCTCACAATCACCCAACCACCTGGTTCTGTATTCGTTAGTTCTAGGTGATGCTCATAATCCGCTTCAACTTACTCTCAGGAATGGAGAGTTGAGAATGGCTGCAGCGAGAGTTTGCGAGTTTTACAGTTCCAGTTAATAATATATTCTCCTCAAGGGGAAAAGAAAGAAGTCTCCAACATTCTGCTAATGCTCATCTCATGTTGGTAGTCATGAAAGTCTCATCAGGTTTACGAGGTAAAATAATATTAGCCCTGCAGTTTTTCGAGACGAAGCAGATTTTGGTAGACTTTGGAAGAACTCAGCAGAATCAGCTAATCAATGTGCAGGTCTGACTTAAAAATCAACCTTTTATGGTCTGACAGATGTACTTTTGAAGTAACAAAGTAGCATCCTTTGTGTCAACAACCCAGAATTTCAACTTTTCACACACATTGGAATAAACAATGGTTTATAACCTGAGAGACTTCTACGTGACGAACGCAGGACATATAGAACACGATTTAACACGCAGCTAATATGGATGCCACCCTTTTGTTTCCCTGACAAACTTTAGTATACATGTATCCTGTTTAGAACCTGTACAAGTGAAATGCTACGCGGCAACATTGTACCAATGAAACACACAGAAACAGAACTCACACAGTTTTGGATAACACATCGAATGCATGTATCCGCATACGTATTGTTCCGTACTATGCCACGACACGGCGGTCGAGCACAGTGAAGGGATCGCAGAACCAAGAGGCACGTTGCATTGGCTGTGGCTACACAATGGTCGGGATGTTGGCAAACCTACAGGTTGCCCTCTCCAGCGAGCACTATGTATTACCCCAACAATTTCTACATGGATAGAATATGGGTGTATCGCGTTCCAGACGAACCTCGGTTACGCAGCCAAATCTCGCGTTCCTTCTCGTTATCCTGCCAGAGACTCGCGACTATATCCTATCACAATAGAACTGCTTCCCTCACGGCTGTTCGATAGGCAACGTGAACGAGCTAGAAAATTTCATAGCATGCTGGAATTGAATATCTGTACATTCTCCATGCTCACTAGAGCTCACCTATACATATGCGCATCATCTCAAGATGCTTGGGAAATCTTAGAGGTTTTTTGACCTATGAACTGGAATTCATCCGGTGATACTCTTTTATTATCTTCATTAACTTGTTATTGAAAAATTATCGGGCCTGCTTCTAACTTAAACACGATATTGTCCATAAATGATAGGCCCTTAAACAGGTATACCGAATACACTCATGGCTATTTCGGGATTGCGACATTCCCAGATTCCAGTGGTATCTGTATTCCCTGCTCTTTAAACCGCTAAATAGTCTCTACTAGTTAAGCATGCTATCAATGTCGTTCCAAGCCATCCGCTTGAACTACCATGGCAATATGAAGCGGTTTAAGTGAAGAGAAAGTAATGCTAGGGCCGGATGTAAAAGCCCATCCATAATGTGAGATTCACTCTACAACTGAAACTTGAATCACACCCTCGAGAGCCTCTCAAGAGTCTCTCAACGCGTATAAGCCCTCGGTCTCTCATTCTGCGACTCTCTCATTTCAAAAGCTATACAACCGAATATATACCAAGTTCGATCCCTTTTGCTCTATACGGTTTTTCTATCTTCTCTGTTTCTCTTTTTCCCGTGTTCTTTCGGTATGGACATGAGCATGGACCACCCCACACCACTTTTCGGTGGCCACGTCGCATCGCGCACATTTCTCGCTATCCGCGAACGTGGCCGCACGTGCGAGGGTGGCTACGAACTCGGTGTTACCCCATGCCCAACCATGGACAAACCCGCTGAGGGACTCAATGCGCAGTTTGTATTCCGTACACCAGTAAAGAGTCGTTCGTTATAACCATTGGCGTACTATACTCAATGCGATCTTCTCACTTACTGTCTGTCTTTTTTTCTTTCTTTTCTCTCTCTCTCTCTCTCTCTCTCTCTCTCTTTCAGTCTCTGGTACACATACATACACACACACACACACATTTATACATTCACATTCACTCACTTTCCCTGTTTCCGACGTGTCCTCGCTCTTTCTCATTCTCCCAGTCGAAATACTCGTCGCGCCATTGAACTACCATTCGGCTTTATATTCATGACCGGACTCCACAACGCGGCAGATACGTCCTTGCGATATATTAATTTGCCATTAATGTAAATCGTGGGCATTCCTACACACGACGCATAAATGAGCAACGGCGATGAAACTCAAGGGTTGGTATTTCTTGTTCGGTCTCCTGCTTCGATTGTCATCAGAAGCAAAAAGATGAACAGAAACACGTGTAGGATATATGCAGTCACCGTCAAAACATCAGAAGTAACGACTAATTATTAAAAATATTTCAAAAAAATTATATAAACATCCACACAGGATTAAATTATGCATTTACGAATCGCACGTGATTCTGTTAAATAATTCACGAACTATGAGGTAAAATTAGAACCAGAAGTTATAAGTCAAGACATGCGCATACACAAGGTATTAATTACACGTGCTCTGTTGCCTCATTAACCCGACCATCGTGTTTTCTGTCTCCAACTCTTTTCAACATCAGCCCCAGCGCTCGAGTCTTGCAAAAGCCACTTGCAGAAGAGCCCATTTGCGCTGGAACGCCATCGACACATATTCACGTTTATCTGAAAAACTATAGACGCTCACCGCTGCTGTAGAAACGCATCTCGCGGGAGTTCATCTGGAAACAAGGACGTCAATTGCGCTGTACGTAGTTCGGCACTCTATAGTTCACCCATTCGACATGTTTTGTTACAATCTATAACAGACAGCGACTGGATCAATGACAGAGCACAGTAAAGGTCACGGGCTAAACGTACAGAGAAAATTGTTGAATGGAAAAATATGATTAAAAATGGTGATTCGATGGGAAGGAAGAGCATGAGAAAAGAAACCGTATCACACCAGTCTTTTCCGCCCTGCACCATTAGAATGTGATTTCACCTTGTTATCGATTAACAGCTCCAGGTTGACATGAAAAAATGAACGGTCCCCGTGTCATTATGAAGGACGAATAGTCAAAAAGCTCAATTTTGAAGCGACTACCAGGGCTATTTGAAATTTGTCAAGTCACTTTGCTATGAACTGTAACTCGGAAAATAAGGAAACGTGAAAACTTCGGCAGTACACTGAATTGTAATACGGAGACGAGACAAACTCTTGAAACCTGTCGCAAAACTTGAATAATCATGCATCGGGTAAAGACGAGAGGGACGGGGTGCAGCACTTGTCATCAATTTTAACTGAGCTTGTTCGGGTGGCAAGAATTTAACAGCCAATTTATTGTTGCTCGTTAAATCGTCTTTTAGTTTTTTGCTCATTTACAGTCAAGAAGGAATAAAAACATTTGGTTGAGCGCAACCGCACGAGTTGAAAAAAACCTGCAGGATTGGAAAAAAAAAACAAGAAGCAGAGAAATACAGATACTGCAGAAACAAAAGACAAAAAGTGTTTGAAATAAGAGAGGATTGAATGAAGAGAGTAGGTAACTAAAAAACGAAAAATATTCAAAAGCCATCGCGACTTAACTAACTCATTTGCATGTACTTAACTTGGAATGAAAATCAGACTGGATGGGATATGCTTTGATATTCGTAGCTACCATCTACCATCACTGCGGATACGTCGCATGGTAGATTAGGAATAGAAAATACTGCTTCAGCTTCGGTTCCGATACGCAGTGAATTTTTATTTTCCTCTTCATTCCTATTTCTCGGTCTCTCTTTTAAATCCTTGAATATTTTATTTCGCTTTCCAACTTTCTTCAAAGTTCAATACATCATTTGCGTACGAAATACGTATAAATCCTCGAAATGTTAAGCCAAGAAAAAGCGAAGTGGAAATGTACGAATGTCAAAGGGAATTTAACTAAGTCGCTTTAAGTTTTTCCAGCGTTATTATAATGTGTCAACAATTTATACATTAACTTTTTGTAATTATTAAAAAAACAAAAATCAGCAGAAAATAACTTTGATTCTTGATAACTTGATACAAACCATGGAAAGTGACGTCACATTGAGTACACTTTCGTGAAAACCCTTTTAGTAATTATGCTAATTCACCAGATCCATAGACTGCTTATTACAGCCTTATTTTTAGTACAAATCATTAAAACAATCATTCCATGGTACATTAATTTAAACTTGACATCAATGTCAACCATTCGTCCACTATTAGGATACGAGCCGAGAATAGTGAGCACTCCATTGAGACAAAGATAATAAACACATTATGATTTATTTGCGTTAGTTGAGACATTACTCTCGCTCGAGATGGAGTGCCCGTATAGCCATACGAATGATATGTATAAACGTGTGTGTGTATATATGTGTATATTTATAAATGTACTCCGCGAGCTTTTCCTCTTCCCCTCTTTCGCTCTTTCTCTCTCGAAACACATGCGTTTGAAGCCACAGGGGAGAGAGAGGGAAAGAGAGACAAAAAGAGAAGATGGGTGAGGAGACAAGTGGATACTTCCCTCTCTTCATATTACTTGGGAATCCTCTGTACTTTGCCGTTGCTCCTCCGACATTGAGTTAACAAAACAAGGGCGTTTATAATAGTTTTATTGGCTAGACCAGCGAGGCAGTTGATGAAAAAAAAAAAAAAAAAAAAAAATTTCACGCTCACTCAAAGGTTTCTACAGTTCTTCAACTGTTTTCGACCACTCGTGTCGTGCTAGATATATATTTTTTTTTTTTTTTTTTTTTTTTTTAGGTTTGAGAGAATAAAATGAGGAATAAAAATAAACAACGAAAGAGCTTATGAAAATTATAGCATAAGTAAAAATAGAAATAACATGGTTTAAGTTAGAAATAGAATGAATCTAATCGTAGAATAATTTTTTTGTTTAAAGAAAACTATGAATAAAGTACTCGAGTATGAAATTGAATGAAGAAAAACGAAGACGAAATAATATCGGGTGACAACGAAAATTGAGGCTTTGCTCGGATGATGCTCTGGATATTCTCTACCTTTTCCATCGTTTTCTCTTTCTCCCTCCCTCTGTCCTTTTCGCTCTATTGCGGCTTAACATATGACAAAGCAGATGACTGTGTCTCTTTATGTATTTGGGTCAAGTGTTCACAGCTTCCACTTCGAGGACTTTCGAAAACACCCGTAAAATGCATATTGACACGCTTTCATCCTATGAATTATTATTTCACGAAGGGTCGCTCGGAATTCTAACCGAACAGACTCAACTTCTCCACGGATTTATATGCACCACAAGAATTACTGTGTCAAACCTAATCAAAATCAAATTATTTCTCATTGTTTTTACATGCGGAAATTCATCAAATTTCGAACTGTAGACTGGAAAAGCTTCCACAATTTTTTATAAATTCTTAAAAACTTTTTTGCATCCATTCTATTTGCTATTTTTACTGGTACCCACTCTTTATTTTATTGTAACCTTATATATTATATTTATTAATTTTTTCATTTATGGGATAAAAACTTTTAATAGATGTTTAAATTATTGTAATATCATATTATTGTTATTATACATTAGGATTGATATGGTGATCCCCTTTATAAAGACTCCAGGGTAATTGCGCGTACAGGAAGATGAAGATTGTCATAAATACGTCAAATCACCGCCTCACTCGGTTTCCTAAACCCACACGTGCACTCTACGGATAAATGTATATATTTATACACACATAATCATCTCGTTCACGCAAGTTCCCGCCGTTCGCTCTTGAACCGTTCGCACACATTGTAAATTATTCCTCTTTCTTTCTCGCACTGTTTTTTCTTTCTCTCTCTCTCTCTCTCTCTCTCTCTGCAGTTTTGGCCCCGCACCATACGATTGAATCACTTCCCGACCCAAGAGCGGACGTGCAGCCCGGAGAATCAAACTTCCTAGGGATATTTCGATTGACGCGCCCTCAACAATTCAAGCGTGTAACGGACCAACGTCACGAAGCCCCTGGTTGCGCGTATCAACGAGCATTATATTACCTGTACATACGACAAGAGATATTTATCCCATCCACAAAAATCGTGATATCGCTCAACTATCGACAAACTATTTTGAAGCTCAAAATCTTCCAAAATCAATTCTCCTGGTAATTACTATATACTATCAATTGCATAGGGTAAGTATCTCATTGACAGTAGAATTGGAATGTACGTGCTGTTTATTAAAACTTCTATTTCGCGGCCTACGTGCTGGGGAAACTCATTGCTCCGGTAAATCATCAAATTTCATCGGCAAAGCTTTTTGCAGTTTACCTTCGCCCTTGGAACATGTTATATACAGTTGAGAAAATTTCGACTCCTTCAGCAAAACAGAGGAATGATTGCAAGGGGTGGGAAATTATAGGGTGTGAAACCCTAAATACTGATAGAGACGATTTTCATTACTACAAGTACACGCTGTTAAGGATTTCGTCTTCCAACTGTCATCCATGTCAAAAGAATTTTGTCCTTCAAAACTATAATATTTTAGATGGTATTTGACTTTCCCTCCAACACTCGAAACACCCCTAAAGGACAATGCTATGGCATTTAAAAAAAATGTATCATTTATCCTGCTGTAAAAGGCTCAGACTGTTACTCGTAAATCATTGTCGAGTATGAATCTTTCGACGTCTTTATAATGGAGACACTGTACATCACTATTATTAGTGATGTGCTATTACTAATATACACGCCCATATCAGTATGTATAATATGTACGTTATTTATTTTTTATTCTCCTCTCGCATGCCTCGCGATCCAGCTAATCTACGTTCCACTTCGTTCAACGGACTCTAAGACATTCCTACGCCTACGCTACATGCGTATAAACACATATATGAGGTACTCTCTGTCAAATGTGACACCACTTGAGAATGACTTTTTTTAAAAGACATATCTGATTTTTGAAAGACACGGTGAAAAAATTTCAAACATTTTGCTCGAAATATGAATGGTTCAACATCTGTGCCATATATTATAGATTATAGAAAATGATCAATTTCTTGACTGAAGATTTTTCATTTTATGTAGGATTTTATGGAGCTTGTAAGAAAAATCCATCAATTTCCAAAGTGTTTATAAAATCGGAACAGCGATGGACGAACACATTTTGGCGAAATTTAAAGTGCTCGAGTCGGTCACATTCGAACAAGAAAACCTCATACATTATTACAATCTACTATTCGTGTGTATTTGTTAAGCTGGTGAAACAATTTTCTCGCATGAATTCCAGAATAACCGTCAAGAACGACACGCGACTCTCTCAATTACTCGTGATTGAATCTGATTTCATCAATCGTCCAATGACGCAAGAAAGGCAAAAATATACTTTGCATATTAACGCAGAACTTTTCATTTTTTCGGAACTACAATTATTGAAAAATGAATACAAAACCCTCAAAATCCTCAATTTTTATTACTCGAGATGAATCTATGAGAAAAATATATTCATGTATGAAAAACACGTTTCCAAGAGCATCAGAATAATATGCAACTTATAAATCAAATAATTTTTATTCAAATTTTCTTTTAATCGGTTTCGATCATCTTTTTTTTTATGACATTTTATGATGAATTTTGACTTATATTTACATTGTAATATAATATTTTTTCAATGAGCAAAAGTTATTAATTAATAAGCTTCATTATTATTGAGTGGCAATTTTTTGGAGGAAAAAAATGCATTCAATATCTTTTATGGGCAACTTAAAATATGGAAATGAAATAATTTACAAAAATAATGAAACTACTTATAATCCTTTTTTTTTTTTTTTGCACGAAAGCATTATTTCATGATCACATAGATATAATACGCAGGCAATGAAAATTTTCAACGGGGATAATTTATTAAAGTGCTCAAGCTCAAACGAATTAATTGTTATTGCATTGTTAAAAAGAGCGGATTTTCATTGGAATTAGAACGAGAGACTATATCTCTTTATCTTTTTCTTTGAGGGAGAGCGAATTTACAAGAGTGTCGTTGACGCACATTGACATCGTCGGGTGTTTCTCAGGAGGAAATTAAATTAAGTGGGTGGATCGTCGGAGCGGCTAAAAGGTGCCTTTGTGCCGAGCAAGACCGCTCATTTACCGATGGCATCGTGAAATTTTCTGCCCTCTCTGTCTGTCTGTCTCTCTCCCTCTCTCTCTCTCTCTCTCTTTCTATCCTTTCCCTCTTTCTCTTTGCTCATTCTTTCTCGTTAAAGTACACCAAGAGTAAAGCAGCTCAGTATGAAAGACTCGATTGTCGGGACGAAGAAAATTGCGACTTCGGGCAAATCTCTGTACAAAACGTTTCTCACCCTAGCAATTCTCGAGGGCAAAGAGATAAAATACCTGAAATCCGATAACTTTGATTTTCCTGATATAATCCAATTCTTGAAAATTGAGCTAATCGAAATGTGAGCACAAAAAACCCCGATAATTTCCAAATTTTTCGGAAGAGATACATTTCACCAGGGAATTAAATTCGACAATAAAGTAAAGGATTTGAGTGAACCGAAAGGAGATCACTTTCCAGGTATACATGTGATTTCGGAAAAAATCCAAGTAAACTAACACGTTTTTTAGGCTTTGAAGATCCAAAAAATTGAGGAAATAGAGGAAAAATTCAAAAGTTACTTTAAAAAAAAAAAACGAACCCTTACTTGTGTGCATACAAACCGAATTTATATCAGGATCGAAACTGAAGTAAATTCTGCGACAAACAACAATTACACGCTCGATAAAAGCGAGCATTTTTTTCGTGTTTGACGAGCTCGATCGACTCGAGTTTCTCTTTATAAACAAGCGGTATACGCACCCACGATTCCGAACCTGTAAAAACGGTTCTCGTTAACATCACGAGAGGGATAAAAAACTTCAACAATAACGATGAATTGAAAAACATTTTGAAAGACCTTTAATTCGGTGGAAAACATATATCGACATTTTTTACTGCATGAGCAAAATATTGTATTTACTGTTTGAATGGGGTGATTCATTGCACGCCAAGGCTTATCGTCGTTCTACCAAAGTTTGGCTATAAAATGCATAAACACATGATTCAATCGCCACCTCGAACAACGAAAGAAGTGTTCCTTTGTTTCCAATATTGTTAAACAGATTGAATTTCATTCTGTTGGAAAAAAAAGAGTAATTTTGAGTTGAACTCAGCCTCAAATATGTGACTTTTTATTTTATTAACCCAAAATCTTGAATGTTGACAATCGACGAAACCATAATTTCAGAAAAATGTTAGAAGATCATTATTCATAACAAATATTGAAAACCGTTCATAATTCCCAAATAATCAATAATATTCATTATAAATCCATCGATACATAAAATATGGAAATTAAATTTATTCGCAGTTTCAATGTACCTTAATTTATTGTGAAAACTCGATCATCCAAATTCCATTCGGTAGGAAGATAAGGAGAAATATATACATAGAAAGAGAGAGAAATAGAGAGAGAGAGAGAGAGATATGTATTAGCCGTTAGTGACGAGAGTGTTGGACGGCTAACCGACCCAGAGGGCATCGGGCCAAATGAGAGAGAGTTGCCCACGGGATTAATAGGGTACGTGAATGCTCTACGCGTGGGATCTCACGTCTGTCACGTTATTATAATACAAGAGAGATAGAAAATGAGATAGAAAGTGAAATGAGAGAGAGCGAGCGATGAAGATGGTATCGAGAATGAACAGAGGGTGGCCGATGTATGCATAAGCGCATGTATATTTACGCATACGCACGGTATGCATGTATGTGTAAAAATGTATATATATATGTATATATAATGACTGCACTGTATGTATATCGTAGATACATTGGCAGCCTCGAGTTACGCAGTCCCCTGAGTAATGATGTGTGCGTCATTCAATCTCTCTACGAACAGTGATGGCCGATTTCGATCGTACATGCACACATAAGTGTTAGTCACGTATATAGTAACAAGTAAAACGAATCGGTGTGTAAATTCCGTTCAATATGTCCATAAATAAATATATGTATATAAATTCATTTCCACATAGAGTATTTTAACACTATTGAAGCAATGTCGATGTCTATATTACTCGCATGGAATAATTCTGTAGGAAAATTTTATTTTCGAATTATCATATGAAAGCTCGAAACATAAATCTTTTTTTTCACCGTTCCTTTGTTTATAGACTTTGATTTCATTTTTCATTGTGTCAGAATGTCTGAAAAAATTCAATTAAATTCTATAAAAATTCGTAATACAACGAGAAGATAATCGATATTTTCAATCTGGAAAAATCAATAACATAACGACAATGTTGAGTATACCGTCGAACTTTTTAGAGGAACAAAAATAGTAATCAATTAAGTGAAAATTTATGAGAAGTAGGTCAAGTCGAGATAAAATGTCCCATGCTTGCTTTCTCGTTAGTATAGTATCCCAGTATCCCAGACAGTATCTGACTTATGTCTATCCTAATATATAGCCATCGCAAAGAGCAGCGTCGTCAGTCTCTGTGAATTAAACGAATTAGACAGCCTACACCTTGCTTTGATATCGAAGACGCTAATAGAATACGTCGCGCAGTAATGTTACATTATACATTCTCTGTCGAATCAATGGATTTGCAACATTGATTGGATGTGCAATTTCCCAACCGATGCTGTACCAAAATCGAAGATCATGATTTGTAGATGTTTACAAAATACCTCGATAATTGAATGGAATTGATAATTCGCGACAATATCCGATTAAGTTCGAATCTATATCTAGAATCATGTTATCAAATTAGATATTTATCTGTGTGAAATTTGAAATTCGATAAATCCATATTTTTCACATTCAACCTTCTCAGAACATAAAAACATTCATATTAATTTCTCAATTAATATTATTCAAATAATATCAATAATAATTAATATCAATCATAAATAAATACTACAAATAATCACGCAATATAATATGTACGATAGGAGTGCGCATGTGCTAAACGAACCCTATACTTTGATGATTCGGTTGCTCAGATCTGCTCATGGAGAGAGAAGGCTTTATTGTAATCAAGACCATGGTATTGCAATTGAGTATTATTATGGTATTACCTGAAATATATAGTAATAGGCGACGTTCAATGGGATGCCTAAAATGTCAACAGCAGACCGAGACGACACAGCACATAAACGGTGCCTGCACGATTCTGATAGAAACTAAAGACTTGTGAGGCACAGCCAGGTAGCAAAGATGTTTCGTACCAGAATTTGCCACAGCGATATGACGCCCTGAGAGAACGAGTCCCGTGTATTATGAGTCCGCTACCGGTGCAGTCCTAGAGAACGGCGCCTATAAACTGTACCGAGTTCAATCGGTGTACTAACGAACTGAATAATTGTGCACAATAGACCGGATACCATCTTCGTTGACAAGGGAATAACAGGGAAACGTATCTAATTGACATTGAAATCGCAAACAGTCATAACATCCTACACTATAACACTGTGAAAAGGGACAAAATGACCAATGGTACGAACAGGGAATCCAGTAAATGTAGTGTCAACACAGCGTAGTAATATACTACCGCTGCATGACAATATCGACAACTGGCGTGGTCCCTGAAGTCCTCGTCACTAACTTCAGGACGCTCGGAATTGCTGACAGGCTGACAATCAGGCAAAAGGCGGTTTCATTGTCTACCGTATCTCAACGATGTATTCCTTCCTCGACTCGTCATCGTAAAATCACTATATCAGAAGCAGCAAGTGCTACGGCCTTGTTTAAACACCACACTGAGCGAAGAAGATCAGGATGTAAAATAAATAAATATGAATATAAAAAATAATAATGATAATAAATATGGATACGACTGTAATTCTAACCTTTTAAAAATGAAAATCATCCTGTAGTTATATATAATCGTACAAGAAATAAAATGGTCTTTTTGGAGCCAATTTCATGGATTCGAAAACTGGTCGAACTGATTGATCGAGATTGCCAAAGTTTTCTCTTCCGACAATTGGCACATACCCTAGTATTGTACGACAGAAATGTAATTGAACAACCAAGAACACAAAGAGGTTTTTTGGACGTATGCGAAGAGAACAACACTTCAGATCGAATATTGGAAGCGTAAGATATTGAGAGTGTTTATACAATCGTTATACGGACATATATAAGGGCATATTTACAAGATTTTTCACCCTGTTTTGTCGGGCTTTTGAGCCTGTTTTGTATACGAACTTGATACACAGTAGCACAGCGCTTAACTCGAGGCTTCAAAAGTTTTCCTTCCATCTTTATTGCTTCCTTTTTCTCGTCGTTTTGGCACCAAAGACTCACGGGTATAAAAGCTACCCCCAGAAAATAAAGAGGAGACAGAAAGGGAGTGTGAGAGAGTTGGAGAAAGAGAGAGCCAATTCTTTCACTAGCGTTTTGCTCTCGCCAGATCGCTCAGCCAAGCGGCTCGTTCACTCCCGTAAAACATATCGCGATTCTCGGCACGTTTCGCGCGTGCCGGTCAGCAGCTGGCCTCTTGCCTATAACGCATACATACATTCCTACATCCTATTCGTATGTTATTCCAGACGAGAACGCGAGCGTCTGCGAGAAAACGTGTCTGTAAAGTCCTAATGACGAGACTCGACTTCCATCACTATTTTTACTTGCGCGATCATGTACCGGCTCTGCCAAAAGCCCCACTATCAATTTTACTAAATCGAGGTTCTGTCTATCGATCCCGACAATTGTCAAGCTCAATTCTGAAACGAATCTTTTGTAGCTCCACTTTTATTTGCGTTCAATCATTCCTGTGACATTCGTTAATTACTTATAACCAATTCGATGAACTGTCAGAAAAAGAGCGTGTCTAGCGTCGTGCAATAACCTGCAGACCTATAAGCTCACGCAAGACAAACAAAATAAGTAACTCCCACTCTTTGGGCTTTTTCTATATACGCCGCACTGGATCGTGGTCCATTACTTCATTATTCTCCATGATTAAGGCAACATGTTCAGTCAGTAAAACCCTCGTACCAGAGTTTTCTTCAACATAATTTATTTTCAACCAAATATCGGAAACCATTCTGTTATAGTTTTTAAACAACCCGGCTTGTTATTTTCGTTTTATTAATATCTTCAGGGCAACTTTTGCAACAATCTGTATAAATGATAAGAACTATCCCCTTAAGACTCCCTCTGCTTCCTCCCTTGACTAAATACCCCGACTTAAACAATTATTCGAGGATGAAAAATGGTTCTTAAATAAAAATGGTTAATTTGATATTATTTCGGGATTTTTTGAGCATAATGAAACTTTTTTTTTCAATTTTTCACTTGGTGGCAAATTGTTGGAGTAAAAAAAATCTTATTTTCATGAAGCTAACTACTTATTCATGCTAACTTATTCATATGTGGATACGAGAAACTGCCTGAAGCTGATTTTCGATGACATCTTTAAGAGTCGATCGGACCGATGAAAATCACTAATTATCGACTCACATTATGCGTAAGGTTTGCCTCTCGAAACTTTGAAGATATTTTGTAGGATCACGGGCGAGTTATTTGTAACGAGACATACGAACCTTGACGAAATATATATTTCGTCGTAAAGCAGATCAAATATTAAAAAAAAACGAACCTAACTAGCCAAAAACACGCGTAAAGGCATGCGAGAGTATTGGATCGAAGAATATATGGGGAGCCAGGGGGGTTAAGCTTGTCGTGTACATTCCTCTTCGACGAGTAACTCGAGAACGAGCGTGAACATCTTCGGTGCCTTAAGGTTTAAAGTAAGAGACAGATGCAATGGAGTTCTACTACAATATCGACCAAAACTTTAAACAACCCATGTACATTTATGGAGTCTTTACGAAAGATTCATTAATCAATATTGGATTTATTAATTTTATCAATAGCGTAATGTAACGTCTAATGAACACGAGAAAATTTATTTTATAACTTTATAAAAAAAAACTACATCCACTTTCTTTCGAACTGTTTGAATATCCGTAAACGATATCACGAGATAATTGTACTGAATAAACTCTTTAAGCGATCACAAAAACCAAGTCAATTTTCTTTCAGTGCAGCTTTTACATATTTTGAATTTTATAAATTTCTCAACGCCTCTCTGCATTGTAAGCCTTTCGCTTGTACACCAACCTGACGCATGAAAAAATCTGAAACATTAAACAAATCTGCGTTTTCCTGTTCAAAACCTCGTTGGCTGCAGCCGGTGTTGAATTTCTATGACCAAGATATTTAACTATGTATCTGGATAGAAAAATTACAGGCCACCTAATACTTGGTCGCAAGCTGTATTTACGAATTGTTTTTTCGTACAGTCTACTGGCAAATAGGTTTTAATTTCTATATAATTAGCTACTGGCCAGCATCAGGATCTATTGAGCATTCTACTGTATTCTTTTTATTCGCTACAAGTCACATGGTTCGAGGCTTTTAGTTAATTTCAAGTCAATTAAAGGACAATGAACGCTCCGCGTTCATGGATGGATTTTCTCTGCGCTCTCGAGGTTCTGGTTCTTATGCTAATCCAGAATCATGGGTGGCCCTCACACACGCCCTTCGTTCGCCGACGAGCACGCCCTCTTTCGTATTAATTGCACATACACACGTATCATCGCGTTCACATGGATAGCTAATATAATACGATCACAAATTGTGGGTGCATATGAGGCATTTCGATCTGAATCAACAGACCCTCTGGTATACGTTTTCAGCTTCTTTTGTCGTTCTCTTTTTCATCCTCCTGACACGTTTTAATTTTATTTTCAATGTAGTTCTAAGAAAATTACTATGTTCTTCAAGTTATGAAAATATCTGGCACAATTTGAAAAAAGTCTCAAGCAATAGAATTTAACGAGATAGAATTGAGTTAAGACCTACCTAGAATTTTGTGGAAATTTTATTTTTCTTGTATTTTCCTTTGCATTCAATTTCGATGAAAAAAATTCGTATATTTAAAAGAATACAAGCCTTTTCACCAGGATTTTTGTTCTTTTATCGAGGCAGTTATTATCTGAGAAATTGTTTTGCTGAATTTGATCTTTTTTTTTAATCATCCACTCAGATTGAAGGCTTCAATTAAAACATCGACTGTGTATAAGTGGGTAATTTTTTTTTCGTGTTATGTCACGAGAATTGTAAGATACGAGGTTTTAATATTGCTCACATTTACTGTCTCGAAGCCCCTGAAAAGAGTGGATCTTTCGAGTAACTAATGAAAAAGGAGTACGAAAACACAATGAAGTCCGTAGTAAAGCCTCGAGGCTGAAGAAGATAAGCCCTCATTTCTCGAGACCGAATTGTACGCACATATGACACGTTTGGCCCAAGGGGTTGTCGGAAATGAATACGAGATGGTATGAACCAGAGTGAAAAGTTGGATGAACTAATTTCCTCTTGGAACACAAAAAGAATTAATTTTTAGAAAAAAATGGGAGTGAAATTTCTATTCAAGCAGATTGGAAACGTTACTAATAATAAAAAGGCGATAAAAACTTTGTTCATCAAATTTAACGAACTACATTTGGGTTTAACCAAATGAATCTACGGATGAAATTCGTTTGATCATCGATCTCATTGAATTATGTTATTGAAATCATTTTTATTTCAATAAAATCAAAAATCTTTGCTCGTCACTCTAATTTTGTCGAAAACCACGTAATGCTATGAACGTGGAGATACAAAAGCCTACGCCATTGTAATGCATCAGAAAAGATACACATTAATTATTTGTTTAATGGAAAAATAACTAATTCCGCTCGAGTGGACGACTCAAAATCATTCTCGTTGTTACTAATTAATAAAATTATACTCTCCATAGTATTTCAATCCAAATCCTGGTGAAGTAGACGTAAAATAATGACAGATAAAAGCAGCTATCGTTGAAATCTTGGTTAACTGCAAATGACAGCTGTTGCACGTTGTACAACGAATTCAATTCGTAACTTCTATGCATCGATTATTGCCGAATGAAAAATATTAATATATTATTGTAAAATATACTCCAAGTTGGAGCGAACGAAATGTAGCTGCTGAGAGAACCTATCAGTCAGCCCCATCCTCTTTCATTGAATTTTTTCTCTCACTCATCAAGCTCAAGAGACTCAACAACACTTCTCTATAGTGCACACACATATATGTGGGTAGATGTTTCTGTAGCATATTCAATAGCAATCTCGCCAGTAGAGACAGAAGAATCAGCCAGCAAAGGGGGAGAGTCTATTGGCCGGTGATGAGGTTATTCCGCCCTCTCTTTCCCTCGGGAAGTGACGTCACTTTGCCACTTTATCGTCGCAAATACTATGACCAACGACGTATAACTGACTGCTGATGTGAGACGTGAGTCTAATGTAATTCTAATTCTCATAAAACTACATCAACTACAATATATTCAGTATAAAAAAAAAAAAAAAAAAAAAAAAAAACCAAAAAACAAGTCGGATGATTCCGAATTTCCGCTTAGACATTGACGATTCAATAATCACAATCCATTCCGTTTTTATTCACAATCCATTCATTGTGAATAAAGACGATGAATGAAAAACATTAGAGAGTGGAAAGAACACAGAAAGTGAAAAAAAAAAAAATTAAAAGGAAACATCCTCAGTGGTGAATGAAATAAAACATTCGTTTCTAAATATCGTCTTCAGTCATTTGTTTAGAAAGAAGATTTCGAAAATAGTTCAGATTATTATTCATTACACGTTATCATCAACAATCAGAAATTATTTTTCATACATACCATAGTTCTATTTGCATAAAATGACTGTAAAGCATTGAATTATACTTTGAAGTGATATCAATTTTTTTTTTTATATAGTTTTTATTTCTAAGTACGTAAAGATATATTGCTAGCATCAACGAAAGATATACGAAAAGTCTGAACGTATCGTGGATTACACTACTGACGCGATTTCACGTAGACGTCTGACTGAAATCCCATTTATACTGCTCGAGCTCGTATCTCCTCGATAAATTGCACTCTCGTACAACATTATTTAAGCGATATATGTGATGTTTGTGAAATCAGAAGGAGCGCAGTTACTATGAACATGCACGATTTCGTATTAATAAATAAATTAAACATGAACTTTTGATGCATGTTAATTACATACAGATATACGAAATACTCATTACTTTGAGAAAAAGTTCATGGACTTCGTACGATCAATACTGCAATGAAATACCAATTGCTACCAATTGTTTGTAGTTCTTAAAATTGTCATGAAAAGTATAAATTCATCGAAAGAGCATATGCGTTTCAAAAATATTCCCACACATTCATCGAATTTACGCAAATCCATTTTATTAAATACCTGAACTAAATACTCATAAAATACATATTCAAAATCCACCAGCCGTTCACTCAATGACACTGCATGAAACGAAGAAATAATGATCAACGATAAAGCAAATTCGTTCAAAACATTGAAAAGATTCACTGAAACAAAGACAAAATAAAAATAATATTTCACTGCACGATTACTAATTTAATTTTTACTTTCACAAAATGGAAAGAAAAAATCGTCTTTTCGAAATTCCTAAATGTTCACATTTACGTAACACATCTTCCAAATAGGATTTGAATTAAAAAACCGTACGCCACACTGTACGAGACAGTATTCCGTCCTACGCTCTCTGCACACATGCAATTCTATGGTGATACACAAAACATTGAAGTGCGTATGCAAATGTGAATCTGAGCGACGTGAATGAAATTGGAGCGTGACAGTTTCGAAACTGTGGTGCAAATGCCGCAAATATCGATTCTGTAACTTTGCGAGGATGTAGTCAACATATCTGTGTGAGTACTTGTTGTGCTCTTTTCATTTGCGAACGAGTGAGTTGTAATCAAAAATTTGATGCGAGTTCGGTTTCCGTCTCTATATCTCTATCATGCATGTAATGTTAAATACGAATGAATTTCAAAACTCTCATTCACGTAAATACCATGTGGTGAAAATAGAAAAATTCCGAATAATGTGCCAATTTATCGATTTTATCTTCATGCCTTACGTTCGAATACCGTTTGGTATTATACATCCGCTTTAATCAAATACTTCATAGAAACACTGTATTATAATCACAATAAACGAATAATTGACATTTCATTTGTGGATCGAATGTCGAATTATCTTCTGATGAGTTTTATTTATATAAAAGTTCGCGAATCCTCGCTATTTCATCGTACATAGTCTTGATTATAGGCGTGCGCGATATATAGTGTTACATGTTCTTGTCAGCTATAATAATTAAATACCCATCAGACCAGTGTGTTAATTTAGCGGTTGATGTGCCTCTAAACCAAAACACCGGGAGGTATCAAGATCAAATCCTAGAATCCCGATACTGTAATTTTGTCTCAAATAAATATTTTAATATATTTCCCAAACATCGACACGACGAGTCCTTAAACGACGAGTCCTGATGATAAACAAATCGATTAATAAACCCCATCAAGAGAGAACTCGATTAAAAAACCGTACCCGAATGATCGACTCAAAATTTGCTCTAAATTTTATGATTTTCAATTATTGATCATTCAAGCTGAGACGCCGTGTATGTTTCAACATACAACTATATACACCAAGACCTAGTAGGTAGATCGGAACTGGCTATATATTCATGAGCAACGAGGGCGTAATTCTCGCCATCCCTTCAACGAGTTTCAGGATCCAGACGGCCAGCACACGTCTCGATAAATGGACAATGTTCTCACTGCTGTGGCATCGCAGAATGTTAGGAACGCTGTCTGAGTTCTCACAACGGATGCTAAACTCTCTCTCTCTCTCTCCCGCACTATATTCCAAACTTCATATGTCTATAGTTGAAACTAAACGTACTGCACAATGCTCGTACTTTACTCCCGAACAAACCCAACATTTGAGCAAGCACTCGAAAAACCTTCCTGGATCCTCACATCTGGATGTACTACATTTCGGTGTGTTATAAAGTGCACTCGGTGTTAAAGGAATGCGTCCGAATGTAAATTATAAGCATGGAACCTGCTATTAATGGTTAAAGAAAAATAAAACGAAGTTTTACAACAGTATCACACTATAAAGAAATTTGATGTGCCGTCAAAAGTACACTACGATGAGTGTTTTTAGCTTAATTAAAAAAAACCTGTCACTCTTTGTTTCAATGGAGCATCGAATATCTCACAATTTTTTCAAAGGATTGTATTTTTTTCATCGAATTTTGTTTTTCTATCACAATATATACATCGTTCAATATCCTCTGGTTACTTGATACGGAAACTTTTTACGAAAATATTTCTATCTTTCATTTCAATTTATTTATTTTTGCTGTAGATTTGTTTTTTTTTTTTTTTTTTTTCGATCATCGCTGAGTAATCCGGTGGTCTGTACATCCTTACACTTTCGTGAGGTGTCTATCTGCTACAAGCAATTTTATGAGTTCAACGAGAGAAACTCAGGCGAGAGTACATGTTAGTAATAGTTGAGGGCGCTTTCGGACGTCAATTTTTCCCAGAGAAGCACACAACACACACCTCTCGTAATGGCGCGACGGCGCCAGGAAATTGTACTGCAATCATTTCCTCTCTCAGTGTACACCATAGAGAGGAAAATGGAGAAAGGAAGAGAGTGAGTTAGCGACGTCATGTCCGGACTTGGTTGCTATACAGAATGCCCCAAAAGTCACGCCCCAATAAGGTTTACACGATAAGAGAGTACGAAATATTGTGAGCCGACAAATCCCTGACCATTATTTCTAATCCAAGAATCCCCTCTCCTACAGCTCCCGCTCAATGAATAGGGCTACGTGTTATCACCGATCGACCGTCACTTCCATTTCGGTCTATCAGCCCGCCGGAATGGCTATCACTTCATTAATCCATATCTTATCAGCGGTGCATTGCAGAAAAGAAAAGCAAAAGTCCTTTCTCTTCAAAATCTTGTGTTTGAACAATCTTTAGTCTAAACTTTTAGGATCCCGTGTACATATATTATAAATGATAGACGAGCTTAACATGTTTAAAACGAATTACAGCGTCGCCATTGCGTGACAGTTTCGTATCAGTATCACCGCTTTCAAGTCGTTTAACGCTTCGACCACTTGTGTTACACACACAAAGTTAAGTGCGTGTGGCTTTTAAACTTTCACCCTTCGTTCAGCTTCTCTACAATGCCTAAAACTGTTATCGCAATTCTTTTTACAGACCAAAGTAGTCACGTCAAATCATCGATAATCATTGAATATTATAGAACGAAGATGTAAAACGATAAAAAAATAAATGCACATTTTTTTCCCGTATGAAACCAAATGACATTTCCTCATATCGACAGACTGATTAATTACCGACTTTTTTTTTTACATGCATTTGTTACTGTGCAGTAGATAACCCGGTTTTTAAATGATTCTTATTCATTCTTCTCTTTCATACGTCAAAGGTGAGAAAAATTGCTTGCAAAGGAATGCTTAAAAGGTGCGAGAAATGGTGCATAGTCTTACATGCAGTTGAGACGCGTGTAATATGGTGCGCAGACGAGTGAAAAGAATGTCTCGGGGAGTTTCAAGATCGGGAATAATAAAGAATGAGAAAAAAAATTCGGCAGAGAATAAAAAAAAAGAGAGGTACAGGGCATTGAAGAATTCACCCTATTCTTGAAAACTGCATCCTCCCCATTATAGTGAAACAAAGGTACCACGCTCCATTACGAAACTCCGCCAATTTGAGAGTACCTAACAACAGTCCTTATGGTACTTTATGAGCATCTTACGTACCTATGTGTATATCCGCTATACCCGCTTTTAGGACAAACTAGTTTGTCCTGCTCGGGCTTAAACACATAATAGTTTAGCCTAGGAAAAATCAGTTTGTCTTCCACTGGACGTTAGCCGGAAACATATAAATATATAACTATATATAGATATGTGTATTTATATATACGGCATTCATGTCCAATTAAATGAACATTCGATCTGTAGCTTTCCCATTTTTTCCATAATTGGGTCTATTGTATTGCTTCGTTCTTTTTCAATGCCCTCAATCTAGTCAGAAATTGCAGTAGGCAAAAAGCTTGAAAATATTTTATAAAATTCCCGAGAGCTGACAAAATATGTATTTGAAAGTGAAAATTCGGAAAAAATTCCCAACGTCGTCTCTTTAATCTCATCTAGAAAAACGGGTTCCCCGGGAGGATGGAATCCTAGAGAATTCCCTTAAAAAAAAATTCATTATTTTTTTTTTTACTTAATTTAATAGAAGTTCTCACATGAAGGGCAACTTCGTATATAGAGGCAATAATGCTCAAACCTAAATTTCCTGAATTCGAACAAAATCATAGAAAAACTTTTGTCTTATGAAAAGACGTTGGAAGATAATTGCAGGATATTTCTAACAACAAACACAAAAATACAAAAAATGATGAAGAAAATTGAAGGTGACAAAGGGTGGAAGGATGTTCCGTTTAGTTAAGAAAACCTTATATGGAGCATACGTGTCTGCGACGTTTTGAGAGTTCGCTTGTGTGTGACCGCAGACTAATTTTTTTTTCGCGGTCTCTCCCGGGATGCGAGAAAAGAGGATACAAGAGAACTCGAGAGTCATGGCGTGCAACATGAAGAAGAAGAGAATGGGTTGGAGAGAGAAAGAGAGGGTTGAAGAGGTCGCGACTGGCGACGAAGTGGACCGGGGGAAAAAAGGTCTGAGGGCTCGTCGTGGCAATCCTCGAGAGTAGAGTTACGGATTGGCAAGACTACGTGAAAGAGTGAGCCAGATACAGAGGGCAACAATTATAAACACAGCAATTACGCGGCTGGCTGCGTTGGCGAATTCTTCTTGCTCTCTTCTTCTTCATTTTCTTCAACCCTTTACAGATTTTTTTTTTTTTTTGCCACACTCGTTCCTTTTAACCTTTTCTTTTTCGTTACATTTTTACTTTTCACGTGAACTCTAGATAATTGAAATTAAATGGAAGGTGGGCTAATTAAAAAATATTTATTCAAAATGTACTCGGGATGTTTTTAGCATTCTTTCCGCTTATTTTTTTAACATTTTTTTTTTTTTTTTTAATCAACACGTATATACCATGCGAAGTCGAAAGCTTCTTTACACTTTTCCACAAGCTTTTGTTCCGTGCGTCTGAAACCTCTGCCTTCCGTTGCTTTCTCTCTGTCTATTTCATTCTTTCACCGTTGCTATCCCTTTTTCGTCTCGACACTAACTTCAAGAATGCTTGAGCCCAGCAACCGCATCAATCAAGTACTAAACATTATTAAAAAAGGTGTTTTTGAAGCTTCCGAAAAAATGTATATTTATGAGAATCGACCGACATCAAAGGACGTTTGTTCAAATGGTTGATTTTCACAGTATATATTTGAATTATTCAAAGATGGCGCATTCGTAGGCGTCACTCGGAGTTCAACACTAATATGTCTGGGGGCCAGTCAAATTTTCAGTGAGCTTCTAAGTTTTTCCGAAAATGAAAGAACGGAGCGCCAAAAAATACTCAAAAGAAGAAATCATGCAAATCGAATGAGTCAACAAAGTGGAAGATCAATATTTATTTCTTATATGAAAGTTCAGTTATCTTTTCTAGTCATAAGTTTATCGAAAATTAAAATCGTTGAAAAAATTGCTTCCGCGGGGCAAAAGAAAATCGATCACGAATTTTTGAACTCGCTCTATGCGCGTTTCTCTTTTTTCTGTAGGTTTTTCACTTGCCCCTTTCCCTTTCTGTCTTCTTTCTCTATTCCTCTGTTGCTCTGCCATAATACGGTAGTTTTTTTTTCTCGTAGAGTACATACGAGTCGTTCAACCGTGACGCGAATAAGGAAGGAATCCCTTCGAACAACAGCTCAACCCCGTTTGCATAAACGCTCAACAATCGTCACGCTTGACTTGGATCGTCGTGTCGCTCGACGATACACGATTATGTGCTTAAGCGACGTAAAAATATACTCCGGAAGTTAAGAGACGAAGAAAGATATTTAAAAAATATTGAAAACTGTGTCATCTCTAACAAAGGTCGAGTTATTTCAACGTTCTACAATTTTTCTCAAGGACAACAATCACAAACGCCAAATTATTTTCTGTTTTCTTTAATAACAAGTATGAGAATTCAATGAAAAATCGTGTAGGCTTCTTTTTCACAATACTTAATAGAATGAAATAAAATTCCAGAAACTGTTTCTTCATCAACAAGTCTAAAAATAGTTGTACAACGATCGAAATTACTCCATAATTTCAATAAAAACAATACTAAATCTCTTAACAAGAAGAAATTTACAAACTTTTTAATTTCTTCAATTTTCAATAAAAGCGAATATAATAAAAAAATTTATTTGATTAGCTGAGAGTCCAGTCCTTCATCACAGGACAATTTGTACTGACCGAATGGTCGATTATTATGAATGTTATTAACGGCCATGTAAGAGTAAATTTTGGGATGCTGGTTCCCAGGAAGATAACGTCCATAATGGGATAGTATAAGTGATAAAAGGGGATTGGGTGGTGGATGGAGTGGGCTGTTGTAGCCAGCGTCTGTCAGAAACCAATCGAGGGTCGAGAACGAAGCAGCCAAGTCCTTTGAAGGTTTGTGACGATGTTTCTCGTTGATTTGACGATGAGAATGTACGTGATGATCATCGTCGAGGCGAGTCACGGTTTTTGGGCTTGTTGATGGTTCGATTGCACGATCAGCCTCAAGCGGAACTTGTACCACGTAATCGCGTTGATCCTTCGAAATTTGAGGATCATTATCGTTACTAAACTCGTACACAGGTTTCGAATCACCGATAGCTTCAAAATTATCTTTTCCAAATTGATTTGCTTTGGAGAATTGTCTATTCTTCACAACTGAAACTTGATGGAGCGATTTTGTGTTCGGACAATTTCGAAAAATCGATGCTTTACTGTCTTCGATGGACAAAACTGTGGGTGGAGCGTATAAAACCTCGGGATCTCCAGCTCGTTGGGGTGGAAGATATTTTCTCGTCAGATGATGGCGAACATCTTGGTGGTTTATGAATATCGAAGAAAGTGGCCAGATATTCGATACCCGATCTTTGGAGAATTTCAAATCACTAGCGTCGTCAATATTCGGACGAAATTCGTGACGATGCTCTCTCGGCACTTGGAGAATTCTACTGGGGACTTGGGGAATTTCTGGTGTATGAAAAATTTGATGAGGTCGAGAAGAGTCAGGAGAAAACTGCGACGCGACGTTGAGATTTGCAGACACAATGTTACCACTGTTTTTTATTGTGATAGCCTCTATTTGAATGAAAAAAAATGCTTTAACAACCACGACTATTTGAATTTTCATTCGTTCTTTTATCATAATCCCAAAAGAGCTAAACTTTGGCAACGAACCACGATCGACTGAGGAGAGGTCTTTTTCTAATTCGATTTTTATAGCAAATACCGTGTCCTACTTCCTAATGGACTTTTCTTGTTAGACGCAGGATGTTCGGGCACTTCACCACCGGAAGTGAGCAACACTTTCTTCTTTCTCGAACACTATTTCAATATACCCTCGAAACCCTAATTATATGCACTAACGTTACTGCATTTCAACATTTCTAAAATGACTTTCGCAACGTCTTTGTCATTTCAATTTCTCTGGAATTAATTTGCATCGAGTGTTGAGAAATTGTAAAGTGTCACCGAATAAATTTCAGCGTTGCACAGACGTCGCTTGCAATTATTAAAAGGAAAATGAAACCTAAATAAAAGATAACATGCAGGAACGTGCACTGTGTAGTGAGAACTTATTTCGTGTAGAATATTCATTTTTCGCTCCAATTTGATTTGTGTAATTTGGTCGCTGGGAGAAGAATCTTTTTAGAAGATTATTTCTTTGTTTGGTCGTCCAATATATCGTCGCCATGCGTTATCATTTATTCCAAAATATTTTTTTCCCATTTTTTTTTTTTTCCATCTATAATTTCTTCGTTCGCTTCTCTCAAAAAGACTCAAAAAGACGCATTTCTACTTTTTCTAATGACAGAAATAATTCAATGATTGTTGCATGTAGTGGCTCCTTCCTCGCTACATATCAAAACACAAAGCTCCATCTTACGTAATTCCTGTCGTTCCGATTGGTATGAACGAACGTGTTATTATCAACCAACGATGGATCCCTATGACAATAAATCTCTACCGCCATCCTACCCTACCGACGAAAATTTTACCAAGCAAATATTTACTAGAGCACTTTTTGATCGCAAGGAAACTCTACTGAGAAGTACCGGCTGTCCATTCATTACACGACAAAGATGGTAAAGTAGAAATTTTCTGTGGTAGTCCCGTTCCCGTTAACGTATATTCAATTTTTGTTCGGTTGAGTTGTAATATACGTTGATTTATTTGGTAGAGCTGTTCGAAGGTAATGCTTTTATTTGTGGTGCAGCATCTATCATGGTACAGCATTTTGAGGTAGAATTGTTATTGCTATATACAGAGATATTCCCGATAGGGCTGTACACGTGCCGTTATTGCAATTACATTGTTGATTGTCGATAAAAAAGAAACCAAGCTTATGTTCATCACGTGCTATTTCCCTCTGAGAGATTTTTCGCAAGATATTTCAAGAGCATTTCAACAAAAAGAGGTTTTGACAGTTTATCAAACATGGCGACCAAGTGTTCCTCCAGTTTGTGATTATCCGACACAAAACAAGTTTTCACAGTGACATTCAGAGCATCTAGAATGTATCGTATTGCACCTTAACGTTCGCATAACAGTCGAAACGCAATACAGGTAAAGAGAGATATATTTTTAACGGTTTTTTGATCCTTTAACGCTCGAATCGCAAACGTCGAAACACACACGTGTGTGTATTCGTTGTTACTGATGCAGTATGACCTTATTCGTCTAATTTGGACGCAGGAAGTCGATATATTCGTGTCACTTCGTTCCTGTTCACCAACCCATTGAGAGATTGAAACGTCATTCGCATAGAAATTAATGATTATATTCAATTCGCAGAATTCTTAGGAGCAATAAATAATCAACGATTTTTTTAACGATTCAACTTTTGCAGACTTACAAACAAAAAATTATGAATATATCGCGTTAAAAAGTAGCCGGCAGGCCGCCTGAAATGAAAATCCAAAATGTCAGTTGGATAATTTGGCAACAAGCTTGAAACTCTTCTTCAACAATGCCAAGTTTACGCAAAAGGGTTGTCGGCTTCATGCGTCAGCTCTCGATCAGCAATCTCACTGCAGCTGTTGAAAGTATCGGGCAGGGAGAACATGGCCTTCAAACTCCAAGGTCTCCGCAAGTCGACATTCCCGGAGGGTGCTTTGTAACGAGATATCTTAATGGGTACTTGAAAGTTTTTTCTACACAGTTTTGTGTACTCTGTAACATTTACATATTTATGTTTATCGCACATTTTTGTTTATCTTGTTTCTAATTTTATTTCTGTATCATTCATTCCATTTTTTTATAATTTCATTTACGTATGTTGTATATTTTCTACGTTAAAATAAAATCTGTACCATGTTCGGTACAGTTTGGCATCAGAAATGGTGTTGAAAAGCTTCCGAGTGTTGAGAACAACGAAAAATGATTTGATTTTGAAAACAAAAATTAGCACGGTGTTAAATCGAGCATAATATTTACATGCTCAAACTTTTCGTTAGAGAGGAAAAGGATGAAGATTGTAAGCTTCGAAACGGATCGTTTAATACTCATTCATTTTTTTTAGAATGGAGCAAAAGTCGGAAGGTCCAGTTATTTTGCATGGACGAAATCCTGAGGAATTGCCATGCAAACCATTGGGAATTGTTTCCGAGGAAGATGAAGAAGTATTTGCAGCTTTGACTGGACCAGATCGTGGCCTAACAACGGTCAATCTAAAACAGAGGCATTTGAGTATAAGTGATCCAGATGTTGATTACATAGACATCTTGGATCAGAGCGATCAAAACGCGACTGGTGAGTTGAGAAAAATTCAAACCTCATTATAACTAATATTCATAATTAATGTTTATAGGATATTTTTACACACAAATTGAGGAAAGGTTACTTTGAAAAAAGTACACTATAACTTACTGTTAAAAACTTATAATCCTTTGCTTGTCACATTGAACCTTTTCCGGCTCTAAATTATTAAAATGGCATTCACGATGAAAATTGCATCTTCTAACACAAAACTAATTCTGTAATTCACTTTTTCAAATTTGTTTGAAAATGAAACCATAATGAAAGTAGAAGGAATTCTTCTTGAAAAGATTTCTAATAGAAAAACAAACTTTTTTGTAATGGGAGCTCAACAAAAATGAATTTCATTTCGAATTACAATAGTCTACCTGTTGGAGAAAAATAGAGCCGCAGGTTTCACAATAAATACATTTTAAGAAAAAATTGGTGGGGGGCACGAATGTGAATTTAAAATCGCAGTCAACACCTCGATGGATTGTATATTTTCCGTGGCGCATGATCGCTGGTTAGTGATACCTTCGACCGACACACCATTGTGTCCAATCGACAACAGCTCAGTGAAAATTCGGGCAGCTGGCAAGCTGTACGAGCCGGAAGCGAAATATTCCCGGGAAAGTCTGCTCGACGATGACGAAGAGGATGCAAATCGTTTCGAAACTCGTGGCGATTCGAGCAATCGAAATATCATAAGATTTTTGGAGACCGAAGCGAGGGATGATTATTTATCGAACAATTTAATCACTCAAACAACCACCGGTCACGTTACATTTGCCGAGGATATTGGACCGAACGTTAATCTCGACCTCATCGAACAACAACTCGTTACTGAAAGTTCCACCGACAGTCTCAATGACAACTCGAACAAGGAAATTATTCAGCTCGTTATGCGAACATCCTCCGACGATACTCTCGACACTCTGGATGAGGAGGCTCACTCCGAAAACGATATTATTCCACCTCCGTCCGACTTTGCCACCGAAATGATTCCCCTCAGAAAATCTAAGAGCGCACCGGCACCTTTTAAAAAGGCTCACAAAGGTGCGACCAAATTGTTGCCGACGTTTTTGCCATAAGCATGCAGTTTTCTTTGGCTGTTGCTGATGCGCTATTTTCTTCAGGATTTCATCATCCTTTTTTTTTAATTGTGCAAATTTTAATAACGCATGACAAGGGGGTAATTAAGCATGACTAAAGTGAGAGAAAGTTCGATAGCAGGTGAAACGAAAATTTGGACAAAGTTCATTTTCTTTGTAAAAAGTGATCTTTCTGACCAATTCGTTTTATAGAACGCAACACAATTATGAAAAGATATGGATGAGTCGAATTTCGATGAAAAATTCATGTGAACGTCGCCTGAGCATATTTCATTAAATACAAATCACAATTTTACGTTTATTTCTTTCGGTGTTTTCAATGCTTTGGATATGATTTGATTTTCGCAGGATTATTCAAGAGTTTTTATCATCAATACGCTCGAAATTAAAATTCATTTTCATCTTTTATTTAGGATCGCTCACGGGCTCGGAGATTGCTGGTGTTGAAAACTGGTTCAGTCCTAATGACATGGCCTATGGAATTGCAACGACGCTTTATGAGAAAAATCCAACGAATAATATTAATAATGGTGAACCTATTGCTGATTGCTTTGGAGTAGCAGCCAGGCCTAATGCTGCAGTTCTTGCACTCGCGGATGGAGTTAATTGGGGTAAATTGCAACAAACAAAAAAAAATGGATCTTGTCGATTTTTTAATTTTTTAATTGGCTAAACATTTTTTTATTCCTTTCTTGTTCTTTCCGTTCGTCAGGACCAAAAGCAAGTATCGCGGCGCGTTCTGCCGTGCACGGAAGCATGGATTATCTGAACAAAGCTCTTTTTTCGCCGTCTATCAGCGGAGAAATGACAACAACGAGAGACGTTTTTGTTGCTCTTCTTCGCTCCTTCCACGCTGCACATTCCCTCATTCTCCAAGAACAAGGAATGCTGACGACCCTGACCGTTTGCGCAGTTCTGCCACTTGCAAATTCAACGTCCGGTACTAATTCCAAAACGAGAAGATACGTCGCTTGCACATGTAACGTCGGCGACAGTCTTGCTTACGTTTATTCCAGGTAAATTGAGCAATTATTGGCATTGTAAACGATTGGCAGCAAAATTTGACATCGAAAATTCTTAACCTAAAACCTGATATTTCTACTTTAATCCTTGAATAATTTTTCGTTTACAGAAAAACCGGTGTTCGAGAAATAACGCGAGGTTCCCATGACATTCACTGCATGCGTGACATGAGAGACGCTTTAGGTGCTCTCGGTCCGGTGGATGGTTGCAATCCGGAATTGAACAACTTGACCCTGGCGATGACGGAAGTGGAGCAGGGCGATGTAGTTTTTCTGACGAGTGACGGTATATCGGACAATTTTGATCCGGTCGTAGGAAAATTTGCTATTTTACCGATCGGTGGATCGGTATCGAGTGGTCAAAGATCCGGAAGATCAGAGGGCCATAGCCGAGGCGCTAAACACACTCGAAAACCGAGTGAAAGCTTGAGAAGAACGAATTCCAGCGGTGGCGGTGACAGCAGCGAGTTGCCGATTGTTGAAGCCTATCAGAGACACGAATTGACGCTTCTTCGAATGGAGGATTTGTTGAGAAGAGGCGTTTCCGGGGACGGACCGCCGTGCAAAAGTGCCAAAAGACTCTGTGAACTGCTCTTGGATTTTGCTGTAATTTTCTTTACATAAATTATTATTATTATTTTAATTATTATTAATAAGGACATTTCAGCACATAAAAGGATTGATTCTTGGAATATTTGCTACTGGAATAACCTCTTAAATTCGATATCTTTACATGTTTTCGAATTCGTTTGTTCAGGTTCGAATAACTGCCGCTAAGCGTCGGATTCTTGAAGACGCTGATCTCTATTACGCTCAACACAAAGACGGTCAATTGGTGCAGCTCTCGAAACTGGAGCAACGTTCGCGAAGGAAAAAGATGTTGGATAAAATGTCAATGGTACCGGGCAAATTGGATCATGCAACGATCGTAGCATACGTAGTCGGTCCCCACGGAGCAACGGAGAGTGATCTCTAGTCCGTTAACGATTTAACGATAAAGAAAATACATTGTCTTAACTGTATTGTTCTTGTGGTAAAAACGCCCGGACCCATTATTTGTAAGTTATATTTTTATTTGACCCTGTTAACATTTTCGTTTAATTTACTCAACAATATTGTCCATTCAGTGGCCAAATAGTCTGAATACGCAAAGAAATAAAAATGCGAGAGATCCACACTGCCGCCCGCAATTATTGACTATACCGGCAGGAAAGTACGGTGCTGCTTCGAAAAAGTCTCATAATTTACATAATTCAACTCGAAGAATTTCTGCGAACATGTCCGATATTTTTGTAGAAGCTTAATAGAAATGTTCCAATGGATACAATAAACGCTCCAACCGAGACGATGCTGCATTCAAATATTCCGGAATCCGAATAATTTTTTAAGTTTTCATCGTTGAAAGTCAATGAACGTTTTTCTTTTAAATCTCAGTAGGAACTTCCGATAAGTAAACTTATTTCGGATTTCATAAATACTGTTCATTGCAATTCAACGATGTCAAGTTAAATATATTTATTTTCATAACATATTTTAATTTGATGTATATATTTTTGGTCTTTATTCGTTTCATTATTTGTTTCAGAATCCTGCAGATGAAACTGTATAAACCTCCAATTTGTCCCATTTGATCTCTTTTACAAGAGAGTTGTATTATTTTATTGTCTATATTCACATTTTTATTGATGCAATTATTTTGTATTTTTCTTATTTTTTAATAAACTTTGTTATTACGTTTAATGTTGGCACTTTTGTTTTCAAGTGAGCAATACATTTAAAAATTAAAATTTTTAATTTAATTAATTTATTTAATTAATTTTTTAATTAATTAATTTAATTAAATTTAATTAATTAATTTAATTAAATTTAAAAAAAAAAAAATTTTTAAATTAAAAATGTAAAAGTTACATTTATTTGTTGCGATGTTTCGAAGATTTTTTTCTGTGAATATGATTCTACGAATGTTCCAACTTATTCAAATATTTTATGTTATTATTTCAAGGCTACATAAAATGGCAAAGTTCAAATTATCACGCTATTAAAAAAATTGTTTTTTCGTTTTCATGTACAGAACGCATTATCCTTACGTAGTGAACATTTAGTCGACGATAATATAAATTGTATTTACCTTACGTTTACAATTATTTTCAAAATCACAGTAAATTCATTATAAAAAATGTACAGTATATAAATATCAAAACGAAAAACCTTTTTTTCGTGTTCGTATTTTTGGCAAACGACATTTCCTAAATCGAGTCGTTCAAAAAAATTTCGAAAAACAATTAAAACAACGTAAATCGTTTTCCTCAAACGCCAAAACAGGTTTTTCCCTTATTAAAAATTAATTATTCTTGAATAACACGAATTAACAAAGCACGACTTACCAATTGGGCATTTGCTTTTTATTTTACAAATCAAAATACCGCTCGAGTTTGCCCCGAAATCTGGTATCATAGCTACAAAATTCAGTTCAATAGACAAGAATTTCGTTACGAATAATTGAGCTTCCATAAGAAAAAGACTTATCGAGTGCTTATTAATTACAAAAATATCTTGCAGTATTTCCATTGTTCCCTTTTGAAATTGACGAATGACACTTAACAAAATTTCGTGCGATAATACAATGAAATCGCTCTTTCGTTCTAAAAAATTATGACCAGTAAAATCGTAACAGTCTTTTTGATTTCACATAGAATGGTCACGTTCTTAAAAGCGAAAAAATTCATTCAATGAGGAAAAAAAGAGCGGAGGTGGGCTAACGATTTACGGGAACAATGGATAATGCCGGATGACAAAAAAAATCTCATAAATCAGATTTAAATTGGCTTCTGATCGGAGCTCATTAACAGATTATTTCAACCGCTGAATCGCGGTTCGATGAAAATTGCGATTGGAATATAATAATAATAATAATAATAATAATTCGCGAGATTCCTCTCCCTGCGAGGGATTTTTCGACACGATGATTTGATTGAAATACTTATAACAAATAAAACGATAGCTACGACGTACATCACTAGAACGTGTCGACATCAACGATAGGAAACGTTTTTTTACGCCGCAGTTGAAATAATATGATACGATGATATTTTTTAAATATGCACGATTTTTGTTAGCTAAACAAAGAGATCTGCTAACCAAATGATTGATGACGTCGAAATAGTATGTTGAATGCAATGAAATGTCTTTTTTCTCTCATTTCGAAAAAGTATTTCGCCGATAAAGATTACGAAAGTTGATCAGGCGGTTACTCTTTGGGTGTTTCTTTGAAATTCACCGATAAAATTTGTGAGGAGAAATATTGAGCAATCGGGCAGTTATGATATTGAAAAATAGAAAAAACTTATTCCGTTGCACTTCAAACGGAGATACTTCAACGTCGCTTTGGCGTACATTGGCGAAAATGACACTGGGAGAGAGAGCGCAAGGCACGAACGTACAGACCGTTACTTAGAACTATTTTTGCCAATGTTAAGAGTAATCGTTTGATTAATTTGCACATTTGGGCCGCAGAATACATCGCCTTGCGATCGAGATCCCGATGGTTCTTCCGGTATCCCACTCGCCTCATCCGAACTTTCACCGCGCGTTGAATTAGACGAACAATTTGCACGCAGCAAAACATTATTTTGCATATTTTCTTGTTGTTCTAACCCAAATCGCGCAAATGGACGACTTGGCACTTCGACTGTCATTTGCCTGAAAAATTTACAGTTTTCAATTACTTTTGATCGTAGAGAATTTTTTGGTAGTGACAACTACTTTTCTGCTTTTCTGCATATTTATTTCTTTCAATAACTTTAATCAAAGATTTTTGCTTTTCAGAGTTTCGTTTCTGTTTTTCAAATCAATTTTATTTTACGATTTTTTTTCTTCTTTAGTCTCTGTCTATAAAGGTCAAACTTTTTGATCTTTTATATTCATTCTGAAATTTATTCTAGTTTTTAAAATAGCACACAAAAAATGTAAAAAAAATTCTTACTATTTTTGTCTATCATTTTTTACTTTGTTGACTTTTTTTTTCACTACAATTTTTTTTTCTTAAACTGAAATTATGATTTTGCATATTTACCCCGGTGTCCACGAGCTTGGATTTGTCTCCTCTTCCTCTTCGAAATCCATTTGCAGGTGGTTATTGGAAGATGTGTGGATTGGTATTGCTACACCATCGGCAACATTGTCGTTGAAATCATGCTCGTAATTCGGTTTAGTTACCCAAAGAGGAGTTCCAAATGGCGCTGCATTAACCAAATTATTCCTGTCAACGTTTGGTCCTATCACGGAAGAGTATATCGGTGGTCGTTCTTCATCAACGAGGTAGGGTTTTTGCCTCAAACGCAACGAAGCTGTGTGAAAAAAAAAAAATATTGTGTTAAAATTACATTTTTTAATCGATTTTTCTTATTTTCATTTTTACCATTTTTGCCTTAACCGCTAAGTGGATTGAGTTTTGTTATAGAAAGTTTGATTTTTTTTTCTTTAAAAAACAATTCGTATTTGGTGAAATTAAAATTTTTTAAAATGAAAACAAACCTTCGTCCTGTGGTGGTGCCGTCGGTCTCACGCTCCAGGGTATCATTTTGTTGCAAAATTTGTCGCGGCTAGGGGCGCAGACCACTGAAATAATTAAATGTGATATTTTTTTATTTTGTTTTTTGGAGTAACGTAAATTTACGAAAAATATTGCAATAAATGATTCCATATTACTTACATTTTCTGAACGCGATGACCAGCAAGATTATGAAGAGGAGAAGTACCGAAACAGACACAGCAACCCAATACCACGACCAATTGAACTCTTCCGTAGATTCTGCAAGAAAAAAAATTTCAATACCAAATATAATGTTTGAAGAATGTTCCAATTAAGGAGGTTGTTCACCCGTTAGGCATGCGTTAGACGGATTCCCAGTTAAATTTTTTGTTAATTCGTATGAACCTTCTTAACAATAATACTCCACTGTGGGTACAATTTGAGAAAGTTTTACGGCCTAGAAATTGAGTTCTTTGTTGTCGAAAATCGTCTTTTTTCGTAACTTTCCATAAGACGTCACGTTCAAGTTGCGATTTTAAACACCGAATATCTCGATTACTAGGCGGTGAAACCTTCTCAAATTTTTTACACATTATAATACGATGCTCAAGAAGATTCATGCAAAATTTCAAAAAATTATTTTGGAAAAATTTGTATCTAATGATTTTGATGTTCGTTTGTAGATAAGATTATAATTATGGCGCGGGAATTTCGTTAAACAAACAAAAAAAAATGATCTTACCAGTCTCAGTCCCTTCTGAGGTAATCGTTTTCGTGCACACCGATTCTTCGACTCCAGTGGCAAGTAATCCTGCGATATATCTGTAATAATTTTTTTTTGTTAAAAGTCTTGAAAATGATACTGCAGGAAATTGGAAACTAAATGAAAATTACTCACCCTGGATAACAAGGCCCACATTGAGACGAATGTCGAGCCGGATTTGCACCTTCGACTCGATGGTAACGACTACACGGAGTATAATCGACGCACATTCTCGATATATTATAACAGTATTTATCGAATGGACAATCTTGGTCATCCGTACATGAAATTTCGCCACGCACGACACTCTGAAATGATTAATGAACAATTGATACACAAGGAGTTTCAAGTTATGTGGATAACTAATAATTCATAAAAATGCATTTCTTACCAGAGTGGTGAGGGCTACGAACGCGACCACCATCGCCTGCAACAATTCAAAAATATGCTCCGTATCAATAATCGTTATTTCCTGTTCCGCACATTGAGTGTCATTAATTGTCTAAATTATTTATTATTGATTCGATAATATAAATATAACAATTCGCAGTGAGTTAAAAAAAAAGGAAACTTCAACCCTATTTTCAGTACTCTGGTACCCGAGCACCCTTTTTCTGTGTTTTCTCCATTGTCGGCAATTTCAAATATCGACAAGGAGTTTAAAAAAGTAAATTTCATGCAAAACATGGAGTACTTGTAAAAATTCAACATTCCATTGTTTGATTTTATATTCAGCTCCAAATCTTCTGTGTAAAGAAATGTTAATATTTTTATAAAATTATAATGAACAAAAATCGAATTGTTGTGATATCAGAAACAACTAACGATTTTTTGACAATATAATTTTCCTCGTTTGTATATGATCAGGGCTTTTTGATCGATATAGTTATTTCCCTAAAAACAGTGAAACCTCTCCTTAATAGCGTTTGGAAGAAGAGATTCTAAAGTAGGATTCGCGTTTATTCATTTTTATTACTTCGGGTTGATCGTTTTCGAGGGGGACGAATTTTTAATAATTGTATTCTCCTATCTTGAGGATAGAGCTTTCAACGCTGATGTTGGTGGCGGAAATCACGGGCACATTCCTTCGCACCATACGTGGCCTCACCGGAGTGGCGGCTTTCTTCACATACACGGAGAGGAGAAGCTGGTACGGTGACCAGTACCGCGATGAACCCGTTCTTCGGGCGACTAGACGCCGAACCCTCTCGCCCCACTCCCCTTTGGTAAGTAAATCGTTCTTGAGAAATAAAAATATGTATATACCTATATCGAGATATATTCGATTCTTTTCGGTACTTCTAAAGGCTCAATTGACCTCGGGACTTTCTTTAGAAATCGACAACTGAAGACACCGAAATCTTTCGCATTTTTTTTTTGTTTCGTCCTAATATACTGTTAATTAATTCAAAATGGAAGACCGAGTTATTGTAAGAATAAATAGATCTCAGGCAAAGATAAAAGAAGAATTATACGAAACAGATTAAAAGCAAAATTATTATTAATTCAACAGCAACAACAATATTCAATAATGTCAATTTTTTTTTTTTTTTTTTTTTTTTTTTTTTTTTTTTTTTTTTTTTTTTTTTTTTTTTTTTTTTTTTTTTTTTTTTTTTTTTTTTTTTTTTTTTTTTTTTTTTTTTTTTTTTTTTTTTTAATTGACGATGAAGATGTGTTGACAAAAATGAATTAATCACTTTTTTCATCATGATGAGTCGATGTTATTGCGAGGCTACTTTATAAAATTAATTATCAAGATTCCATTGCTTTATAAAAATAATTTCAAATATATATTTATATGGACATCGATTATTTCTTTTCTGTTATGTAGTGTGTAATTGTTCTTCCATTTGAAGTGAAAACAGATTAGATTAGATCGCAAAGCGGCCAGTTAGTGGTGATTGAATTCAACCGCGAGGGTTACGACAATTATCTTACAACGATAATAAGACCCTGAAGTGTCCAATCTTGACGTCAGATCTCTCTTGAAAGATTCTCTCGCCTCCGGAACCTCTAACCCTCGGTCGTACATGACCTCGGGAACACCAAACTTCCTCGCAAATGTCAGTGCATATAATTCTATGGAATTAGAGATAAAACGTCAGCTCGTAATAAATCCTACCATTGTAACATGAGATAAATAAATTGAAATTTGTATTTTAAGTACTACAACGAACTTAATGAAAAATTATTTTAAAAAATCTTAATAAAATAAAGAAGATAAAATTAATTGAAAAAATATATAGTGAGTGGAACAATAGCGATTAGCAACGAACCAAAATTCTTAGGAAATTTGCAACAAAAAATCGATGTAAAGTTTTAAGGAATATTGACGTTGTTGACGTTGATTCTCGTGAGTGTGTGAGACTAGAATTCTATACGCCGCGAGATATTTATCTCCTTTCCGGATCAGTCACGACACTGACCTCAATTCTCGATGGAATGAACGGAGGAAGAAGACGTTCGGACACCTCGAAGTTTAATCGCGCGCGTTTATTACGATTCGAATGAATTCACTTTCATCTCTGACTCAATCTCGTGTGCGCTTAAATTACTTTCGTTGATTTTTTCAGACGACATCCGAAATTAAGTCATCGTAAATACATATCCGTAAAAATTAGTCACACGAATTTGTAAAAACTTTTCGACACGATTTCCATGCAATCGAATCACAATATATTATTTATTATGAAAATTCAACATTCAATCATTTTTTCAAAATTAAATAATCGATCCAATATTTTATAAAAACAAGAAAAATAGTAGTTATTAATAATTTGATTTTTTAATTTTTCAAATCGTCTCTTAATTTTTTTTCAAATTAAGTTTTAAGTTCAGAATAAATGTTGTTCAATTATTGTAGCCAAACATTGCATAGAAATTTTGCATTTTTTGATCAAGAAAAAAGGAGTTTTGTTGCATTCCAAACTTGCAAACTTCTACATCATAATTCATGAGTTGTCGAAAATATTAAAACGGATGATTGAACGAATGAGTTATCTTATGATTTATTATTGTATTTGAACTTATTGGATAATATAAATCAAATGATTTACGTAGAAATATGTAAAAACTTACATCGTCCCGATAATCTCAATGACGAATTGCCTTTAATAGATATTTCATGGGAAAAGGATTAACGAGAAGATAGGCTGCCGAAGGGTCAAAGCAGCGGACTAAATAGACAGTAGGTTAAGAACTCGTGGCTGGTTAATCGCACACACACACACACACACACACACACTTGTTGAGAAGATGTTGAGATGTTTTTAAACGATATATAAATCCTGGACGATGTTAGTATCAAGGCAGCGCGTGCCACCCATCATATTACGATTCCACGAATACTCGCGACAAAACCGAACACACTGTTTCTATGACGTCGTCTTTTATCGCCTTCTTATGTGTTCAGTCGCATATAAACATGGATAGCCAAAACACGGATCCGCAAAATTCATTGGAATTGAAATTACTCGTTATAATGAGAAATAACAAGTCGTTTGTATCCTGTTCCCGAAAAAAAAAGAAAAAAAAAAGAAAAAACGTTGATTTTTGATGGTTTTCCCGGAACTTTATCGAAACAATTCGTCAACAATGAAATGAGACACCGTTGCATTATTTTCTGTATATGAAATACTTAATGGATACGAAAAATCTATTTGTCAAGACGTAGGTACGATTTTTCAGCAATTACTTTAAAAATTCATATGCAATAAAAAAAATAACGGAAATAAAGCTTCCTTGGAAATGATAAGACCGGACTGGAGTCTGAATAATTTGTTCGTTGTATCAATTCCTTATCGGCTTTGCGTTCAAACTTTTAGCCTGATAAATTTGTATACTATTTTCAGTGACAGGACTCGTGCGAAATTCGATCATCGCGTGAAAAAAGGGCTCGAAAAAGTCCAGAGTTCTGAAACCTCCTACGATTTCGAGGGATCTTTTTTTTTCAACTTTGTCTGATCCTCAACTGGAGGAGTACAATTATTCTTAAGAAAATAAAATTCCTCAGTCTGAGAGCTTATACACACTATAAGGAGTGAAAGACTTCGGGGTTTTAAAAATATTTCCATTCGATGTCGTCACCCTCTATAAATAATTTTTATAAAACCAAACATACTGCAGTTGGCCTTAAAAAAAGTCATCTGAATTTGACAGATGCATAAACATGAAAATCTTTTTTTCTAAATAGTGTTTTTGAGAACGGCAACTATTCCATCTCAAAACCTAAACGTCCGATTTTGATAAAATTCGATATAAAAAATCCTGGTACAAAGTTTTTATCGCGCCATTTTATTCAACGTGAAATTTTTCATATTTATCGATAACACACTACGTCATTCCGAATAAACAAAAAGTAACTGGAATAAATGCATTTTTTTTTGTAAACAAAAATTGTTTAGTAAAAAAAATGTGAGTGTGTGTATGAGTGAGAATAAATGAAACAAATAGTTGTTCTTATCAGAAAAACGTTCTCGAACATTTTCGATGTTCTGCATATGTCTTCGTATTATTTCTAAGATTATTTTTGCAATCGAGATACAAATAATTGCTTATCGGACCTTGACTTACGAATAACATAAAGATCAATTTTTTTTTGTCCCTAACTGGTCCTCCGTTATCTTCGTTGTGATTTATGACGTCAATCTATGAACAGAAGGAGCTAATAATATGTCCACTTATCGATAAAGATACATGAATCCTCTTGCAATGTTATCTCGCGGTGAACGTCGTCGAGAGGGTTAAATCAAGATGGCGGCGAAAAGAGGGAATGACGATACAGAAGTGACGCATACGAGATCCGCGTATTCACCTGTTACGTCACAAAGAAAGGCTTCAATGACCTCGATAAGAATATCGATAGCATCAATGAAAGAATTATACTTGTCGCAAAATTTTCATGATTAAATTTTTAATAATTCTTTTATTTAATCAAGAAATTCATTTGAAAGAGGACCAAAATGGCGTCCGCGAAGAAAAGGTAATGGCGAATATCGAATTATTGCGTCAGCCAACGTATTTCTTCAAATTAGCTCATGATAACGAGGCCGGTAACAACAAAAACAATAATAATTGATAATCATAACTAATAAAAGTATCGAGTATGACAATGGACAAGTAGATTGATAAGACGAAACAAAGAATACTCCAAGGACACTTTTATTACGATTATTATTGAAAAACGTACTACCAATAATTAGCTTTAAAAAAAGGCATTAACGACGTTGACAAATGTAATTTTTTTCAATCAACACCAACATTATTAAAGCGTAAACAGGAGAAAATGTTGGGCAAAGGATCAAGATCGTTGATCGATTTCGAAACGTTGTGAAACGTTGGTCGCTCTTGAAATTTCCGCCATTACAATTTCTCAAGGATTCGCGGTGAAATAATAGATGAAAAAAGAAATTGGCCAAATTTTGAAAATCAGCGTCGGGAAATAGGTTTTCTACGTTTTATTTAAAAATCTCAATGTTTTTCGAAATCCCGCGAACTAAGTACTAAAAAAGTTCACACAGAGATTAAAAAGATCTTTCAAAACGATGGCAAAAAGTCCCGCTTTTTATGAAATATGAAACATTTTGATAAGCTCGAGTGTTTCCAAATAAAGAAATGAATTTCTTAAAATTGAAATTAAAGTCAATAGAAAAATGACGATAAATATGTAAACAAAAACAAAAAATTCATAAACTCATTAGTAAACATCGTAAAGAAAAAATATAAATATGGAAAATATTTGAAGTAAATTTTTGTGAATTTGTTCATCAAAGCAGATTTATCGATGAATTAAAATGGAGGCAAGTAATCATCTACACCAGTAACTGGTTAGTGAATTTTCTCCAATTGGAGCAATCGGCCGAGTAATCAATAATAAAAAAAATGTTGAACGATAGCCATTGCAAAAATTAGTATATATATATATTTATACGAGGAACACGAATTCTGTCATTTATATAAATAAATATATTTCCACGTAGGAGTAACGAAAAAAGTGTTTGCCTGATCCATCGAGACTACGATGACTCATAACGAAAGACCCTTTCAAAGATCTACAAATCGATATACGACTTGAATTTATATACATTGACACATGTGCTTCATAAGCGTATAAACATGACAGATTAAGGAGGGCAAAATCGTTGATGTTATAATTTGATGTTTACTTACCGTGCGCAAAGTGTATTCGCTAAAGTCCATCATCGCGTACAGGTTTTGGATATAATCGAAGACGCTCGTACCACACGCGATTTTTAACAACGTTTTTTTTTAACCGTCCTATCATTTGCCGCTGCTCTGACGAGCACCCAGATCCTCTTATCAGAATCACTTTGACTTGTTTCTAACACCAAATCCACCTGCCAACTGCGGAGCGAAAACAAAACTGCTCGAACGTCCCTCTTGTTTGTCGCGAGCACAAGCGTGCACTGAACGTGTTCCGACACGTTCGGGGCCCCACGAGAGGGTTTCCAAAGAGTGGGAGTGGTGGTCACTCCACACAGGCTTGGCGCTTGTCCTCTCGAGCGCCCCGATCTTCCGCGATTTTTCTGCGAACGAGGGCCAATACTTCGTTCAAAAAATATATATATATTTCTCGAAATTTTTCGTCACAAGGCGGCATTGTCATTATTCAATTTCCGTCAAAAATATTGCTTTGAAAAAAGCTTTCCTATCATTTCATTTTTATCATTTAAAGATGGCTAATGTCATGGACCAACGAGATCAACGATCTTACAAGACGGCCCTGTGGAACATTCGAGAATGAGTCACTCCCGTGCGCGCTAATTCTCAGCCGGTTGCGGTCGTTCAACGTGAGATTAAGATGAAAACAAGTGTAGACAGAGAATGCAATAAAGAGTAGACGCGCATCCACGTGACTGCGATTGTCAACATTTACGGAGGTCGATTCGCCCGAAACTATTTTGGTTCTCGTTCCTGCAGCATCGTTGCAATTAGAACACATTTCAATTATTCTTTAACTGATACAGGGATGCTGCGAATAAAGTATTTTTACAAATCGCAAATTTGCATGATGAAATGCATCAAGTACGTTACGTCGCATCGAACCGCGAAACAAAGGCATAAACTTGATTCTGCGAAACCCTTCTTAATTAAGGCACCTTTTTGAAGCTGAGAAAAATATAACAAAATTTTTGTCTAGTTTTGAAAAAATATATTTAAGATAAACTTTTCAATACTTTCTGCAAGTCGACAATTTACTGCGATTCAAATGACCAGGTGGCGCCACTTGAAACACCAGTTAAACAATGCCCGATAATAGCATTAAAAAACAAAACATTTCCAAATGTTATCTGACGGATATATATTAAAGTTTAATGTCTGTCTAAAAATCAACCGACAATTATCCAGGGGTCTGAAAGTCTCATTTAGACAATCGTTACACTCAACGCTCTCATTTGTCAAATTGACGAGACCAAAACTATTCCAAACCACTGTACGACCACCAAGCGATTTATGTTAAAAAAATCGATTTATTTGACTTGAGGGGGCTAACTCAGGGGAGGTTGCGTAAAGAGCGGAGAAGTTGACATATGAGAACTGACTGTGTTGACACAACGGAATGACACCAGGAGGGAGCGTCGACTGGGGATTTATTTTGGAAGAACTTTAGTAGACCCCCGCGATAATAACTTTTGGACTTTTTGGAAATTGTTACCTGGGCAGTGGGTGAGATAAAATGTTCCCTTTTTTTTTATTAACCCTAGAACCACACAAACAGTTTTTTCGGACGTTAACTCCATAAAGGGCTGATCAATGACCCCGATGTTTTCTTCAGTGTCAAATGTTACTTGCAGGCGATAACACAGTTCAATTCATACCATTTAAAAAAACATTTAAAAACGAGGAGATTTGTATCAGAATTGAACAACAATATTTTTATAAAACCACTGTTCCATTATTTAAACATCAACGAAATTGATAAATCATCACTGATGTACCACTAATCGGTAAAAACGTACAAGACATGGACTGCTTGAAAAAAGTCAGCTGTGGTATTTCCTGCTTTACCGATCTAGCGTTTGTACCGATGAAACAAATCCGAATGGCGAAGTAGCTTGAGCTTTTTACCGTTTCGCCACTCGGCAAACGATGTTGATATTTTGTCGAAATTTTAATAATCAGCATAAACAGTAAACGGTCGCCATGACCGCGACAGACATAGGTGGAAATTTCGAAGGTCAACATTTTCTAAATCATTCTCTTGATCGGAATAAAAACTTTTGAGCACACTTTCACCATTTTTTCACGTGAGCTGGGATTTTGTCATCTCGTCATCTCGATCATCTTCGTGAAGGCTGATTTTTTTGCAAAATGGCAGAGGTTCCAATCGTTGAGACAGGATGTCGACAGTTTTTTTCAATCGTATAAAAACTAAGTTCAAAAGAAATCGCTTGACAAACGCTAGATAATCGTGTAAATAATTGTGTTTTTCGTTGTTTCGAGCATCATATTATAGGTTATCGGTTCGCGATTTTTGTTTTCTGGAGATGATATAAAAGGAATTGAAATGGAGTAAAATATAAACATCACATAAAGAAATACTCAATGGTAAAAAAACAATTTTCCCCCATTCGATAAATTATGAATCAATAGATATGAGGGGTCAAGTCATTGATATTATAAATTATTAAGTATTGAGGAACAAATAATCGAAACAAGGAATATGGTGTATATCTTCATTCCTATTAATTTTGTACAGATATTATACAGTTTGTTTTTACAGATTCCGATGAAGCATTTGCAATTTCGTGTTTATAATAATCGTATTACTATAATTATATCGATGCGCCTTTTTTTTTTCTAATTTGAGTTAGACGTAAAAAAAAAAAAGTTTTCGTACTATTCCGGACGTGTTCCGAAAAGTTTAACTTGCGTTTCACACTTTATCAATTGGTTCTCATCGTTCCGGCTCTCAGTGACATCGCTTGCGATGGAATCGTTTCATTGATTTAAAAAAGAAAAAGAAAAAAAAAGAACTTTGAATTAAAAATCCGGAAACGAGAGTGATCGACCTCACGAAAAAAGCAAATTAACGAACGGAATTTCGTTAGTAGATAAAATTTAAAGTGAAACTTCGGAAAGAAGTTGGAATAGATTTATTATTCTATATCGTATCGACGTTTGGTATTCGCGACTGAGACGTTTTTTTCATTCTATTTGTTTTTGTTTCATCTTCTTATTCTCTTTTAGTGCCGTTCAAAAATCGCTCGATAAACGAAACGCTTTTCTTATTTGCAGTCAGTCAAATTACTTTGCGGAACATTCGAAATAAATTGAATCCTCGTATTCTACATAAGTACATAAAGTGTTTGTTCAAAGAACGAAAATCTGTTTAGCGATGAGAGGGGTCCATTTAGCGGGAAAAAGCGAATCGATTCACATGATTTTTTCTTTTTTTTTTTTAACTACTTAATATATACACGTTTGAGTATCGATATAAATGGATTGATAAAAAATAATTGTCAAACTAGAGGCAGTTTTTTTTTTTCGGGTTTTGGCTAATACCGTAATAGCGACCAATAAAAATAAGGCTGAGAAAAAATACAAAATTGCAGAAATAAAAATGAGTCTTGGTCTCCAATAATAAAACGAAAAATAGCGTTTGGTTCAACGACAATCATAAGAACGGTTGAGTCTCGTCGCGTTCTGATTACTAAAAAAAAAAAAAAATGTAATAAATACATTTCACGTATCCCCTATCCGTATCTCGATGTATAAATTAAAATCACATTCTCGCATTTACAAAAGTTATCCTTCTTCGTACTCGTCTCCTTTTCTTTATTTTACGAATCTTTTGTTTTCTAGGATTTCAGAGAAACTATAATAATAGAGGAATAGTCAATTATTTAAATAAAAGCTAATTACTATTTTTAAAAACGCAGGCCTTTTTTCGCTTGTTGCAATATAGCTTATTTACATTATACATATCAACATATACATCGACGATCATTTTAGAAAATGACGACTCACGCGATTTCGTCCTGTTTCGATTACATCGAAGTTTACATCGTTGGAACGCAACGAAATTGAGTTTTAATTTATTTTCTACAGATGTACGTAGAAGTTTGTTATAAAAATCTAAAAACATTTCGACCAATTTTCGCAACTTTTGACTACGCAAAAAATAAAAATTTGACAAAACTAAAGACAAAAAAGTTTTCATTTCTTTCCAACGATGCACTCTTCCGTATCGTATTTTTTGTGTCGGTTCCGCACGAGATTATTTCACTGTATAAATGCTTGAACGAAGCAATACGAAGTGTAAAAAAATGTTTAAATCTATTGTAAAAGGCTGGCCAAAATTTGACGTCGAATTCGCTTCAAAGCAACAAAACGAGCCTCGATTGAGAAATAATTTAAGAAAAAAAAAAAAAAAAACATAATTCGAACGTCTTACGTCATAAAATTGCAGTCTTCTGGCACATTCGTTTGCAACGTATCAAAGTAAATCTCGTCTCTATGGAATTTCATTGCCTATATGTTTTTCTTTGTCTACTAAAACTGCATTTGTTATTTTTGCATGTTTCAATGAAAAAATAAAAACAATAATAATTACCACGAGTGTAACTTAAGCTCATAAATCTTACATTTCTAAATCTTACGAGAAAGGACTGAGCGACAATTTATTATCGTCTGTACAATATTGCGTCTTTAGTTTTCGACACAAAAAACCACAAACACGCTTGGAAAATGCACGCGGTTGACGCGAGTCTTGAATCTCCCATTTTGGACCCAATGGTCAGTTTTTTTATCTTTCGTTCTTTTTCTTTCCATTACTTGTAACTCTGCTTATTTTATTATTATGTTTTTGTTTTTTCTTAAAAATATATCAATGTTACATTCTCGTATAGCGATATATTTCAAACGTTTAACGACACATGACTCGACAGCTGCGGGTACTTGCGAAAAGTACATGTATGTATCACGAGGAAAAATAACGAACGAATGAAAAACCAACGTCGACACTGAGAAAAATTCGTGACCGGCGCATTTATCCCAATGTTACAAGTTTGCAAGTTTTATTTCAAGAGCTTTTCCAAAGTCTTTCGATGAATTATCACACGAATGTCTTAAATTGTCACGATAATTTGGCTTCGTTGAGTTTCTCGAAGTCACAAATATATATATATGTATATATATACATCGACGAATCGACCCAATCACAAACTATATCGTTCTTAAGTACCAAAGTGTGCCGGGCACAATATTTTTCAAGCTTTCAGGCGCTGCCCATATAATTTGAAGAAGAAAAGTTTGTTTTTTCCTCTGTCTCTCGCTCTCTCTCTCTCTTTCTCTTTGACTTTTCGTCGAAAATGGGATAACCGCCAAGTTTTCCCGTGGATCGAGTAAAATGAGATTATTCACGAGATAATTTTTTTTTTTTTACGAGTTGACGAACTGGCCGTGGGTCTCGGAGTTTCCTTCTACGGCACTGAAGAAGCTGAGCTCTGACTCGCTTTCTTTCCATCCAGTCTTTCCTCCTCCAAGCGACAAGACTTTTCCCTCCGCCAGGCGTTAATCACTCCACTTTCTTCTTATAATTATGCTTATTCTTGTTGTTGTTTTTTTTTTGTTTTTCGTTTTTTTTTTTTTTATACACAGGACGTATGTTACACTGATTAACTCTATATTATGTGTTCGAATATCGAGCGTCGAGGTCCCATCAGGTGGCTCGACGTTGTTCCATCTTCGGTTCTCACTATGACGTGTCTCGTTGACGATTGTAGCTGGAAAATAAAAAAAGAGAAAGTTGAATTGATAAAATATTAGAAATTTGAAAATATGCGAGCATTAAAGTTCGGTGAATTATTATAATGTTGATACTGAAAAATGATGTAAAAAAAGATAAGAAATAAGAAACTAGTCCCGATTTTTTCGAACGAGAAGATATCGATCTGAATTCTTAAGTACCAACGATGATGAAATATGATGAAACATCAAACAATATTAAATTAGGATATAATTGGGAGTTCGTTGTATGACGAATGAAGAGAAAAACAAAACAAACAGTGCAATCTTACCTCGTTAGAGAGCGTCATCGTTGAACGCCAATCGACTCGAGCCACCCGGCAACGATTCTACGTATTGTTGTAAAGTTGATGATGACTCTGATGATGTGCCTGAAGATGGGACTGGGCTGCGCCAGGGTGGGAGTGCTGAAGGGAGTGCTGGTGCTGATACTGATGAGGATGTTGGTGCGTATGTTGGTGCTGTAAATTAGGATGTTGCCTGGCGCTGTATCTAACGCTGCCAGCAAGTGAGGATCCACGTCCATGAGTCCCAACGACGCTTTGGGTATCAGAGAGTTCGTCTTCCTCGGCGCCGAGGCTACGAAACCGTACGAAACCATCTTCGGCGACGAGCATGGTAGAGCCCGAGACGGGTGCTTGTTCGTGTAGTCCTTGCGAGGGTGTGTGTCTACCGCGTGTTTCCGAACTTCTGAGAGTTTGGACTCCGTTGCCATGACGATTCAAGGAGCCACGTCCCTCGTGGGGAAAATGTCCCATAGTGCCGGATTTGCGTATTGAGTGCCTCTCAAAGGTGCTAGTAACATTGAGATGCTCGGGCAGTGTGTTGAGTGGAAAACTATCGTCGTATACCTGTTTTCCTGTTCTCATCGTATAATTCTGTATGGCCTGATTGGTGCTGCATATCGCTGGGTACAAAACATCATCCATGTTTTCAGTGGACGTGGAGCTGCCGCAGGGGAAAAGCGCAAAGCCACCGTGTGCCGAGTGTTGTTGCACGTGCTTTTCTCGAAGAGGATACTGAGAAAGGCTGGCCACCCAGGCAATTAAACCGCACAACGAAAGTTCGATCAATCTGACAGAGAATTCCCAGCCCCACCAAAGCCACGGATAAGGCTGTACGCGTTCTTGGACCCCAAATATTCCGTACAATTGAACGAAACCCATGAGGATAAAGAGCAACGCGGTTGCTATCGTCGTTGTGATTGCTGTGCCGAGCGCCACCACCGTTGGATCACCCGCGACGTGGCTACCCACCGATTTGTTGCTTGTAAGATTGATCTGTGATTTGACCACCCGATAAACGTACATGTAACACAGACCCAGGGTGACGCAAATCACTATGTAGATACACTGGCATACGAGGGGCAATATTTTCGCGTCGTCCTCGTAATCGATCACGTGTGTTGAAACGTGAAGCGAGACGCACAGAACCATATGCACCAATGAGAATAATCCAAGTGAAGCTGGTGACAGGAACTTGTTGTTGAGAGAGGGCGCTTCTGAACATTTCGCCAGGTACAGGACCAACGTCGCGAATGCAGTTGAAAGCAACGGCGCTGGCAGGTACATGAGAACCCGTGATAATGGGTCCGGCAACGATTGGCCAAGATTGTAAGCGTCGTAGAACAGATGAAAACATCTGAGTGTACATACCGTAGTGAGCAACAGATGTACCGTAAGAAAGTACGATTGCGTCAGTAAATTAGTCGCTTCGTTGAAACGAACGATCTTGTAGATCGAATAGAGTGCCATTAGGGTGAACATAATAGCAGCTACGTAAACGTGAAGAGACCACGCTATACGCCACGTAGATTCAAGAGGGTGAGTATCAACATGGGGCACTATTCGATTACCCTCGGAGGGCCTTTTCGAGGGTGCTGGGGGTTGTGGCTGCGGGTATGGCAATCTCTCCGCATCAACGATCTCTATGTGTTCCGTTTTCGTCTCATCCTCGCTCGTAGCTTTCTGCCTTCCACCTTCGTCCTGTCTCCTCGTATTTGGTAAGTTGAAAATAGTCGCGTGCGTTACCGGCCTCGTTGCGATTGTCGTCGATCCAGTGGTCGTCGTAGTCGTCGTTGTTCTCTCGGTTGTTGATGCCGATGGCACGTTTGACAAAGGTGACTTTGTGGCGAGCGGTTTCAACAGAATTTCCGGTATGTCCTGCTTTCGACCGTTGCTTCCCGACAATATTCGTGAGATGCTTGGATAGTGAAGCGTTGGAACGAAATCACTGCTGTTGTTGCGCCTCTCGAAGTCCGTCGGCTCCACTATTTTTTGCTCTTTGCTCGGTGTATTCAATGCTTTATTCCGATTCCCGGGCTTTTCAAAACTCTGAGACGAATTCTCTACGAGATCCGGTGGCCTTATGGGTATTCTCTCGTGGGCAGGTGTCAAACTTGGCGGTGGTATCGGCCTTCTCGAACCAGTATGAGATTCCGAGTTTGTACCTCGCAACGTTGGCTTGTCCGCGAATGGGTTCAGATATTCTGGTGGTAAGGGAGGTGTGAAAGGTGCCCGGGAAGGTGGCGCGTAAGACGGCAAGTCACGGAACGCCGGTGACACCGTTACCCGGGGAATAGCGTATCTTACCGCGGGTATCGAGGTCATCGTTGTTGTCAAGGGCGAAGGGACAGTGGACAACGTTGTGCTCGCTGACACTTGAGCCTCATAAGCAGGAACGCTTCTCTTCGTCGTGGCCGAGCTGTGAGCTACTTTGTTGAATATCGCCGCAATATTTTTCTCCAACGCCGTATGATCCAAATTGAACACGGGACTGTTTGGTCCTCCGTCACTCGTTCCTCCTGTCGATACTGTCAAGCACATTATTATTGCGAAAATCGAACGCAATCGCCTTATTCCCAACATCTTGATCAACATTATTTTCTTTTCTTCTTTGTGCTTCCCTTCTCACTCTCTTTCTCTCCTTATTTTTCTTCCTTCTTCAGTTATGCAAACTTGACTCGGTCTTTGTTGCGTTTGGTCGTACTCCTCTATGAGCTCTAACAGTTTCTCACGTCTTTCATTCCAGTTTCGTTCATTGCTAACGACGTAGCAAGAACGTGCAACTTAAGGACACTTTACAAGCACACTCCTTTCGTCCCTGCACCCTGTGCGCTTCCTCTTCGAAAATTTCGTATTTTCTCATACGCATCCACGAGCTAAATTGCCCGCTTATGAACTTGGTGGAAATACAGGCGTTACTAGAGAACTTTTCCTTTAGATAGCACAGCTCGATGCTTTAATAATTTCGCCAAATTTCCAATTCGCCTATCACGAATTTCAAAGATATTTCTCTAACTAGGCGACTACTATTGTACAATTTAAACAACTTTTTCTTTCGCTCTCGATTAAGGCGAATGGAAATTCTTTCGCAATCTCGATCCCTGACGTATTTTTTGTTTTTGTTTTTTTTTTTAACTAAAGGAATTATTCTAGATGAGATCGGTTGACTTTCGTATCAGTTGGATGATGTTTCATATCGTTCGTTGAGTATTGAATTTCTTTTTCCTTTTCTTGATACTTTTGATTCTCAATTGGATTTGTGGAGTGTTTTTTCAATCGTCACTTCTTTTTTTTTCCTGTTATTTATTTTTACTTAGTGCAGCGAAGGGGAACAAAGATGTTGAAGCGAAAGAACTCCGTCAGAGCTATTGAACTATAAGTCCTCGGACGGTAAAACGCGAGTCTCGTTGGTATTTTAAGAATATAGCCCGAGTTCTGGATTACGTGTGGTTCATTCTCGCTCTTCTTCTCTCTCTCTCTCTCTCTCTCTCTCTTAAACTCGCTGCACTCGAATGCTTTACGTTATGGAATGGAACTGTAAACTTTGCTGGCTTCAAGGAAACCCAAGGAAAAGTTACAACGAGCGGTCACTCGGGTCCTCAAGTACTTCTTCTTTTCCTTCAATGCTCTTTCTGTGTGTCCACTTTTTTGCCCTCCGCTATTTTCCTCTTTTTCTTCTTTTATCGATGGACCGTCGGTTGGATAACGTAGAATCGTGGCTATCCTATCCACCTCAACGTCCCAGCTTGATCTAGTGAATGAACGGTACAACCGGAAGTTCAGGTCTCGGATACGCGATTAAGCTCCTCGTACGATTTTTTCCCTCGAAGTTTTCGAGACCGAAACACTTAACTCCCGTTAATGTTGGTTCCCCAATGAGATCTGCGCCAATTACCTGCAACCAATGAAATGGAAAATAAAACATGCGTTTTTTAATTCAATAATGATACATTTTTACACAGACCGATTTTAGGGTGAAAGTAAAGGCCGATTCGAATTTAATTTTTTAGTGTATTTATAGAATTTTTATAGCGATTATTGGGAAAAAAAAAAAAAAATTGATTTTTCATCGAGACGAATCGTACGCTGTGGTTTTTTTTTTTTCAATCCGAACAACTTTGTTTCATCTAATAATCTTTTTTTTCATTTCAGTGCTAACCGGAAACGACGAATTCGCGATCGAGGATTGCGATAACGAATGGAAGACCGTGGAGCATAATAGCAGCGTAAAGGCTAGCGCTGAGTTACGCACGTGAATACACGAAAAATTTGCGTAAATTAGCATGTAAATCGCGGGTGGAAAAGAAGATTTAAAAAAAGACGAGTCTCGGTGATCAGACTTCTTGAATACGTGATGAAATCTAGGATGGTCCGCGAAAGAGCGCTTGCCTTTTCGCCGGGTGTTTTCAGGTCGATATGAACACCTCATGGGTCTTTGTGATTTAATTTAGCGTTACAGAAAAGTTTCTAGATTCACGGAGCAACCGGATATTTCATTCAATTCAATGAGATCCCCTTGATTAACAAGATTACTCTTCATTTTGATGAGCTGAAATATCAACGCTTTTTTTTAATTACAAAATTTATACAACTGATGTATTGCTTTTCAAAGTTTCGTGAGCTTTTTTTCATTTGGACAAATACTTGATTTATTGACGAAGAAAAGTGAAACAAGTATAAATAAAAAGAATCGCGATACTTGAAATTAAATAAAATAAGAACCATTTAATTGGAGTAAACGGAAGTAAATTAATTATTTTTATAAATTCCTGCTATTTTTATATAGTTCTCGAACATCGCGATCATTTGCGTAAATATTTCAAGTACTTCTCTGACACCTGTATGAATGAATTGGGAAGTTTTTAAAGTTCACTCGGTAAGAGTCGATGATACAGTTCGGTGGAGTTTCTAGAATTCCAGGTTTCCAGATTTGAGGTCTACAGTAAAGTCACGAGTAAAGTAGAAGTTGGAAATACATGTGCTTACCGGATGAAGTCTTTTGCCTCGGCTCAAAAGGTGTAGCCTCCGTTCCATTGCTCTCCCTCGATTTCTCTCGGAGTGTTCAACAGACGCGGATGGATAAACGGAAAGTGATGGATTTTTCGAAAATCCTCCAAAGTAATGGACAAGATGTGTTGGTTGGAAAAGATTTTTGAAGTTGGAGTGGAGGTGATTAGCTGAGAATCATCCTTTCTTTTCCGTTCTATTCGTTTGAATGAATTTCCATCTGCAAAAGAAATTACGAAAAAGGTTGATTATCTTACAAATTATTCCAAATTAATGAAGATTATCCTGAAAAAGTTTAGAATTTGACTATTTATATGTGGTTTTTGCGCAAATAAATAAGTAATAACTGGTCATATTTTTTATACATTTAAGATCTCGTTTACGATCGACCCCGCGACCATGTAGATGCAAAAAAACTCGGCATTAGTTGTTACCATAGCCCGTGTAAGAAATTAGTATGGCAGCCTTAGAAAAATTGAGGGCCCATAAAAGCTCAAGTGTGGATTCCTTACTAGGGACTTCCAGAATACAGCCGGACTCGGCCCTGACACGGAGATAATAGGGCTAGTTAGTTTATTTAGAAAAGGTCTTAGGAGGGAAAATTATAAAGGGCCCAAACGGGATTCATCAGGATTCATCTGGATTCCTTTAGTTCAACAATAAAAAAACTCAAACAACAGATGCGTGCGACAACGTAAGTCACACCATAGCTCAAAGGATGAAATAGGTTGTTCTTCAGTATTTGGTAGATTTGGAAAGATATCTCTTATTCATCACGACACTCTTCGACAAATATGAAACAAAGTGAGCAAGCGCATGTAGACATTTATTTCGATGAAGAGATTTTTACAGTGCAGAGGGAGGTTTGAGGGCTCGAGGAAAAAGACGAAAGATATATAGGAATGTATCCGAGTTGTGAAGATGCGGACGGGTGTACTTAGGTTGGAAGATGTTTGTTTTTCGTTATAATCTCTCTCCATGGATCATTCCGAAATCGACTGAAGTGCTTTTCTTGTTCGAGTGTCGGTGACTCTTGTTGGAGGTCTTTCATCGGTGTGTAGATGGGGGGAGGTGAGATGGGGATAGAAAAAAGAAGCGAAAGACCTTGATGTCGCTTTTTCTTTCGTCGGTTCTCAACGTACCGTAAGTAAGGTTTTGCTCCGAAAAAAAAACAAAAAACACATCTTGGGCATTAATATAACGACGGAAAAAGCAATTCCCTCCATTGTTATTCTCCTAAAAAGAAATAAAAAGGAGAGATGTTGCGAAACGTAAAGCAGCAGAGGTCCGTAGAGGGAAAAAGTCAAGTACGGAATAAGCGCAAGTGGATGGCTTAGAAAGAGACCAAGAGAGAAAAAATATGCGAAAAATGGCACGAATGATCGTGGCGCATTTCATTAGCGCGAAGAGCTTTTCCCCTGAGATCGCGGGGTTTTGTTCGCTTGAGGCTCTATAAGGGCTGCAACGAGGGTAACGTAATAATGGTTCGAATTCCATCTATAAACGGATATTCCTTCTCGCTCGCTCTCTTCCTTTTTCTCCCTTAATATACATTTGGCTCTTGCGTCCGACGGATGAGGATCGTACACATCTCGTAACTAATAACACTCGAGAGAGTTAGAGTCTCAAATTTGAGCAAACACGGGTCAAGCGGCCATTGACCAAGTATTCTTCAGATATTTGATCCATACCGTTCGCCGGCACAAGAGAGAGAGAGAGAGAGAGAGAGAATGAACAAGAGTTTCATTTTCGTTGCCTCTCTCTTATGCTCCTGGCGAACACGCCAATGAGGTAAATACACACACCATACGTTTCATCAATTCCCCCAGCCTGATCAAGAACAAAGCTCCAAGAGCAAGAGAGAGAGAGAGAGAGAGAAGGGGAAAGAAGGTAATGCGGGTCAACAAGAATTCAGAGAGTGGAATCGTTATCAAAAGGCGATCTGTGTTATCTAGTTGTTTCGAGACACAGAACTCATACATGCAAGTCGTTTAGATAGCTCACCTGCGCTCTGCACACTCCACCATCTATAATGATTCTGAGGTACAATATTAAGATATATATAGAACGTGAAATAGAAAACGCGAGTGGAAAACAAGAACTTCGCTAGCCTTTGTGATCAACTTTCTCATTCGAATGGATCACTGTCTCATCCCAACTATGACATACAAACAGATGTGGAGAAAAAGAACGAGGACAGTCGGAAAATTGATCGCGTGATATTCTCGAGGATATTCCGTCGATGCTCGAGAAATCGACGGATAGTCACCGTGGCCAAGAGAGATCAAGCTTTTTCCACTATTTGATCTCTCTGATCGGTTTTAACCTCCCTACAGAAAAGTTTTATCGTTTCCGTCGCATTCAGCAAAAGCTTTAAACGGACGTGTGTACGTACGTATATATGGATATACATGCAACTGACCTATGATCTCAATTTCGAACGAACAAGAGAAGAGAGCCTCGCGGAGCTCACCATCCGGTTGTTTTATCTATTTTTAATCATGAAAGTAAATATATAGCTACGAAACAATGGTCTTCTTTCACCCTCAATATTTTCGTTGTCGTTTCTTATTGCACCCTGAGCGTTATAAGCATCCCTGCCAACCGAATCTCCTAATTTTTATAATTACATGAATAAGATGTATTTGTAAAAAACTATACGCGTGAGTATTGTACAACGAGTTGCAAGACAGTACGTAGAAACAAATTGTTTTTTGCAAAGAAAAATTCAAATCTCAGGGGTCATACATTAATTCCTTCACAGCAAACAAGATCGCGCAGCATTTTGCTTTTTATTTTTCTGAAAACCCCTCAGACGAGAAATTTTTCGTTATATTATATTCATCCTGCTTTAGCTATCTCTTTCGTCTTTCTGTTGTTCTTCTTGAACGGTATAATTTCCGATAAATCTCGGATTCGTGTGAATTATTAACATCTTGGCTCGTCCTGGATTTGCAAATCTCAAAGGAAGGAATAACCCCAGTTTTACGAGACAGATGGGTTCGAATAGAACATTAAAAATCTATTAGAATGCCAGGACTCTTCATCCAAAGTATAAAATTAATGAACGGAATCCATTTGACGTATATTTTACGAAACCATGGTAAATTTAATGAAACTTTTTTATTAGTGCACTCGTGCGGTTAATACAACTCGCTTCGTTGATTTTGACGTAACTATAAGGGCAAAAAACATTATTATAATATGTTTTACAAATAAGTTGCAGTACAGCGGAAGGCTAGTATAATATCTCGATTTCATAGTATGTCTTCAACCTGTGTGGCTCCACACGTATTTGTGGGACTTGTATGGGCTCTCCGTATCGTGGTCTTTACTCGACCGCAGTTATCGGTTTTATATGTATGCAGGAAGCTCGACAGTACAGATAATATATCCTAGTTATCTGAAGCATAATGTATGTACAAAATAAACGTAGTGCTTTCAAAATAAAATATGACCTATTTAAAACGAATTGAAATCGTTGGTGAAAATAATGAAACAAGTGTGTGTAAAGCAAACACAGCTTTTCAAAATAAATATTTAAATCCCAAATAGTCTGTCAGTTGCCACGAATTATTCAGCTTGTTAAATTCGATCCGAAAGAATAAAACATGATTTCATTTCCCTTTACAACAACAACAACAACAAAAGAATTGCATGTTTTTTTCGTCGTTTCAATATGATACAATAGCGACTAAAAAATGTCAGTTGAAAGAATAGATAAAGAAAAACTGGGGTTCTTCGTGTCTTTATTTAAAGAGTTGAAATAATAGTTCACAGATGTCTGTTATATTCTCTTTTGTGGAAATAATGACGTTGCCTAATGGGGAGTAAAATAGGAGAGTAAAGAAGAGGAAAGGAGGAGAAAGAAGAGAAGGAAAGCGAAGTACATGGTATGGCTACTTGAGAACAGTTTTGTCCGAGTTAACTTTAACTTTAAACGGAGTTTTCATTAACGTTGTTAGATAAATTTCATTAGAGAGTAAGAAAGGGGCGGAAAGGAAAGAAAATCGGGGAAAGAGAGAGAGAGAGAGGGTAGTTCTTGATGAAAGACCACGAGTTGTAGGGTGAAAGCGAAAGGAGGATAAATCTCTACGGTCTGGGAAGAAACTTGTTAAAATGCGAGTTTAAATACGCAATATTTTTCCAGTGGAATAATGTACGAAATACACGTGTTTAATGAGACGATATCTGTCACGCTTTCTTCATGAACGAATGAATACACGACTTTATAAATTACGAAATATTTGCACCATGAAAATATCTAATTGTTCATCATCCGTGAAATTATTTGTCGTTGTTATTTCAAACTTTTAATAATATATTACAGATATTTATTGCACCAGCTGTTCCCTTTCTGTAGAACAATATAGATAAAAATATTTTAATATATTAGTAATAACGAGGAACAATATTAATGTTTTTAATTCATATCACTTTATAATAACTACGTGATATTAACTACCTGAAACAATAAGTGAATAAGCATTTACGAAGATTTTGATTAGAATGATTGGAACCTCAATTATAATTTGCTCTAGCGCAATTTATTTTTATTCTTAAAAGTCTGAGGCAGAATAACGTTTTATTTGTAACAAAAATATATTTAAGATATCCGTTGCGATCGTATCCACTGATGCAAATTTTTAAATTAAAGGAAAAACATAAGATTTCTTCTTCGGTCTCTCCCTTTTCTTCAGAAAAAAGCTTTCTTCATGTCTTATTGTTCGATGGAAATGCTGGTGGTTTTGACAGACGTTTGATCCTTTGGTCGTGCTGCCCGAGGATGAATTCAGCCAACAGACTGTTCTGAGGATGATATAAAAAGAGAAGAAGACAGAGATAGAAAGAGGTTAAGGAGGAGGGTAAAATAGGGGATGAAAAAGAAAAAGAGTTTATACACGAAGACAATACAATGTGGGGTGAAAGGTAAAAAAAGTCCTAGTTTTCTTAGAGACTGAGACAGCATAGAGGAAAAGGAGAGAAGCTATTTCTCTCTTTCTCTCTCTTCTGTTTCTTGTTTCTCGAAGATCTTCCTCCCTTTTCTGATGGTGAAGCTGCGAGAGAGTTAACGCAAAAAATCCTTACGCTTCGTGTTCCGGCAAAGATAGAGAAAGCAATATTTCTCTTTTTTTTACTTTCCCCCTTGCTCTTTTCTGTCTTGCTCTTTCTCTCCTTCCTCGCCTGATACTTGCCTCAACCTCGACGGATTTATTCCGTATCTTCGCTCAAGGCGTTTAACTCTCTTTCGTCAGACGCAAAAAGCTCACGGAGATTGGGTTTTTTTATACTTTCAGAAATACGACTAGAGAGGAGGAGCTACAGTGGAAGGAACAGGGGAAGAGAGCAAGAGATGAGTAAAAGAGCAGATGGAAAACAGACATATGAAGAAGTAACCGAAGAAACAAAAGATCAAAAAGAAAAAGCATCTCTCTCATTTCTCAATACTTTTTTTTTTACTTCTGTCCTCAAAATCCCTTGTGTTTTGAAAAAATACATATATCAAAATCGGACATGTAAGGATACTTTCGCGATTGTTCAATTTTTTATTTGCTTAACATATAAAAACAGTATCAAAAGCAAAAAAAAACCGGAAAAGAAGCTCATCGGAATGTAATAAAACTTCATTTCGTAATAAAAAATTGGACTCAAATGAAAATTGACTTTCGGGTATAAAAATTATATCAAACAATCCGTCATGGCCTGTAATTTCAAACGGGCATTGAATTTCATCAGTTTTTTAAATAACAGATGAACATCCATTGCTTATTCTCGAAAGAATTTAGAAGATCATTTGATGTACATGCAGGTCGATGACAGCAATGTCATGTCTAATTGAGACTCGTAATTGATAGGGTCACAAGGCGCGGGAGCAAATTTTAATTGAATTAGCCGAGGTCGCTTTTGGTCGCTTACTTTTAATCTGCAACTTTTTCTGTCTTCTCTTTTTTTTTCTCCCTTCGCTATATACATTTCCTATATACTTACTGACCCAAAGATAAATTTAAAAAATATAATTCCTTCGTAAGAACGTTTATTTGACGTTGAGCAAATTAATTAAAATAGACGCCTGTCACCATTCGTCGAATATATAATGGCTGAGAATAAAATAAAATCAATTGAATCGTACACCGATTACATTCATTAGGAATGAATGAACGAAGTTTACGAAACCTTTGATGGCGATGCATTGAGCAAAATGAATAAAGTTGTAATTATTTTTATGTCCAATAAAAACTTTTCGTAGCTATTCATGTAAAAACAATGACAAAGAGTAAAGGAATCCCTTCATTGGAGTAAGAAAATGGAAATTGTATGTTGCAAACGCAGTTGACCAAATGAGATTTGCAAGTATATTTCTTGATTCGTGCATAATACAGATAATATGTAAACCACAAGTTAAAAAAAAAAAAAAAAAAAAAAAACGAGATTCTCACGAGTTCGCGTGGGCTCATTTCCTTTCAAGTTCCGCCTGGACATGTTTCTGGATCAACGTTGATCCAATCTTACATTTTTTGTCCTCTCTTTTTCTCTTTCTCTTTCTCTCTTTTCATTTCCGCGGTTCTTGACCGTTTTACTGTATACACAATCTGTCCATGTGATTATGATACTGATGGCTGGGCTAGTGCAGAGGCACGGTATCTAACCAAGTATGAAGAAGGTAGGTTTTGTAGCTCGAGTGGAAAGAGAAGAGAGAGCAAGAAAGAAAAAGACGGTATGGGGTAGAGAGAGGAAGTGAGGTAGAGAGAGGCAGAGAGAGAGAGAGAGAGAGAAAGAGCGAGATATGCAACGGTACTGTGGTCAGTTACAATCTACGAAACTGCGCAAAATCAAGTCATCCCGAACATTGGATAAAGGCTTTGATTAAAGCAAAAAAAGAATAAAAATAAATTGAAAAAACCGTCATTATTTGTTATTGGATTTATGGCGAAAAGCGCGACAACTGAGACAATTTTACGTCGATTCACACAAAATTCGTTACACGTCATTCACTTGCCGCAAAGATTGAATTTTCAGGCCATCGAGTCAAGAAGAACAAAATTGAATTGCGAAATCGTCTCGATTATTCTCTAAGAAAAAATGAGACTTCGCTGCTTGATAGAAAGAAAGTTTTTTTTCTGTCGTTTCATTCAAATTTAGTTGTTAAAATTTTCAGCGAGCTCATCCCATCACTATTTTTTTTTAATACTTCATTGGTTCAATATTGATATATAGATGAAAATCCAATAGAAACTGGATTAATCAACGGATGTTGTCAGCAAATACTAAAAAAAAAAAAAAAATTCCCTCATCTGTAATAAAGCTGAATAAAAAAGATATACCATGAAGACATTAATGAGAAACGTGAATCATTGAGGCATAATAAAAACATTATGGCAATCTCAGAACCGGTAATAAATCCCATTATCGATTCCGTTGAGAATCTCAGCTGCAAGAACAGCAAGCTGAACGCCAAAGTGTTAAACTCACAAGTAAGTTAATTAGGATCGAGAGAACGGTCTTGAAGAACGAATTATGTTGGTTTAGTTAGAGAGAGAGAGTGAGCTTTGCTCCGATGAATTGGTGATTCTTGCCTGAGTTTATACTGTAAATGTACCCATGGAAACTGAATATCTATATGTGTTGATGTAATATGTATAGATCCTCGAGGATCAATATGTACACAGATCCATAGCGTAAGTCATAGATATTCGAGTGGGATGTTGAGTTCCCCTCGGATTGAATAAAACTAATACATGAAATGATTTGTGTCGAGTGTTGAATGCGGCAAAAATGTCGGAAATGCCACGATTGTTTATATATTACGCCATACACATATATACCCTTAAAATATATGTCAAACTGACACGTACTTGAAGAAAATTGATTCGGATAATCAAGGGAATCCCGAGAGTTCGTTCACCGACCTTCTATGTACTAACTCTTTGGGGATCTTGACGATCTGGAGATCTCACCCTCTCATACTGTTCCAATGGAAGAGTTCTCTATACCGACTAAAACTTCGAAGAAACACCCGAGGGATAAAACCCGTATATATACGTACATGGAGAGAAAGGAAAATTTCTTGATAGCCTAAGGAGGTACAAGTGAAGTCGTGGTTCAACCGCAATGCACATAGGATGGAGAACAATAAAATACAAACTTGGAAACTGAAAGCCTTTCGTGTACTAAATTTTACCTGTCAAATTGTCCACGCTACGTCCTTTTGTTTGCTAGAAATTGACGTTAAGCACATACACATACGTGTTGATTACAGCAAGTGCATGAGGACTAGGCAGAACTCGTTGCAATCAAGCCAAGGTTCAAGACCCTCCGGCAAATCGTACCGGAATCCCCTTTCCCTCGTGTCATTCGTAAAGGTGTCATGGATCATAAAGACGAATAAAAAAACGTGGTAAAATATATTTATATCGTATATACACTGGGAGAGTCTCAATAAGAATAGGACGTAAATTATGAGATTTGAAGCTTCGGGTTACCTAACATACGTCCTTTTCTTACTAACCGAGTGATATGAGGATGGATTTCGATCGGTCTTGAAGAGTAACCAACACCAATGACGAAGACGACGACGATGACGTTAACTAATCCTCTTCACCCTCCTCACTCGTAAGACGATCCTTCGAGGCTCACTTATGGTTACCTCTGCTTCAACCCTGTCTTCACTGGGCTTCCCTTTTACAGTCTACCGTATTTTTTAAGTGCAGCCTGACATACTTTATATGTATATACAGTTATATATACACGTTAAGATAGAGATGGATGTGTGTATGGCGAGAAAACCATGGAGTGTGATAATAAGCCTTGCCTTCTGCACATTACCCACTGCTTCCCGTTCAATCACCAGGAAAAGACGGACGAGTTTACAACCGGGGATATCCCATTTCGTCGAGAAACACTAAGACCTGGTCCCAGGAGAAGTTTAAAGAATATTTTTCTTAACGTTCAAAATTCATTATACATCCTACGATACGTACAAATATTTATTTTTATGAAGCTCTCACCCAAGCTAATTAAATACTTAGATCGCAGCATTAAATCCGTGGAAAGAATTATATTATCCAAAGCAATGGAAGAAAGAAATTTCGAATGGATAAAAATAGATGATATTTATATACGAATGATTAATTCTCGACCCCTGTCATACATTCTCATTAAAAAAATCGAAATGTTCACTCAATCCTGACAACCTAAAGTTGTCGAGTTTTATTTGGAAAACCCTATATATCTATGCACTCATATGTGGAGAGAACAAGCACGAGGAAGCCGCACTAGGCTGACAGGGTCTCGTGCATGACACCCACGCCTTATACTACATGTTGCGAGACACTGAAACGTAGACGGTGATCGGGAAAGAGAGAGCGAGAGAGTGAAAAGGAACATATGCCGGGGACGCACCGGCGCAGTGTATGTATATGTATATGCGATCAATGATCTCTCTTCCCAACTCGATTAGCCGGACACCCTGTTAACCGAAAACGTGACGCATCTTCACCAGCAGATTACACTCGACGGGGGGATCTTTCTTCAACGAACAACCAAACCCGGGAAGAGAGATCCGGTTAGTCTTGATGACATCGACCATCGCTCTTCCTGTTGACGATCGCCACAATATATATCTACAAACCTATATGTATCCATATAAGCCAATATATATGCATATTGAATATATTTACTTTTCTTGACAAATTATGCAAGTAATAAAGAAATAGTAGTATAGGCAATAGTGTTCGTGACGATCAATAATTCTTATATGAATCTTAACTATGTTTCTATAATGAAGATACGAAAAAAAAAAATGTATAATCCAGAAAATGTTTTCATCGTGACAATAAACGACTATGGTGAAAGAAAAAACATGAATTCTTCCGACTTCTATAACTCTTTCACTATTTTCGCATCTGCTCCATTCTCCTTGCCGTTTATTCTCTCAGTCGAGCCACGTTTATCTCATTCTTCATGTTGAAAAAGAAAAAAAGAGTAAGAAGATTTTACGAAACTGAGATTACGAGGTTGGAACGCGTGCAGTGATTTACAAACGTTTCACGTATTTGTTTCTTTTTGTTTTTTCTCTTTATTCGTTCGAGAAACGTTTCTGATGCGTGCGTCTTCTTAACTCCAACACTTTTTTGTCCAATAAAAAAATGGAGCATGATGTTTCGCCCGAATATTTATGAGGGCGGATGTCGGAAATTTTTTTATGCAAAAATAACGCTGGAAATTCTCCATCAGAGACAATTCTTTCTTAGGTATTGAGCTATAATATGTTTAAATAATTATTGTTCTTTTTTAATAATAATAATATGTATTTATTGTTTATTATAAAGTTATATACACGTCTTGCCCACGGATCCTCTGAATCTAGTGGTCCGTCAAGGCGAGTCAGTGTTTCTCCTACGCTAAAATGAGATTCTTAGAAAGTCATCGGAGCTGTTCTTTATTGTAAAAAAAAAAAAAAAAAAAACAAAAAAAGTGTTGGTAACAAAAAATAAAAGGGCTGCGAAATGGATGGAGAAGGTGATCTTGCCCATTTTCGCCAATAGCATATACATATATATGTATATATTTGCGGAGATTCATCGGAGTCGCGATTGGACGTAGCGATAAGAAGCGTATAAACGCAAGGACAGAAATAAATGTCTGGAGAGTTTGGTAGACACGATATATGTGTAGGAACGCGCAACAGCAAAGATCGAAACGAAAAAAAAAAATAAAGCGAGCAATTTTTCCAGTCCATTTACGCTGAAGAAATCGTAAAAGGTTTAAAGGTTTCCTCAGTTTCTTGTTTACTTTTTAATCCACGATAAAACTTTTATTCTAATTAACTAATTGGGAACCAAGTTCACCAGAGTTATAAAAACACATTTCAAGTATAAAGTTTGAATACCGATGTAAATTAACTCCGAAACTAGTTCAAAACTTACAGGGTAGTTATTCGCGATCTTTCATTCATCCTTTTGCAACTGACATATGCGACATACAATATATTATATCTGTATGTATATGAGAAACTTGAGAAACGAGTTGAGACTACGAAAGTTGACAAAGAAGTTCTTAAGCTCGAGTTTCACTTCGATCTTTGCGACTACTTCGCTTCTGTTCTCTGGCTTTCTTTCCTTTTCACTGTCTCGCTCTATCTTTATTTCTGCCGACTAGTTTCGTAACTGTATGTATAAATCGAAGCGTTTCTGCAACGAATGCGAACTCCAAAAGATCTTTGCCGAGACGGGGCTGGAGAAGAGGTGGATGCAAGTTCGTTCGCGAGGAGTGGTCCCGTCGTGCCATCGATCACACCAGCGAGATAAGAAACCACGACAGAAAGAAAGGATGGAAGAGAAAGGGCAAGTAAGAGAGAGAGAGAAGTGAGAATTCTTCGAGACTTCACGTTACAACTTGCCTTATAGAAGTTGTTGAATAAATTAGTCTTTCTTGTGGTTTCATTTCAGTATAGAGTTGTAAATATTTATAAACAAATATAAACTTCTTATTGTCAAAACAACCCGACGGAAATTACGTTTACAATTTTTTGAAACTTCTCTACCTGGTTACGTGTAATTTGTATGAAAAAACGAAAGCATTCAAGATTTAAGTGAACAACGTTTGAAGTATTGAAAAAATATGCAAAAATAACATTATACCAAAATAATGAAATTAACCCCTTGACTGTGAGTGACACGCATGGGGCTAAAAAAAGTCGTGCCATTTTTGTGTCATGACACGTATAGGGGCAGAAAATCTATGCAATTTCTTATTCCAACACAAAAATAGCACGAAAATCTCATTTTCACCTCACTGCGAAAGGGTTAAACGATTTTCTATTGTGAAAATTATACTCTCCTTTCCATTTCAATTCAAACGACAACGAAAAAGTGTAACGTTGTATTTGTTGGAGCAGAGTCTTGCAACGTTCCACTTCTTTACACGCTAGGTCTACTGCCCGATAAATGATATCAGATATAGATTAGTAAACCCGTTTATAAACATATTTATGTGATATATAAATGTCACTATACATGACCTTAAAGATGGCGTTATGCCTCGTCGTGCATAGCACATTTGTTAAGTGAGTCAAATGCTGTAATAGAGTCTCGTGTCTAACGGTTACATAATACCGAGTATCGTCGGGACGCTCTTGCATGCGTCAATGGTAAAACTGGTTCATCCGGGTGGGGCTGGTAGACCCGTTCATTCATAATTCCTGCTGAAGCATACGTACTAATAACGGCGTATATACTGCACATAAATAAATACTGTATCCGCTAATTATAATGCTGTATAAAATGGGACCGATCAAGAAAAACTTACGAATAAATCGGCACAATTCACTATCCGCTAATTATAATGCTGTATAAAATGGGACCGATCAAGAAAAACTTACGAATAAATCGGCACAATTCACCTTAAGATTTTTGTTCCCTTATTTCTACAAAAATCAGTGGGAAAGAACCAAAAAATGTTAGGAAATTATAGCAATGAATTCTCCTGTTGGAATCTGAGTCAAAGAAACGAGAATTTAGGTCCAAAAACCGAAACGATCGCGACTCCGTGAATCGAGAAAAAAAGATAGAGAAAAAAATGGACAAGAACAGAGGTGCAATTCGTAAGTGGAATGGCGTCGAGACAACGAAATGGGGACACGAAGAGGAGAGCTAGAATATATATGTATAGACCTAACGAGTACGTTTGTGAAAAAGAATGGCGACCAAGAGAAAAAAGAGAGGAAAAAAGACAATAGATGCATATATATGGACACAATGTACAGTGGTGAGACAACCCCCCGATTTGTAACGTGCCACGACGCAGTCTCAAATCCCCTCTCCAATCTTAAAACCCTGAGAAATATTTCTTTTTTTTTTTTACTTTTTTGTTTTGTTTTTGTCTCATCTCTGACTTCTCCAATGCGAATATTTTTCAACGCTACAGACACACTTTTGAAAGTTTACACACTTTGGGACTGTTAGAATTTGTTTCTTCATTCAATAAGAAAAGATTGCGTAATCAAAATAAAACAAAATTATATAAGGAGTTGAACATAGTAATTAGTATTTTTCTTTCTTTATATTTTTTTATATTTTTTCTGCGTATACGGTTGCGTCTTTTTACGATTTTACTGTCATCATTTCAAAATTCTATCCCCACAAGGTTTGGATTTTGTATTGAAATATCAAGAAACGCGGTAGCGGTTTGATGTTCTATAGCAAAATTCCACTGATTGATACTTATAAACCTAATACTTCAAAAAGGAAATTGATGAAACGTCAAATAATTTTGTTAAAAATAAATGATTAAACCATTTTGAGCAGAAATGAGATTTTTTTTGGAGAATGAAAATGCGTATTGTTAACGAATACTGCGAGGTCGAGTTCATAGAGTTTGCTATAATTTCTCGTGTATTCACGCAGAGATACACGAGTCTCTCTGGCATCAAATTTATCTGAAATACTATCTACGGGTCGCCAACCTCATACATTTTCCAAACGAGGGAGAGAGAAGCTGATAGGATCCAGTGGCGAACTGGTAGCACCCTAAGAGCGTCCCCTTGTGTTGAAAATGCGCATATAATCACCATGATCCCCCAATAGCGTTGAGTCTCTGCCTCTTTCTCTATCGCATTCTCTCTGTTCGACTAAAATCAGCAGCTCACCCGGGTTTCCTCCTGCGTTAGTCTTTGTGTTTGTGTTTGTATGGGCTTGTGTGTGTTGCACACAGTGCATCTCGTTGTGTCGAGTGGCTCGCGAGGGAATCGACGAAACGTGTCCCTCTCGAAGATCGAGAGAAACAGAGGAAAGGGGAGGGAGAAAGAGAGAGAAGCAAGAGGTCCTAACGTCGGCCCTGAGCGATTCACCGTCGAGTCCAGGCCTCGGTCCAGGCCTCGGTCCAGGCACCCCCGAACTCGAGGACCGTGTCTGGCACACACGAGATGCCGATTTAACGCTTCTCATCGCATTTCCAACCATGGAATTACAGAAACAAATCTCGTTGCATTGTGAGGACGAAATACCAATAAAATAAATATTAATGGTCGTGAAATACAGCCACATATAATTTATTTATGTATATGACTGTATGAATAGTTTCGAAAGCCTAATTACTTTCGTCTGGATATTTCCTAACTCTATAGTATTGAAATGTTTTTTCCTTGCTCTCCGAGAAGTCGACGTAAAACTAAACGTTTAGCGCCCAATCCACAATTATAGAAACTCTTCTAAAAGATACCACGTCCCGCGGTTACGTCAGATAGAAGTCTGTATTTTTGTTTCTTTCGGCAATGACTCAAAACGCTTTTGACGCCCATCGCGTTTCGCTCATGTTTCTTCCAATGCATTTCTCAGACGAGTCTGAGCGCTTAGGCGAGCCTAGAATTAGAGAAACTCCCGTGTGGAACTATACTCATTGCAAAAAAATCTCAGGAAGTCTATACTTTTCCCTCGTTCCCGCCAGGAATTCTCTGATAAAAGCACAGATTGCTGCTGGTGAGGTTAGGAATTTTTATGTTTTTTTACTCCTGTGGTTCTTTCAAATGAACGCCTTTAACTTTAGCAGACTGGTATATCATTTTCACATATGGGAGAGGTGTTTTTTTTTTCCCCTGAGAAGCAATATTGCCTTTTTCTCGATTCATTATGAATACACTGGAAGGTAAAGAGTCTCATGAAATTCGTCATTCCAAACGATAAAAACAAGTACAAGAAAGGAGCGCTTTGCTTTCTTGACCTTTCATGCATTTTGCATTACTTTAGTTTCGTGTGTGTGTGTGTTTTTTTACGAGAGGGAAATAAAAGTGCACTCCCTTACTAAACGAAACAATTACACCCTCCTCGCAGTTGTCCCATGTCTCTCTTTACTTTTTCGTCTCTAGTCCCGAAGTAAACTAAAACTTTCATTCGGGCTCTCTACGTTTTATGACACGCTCCAAAAGCCCGATTGATTCGCTTTAAAATTTGTACATAGCGATGATCTCGAAACTGCTGGAAAACTTCCCGTCCATCTTTTTCTGGTAAGTGTATTATTGTTTAAAAACTGGTAAAAAAAAAATGGTTTTTTGTTGATAACTTGATACATTTTTCACAAGCATGTGAACGGTTTTGAATTAAGAATGAAGGAATTAAAAATGTAACGAACCCCGAACAAAATGGTGAAGCACAGGATTCCGAATCGATGCATTATCTACTTCCATTTTGCTACGTAACTTCGCTATTAACTTTCAAAAAATTAAGCATGAATAGAATTCAACGAATTTTTTATAGAATTTTAATTTTTTTACATAATGTATTGAGTGGCATTGAGCGATAAGGAGAGCTGAAGCACGTTGATTTATAATCACAATTTTCTGCTGTACTTTCCTCTTTAAAAATTTGATAAACGTGATCAATTATATATCGATGAATGGAGCAATGACGGCTAATTTGACGGCATTTACATTGAGGGTTATAATGTATAGCAAATTATCTGGCTTCTCTCTACCGAATACCACAATATGAATTTCTGTAGACTCTTGTACGTGTTGTTATAAAAGATGGCTTTCAGATACATTGCCTTCCGACGAAAAACGTACGACTAATTTCGGATTGTAGAATGAAAACTAACGAAAAATACAATAAGAACAAGAAGATGGGAGAGGTATCTTTGTGTTCCAATTACGTAAAGGACGAGCTGTAATCACGCTTGGAATAATGCGAGGAAGTATGAGCGTGTACGAATCACGTCTTTGGGAAATTTCGCTCTACTCAAAGAGGGAGGAAACACACGATGAAGAGAGAGAGAGAAAGACAGACGAAGAGAGAGAAAGAGGAAACGGTTTTGAATTCGAAACATATCTATATATGAATTTTAGTGTAAAGGAAGCTGGAGAACGATCTCGACGAAAGGACGAGAAACGTTGTTGTCATAGTGTTAGTCTTGGTTGGTTGTGGCCTCGAGGCTGTGTGTCACCGATGCCAGAATCTGTTTCTCTCTCTCTCTCTCACTCTCTCTCTCATCTCTGTCTCTCTCTCTATCTCTATCTCTCTCATCGCTGTGCTTGCTCTTGCAAACTCCGGTGCATCGTTGGATTGTATATGTGTTCTAGTGTATATATCTTGCCACATCTCGCCCTGAGGAAGACTATCGGGCACAGAGCAAGACCAGATGTCACTCTTGGAGACGCCTGGGCGCCACCGCCATGGCGTTTTAATTACGGCGCCTCCTCACCCGGACTCACCCCCGGCTCAATGTACCAGTCGTTGCATCCATGCCCCGGCAATCGATCAACTACGCTTCCTTTCTTTCTCTTTTTCTTTTCCCTAACGAATCGTCATTGTCCAAATCGCTTGTCATTCGAACGAAAATTTTGCCCCACGGCTATATACGCACGAGCAATAGGACCGAGAAATTAAATTTTCGTACTTTAAATCAAATCTTACCCCACTGTCTGTTTTTTAATTTTGTTTTTCATTCCCAAAATCATATGCGGATATCCAGCCAAATTTTTCAAGACCAAGTACCTCATTATTATAAAAAATGATACCATCTCGCTTTTCACATTTAGTCGGCGATTTCGGAAATTCACAGTATTCCGTTTGTCGAATCTTCGTCTAGCTGTTGAACTCGACTTTCAGTCGTATTATTCTGTGAGGATTGCAAATATTCGAACGTCAAGGATTATAATTTAAGACACATTGGTTGATCTCAAATTATCAGCGATCTCAAATCTCACAATCGTTGTTTCAGGAGCTCATTATATTTGTCTCTAATTAATACTGCTAAGATTGGAAGAAATTTTCAACTCTAAAACTGACAGTCCACATATAAAAATAATTCAAAAAGTATCTTGAAGGTAAACTTATATATTTTTAAATACACAAATAATGTAAAAAAACATGTGTTACAAATAGTTCTCGATTACGTACGAATCTACCATAAAGTCGTGCGAATTAATCAATAAAATTCGATATTTATTTTCCCAGAATGAATATGTGAATTTTTTTTTAAACCCGTCACGAAAATATCGAACATAAAAATAAAAAATGATCCAAAAATTGACCTATTCCCAAAATGCTATTTTCACTTCGATCGTATATTATAGATATATATATATATATATATTGGTGAAATTCCATTTTCGATCAAGAGCATGTCAATTCGGGAGCGGAAATTATTGGAAACTATTGTGTTCTATAGTTGTCTCTACATAACACTCCGGTCCTATTTCCCTCGTTCTCGATTCTCCATAATGGAAATGATCAAGCTTGCACTATTCGGCACTCCATATCGATTAAAAGTCTGTTTCGTGTAAATTCCGATATGTAATATGGCCATATGCACACTCATATATAAAATAACATATATAACATATATATAAATACAAACGTTCGTATTCTATCCTCATCAGTTGTACTCATGGTTTTTTTTGTGAACGAGAATTCATAGAAATTGACTTTCGTATATTCTATCTTGGTGCGAACAAAAAAAATATAGCGAGGGGTTGGTTTAATGTTTATTGATTCTTCAATCTACCGTTCTGATATTTTTTACCTCTATTTTCATTATTTTTAGAATTTTTTCAATTTTATAACAACAAGAGCACGGAGGATTGAAAAAACCTCGTTTCACCATCGGCCCAAAAGCTCTAGAAATATTCAGAATATATAACATATTTATATATGTATGTATGAATATACAAAATGTACGGAAGAGCAGAGCAGAAATTCTCGCATGTCATACTTAGTCCGCGGGTTTCTTTTTGTCTGATTCTCCCGTCACTTGCAAGATAGGGGAGCCAGAATGGATTCTTAATGAACGATGACGTTTCAATATTTTTCAACACATAGTTTAGTATACATGTATATATGCGTGTCGATATATAAATATACAAGTGGAATTGTGTGCGTGAGGTCTTCTCTCATCAGCCCCTCTCATACAAAACAAAATATTTCTCTGCGGACACATTTTCTCGCGCGACACGAAACGTGTCACGCATTAAAAAGAGAAGGCTTCGAATTGGAGGGGTAGTAGAAAAATAGGGCGCTGTGAAGTCAAAATATTTAGTCGGTCCCTCAATTTTTCGGTTGTTATTTTTATTTTTTCAAGTTCAGAAATTGATGTACGGAGATTTTTCAAGTTAATCACGAAATAATTCTCACGGATAAGTGAGTCGTCACAACACGATTTTTTGTATATTATTATAAATCTTGTACATTATCACAGACTTTAGTGACGAGAAGGGAACAAAAATTTAATTTATTTAAGTGTGTGGCTCGTGGTCGTACGTGTATTTCGACGTAAAAACGAACGATGAAAAAAATAACCAGTCTCACGTGAGAGTCCATGACAAGAGATCCTAATTAGGAATTGCCTTGAGCTTCAAGGACGCATTCACGCCGGTTCTTATACTTTGTGTTTGAATAACGAGCGCACAAAAAACTGCCACCTTTCGTACACGATTGACACACTATACAATTCAAATTTCATCAAAATAATATAGAGATAATCGATCAATCACAATAATCAATTATTCATTCCGGAAAAGAGTGTTTCTCGGATTGAAATTAAATGATTGAATTATACCGCAGCGATAGTGAAAAGTTAACAATTTCGATTTCTCTTTTGTTTTTTTAAATGCCGATTCGAGATCAATTTTTCATTTATTTCATCCGGAACGCCGTAGGGGAATAATTGGCAATTTAAATTCTTCGAATAACCGAATACATAAAATTCGTAACCATTTAAAACAAAAAAAAAATCAAGTGAATTCGCAGAAGATGGAATAAAAGGTTCTTCTATAATAATTAATACTACAATCTCATCACACTTTGCTTCTTTTATGGGAATACTAAAGTCATACTAAAATGACATCGATCTTGTTCAGCTAGTAAAAATGTTCAGCTAGTAAAAATGTTCAGCTAGTAAAATTGTTCAGCTAGTAAAATGTTTTACTGGAAAACAGAAGAACCTGAAATTTCTACCACATGGAATCGGAGATACAGGACAAAAAATAAACAAAGTAGGAAAGAAAAAGCCCCAGAAACAGAATAAAATACTGCAAGGGCCTCATTGGATGGACCGTACGGACAGTTTACCGCACTTTGTTCTCTTCTTAGTCTGAAAGACGATGGTACTAGTTGAACGATAACGAGAGAGGAACAGAGAGAAACAGAGAGGAGTCTAAAATACGATCGTAAGCCCCTGCAGAATTTCTCGTTACGTTGTTATATACATTACCGAGACAATGGTGTACGTTGTCTCTCGTCTCGTTTCTTCTATCTTTTTCCCAACTTTCTTCCTCAGGTTTTGACAAAGATTTGTAGAATATTATAAACAGAATTTCTCTGCCGTATTGTTCAACGACAAACATGGAGAGTGACGTAAGATCGAAATGGATGGAACGAGAACAAATCTTGTCGTTTGCCATCAATTTAAGGATTTACCGACATTATTGTGGAGAAACAGCTTTACCTCATTACACAGAGTGCTTTCTTTGCTTGTTTATATGATACATTGATGTATATTATGGCGCTAGTAAGTCGAAGTAGCTTATGGGACGACTTTATACTTGACTTTTCAGAATGTTAAGATCTTTATATTTTCTCGAAGCATCGAGCACTGTCTTTCGTTCCTTTAGCCTCGTTTTTTTGACGTTTTCCTCTTTTCTTATTTTTCACAGTTATAAAATATGCCTGTAGAGTTATATTCGATTTTGATGCATTTCGAAAAGCTTTTCGAGCGAATAAAACGCATTCCAGAAATGTTGCGAACGGGACAAGAGCGAAAGATATATAGAGAAATAGAAAGCGAGAGAGAAGCAGAAGAAAACAAGATTAAATTCTTAACTTCATATTAACCTAGAGGCATACAAGAACGTTTGAATCGTGCGCGTCTTACGACGGAGCAGGCCTCAATAGTAAAGAAAAGAATAAGTAAGGGTACAGGATATAGAGATAAAAAGAGGAAGAGAGAAAAAAACGAGATAAAATGGTATAACAATATTGGTATTCGAACCAGTGTCTAATAATATCCACCCCGTTGTACAACAATACGGAATTTTCATTTTATAAGAAGGTAAGAAATAATAACGGGCACTAAAGAAAGGGCGGACACGAAATATATAATATATATATAAGGAGATATATGTGACCAGGTCTTTCTCTTCAATGAATATCACTGTGATCCGAATGATCTCTCTTATATACGACTTATTATAATACATTTATTGTATTATATATCCGTACATATAGATATATGAGAGACATACGTCGAGTCAACACCTGCATGACAATCAAATAACCCTGGGAGACAGAGATAGAGAGAGAGAGAGAGAGAGATGGGGAAACGTATATATATATGTATATATATATGTACAGATCTTCGAGATCTCCGTCACAATATTCATGTCATCACTTCATCGATCATCCTGTAGCAACACTGACGACACAAGCATGTAGGGATTAGGCACGCACCATGAGATCGCACGAAGCTGTGGTTTGGAAACGAGTCCGTGCATTTTGGAACGTCTCTACATAAATATGTGTATATGAATATATATCTGTGTGTGTATAATGAATGAAAAATCAACGAGGGATGAAGGTTTAAGCGCGAACCAGCATAAAAATAATACAACGTGAGGTAACATCGCGGAAAGGATTCTAAACATATTGGATCGTCATGTTTTTAAATTAAAGTTCAAAAGGGAACCTCGAAGAGCGAGACAAAAAGAGTTCTGCTATACATTCGTCATTTTTATTTTGTTAAAAGGAACATGGTTTAATATTTTTCATGACGTTTTTTTCGTTTCTTACTGTTGCTCGAATTTTTGGTAAGATTGTTTGACAGTTTTATCGACAGAATATAAGAATTTACGATTATTTGTAATAATCAATAATTCGTATTTGTATATTTGTCCCCCGACACGTGGACAAAGGTTATTGCACAGCTATTATTGCTTTCGTCTGAACATATAGTAGGAATCTTTTACGGAGCCTGATTCTCTTCATCTGTCGTTACACGACGGAGACGTAACGCAAATTTCCTAACGAAGCAAAGCATCCAATCAGCGTTACTGAAAGTTCTCCAGCAGGAAGAAAAAATAAATGTGAGAGGACAGAGGAGAAGGAAGTTCACTGCTGCAGTCGATTCTGTTATTTGCTCTCGAGGGGCGACCAAGTGTGCAGAAATGGAAGAGTCGAAGGGCTCATCAGGAATAGTAATTATATTATTGCAAGTGGTACACGGAAGAGGGAAAAAGAGTGAGATAAAATGACTAATGCTTTTCCCAGTTATTCAAGCGATACTCTGCGAAAGCCCTTGTTCTCGGTACACTCATCGGACCTTTCTCTCTCCGCCTTTTTCGCCTGATTTTCTCCAACATTTCACAGCTGCTGAACTATTCCACTAGAGCTAAAACATTGACTTTCAATGGTCCTTGGAACGAAGCTCATCTAGAGCAGCAAAAGGCTTAAATAAGTGAAAGAGTCTCCTTTTCAGTGTTAGCGCAAGCACCGAACGATCGAGTGAGAAAAGAGAAAGCGAGATGGAGAATGAAAAAAAAGAACAGGAAGTTTACGGAGCATACGCTGACGGAGCGGAAGCAGGCTAACAAACTGATTTTTAGCTGATGAGATCAGAGTATACTGTGTCTTTATACATTTGTATATATGTAAAAAAAAAAGGTTGAAAATATTTGAATGCACCTGTTAATCTTCAATTCCAACGAATAAATGTTTTGTAAGCTTTTAAAATACGTTCAGCATCACGTTTGCGCTTGAAAGTAACAAAAAGCACGTTTTAAACAAATGAGGTAATGAAAAAAAGCACTTTAATTGATTCGAAATGAAAAACGAGTAATAAAAGAACAAAAAAAGTTTTTTGCCTTCGCGAGTCTTCCACAATTAATTATACCGCAGGAAGTTTATCTTATTTCCGTTGGAGCATTGGAACAGTACTCATGTTCATATTTCCGTTCTACTGAGAGTATACATTAATGTATAAGGGAAGTTTGCGAATTGTTGGCGTAACTACTGTATTACGTTTTCTAGTATATTCTAGTAACTTACGTCTAACACTCCTATTCTCTCACTCGTCCTCCCCTCGTGTACCATCATTCTGCTCCTATCTCCTTAAGCGACGAGGGGAGACGTATTATTTTTCGTTAGTTCTGTTACTGCGTTATGCCGGAATCATAAACGTACATTGACCGTGTGTACTAGCATACTAGATATTTTGTTGGATTTTCTGTGTTAGTTTGACGTAGATTTGCCTTATGATTCGACTCTATGGTACAAGAGCGAGTGTGTTATATTGATATATCGGATGCTGTATTCTAGCCACAAAAACCTCTCCAAACAAATCCTCACAGAACACTTGTGTATCTCATATTCAAGTGCTCTACACATATGTGCCGAAGAGACCTTTCAGCGAAAACTTTCGGTTTCTGCAAAATTGGACAGCATGCTGTCGCCTGTACAAACAATCTGTATCCGCATTTGTAAAAGTAAAAATAAAGTGGTATCTCAACGATTGTACAAAAATAAACTGATGTTTCAAATTTGTAAAAACTAATCCGTACAGATCTTTTATTTTTATGCACCGTTTGTGAGATGTTGAATTAATTAAAATAGCGAATCGGAAGTGCTGAGAGAGGCAAAAGTGTAGAGTGGGGTAAGTGCCTTTACAGTTCATCCTGTCCGCCGCCTCTATTACTCAAGCGTCCAATTGGTGTATTTGGTAGTTTTAATGAGTATTTCATGAATGATCAAAAAAGAAAATGACAAAAGAATTTTTCTCCTAGAATTGTGCAACCTGTGTATTACGTGGGATATTGAACCTTGGTCAAGATTTCTGAGACAGGCCGTAGCTCGGCGCATGCCCTAATTGCTTTTTTGAGTTCGGCACTCGGTTCGGCAGCAGCTCGTGCAAGAGTTACAAAATAGCTAAACAGATACTGTAGCTAAATGGTTATAACTGATGCTTCACTCACGATGCATAACGAGCTGCCTTCGCAGTTCGATAACAGGTACTTTTTTCATCGAACCTTTTGTCCTTTTTTTTGCATTCTTCACTCCCTATTTTTCCGTATTCCTCGCTATCTCTCATTACTCTTCACTTCGGAACTAGCATGCCTCGCGTCCTCTGCCATATAGCTGCCAAAGCAATCGAAGAGTCGTTGAAAAGGCCGTGATTCGAGCGAGACAATACCTGCTGCTGCACATCACCGCAAATTCAACCCCTCGTGCCATCGCACTTTTAGCCGTTTCGCGCGTTGGTTGCGCCAGCAGTTGGTGCACCATGCCGTACGATGATTCACGCATCACGGCTAACATATACCGTCCAATTCACGTGTCACTTTTGATACGATAGTGCGCCATGCGAATCAGAACGATCGCGATTTTTTTTTTTTTTTTTTTTTTTTTTTATCAACGAGTGCGGAAAACTTGCTGAATTTGTTGGCTCAATCTCTCCATATATGCGAATGTATATTAATGCTCACATTCACCGTATCAATAGGGATGAGCACTATCCACCCCTTAGCCACAGTCATTTTATTTTTATTTTTCTTCAATAATCGTTGAAAACGTTGAAAATCGAACGTATCGCCACATTTTAAGCGAGTTGTGGTCGGCTTGGTTATTTTTGGTTCTTTTTTCATCAGCTATTATTTTCGGTACGATGGAAAAATCTTTGATTTCATACACGAACGGTGTGAGAATTGGTATTCTGTTAAAAAATGTATTCATGAAATACTAATACCACCGCGAAAATTAGGAATTTATTCAGAAACGATAGTTTTAAATAAAACGTCTAGTTTTTGTATCTATTTCAATTTAAAAACTCATCCATATGCGATTCAACTTGTCAAGCAAAAAAGAAAAATATAAGCATTTTGTAGATTTCCGGTCAAAGTTCGCGCATGCCAAAATTTCTGTGTAATTCCATTAAAGTTAGACTATAATATTCGTGCTGAACAGATGTGTAAGAACGAAAACGTACACACAATAAAGATATAAGAATTTTTCTCGTAGAAAATACTGCAGGACGTGTGAACGAGGGAATATAAAAAAGAATAATCGAAAAATATACGGAAATACATGAAAAGAGAACCAATGGAAGAGGATAATTTTAAAAAAGACTGATGTAAGATGCATCATCCTCGGAATATCCATCAGAATTGGTCGAGTCCATTTGTCCGGGACGAGGAACACGCACGCGAGATTTTGCGGAGCTCGCGTCATACTCTGTTCGTACGTTCTGTTCCACTATTTCTTCTTTATTCATCTTTTTCCTTTATCGGAATATATATTTTCTCATGTACAAGCATCGAATATCGTGACTTTCTCAATTGCTTTTCCCGTTTGAATGCCGCTAAGCTCGGGAGAGCGGAAAAGTGGAAAGAGTGAGAGGGAAATAGAGAGGGAGGAAAAGAGTAATAAAATTGCCAACTTGAGATTCCGTGCAGTATCGTATCCTCGAACATATGGATATATGTACGTAACACATACGCATTATCACTGCACATACGGCTATGTTACAGAAATCCATATCCATACATAACAATCAAAAGGACGCAGCAAGCATGATATTCAAGGGGGTACAATGTGGATCGTCGTATCCCTAGATTCGCTATGGCTACTTCCATGTTTGTGTACCGAGGAGAGCCTGCCGCAAAAACTTTTCAAGCAATGTGTGAGTGCAAGGAAAATAGAGGGGGAACCGCTGAGCTGTGTATTGTGATTTAGTTTGCCGATTTCAGTTGTTTTAGTTTGGCACAGTTTGTTCGCGCGCGCTACGTTTTCCCACCATCATTTCCAAGCTTCCAATTCACTACGAGTTTCGCATTCTGCACTTGCCCTCTCTCCGCCCCACTCCTCATGAACCACTGCAACCTCTGTTCGCTTTCCTTCCCAACTGTTTTACCTCAACTACACTACTTGCCTCCATTACTACTTCTGATGTCCTCTCTAGGCTCTACATACACACAAGTTCACAATATGTATATGTGTGCGAAATGCACACTGATTCCATTTCATATGTGGCCGAACTCGAAAGCTTTCTTGCACTTCCGGCCTCTTTGCTTTATATATACAAGAAGGCATTTACTTCCTCATTTGAAATGAGCGGAATTGCAGCCAAGGGCGAAAACACTCGGCAACCCGCTTCATTAGAAGTTTTCCGAGCAAGAGAGAACGACATATATATGGACATCACGAAAGAAAGGCGTGCTAAACTCGAGGGATCAAATGTATACGTTCGAAATAACAAAGTATGTTGTTTTGCAGCGATTTTTGGAGGATTTATTCCTTGGAATATGGACTAGTTAAATCCGGTTTTCCGTACAGTACTCTATGAAACACTATAATGCGCTACATATAACCTACTTCAATGCATTTGATGCAACCGAACTTTAATCGCGGAAGTCCGGAATTGTGGGTTGGGAACTGATCGCGCAATAATGTGGATTATTAATGCGTGGCAGATTCGATGAGAAATTACGTTTTACGTGGATTCTTGCACAGACATTCTCGAAAATAGGAGCTACTTTGATATTGGTAGAATTTAGATTGGAAAAATATTTTGTTAAATGATAAATGTGCTTTGATGTGCAAAATCTTAGTCAGGTTATGCCGTCGTCCAAAACTTTCGTTTGTGTAGTTCATTAGGAACAAATCTTATTTCCTACCAACGATATTCTGTCATGATAACATCAAATGAAATGCTGCTTCGATCGACACCTCAATCGATAGAATAGTTTGATTCAGAACATGACTTCGAATTTTTCAAGCAATCAAGTTTTCCTTTGAACGAGATTGCAAAGAATCGTCATAGGCAGTGCCCGTTCTGACATTATAAAGCTCCCCCATAAATATATCGTACCGCGCTTCGGAATGTTTACTTATTGAAAACGATAAAAAAATAAAATAAATACTCTCCATGGCAATTAAGAAAGATGAGTGGGCAAATAATCGTGGAAAAATAGTTGCGGTTGCAACAAATGGATGTTGACGCACAGCTGTGCTCGCAGGATTGGACATTGGTCTAGGAGCAGGTAACGGATTGTTGATGATTCCCGGGCAAATAGCATTCTGATATTGACATTTGCAGGAGTTTCCCTTGGCGTGGCCGTGGATACAGCCGTTGGCTCATTGAGTCAACTGTGGAACCTGTTTATTGCTTTGATGATCAGGAAATACCAACATGGTATTCGAATGAGAATCCCACTGGGACATCAATGGATACCAGCTAGATCGTACCTTCATTTGCTCGTTCATAGATCTTTTTACGCAACTTGCCTCATCGAGTAATATACAAACGCCCATATACTTTGTATGTTCCATTCCAACGGTAGGGATTAGAGCTCCCGCATTTGAATTTCAAAAGGGGGCTCGGCGAAACGACACACAGTATAACGATGGCTTCGGCTCTGTGAGTACATTTTCGTAATTGGATTATGGGGTTAAACCCGGTAGAGCGTGAAAAGTGCACGGGTTCGATCATCCCTAGCAAGGATTCCATTATCCGGTAAAGGTCCCGGGGGAGGTATGACGTCTCTGCACGCGGGATTGGCTCTAATATGAGTGCAACATATTTGTTTAACTATGACCGCAGTATCCAAATTTTCAATATTTTTCATGCATTGAGTATCATTCCACGAAACGATGATGACGTATATGTTTAGGCAACATAGCGCGTTAATGTGACGACAAACATTGCGTGGGGCAAGCTCGCGCCCATGGAAAAAACTTTATAAGCGTATAAACGAGGGAGTTTGCGAGTTGGCTGTTCGTTTTCAGGATATTAAATCGTCACGATTCCAACAAATACAATTAGGTTGATTGAACTAACTTGTGGTGGGATTAGAGGCGAAGCGGGGCATTTATCGAATTGAATCCTTCGTTATTCACGACGTAAGTTTTGCATTTCAATTCACGATAAGGCGTTGGCAAGCACAAACTGCTTGTTATTGTCTCGTCTCCACCGAAGCCCACTTTTTAGTTTTTTTTCTCCGTGTTGCCGTATGCTTAAGCTGGTGGCTATACTCTTAATCGCGGGGGATGCTCGTAGGCGATTGGGATTCGATGCATGTTCGTGGAGAGGCTGCCAGTAGGGTAAAAGTACCCTCGTCTCTTAGGGTGTGTTTCGAACCGTTTTAAAGAAAAAGTGTCGAGTAGCCAGAGCAGAATGGACGTGAGAGCGTGAATCTCTCTCTAATCTTTGCCTGTTTTGGTGTGAGTACGAGCACATAGATGTGTGGATGTGGATGTGTTATATCGTAGGGGCCTACTAGCGGAGAGTGCGGACGACGGCTTATCGTGATTTAGAGTCTAGTTTCGGTGCAACACGCTTCGCCAAACACGCGCGCGGTCCTGGTGAGTTCCCGTTCGTTCTCGTTAGTTTGCACATCTGTGACCCAACGAACACTGCGCTCACTCGGCAAGCATAGAAAAAGATAAAGGTATGGACCAAAAAAGAGAGAAAGTGAGAGAGTGTTGCAGAGAAGAAAGTTTACGTCTAGCTCAACGTGCGCGCGCGTGACTCGAACTTGTCGACCCTGTCGAGCACCCTCTCTCATCTGCACGTACACGAACACCAGCAAGATCGGGATGCAAATCTCGATGTGCTTTTATCAATCCTTCTCTCTCACTCTCTCTCTCTCTCTCGCTCTTGCCCTTCTCCTTTAGCGGGAAGCTGCCATCGTGATTACTCGACTTACGAGAATCACTTTGGATATCGTCATCCCCGAAGCACCGCAAAACTCCAATGAATAATGATGCTTCAAAGTGATTTTTTCTTCTTAATCCTCTGCTCCAATCCATCAAAAAACTTTAGCCACGTACGAAGAGCTATTGATAAAGCCACTTTATATCCGTTTTTGCTCGTTCTTCTAGTCATATCATTGCTGAAACTTTATTGATTGTTATCTTTTGTTTTTTCCTACCTCTAGAATTTGGCGGGTATAAGTACGAGACTGAATGAGGACCAAAAGGAAGAAGCTGGGTTTTCGGAAAACGCGGAAAAGCAAGAGAACAATTAGAAGAGGCGTCGACGGAATTCTTTTGCCATAGTAAATCTGTGTGATAGCGGTTGAGAAGAATGAGGAATGAGACTGAATCGAATGTTGCAGGGAGAGAATCGGAGAGATTCGTCTCAATCTTCTTTAATAACTAACGAGCTTGCGTTCTTATCTATACCCCAAAATCCTACTATCTTCTATCCTCCCCGGCTATTCACTTCTTCTTGATTCACGTTCACAGTTCTGTTCTAGTTATTTCACAGCAGGTGCTTTCCATCACCAGTCCACTTATCTTTATCCTCTACTGCAATTAATCGGCAGACTATGTCCTGAGACTATTTCCTATTATCTCCCTGTTTTTTTTTCACTCTTCTATGTATTATTTAACAAAAGAAAACAGAAAATCGTGAGAGAAACAGTATACCAAAATAAAACGAGAGCCGATGTTGTTACTGAGGGGCGGAACCTGACACGAGTGAACGAGAAATAGCGAACAAACTCCTTTGAAAGAGAGAAGTCAATACATCGAGAAGAGAAATGATAGAGAAAGAGAAAAAAGATTGGGGTCCGATAAAGGTTTAAAAAGCGCTGAACCAAACCAACCGACGCTCGTCCCTTTATCTACCCTTATCTCCATTCACCACTCACATTTTCTTCACGACTTGGCAAAAAAAAAATCCCCTCATCATGCGAATCACAAAGTTGTCGACCAATGAAATCCTGCGTTAACTAAAAATAAAGTAAATTAACATTAACGTCAGTTATGAATGCGAGGAAACCAAACCAAAAATGCAATATATTTTTTCCCCCTTAGAATTATTCATAGTTATTTTGTTATCAAACATTCCCCACCACTTTTCTCTATTCGCCCTCCTGGGTATACACAATAATCGTCATTACTAGTCAATGGTGAATAATCTATGCATCCACACATTTTCCCACGTCAGAGACCTCTTTGAATGCAAAAATCTATACTTTTGTACATACACCAAACGAAACACATGTGCACAGAGAGGAGTGCTATATTGGAAGAGAGGAGATTCTCCTACACTACCTGCAGTTTTATGTCGCGCTGGAGAGGGATTTTGAGCGGAAAATCGAGAAAGGAGGCCCCGAGGAACACTTTGAGAAAGTTCTCCGATGGCTTTTTTCCCTTGATTCGGCCATTTGTAGACTGCAAAGTTTCCTCGATGTCTCTACTCGTTTATGCACAACAAAAAATAAGATAAAAATATATTTTACTCCCTAAATAAAAGAAATAACTACAAAACGCATAAACACATGTGACAGTTGACGTAAATAGGATAAATAAAATGTTTATGATCAGAGGCTCAGAATTTATGTAATGGTAGTTGGGCATTTTCGCGCATCACTCCCGCCCTTGTCAAAGCTTACGTTTCATGAGATCTTTCATATATGTTTCCTCTCTTTCAGACTTTCTCTTGGCTGCTTTCTCGACGGTTTGTCGGATTTTCTCAAGTCCTGGTACCTCACAGTCGACGATTTCATATATCTCCTTAACCTTCAAGTCGCGTTTACTTCTTGCTACGAGAAACAACAGCCAAATCCATACACAAGAGCCCTACCGTTATAGAACTGTAAATCCCAGAGATTTTGTAAAAGCTCCGCGAAGATGCTGGAACATGGCGTATACGATGTGGAATACATACATTTTTTGTGTTGCAGCTTTACGACAATTCGGATTTTTCTTCAAATATCCGTACCACACGTGTCTCTCTTCACGTACGTGTGTGCATTATCATTTTTCCTGTGTTCCATTTCGCTTCCACTTTTTGTATTGTATATAGGTATGGATATGAGTGCACGCGCGTGTGTGTGTATGTAACATCGCGGGGATATTTTCCCAACTTGCGCTCTTCGCATTCACTACAGAAAAAGATTTTTCTTCCTAAAATCTAACATTTTTCTTCGTGATCGATTATCCCCACTCTCTATGTTACTTCTACCTTTACAGATGACAAAGTCACTGATGGAAAATGTTTCCATTTTTCAGAGGACATGTCAGATATTTTGACACGCCTACGAACTGGACCCATTTAAAACTCTTTTTAAAATCGTGCTTAAAGGTTGTGATATTTTTCTATGACTTCGTCAGGTTTAACACAACAATTTTCCGGGAAGGAAGGTAAAAAAAAATCGAAGAGCTCAACAAAATAAGCATTTTGAATATGATTTTTTTTTTTTACAAATTATTTTGAATATAGTATTCTCACTGTTCTTTTAATCCTCTCAACTGAATGATTGATGCACTCGTGCAGATTACGAAGAATCTATATTCCCCCCCTTCACCCCTCTCTCTTTCTCTCTCTTACTCGATTTCCATATATTTTAAAAAACTTATTTCTACTTGATTTTCTCCTGTACTATCTCTCGACGTTCACAATTGGCTTCGAACGGCGTGATTATTCGTTCTCGTCGTAAATAATAATCTCGTTCAATCGAAAAAACGTTTTTCTTCTTTTCTCTTTTTTCATACGGCGATATCGTATCGAAGTGTAATTAATATGAAGAATAAAAGACCACAAAAAAACGAGAGAAGAAAAAAAACAAACCTCTCCCGTGGAGTAGGCAAAAAAGTATCTCTCACTTCGATCCCTCGGATTTTCCATGTATCATTCTTGCAATTGGAGGGATTTTATACACCGCGAGTTTCGAGGGAGATTGGAGAAAGCAACTGGAGGGTTGAAAAAAAAAAGAAAGAAAAATCGTTCGGTGTGGATCAAGTGCTATATAGACGATGAGGTCAATCCACGATTCTCGTTTTGCCACACACGAGAATAAACCCCTCGATCGCTCTTCGCCATTGCTAGCACCCTTTGGCCTCACACACACTCTCTCACTCACTCTCTCTGTTTCGACGCGTAATCGATAGCCATATATCCTAAAATCTCTCTAATACATATGGCTTTCAAATATACTATTAATATTGTACGATAATGTATAGGATGGAAAACATAGAGAATTTACACGTACACGAAATAACCGAACGCTGAACCAAACAGAAGTTTAAATTGTAAATTGTGTACAACTTCGCACCGGATCGTTTTCACCATTTTTTGCCATCCTCTTCGTGCTCTCTATTTCTCTCTCGGATATCTTTCGTTTCTATATGAAACATGTATAAATATATAGTGCAGTTTCTGCGGCTGCGTTTAATATTTACTCAGTCACGTTCGATTCTCGTTTCGCAAAAGCGCTTTCGCCCGCGATCGTGCATGCCGCTCGAATCCGAGGACACGTCAGGGAGCATGTGAATCCTCGCGATTGCATAGTGGACCATCCTGGACATCGTCATCCATGTGCACATGCATACACAGACATTTATATATTGTATATGTACAACAGGAGTTGAAAAATCGGTTGGGAATGAGAGTGAGGTAAACAGCCATGAGAAAAAAGAAAGAGACAATGAATAACTGAGTATTCTTCTTTGCTCTGCATTTGCCGTGCTTTCTCAGCCACCCTTTTTTTCTCTTCCGTGTGTATTTTCCGAAAAAGTCTCTACTCCGCACCGTATATACACTATCTCGTCTTCAGTTTGTTTTGTGATCGATATATACGTATATATATTAGTTAATGCTCACAAAGAATCTTTTCAGTTTTCTCGTGTACCCTTTTCGATGTGTACAGTGGCATCATAGCGTTTCAGAGATCCTGGAAAATATTGGATCCGAAGAATTCCCGAGGCATTTTGTCTGATCTCGTCTCCTGTCTCTCCTTCACGAGGAATCAATCTTATCAATATTTAGGTACTCATTTATCATTCCTGTACTCGAGGTGGAAGATCAGAGAGAATACTCCACGATCTTATCGAGAGTACCAATTCTATAGACTCGTTTCCTGAGGACCTTAATTCATGTAGCTTTTTACTTTGCATTACGAAATCTACCTGTTTTTTCAGTCCACGAAAAATAGTTTTGTTAGTATACGGTCGCACGTGTGTAATGAACGACTTGAGCGCGATTTTTTTTCATTTCAGTCATCAAAGGAATAAACAAAGAGTTGACAACAAACGTGGGGTCTGTTGCTTTGATCGACTCTTCATAGTAAAAAGGACAGAAAGCAATACGAATATGCACATAGGTTTGTAACGGTTGAATTCCTATATTTTTTAACAGGCAAGGTTTTTTCAGTCTATAGAAAAAGGAGCCCGCACAGCGGTCTGCTAATTGAAGATGCAGATAGCGAATAGGCCAGATTAATACGCACCGGTTACGATGAGAATCGAGTCTCTTTGCTCTTCTTTTCTACTCTTCACCGTGTGTTTTAATTGGGTCCTTCATTGGCCTCGGATCTGCGAGATCCTCGCTTTGCCATTACATACCGCAATAATGAAGCGAGCACATAAAACTAACATATAGATATACATAATTATATATATAAACATATGGAAGGTACCTTTTCATAACAACATCACGATACTCGCCTCTTTCCATTCTCCTTTATCTATCAACGATGAATCACGCCCCAAGATCCCAAGCTTGTTTCAACAAACTCGAGTCTATACAAGACTTTAGTATTACATATATACTACCATATTTTTTGCTCTATGTACAAATATGTACAAGTTTGCAATCAACTTCTAACGGAAAAACCTGTACTTCCGTTTTGTCCTTCGATCTAAACTCGCGACTGTCACGCCAGCGTTTCCACTTTCGATTTCCCATGAGGATCCCGACATTCCGATGGATATATAAGTGGTCAGAGGATTCGAGTTGGGCTGTAGTTATATTTATATCCATGCGCATACATATATATGTTTGTCGCAATATGTATACATTTGGGAGACATCGCGAGGTTTCTGTTTTCTCTCTATTTTACTCAAAACCTCGGGAAACTCCATTTCCAAGAATCGATGGACCTTTCTTGATTTTATGACATTTTGACATCTTTTTAGAAAAGAATATCAGTAACTCACCGAGCTTTAGCAAACTTCGTCGTATCTCCATAAGAAAAACTTTGTACAAGATTAAGACGAGATCAAGCAAGATGCCGGTGTTGTCTCAAGTTCGGAACAATCAAAAATCCACTCGAACGTGACTTAGGGGTAATTCAAACTTTAAATTAAAGAAATCTGAAGGACTTCATCAATAAAAAGAAGGAAAAGTCGAGTTGTCCTGAAAGCTGCGAGTACCACCCTCGCACACTTTGAATTTAGGGTGCTCTTATATCCGAAATCTTCAATTTCACGTCTTTGCAAATGCGAAGTACAAAATACGCAAAAATTTATAATCCATGCATCGTTTTACAGATACCTCAGTTGAGTTTTTCAATTTTCAAAGTACATTGTAATATGCGGACTATGTTCGAAAACAGCTTCAGAGACTATTTTTTTAAAGTCTAAGGAAGTTAAAATTGTTCTACACTAAAAACGGATATAATAATCAGATATTATCTCATGAACTATATCGAAAATATTGAATCGCTTTGATAAAGGAGATACCGTAATAATAAATGATATTGGTAATACATTAATGTTCGAAAATATAAATAAGAAATGCGAAAAAAACTACTGTGTTAAATTGCAAATGAATTAATTTTATTGTTGACAGTGTGCAGATGAAGAATTATAACGAAAGTATGACATCACTGTATGCTTCTGTGCATGTTTCACCTATTCACGTTGGTTACCCATAATGTGGCAAAGTTTTCTTTCAATTTCCATAGCCATTTTCCATTAGTACTGCCGGATATTGCTTTTATAAGCAACAGTGACGGTGCGGGATAGAACGAAGAGGTCATGAACGTCCCTGTGGAACATTCGTTGGGTTTTTCTACGAAAGCGTTTGTTATAAACGTCAAAATTAAACTAGACCTGTGTGTTCGAGAGCAGATTTCTCATATGTAGTTGTCATTCAGAAACAGATTCTTTCCAGCCAGAGAATTCCCGTTGGTTTGACATAATTTTGGTCCATTTGCAAACAAAGATGAAAGAAAACCACATGAAAACTACTCCACAGTGTGCCACTCATTCCTCGTGCGGCTAATTAAAATTTGCTACGACCTATCTGAAATATAATAGTGAAATAATTGTACACTTATGTCAATAATCGAATGAGTTTCATTCGACGGTTGGACGGTCCTGATAGAGTCAATCGACGAATGGAAGAAAAAAAAAGTTGATCACAGCTCATTCGTAATTACGAAAAGAGATAATCCCGATCAATTTACGGGTGTTTGAAATATTCGTGTGTACCATATATCGAGAGCATATCCGTTATTGACGAGTCATACATACGTATATTTTTACACAAACACACAAATGTGTATACAAATACCAGTGGTCCAGTGGTACATGATAGAAGGATAGGGTTCGTATGTGCACGCATATACTACTCCATCCCGCATCGAGTATTATCGGGAAAAGAGGTACGGGGAGGGAGCACTCCCACGATGAGAGAGTGAGAGATAAACGGATCAACGTACGTATACCGCATAGATAGCGTGCAGCAGCAGCAGCAGCAGCAGCGACAGGAGCAGAAACGCAAGCAACTAATGCAATTCCAGGTCAGCACTTGATCGGGCGTTCACCGACAGAGAGTACAATATATTTAGATATATGTATACACCTCTAAATCCTCCATCTCTCGTATCAGAAACCTCTATATCCATTCCTCACTCGAGGCTGACCATTGCTCACACTCCCACTTTGTACGAGAACATTCAAGTGTCTGAATCTCCGTTAAAAAAAAAAAAAAAAATGATACGTATGCCAGTCACATAAATGTATGCAGATATCTATATAGTAAAAAAATGCATTTCTATTTCATGAAATTATCTTTTCGATAAATGGGATTATATTCATATTTTTATAGGACAATTTTTATAGGGTAAATTCTTAGATAACACTGGAAATTTGATGAATAAAATTTACATGTTTTTAATTGTCGAGCTGTAAAAATAATGCATACGATGGGATGTCGTATTTTTTGCGGTTCTTATAAAAGTTTTTTTCAACGGATTGCAAAATGATATTACAAAATGGAAATACTTTGACGTGTGTATGAAACGTTTCTAAATACGTTGGGAAGCAAAAAAGGAATAATATTTTTCCTCGTACGCAAAGCGATATAAATCATTGAGGTACAACGCGTGTGTATGATATGAAAACGCTTGTAGAGGGTCGAATAACCTCGATTTACGTGCATATCGCCAGGCGTGCGAGAGTTTCTCTTTTTACACGTATAAACAAGTAAATTGAATCAACCTTCGGCTTTGGGATTTTTTTCCTTTCATCTTAACGTCATCTTGTACAGCAGTTATTTGCAAGAATATTTATATATATATATATATATAGTTGAGCGTATAGATATAGACGCGAATAACGAACGAAGCGAAAATCTGGCGAATGACAAGAGTGAGAAAGAGGTGGAGGAAAGAGAGTCGGTTGTGCTCGCAGCATCACAGGAACTGGAAATGCATCACAGAGAGCGAGAGAGATAGAGAGAGAGAGAACAGCGCTTGCCTATGCCAACTTTGCAAGGATGAATCGAGGCAAAGGAATCTCACTCCTCCCGAAGCGTTTATCTTTCACTTTCATTCGGCTGTGCGCAAAAGAGTGAGTGAGATAGAGCGAGAGAGACCCATGTCTTTATATTTAGTCTTCTCGCTCTTACGCTGTAATTCATGATTGAGGCTCGTGTCTGCTCTATACATACAAAACGGTTGGATCAAGTGGGAGAATAGCTCGAGAGAGAACATTATCGCCTCGAGGCGTGGAGTCATCGCGCTTTGCCCCGTATTGCACCAACCAACTTTGCCGTGCAGAACATCTAGAGATGGAGAGAGATAGAAAGAGAATTCTCGCTACGATATTTATCGTTTGTCTCTATTTCTATCTTACTCTCTCACTTGCTATTTTTCTCTCTATACTGTCTTTGGATGCTGAGAATTCTCAGTGTATTCCCAGGATGATCGTTCGAGCCTTTCTCTTTTGATGATCCGTTGAATACGCTACTTATTCTCTAAGATACTGCCAACCTGAACAATAAGATACAAAAATTCTGCTCTCATCCCCCTACTCATCGAAAAACGATCTCTTCGATAATACCTTCGATGACCAATGTAAAAAAAATGACCTTGACAAAATGAAACAGCTCTTTCAATAATATATAAATTATCTGTCAGCATTTATATAAAATAATAATAAACGATTAGTGAAGTGAAGGTTTTGAGACAACGGTATAAACAAACTGAATGAGTATCAAATGAAAAATAACATGTTCGTAATAAAATGTTTGTACTAGAAGGACAATAAAATGCTTACATTTTTCAAATATTTTTTTTCCTTCATAGTACAACTGTTTTCTTACATTTCTCCTCTTGTTTTTCGTCCACACTTTATTATATATTCTCTCTACATAAGCCAAATTTGAAACGTCAACGAATAACTTTAGGAGCGCGTAAATTCAACGAATGGAAACGTGGTCCTGCTCCAGCATTTCTTCACTTTACTTTCCAGCTCTCGACTTGCGCTTTTCGATCTTCCTTCGTTGCTATGTCTATTTTGTAAATTCTACAGAAATACGAAGAACCGAAAAGATCTTTTTGATCAGTAGATTATCGTTCGTTGGATTGCGCAGTATCAACCACGCTGCTCTCCCAATCACCTTATGCGTATATAGTTTACAGATAAAGCGGATTATGATTCCTTGGGGTATTGTGGTTATACCTAGAGATCAAGCAGCTGCCGGAGGAATTGCGCGTATGAACGTTGGCGTAAGATGACATAGAAAATATTTATATATGTTTTCTTAATTTCGTACGATTACTTTTTACTGCTCAAAATGTTTACTATATTTTACGAATGCAATCCTGCACTATATTCTATACTTATTCTGACGATAAAATCTCGCTAACGATGCAAAGAGAACCGAAAAAGTTGAATCTCGCCTGACACCTTAAGATATTGAAACAATTGCATATTTGAACACTTCGTAATATTCAAGTACTGATACTGACGATTTTTCAAACCCTTTATTCGATCACAGAAGAGAGTTTATGTGCAGGTGCGTGCATTGACGATCGCTTTGAGCGGGGATCACCGTAAGCTTCCTTCGTCCTGCTATTTGAGGACCCAAATAAGCTCCATCTAGCATTCAAGACGAATCCTCTCATGTTCGATGATTCAGGTTCGGATAAACAAACAGAAACGCTCAAGAGCGTCGATCCTAATACAATTAGGTATAGGAAGTCTTGCCAACATACTTCTGGACTCGATCACTTAGAATTATTGAGTTACGCTTTCACTATTTTCTTTCGTGCTTTCATATAAAAATGTGAGGATTACTATTTCTTTAACTTGTCTTTCATCCAAAATAATATCACTATATAAATCGATCATAAGTAAAATTAATTAAATATTAATTAATAGTTGCATAAAATTACCGGGAATAACGTTACTTCAGGAGAGTTATGTATCAGGGATATCCTCATGAATGCATCTGGGAATAGCGTGCATAGTGTGCATCAAACTCGTCATGTACCTGCTATATCTCTTACTCGGCAACTTTGCATGTACAGTTCTATTGCACTTTGATCTTGGTCTTTATCTTTCGCATCTTCCCGAGCATCTCTCTCTCTCTCTTTCGTTCTTGAAGCAAAGTTAACACACGCATATACGCACACGCACCAACATTTGCGCGACAAAGTTTAGTCACGCGCGTTACCGTTGTTTCTGCCGTTCGTTAGTCTTCCGGCAAACTGTGACATTTTCCGGTGCTATGATTATAAGATCCCATGTATACATATGTATATGTCATCATTATAACGTTATAATGTTACCAAAGAGATCACTCGATGCACTTTGCACCAACATGCAAAGCTATGCATTTCACACTATGAGAGAGAGCAATAGAGGGTAGAAGCTTCTAGAAGTGATATACAATCTGGAAACAACGCAAGTCATATAGCGACACGAGCAAACTGCAATATTGGCTAAGCTTCTTAAAAGTCTACTTGCGGAGAAGTCATCTATGTATATATATATATATATACACATTTAATACAGATCTAAGCTGCCTTTCAACGTTTCTCTTCTCGTATCTCATTCGCATGCAACAGCTCAAATACCCTGCACATGCAGCTTTCTGTATCGAACAGAAATAGCCCGAATTTTCCTAATTTGAGAAATCTATCACCCAACTGAGTTTTCACGTTCAATAGAATCTTCAATTTTTCAATCTTCAATTTTTGTCGTGATTCATCATCAATATCTACATGTGTACGTGTACGTCGTAACGCGTACCTGCGTGTGTATGTATAGACGGGATAAAAGTAGCACAGTAATGAAAAAAGTTAATTTTCATAAATTTGAATGAAAAATATTTAATTAAAATACCAGTCTGCAGAAATAGTATGTGTACTTTCCTTGACAGCTTGCAATCGTAATTTTTTCCTTAAGAATTTGAATTTTGAATAGAATCTGTTCATGACGCATCAATTTCGATTTCTATTATATTAAATATTATTTTAGATATTCATCAAAACTTGGAATTTTGTTATAGATGAGTATCCAATATGATGAATTCGATTGATATTCGGTCTTTATGAAATTCTTCGATATCGGATACTCCGATTTTTGTATTAAATTGGATTTATGACACAATAAATTAAATCAAATCGTTTTGACTTTGACGAGTCTCAACGATGATGTATTGATTGTGTTCGGTGTTGTGTATCTTTGTGTGTATATATGTATATAAGACAGAGGCCGTACGGCGATGCACCAGAGATAGTATTTTTTAGATGCACGAGCGCGTGAATGTATACTTGATCTACGCTGACGAGACTCACGTCGAGACGCTCTCAGCGAAAATTCGATGAAAGCCGTTAATGGATTTTTCCTTTTTTTTCCTTCCATTCCGATGCTATATCTATATAGTTTACCATCGTCGAACGGCATATATATGCGCAAGATTTTCCTTTGCCGTCTACTACATTTTTTTAACCTTTTTTTTACGTCTTCTCACGATCGTTTGCCGCTCGCTCTATCGATATTGTGCAATGTTCAGTCTACGGAAAAATCCCAGAGATCGAGGTATATTCTTCAAACCGTTATACTATACTCGCGTCTTGATAAACAGAGATAGAGAGAGAGAAAAAGCGAATAGGAAAAAGAGAGATCGATCGAAACGATCCTGCGAACACAGGAGCTGTTCTCTCTCGTTCCGCTCCTCCTTGATTTCCACAATCTTCTACCTTCGATTCGCATCCTTCGGGGCTAATACGAATGTCGTATCGTTATCCTCTGGAATTGAAAACTCTCATACCATTTTTTTTTAGCTTTGCAGCAAGTGTTAACTGTTGGCAAATCAAATTACAGTTTCCATAAAGCCCCAATTGCATAATTCGATATTTCCACATCTCTTCTATTTGTCTTTTCACGACAAGCTTGCAATGAGAACGCGGGAACGAACATTTGAAAAAGTTTACGCCTACAACTGAGCTTTTTACATCGTGATATACGATGTTACGGTTCTTTGCTAACGTTTTTCTCGCTTATACATTGTACGAACAACCAGGCACGTACGACATCTAACGTTATGAGCATGCTGAATTGAAAAGTCGGAAATGTGCGTACCTCACGAAAGGTCGATAAGCATTTATAGGGAACGTATATTCCATGTTTCGAAGCGTCTCTTCACTGCTACTTTTTCTACCCTCTTTTTGTTCTCCTAATATATGTATCCAAAGCTGTATTTCTGTTCTCGATGTGAATAAAGCAGAGAGAGAGAGAGAGAGAGAGAGAGAGAGAGAGAGACAAAAAGACCAAGCAAAATGAAGAAAGAACAATGAAAAAAAGGATTATAAGCATATCTAGAAAACCGTTAATGAAAGAAGAAGCGTGTATGAGAATGGAAATGTTTTGACTCTTGGCGCTCATTTAGATCGAAAAAAATGATCGATTCATAGGATCGCAATACGAAACGACCAAAATAAGAAGGTAACAAAGCAAATTGAGGCCATTGGCTATATTGAATACTTCGATCCAGCTGATATCACAGTAAAATTTGCATCCTCGTATGGATGTCTTTATATATTCCTTTGTGTATCTGTGTTTTCAGTTCTGTACGTCAATCTCTGCTCCATCTCAATATCCCAGTTCAAGCCAAGTTTATATAACGAGATTTACCACGAAACGAGCGAGAGTTTGTTTCTGAATATCAAGGATTGAAAAAAGAAGTAACAAAAAGTTGTCACTGCTTGTGTTTCCTGGACCACTGAGACGCTGATTCCTGGCGAAATCAAAAATTCTTATGTAACATCAAGAATGAATTTACGTGGTTATTCTTTTTCTCTTGGGTTTTTCTTTTCCGATACGTGATCATATGAAAAAAAAAAATTGGAAATTGGTGAATCAATCTATGTATACGTGCTTAAGAAGAATTACATCAGACTCGACGAGATTCTTAACCTCGTGACCGCGTTGATTTTGAGTACCCCACGCTCGAGTTTGTGCTGTGCTTGCAAAATGAAGCATGCTAAAGTGAATCGTCCTTCGGGAACGCAAAACTCAAACCTACCCTTCGTTCATACATCTACTGTGTTACATTAAAAATTGATGGCTGTTCGGTACTAAAAATACTGTGAAGCTTTATTCATTCTATTTTTATGCTTCGTCGATCAAACCAATACCAGCAGTAAAAAGTATCGAAGTTCCGCTGATAACGTTACATCCTCCTCACTTGAAAATTTTCTGTCTCTGTGTTTACCTCTCCCTCTTCCTCTCGTTTACTTGTTAGTTTCCATTAGAAGCTACATTCACATCGTACGAATACTTTCATACGTGTAGTACAAAATGTACTTAACCTAAAATTCTCAGTGACGAGAAGTAGTATCGTTCGTTAAACATTAAAGAGCACATTCAGAGGGTCAAAAGTCAGGACGAGGCTGAAGGCGAATATCGGTCGAGTTTGGCAAAACAAAAACAGTCCACAAAAGGGAGAGGACAGAGATAAAGACAAGGAGAACAGAGAAAGCAAACAAATTGTAAAAGAGAATCAAGGAAGAATAGAGAAAGGTATCACATACGAGATTTGTACGCGACAAACGTTGAGAGGTTTACAATTCCTGTGAATTGTAACTACTAAAGAGATCAAAGTGATCGAAACACACCGATTCCTCGTACCAAATCAACGCTCCCTGGTCTCGTGATCTCCATATATCTCTTTTCGTTTCTTCACTATTCCATTTTCTCTGTCCCTCTCTCTCTATTTCTCCCTCTCTATTTTTGTCCTCCAATGTTCGCACGATCCATCGGTGGGTAGATAACAGGCCCGGATAGCCAAAACACGAAACGAGATTCACTGGCGAACCTGAATATGGCAGAGAGTAGCCCAAAGTTTCGCCAGGTCCGTTCACTACATTCTCCTTCTTTCTCTCTCACTCGCTCTCCAGAACAAGCTCGTTCACTGGCAAACCAATTACACTTTAGTTATCCGATGTTTAAGCTCGTTGACACTCTGCTCGTGATGTAATCGCAATGTCTGTGCACATACTCATATATGTACAAATTCTACTATTAGCCAAACAGCTTTTGGTCGAGGGTTTTTGTTATCACGTAAAGAGCTTTCCATGCTCGTAAACCGTCCTAATTACAATTGCTTCGAAAACAATCCAGATTGTAAATCTCCGTAGGCATTATTTCTGAAAATCTCAGCAACCTATGTAAAGTGTTCAAATGTGAAAAATCCAAAAATGACCAACCACATATCGTTTATATTGTTTTTGAAAAGTTGTTTTCTCTCATAGCTTTTCTCAACAGCCTAGTCGTATATTGCCTCATTTATAACTTTGATTTTTTTGTTTAAATGTTCATCATATTGTTTTGTTTATACATATTTATAAATTTCATGGCAGTGGCACATCGATATTTTTTTTTCCATCAGAACACACGCGAATACAATGTGATCATAAAAAATGTCTGCAGCCGGGTGTACTTGATGATAAAACGTTCTTTTATCACTTGAGAAAAGAAAAATTGAAGAACATTACGTTTTCCACGCGATATTTACAGCAATTTTAGTGGCTTGATGGGAAATGTATGACTCACTTTCGCTGCCTATAAACTATAACTATAACGACGATTTCATCTTGCTATTAATATTCGATGAGAGTCGCGTTGTAGCTCTCTGCGCTATCTCTCTTCTCTGTCTCTCTCGAACTCAGTAAATATATCTGTTTATCACATATCACCGCTATTTATCTCAGTGCACCAGGAAGCGCATGTGTTATTATGCATCGATGTTTTCCGACCATTTTCACTATCGTTACTTCTTCTCTATCTCCCTCGCACTCTGGAAATTTAGTTCCATCAATCCCAAGCTACGAGAAAAAGCTCGTTAAGCAAATCTCCGTTAATCTGAACGAAGTCATTTTCGTGCGTGAATGTGAGAGAATGTACAACAAATGTGTGTTTACAAACACACGAAGCTGATGTTCGTAAAAAAGTTTAGTATGTAATTCAAATTCAAGATCCCAATTCAAGATTTATAGCGTTTGTGTAGCCTAATTTGGGCAGAGTACTTGGAACTGCCTGTAATGAGAATCATGCAACAATTGATGCTCTCAGAAATTTTGCGAAATAACAAAGCGTAGGCTGCTCACTGCACGAACTATAAAAGCAAATTTACGAGAAAAAAAACTATCCAAAATATTTCATTCCTAAAGAGTTATAAAAAAGAAATGAAATTACAAAACAGCAGGCAATTTTCGTTGCTTCTCTTCTCCTATCCCTCTCTCTCTTTTATTTACTAGATCTCCTGTGAGAACGTTCGCTTTTGTACAAATATATACATTTATACAGAATATGAATCCCGAGTGTGCAGCTCAATGGTTTTACGACTATTTAACAAACGCTGTAGAATTTTTGAGCTGGCGAGCACAGCAGCGAGGTGCACTCTTGGAAGTGTTTGCTGGTGCGCTTATGCGCCTCTGATACTTGTACGTTAGCTACAAAATGCACAATATGTATATATTTAAAGGGATACCGTACTCGCGCGACCAATGCTGACGACGCCGCGGTCTCGCATCAGGCTCGTGGTATCCCCAGGACTGGTGCAAGAATGTCGTAATCAAGATTCTCCGCGGAAACTCTCGCGCTCCCGAGGCTCTCACTCACCACCACGAATCCGCGGCTCGCCGTTAGCATCGAGGTGCTGGTGATGGTGCTTTCGTACCCATCGACCGTTCCACATCGCGACCACGACTACGCCAAAGCGTCTATTTTCATATATACAGATATATATATATATATTTACAAAACATACAAGAAGTACTTGGAAACCGACGTTGGAAAACCGCGCATTATAGCGACGAAGATTCTCCACTATGCATGTATCAGTCTCATTAATTTCCGGCAACTATAAGTACAGTGTGCAGCGATTAAAGATAATTCCACCAATCTCAAACTCGATATTCAATGAAATTTTCATTATTTTTTGTGCAAATTTTGTACCATTGATTAATAAAACTCAAGAAAAATCTCATTATCGCACACGAGCTTGAAAAATGTGTTGCTGTCTCTTGAATTCGGCACTTTGAATCGTATTTACATTATATCTCCTTTAATAATCCACAACTTCCTAAATCTTCGCATAAACATCACCAAGGATGTGGATAACAAAGTAAAGACAATGGTACGCCGAAGCACTAGACGCTTTGAAGCCTCCAGAGGGTCCCACACATCAAAAGTTTGGGTGTGGCAAAATTTCCAAATCAAGCTTGCAACCAGCTCAAACTACTGAGTCCAACTAGAGTGTTTCTAGTGAAACACCAGTAATGTTTTGTGAAGTACGTATTCATGTCTTGAAGTATTACCATGACTGCCTATGTTCACCAGCCACACCCCATTTTGGAACAACCTGAGATAGTTTATATTCCAAAGTATGGCTAAACTAGTTGGTCCTAAAACTGGAGTAGGAAAAATGAGTGTGTCCTGAAATCGGGTTCAGCTGGTAATATATATCTATCCTCGGGGCTTTTTAATCGCACAATTATTCTCAGCAAAGGGAGCGTTTTGATCATCATTCAATTATCATCATTCGGCTATTAAACCGATCGAACTGCTCGTTATGAAGGCATCGATAGAGCGGGCCAGATATAACCACCACGAGAGGCACAGGTCAATTAATTATTCCAGCGATAATTGCGAACACTGAGACGCGTTAATGGAATAGGGTCCTAATGCAGGAACAAACGACTTCCTCTCTCCCTTTCCTGCTTCCTATAATGAAAACTGTGTGGCTGTGTTGTAAAAGTTGAATCATAAACAAATATGAATAATATGCAAGAATATGGTGTTCGGTAAATATATAGATTTTTCACGTACTTCGTGACTCGTTCGAGTTATGAATCAGAGCATTAAAAAGGGAGGAAAGCAAGCGAAGCCATTGAATTGAGTCCGTGATAGTCCGCAATCACAGGCATTTTCGCACGTTTCTTGAGTTGCTACGTGCATGAAATATACATCTCACTCCCTCTTTCTTCATATATATAAAAAATTACACGCGCACCGTTTCGCTTTGTGGTCGTTGGAGAAGGCTCATCTATGTGTCGCCTTTTCCTTAGTCTCTCGCGTGTCGCATAGCAAAATCTGAGCAATGCCAAAATGATACTCTCGATTATAAGAGTAAAAGAGGAATACTACATTGTGTGTAACTGCAGCTACTGCAGAGAAAAAAGTGAAAAGAAACAAAAATTTACAGTATCTTCGGAGGACCATACAACGAGACGCCATTATCGCGAAACTTTTCGGCTCCACGAAACTCATCCGCGACTGCGTAAAGGTGCCAACCCAGAGTGATGTGTGCATGTACGAGATGGTCTGTCTGACTGACACACAGGCACGCACGCACACATGCAAACATCTAGAGAAACAACGAGGGCGGCAGCTACGATGCGAGCGCGAAAAAGGGAAAGATTTTAAAAAAACTTGATATTAAAAAAATAAATTAAAAAAAATGGATACTCGAAGGGAACCCAGTCGTTTTTGTCGGACGTTATTTATGAACCTCTACGCTCATCCTCTTAAGTTTCTCTTTTTTGCTGTTTCAAGCTTAGTCTGTGTCCACAGGGAACAGCAACCAAAGATGGGTTTTGATTCTTCTTCTCTATCTCTCTCTCTCTGTCTCTTTCTCTACTCGCGATAGAATAAAAAAGTTACTGAACCCGACGATAATCACGGTGTAGGCAGGCTCACCGCATCGACCAACATCACTAACATTCTCTCCGTCTCTACCTCTCTCATCCTCTGTCTCATCACCCTTTCGTAAATAGTTGCATCGAAATTAGACCGCGAAGCTATTAAAACGCGTCTGGTGAGCGCGAAGCACAAAATTGCCCACCGATTGACCAACTAAAAGGCATATATATGTTTATATAAAAGACGTGTACGCATGTACAGTGCATTGGAATTTGCCCATTCCGCTCATTAGCCACCATGAAATAATCATTCTTTTAGCAATTACCTTCGTTTAAGCCGCCATACAGACACCACCGAGAGTTAGTCACTTGTCCAAGAACGTGATCTGTGAACATACGAGAAAAAGAAAGGTTGAAAAATCCAATTCAGTTATGTACCGATAATTTAATCAATTAAATGTACCGAATTACTTCGATGATCGGCGCATGAGTCATTCATTTTTCACGAAGAATTGTAATCGCGCCGAATAGCACCTCAAACTTCTTTCAATCCGTATTCTTTATTTGGCTTGAGTATGTGAAATGACTTATGAATTATCAATAATGAAGTGATCCATTAAGGAAAAATTTTTTAGAGACTGTCGTATGAATTCATAATTATAGCAAATTTTTAAGTAGTCGATGCGTACAGATTATTTTTATGCAAGGCAGAACTTATTTGCATGAGTAATAAATTTATCGTAGTTTCATCAACAATAGCCCACGCGATTGGGGCTGGACGTCATAAACTTTTTTGTGAAAAAGTTTGTGTGTATTCGAAATTGAGAATTTTTATATGTAAGCCTTTTCGAATTCCGCAAATAATTGCAAAATAATATAACAGCTCCGATGTTATATCTACAAGACCACAAATCTTTTGCCCTCTCGGTGCTTCTCCTTCCTCTTGCTCTGCTCTCCCATCCTCACTATCGCCATTGAGTTTAACACGAAATTTTTTTATCGTTTATTCGGGATCGCTGCGGGAACGTGAAATCCTGCATTCTCGGAAGCTTATCGGTCCGGCAAATCCCGATGACCAAAGGAATACTCTCGTGTACATGCATGCGTATAGTGTATTTCTATATGCCTGTACACACAGGCCCTTTGCGCCAAAAGAGAACTTCAACGGTGCGAAAGAGGAGAAAAGAGTAGGGAGGTGAGACTATAAATCAGGAGAGCACCCTAACGTTTGTTTTGCAGAATTTCCAGACTCATTAAGATATATATAGTAAAGAAAAAAGAGAGAGAAAGGTCCAGGGCCAGAGCTTGTCCGAATGTAGAGTCCACTCATCCACAAGATCCATGACATTTTTAAGTTTATTTCCCTCCATTCGGTGTTCTCTTGTTACCATTTCTTTTTCAATCAATTGTTCAAACATTATTTTACAAATGGATTTTTGTAAAAGAAAAAAAATTAATATCCCGCTTATTAAAAACGTTATACGGTTCTTATTTCATCAGCTATAATAACAAACCTTCTAATTTCTGTTCCATTCATATACGAATGTCTAGGAGCTCATGCAGAAATATCCAACATGAGATCGGTCGAAAATGGTTGATACAACATACATTTCAAAGAGATGTTTGCGTGAATAACTTCGGGAAATTTCGAAATCTGCGATAGAATGAGGCCTACAACAGTGGACGAGAAACAGAGAGAGGAAAAGGAGGAGGAAACCCGTTTACATTTATGGTGATGTGAACTTTGCAAATATAGTTGTCCGACCAAGCGAGATCGCATCTGGCAGTTACGGAAAAGGGTTTTCCCCGTGAGAGCTCTTGGTTAATGATCGACCACTGAGTTTTTGCCCTCATCGGATTTTCAAAATGCTTTTCTATGCATGTGAAATATTTTAATCTCGCTGCGTTGCATTTGCTTTTTCATGCAGCGATCCGTGAGTCATCAGCGATTATAATTCATTACATGCATTGATGGAATTTAATCTAACGGAGCTATAAACTCAGTGATAATATTTTCACTGTCGAGATATCGTGGAAAATATGTTTTTAAGAAGAATTTATGTTTATGTTTATGCCCGTTACGTCTTTTTATTTATCCGAATTTCTATTTTCGCCATTATTTTAAGGGTACAATTTTTTACCATTAATTGTTTTATTGCAATAAAAAACAAAATGATCTGATGCGTTTGTATCAATATTTACCATCTAGTAGGGAAAAAAACGTCGCTGCTAAAGCGGGTGATTCGCGATTTTCGCAGATTGAGCTGATGCATGGAGAATGTTTTTTTTTTTCTGGGTTGTTCACTCTGATTATCCGAAAATGGAGATGACTCGATGGGTTTGAAACGTGGTTCGTTGACCATTGTAGCAAACTCTGACACGCTTTTATATTCGTTCAACGTGCATCGGTATGAAAAAAAAAAAAAAGAAAATGGGAATGGAACGTTTGCGGATGGGAAAATCGATTAATTAGTCGAATTAATTCTTGACTCAATGGAGTGAAAAAAATCTGGCCTACTTGTGTCCGAATGGGTTAATAAAATCGTGATTATTTTGCAGATTTTTTTCTTTTTATCAATGAGCTAACGAACATTCTTATTTTTTACTTTCGTCACGTTTGTACGAAAGTACGAAAGTACTTATACGAAGTGAAATAAAAAATTTTGTGAACAAATGAATGTAAACCCAATATTACTAAATTGAAAAAAAGTGTGACTAATTAAAGAACCAGACAATTTTTGTGTGGTAAAAATGTGAACAGCACGCTAAAGAAGGAAAATACTACATTGGTTTTCCTTACTATGGTAATGAGTAATGAGTATCAATTTATAAAGATTTTGGTTATCTCTGTAGAGTAAGCGAAGAGAAGAGAACAACGTCGTACAGAACGATTTTGTACATATAACTCTTGGAAGATGGGAAAGGCGACGAAGTTGCTGGGTGATCCGCCCGGGGCATCAGGGAGAACGAGAATTTCATGTACAGAACACACATAAGAGCGACAGCCGCTGGCGAGGAGAGTTACGGTTCGAAGCGAGGCAAGACGAAAGAAACAAGAACAAGAGAAACAGAGAGAATAAGGAGAAATGAGAGAAAATAAAAAAGGGAAGAGAGGTAGATAGGGAGGAGAGAAAATGAATGGCGTGTAGTCTGGTCGTCTCGGGATAACTGAATGGTCCGTGTTACGGCGACTATGACCCGGGAACCCCCGGCAGCAAATTCCAGGTGCCTATTTCCAGAACGTCTGTGTCGTATGAATGCGAGCTCACTCTCGTTCACTTCTTGGCTAGGCACTTTCCTCTCATTCTCTACCACGCTTCTTTATTTTTGTCTGAAATTGCGCCAATTTCGACGCCTTCCTGCGCGGTTTTCTCGCGAAGATGACGACGAAGAAGAAGAAGAAGAAGAAGACGAAGACGACAACAAGGAGACGATACATCGTACTCAAGTAAGGAAGCAGCATGTCTATACATGCAAGATACCCATCCCCAAAAGTATTTCATGCCACTCCCATCTAATAGAACCGACAAGGGATCTTTTTCTATCTTTTTGGATCGTTTTCGAAAGTTTCTCTTTCTCTGGCTGGCTTCCCAATCCATGAAAATATAAGAGCGATTCTCCAAGATCGGCTATCGTTTTTCGGCTCCTTTCGCAAGATCGGACAATCAAATGATCGAGAAAACTGAGAATCGGGCAAAAAATCCGAGGAAGCAAGAAGCATGAAGCGTATGGTGTAACATCTAAAAAGAAAATCTCTTTCCGTCACTCCAACAGAACGACCATACCATCACAAGTTTCAAATGGTTTGCTCAGAAGTCTAAATGACAGAGACAAAGAAAAGGCAAGAACGAGAGCATGTCCCGAAGGAAACCTTGTCGTTTGGATGTTATCCAGGTGCGGGTAGAAATAAATGAGATTGCTAGAAGAGAACCTGTCCCGGGAGTCGCTGAAGCTACCGTCATATTCTTTTTCCGCTATAATCCACGTTGTGTGGTACTTCTCTGTGGCGCCGTTATGTGTGTGCACCTTCTGTTCCTCTTAGATTCTCCAATGCCCTCGTAACTCAAGGGCCCGATTCAATCCCTGGAAAAGCGAGATGCCCTTTCCATGAAAGCTCGTAGTCACTATCCTATATAAAACGGCCGATGTGCAAACATTTCCAAGTGCCCTACTACCCCAACTTCTGTGGGACACTCGCTACATACGGTACGAACTATGTACTAACATCTGGAACGCTTCACTTGTTAGCCTCCGCTTCTGAAACGCACCACAGACTATACCACAAGGGTGTTGGATTTTTCAACGTACGCCGTCCTTCTTTTTCATTTACTGAGTAAATAAACATGTTCCTTTATAGGCTAGTGAAAGACAATCCACTCCAGAATGTTTTTCTTGCTTCGCTGCGTGCAGGGAGACATTTGTTGGATTATTGAATGGTTTGGTCGGAGTCAACGTTCTGAAATAACTTTGGCATGCGTGCAATACTCAGCTCGACCTCACAATTTTATTCACTCGTTTTCGCAAAGTCCTCCTTCTCATGAATAATAATAAATTAATAATGAGCTCTGCTGGTACGTTATTTCGAACAATAAACTCCTACGGAATGCAAAACCTTATTCGCTTCCATTTTTAAAACAGTTTATACCTCAAAACGAATGGATGGTGTACACGTACATTTAGATGATAAATTCCATAGCAGTGTCTGTATCCAGAAAGCAGAGTTTCAATCCACGTCTTATTGTCTTTTTCGCATTTTCGTTTAACGTATCCGTTTTCTCCTCGCACTCCAAGATTCGGTTGTTGGAGAACGGGAAGAGAAAAAGAGAACTATTTTCCTTGGATTCGGGCCAATCTCGGCGGGGTGGTGTCTCTTCGGGAACGAATAAACGAAGAAAGGTTGGATTCAGTAGTTTCGTGGGGAGAGAGAGAGCACCGATGAGGTGCTGCTTGTAAGGATGGCTGAGGAGGAGAAGCGGGAAGAGAGGTGGTGAGAGCGTTCCTCGTGTCGTCCGTCGCGCGGGACGCGCCCTGGTTGTCGTCACGCCAGCACACGCGTCGCTCGATACTATCCTCGCGAATTCTCTCCTAGCATCAGCGCCAGCTTTCACCAACTACCCCTAGTTTCTACAGGTTAGTCACAGGCACTTGGCATTATGCACACGTATGAATAGCGAACCAAATGATCCTATGGTTGAATAATAGGCATCGTATGGATGCTCAATTTGTCCGACGTCGATGACTCGAGGGTTAATGCAGATGCTGTATCGCTCAATATAAAAATCGCGATGAATTTTATCCTTGCATCCATATGCGACGATATCAACCCTTTGTTGAAGTATTTGCAACATGGCTGATGTCATAGAGAAACTGCCGCGTCCATCAAGCCTCTGATGTAGGTCCTGTCTGTTCCTCAAGGTATATATATGCGTTATGTATGTTCTGTTATACACTCAGAAAGCCGTCGTAGCATCTAACGAGAGATGAGGGCGTAACAAAGAGGCACACAAAAAGAAGAACGCTCGATTGAAGTCAAACGAACGGGTGTAAACGCAGTTTCGAAACGATCGTAGATTAAAGCACATTGGAGGCGCAGAGAAAGCGAAGCGCGCTACGATACAGGATAAAGAAGACCGCGCCGGATATACAGTCGAGAGAGTACATAGAACGGAGCAGAGGATCGTTCTTTATACGTGTGCCACGGGGTGTGAGGAAAAGGGGTGCTCATGGATAGACCATAATATGTATGAAGCTTGCAGGTGAAGTGGATGAATTGGAAGTTGGTTGGAAACTCGTTCGCTCGCGTGGCCGTACGCTTTCACCTCTCTCAGCCTGTTAATCGTGCAGGATGTTGTGCACCCTCTCTCTCTCTCTCTCTCTCTCGCTCCCGTTTTTTCTCCTAAACTCTCAGTCGTACTCAGTACAAAGAGAAAAGCCCGTTAATATGCACGTCAAGCTTCCCTTTGCCAGTTGGCTATACAACGTCGTTAGGACACAATTTATATACAAATATAACATGCAACTTCATCGAGATCGAAATTTTTGGTACGAAAAGGAACCTATCTATGGCCACGGGCCATAGGCTCTTTTTTTCACTCATTCCGCGGTTTTCAAATATCACTGGAAGCTTCGTAAAATTGCGGGTGTCTTCTCTTTATTCAAGCCTCTTTGTTAACCCACCTCTTCAAAGCTTTCAACTATTTTTCAATTTTGGTGCGATGACTTCAAAATCAAACGTTTCCTACTCCGATTAACGTCCCTCACTTTGAATGCCCTTTATTCGCATTTATCGACAGGAATACGCAAACCCTTGATTGTTATTGACGCTGCATCAATGTTTTTTGTGCTGCCTTGCTTAAATCGGACAAAATGGAATACACGAAATTAACAGTAAATGCGATTACAAACTATCATTAATTAACTGTTGTATTATAGATGTGAACGCAAAAATATCTTTGAACGCGACATACCGAACGCCACATTACCAAATATAATTTTCACAACTGCGTTACATAACTTATTGAACTTCCTCTCGTCCATAAATTATCCACTCCCCCCCCCCCCCCCGCCTCTATCCGTGACTATCCTCAACACCACCATACCATATTTCCATCGAAAATACGAATAAACAGGTAATTCCGAAGATGAAATACTCGTTGCGCAAATATTAAATAACCAAAACAAATTAAAAAAAACTTTACATACAACGTGTTTATAATCACTTCCTGATGAGACATTGCACGAAGAATTTTGCCTGGACTTCTAACATGAACTCCACTCATGGTAAATGCAGCAGGTAAGGAAAGGTTAACTCGGCATTGGCGGGGTTCCTGATCGGTAAAGAACGCGCTGGATATCGAAGCGAATACAGGGTGTATGGAGAAGCTGTGTTGACGGGTTACTAGCGAAGAGATCCGAGCTACAGGATTTTAGGTACATATTTATCGAATTTAGGCCCTTTTGCTTGTAACCAAAAGACATATGCAACCTGTACAACCTTCTCGGGCTGCTCGTTCGAGCTGTCTGCGGAGCGCTGGAGTATTAATTCGCAGAACAAACTCTCGTATTCGCCACCGGTGTAGCAAACTGACCAGTGGCTTTCTCGCGCATTCGAGAGAACGATAGAGTAGCCGGGGCATCGAAGTCTCGGTTGGGGGAACTAAATAATTCGTCTCGATCTCTACAAGAAGAAAGAGAGACAGGGAGAAATCGCGAGGGAAGCAGAGAGCGACCACGACAGAAGAGCTGTATGCGTTGACTCAGGAACATACGAGCAGTTATATAGCAGCCAAGCACACGTTGTAGTTCGGTCACCGCCACTTCGTGTTCCCCGGAGGACGCAAGATGGCAAACGTTGGAGAATCTGCCTTATCCGACGGAGCTATCTCTAATCCTGACTGAAGGTAGGGAGTGAGAGGGAGAAGTTGACCATGAGGTCGTGGCCAAGCGCAGTGAATCATTTTCTCTAGTGGTTCCTGTATATTAATACTCTCCTCATGGTAGAACCGATAATCACCAGTAGAGCCGCTTATTCCCCATCTCTCTATCTCTCTTCCTCTCTTCCATTTTTCTATTTTTCCCACTCTGTTCCCTATATATACTTATTAAGGATGACTAGGTGCCAGAACGAATATTCACGACCATATAACACCAGGATGCTTAACGACGAAAGGTCAAGGACCCAGCAGCTACGAGGTTTGCGTTAAGATTCTTCAATGAGATAAGCCTCCATCATAGTCTTTCCTATAATCCAATATTTTTCGTAAATATCTTCGAGCACCCCGCGTGATGGGACTGGCAGGCGAACATCAAATTCATAATCGAAAGAGGCAAAATATTTTCGCGGAAACGCTAAACCGTTTGTCGAGATCGAGACGCAGATACAAATAGTAATGAATCGAGATTATGGTGGGATCACCCAAACAAAGAAATTCCTCGCACAGGAGAGAATCAAAGATAGCCAGCAATGCTCGCTCGTATACACGAGCGAGAGAGGAGAAACGGGGACTGAAGAGAGGGAGAAGGAGAAAAAAAATTGGAATCAAGGAAACATCCGTTACGACGACCTTATACTCTTTGCGGCTTTGGCCATGTCGTTCTTTTCTCTATACTCACTCTCATCTTCTCGTTCTTTTTTTCCTCATCTCTCGCGTTCCCTCACGGGATCTCCCTTTCCAACTTCCAATCATCTCAATTATCCTCCCCTTTCGTGTTTCCGCTATTTTCTCTTTTTTCTCTTATCTATTTTTCTTTCTTTCGTTCTCTCTTTCTCTCCCTTCCTTTGGCTTGAGCTTCTTGAGATCATTTCAAAATAAAACGAATTCCCTAGTGGACAACGAGATATGAAAGCTGGATCGCGTTTGTAAACGTTTTCATCCGAAATTCAACATTTTTTTATTCGTTAAACAACAAACGCGAAGACGTGCAAACTACAATATAATTTGAATTTACACAAACATTCAACTTATTGAATTTGATTGGGAAAATTTACGACGGGAAACATATGTTTACTAAGTCCAGTTTTTATTTAGTATCGAATTAGAAAATAAATAAAAAATATTAAACATACTTTTAAAAGTCATCGCACTCAAACGTGAAATTTTTCAATATATGTTTTTCATATAAAAGATATGAAATAACAGGTTTGATTCAACAAGAAATGGATTAACACTATTGACCCAGTTTCAAGAGCATAAAAGAATGATTCCTTTCGAGTGTGTGTCTATTGTGTGGCAGATCTAAGGGTTAAGGGAAGAGAAAAATTGTCACAAGCGACAAGAGGATAAATTCTCAACCCTCTGTCCATTCGAATATCCTCTACAGAAAATACATTATATTGCAGACGGTGTAAGTCGCTTATATAGATATATTTTTATATGGATGATGATAATAATAAGGTAGGAGATTCGTACTCGGTGGAGGATGAACGATTGCGAAAGACTTTTCTTTCAAGGATCTTGACCTTGTTATTAAAAATGAAAAAAAAAATATATATATATACATCTTGTATTATTTCTGCCAGTTTCCTTTTGTCGTACTCGAGCTCCCCGAATGCACGTCACATATATATATGTGCAAGCATTTTTTGAGTGTACAACAAGGCTAAAAGTTACAGTGATTTTTGTTCCTTTTGCTCAGCACGGCGAGAAGCTTTGTTTCTCTTGAAGGGGAATAAAACGAGGCCACTCAACTGGGTAACTACCGCTAAGCTTTTCCCGAGAGGAAGTAAGAAGGAAATATCTAAAAGAGCGTGGCGAATGCAAGGAAAAAAATCGGCAACGAGCAGACGTTTGAATTTGTCATGATTGCAACAAAACAGTGTTTCCTTTCTTCACGTACTATAGTTGAAGGTTTTTGACTAAGATTGACCTTTCAATATCTGTGACTTATAGCTATGCATCCACTCTCGACAATTTTTCGTACACGATCACTCTCAATTTTTCTTTTTCCTGTGAAAAGTAGATGACAAAAGAGAAAGTGCGAGAGGGATGCTAAGATCGTTGAGAAAACTTTTTAAATAAAGCGAATGTTAGCCCTCTCAGTCGTACTCCAGACTCACGCGCTACGAGGCTTTCATAACTCGTCTTCAAACGGCAAAACACCTGTCAGCCAAACCTCTATCTTCATACTTCGTGTATACACTCCCGTAGTTTGTTTTACGTGAGCTCAACTATATTCACACCTTCCATCCCACGCAAGTGTCTGAAAATAAATGTTTTCCGACTATTCGTGTTTTGCGGCAAAGTTTCACGATGAACCGAAAGCAAGAGGGAAAGGATGCGGTTTAGTGAGAAACAAAGTACTCACGAGCCACATCGGAACACCTTGTATTTGGGCAATCAAAGCGTCAAAAGACGTCCGGTTCTAACGTTTGTTCGTTTTTGCCGAAGAAAACGCTAAAGAGAAACGGAGAACGAGCGAAAGGGAGAGATAGAGAAAGGGGCAGGAGGGGGGGGGGGGTGAGAAAAGGGTAAAAGAGAAAAGTGCCTAATGTTATCACGAACACACCTGTTACTCTTGTACTTTCATCATCCACACGAGGGCACAAGTTTCGTGAAGTAGAGAAAAAAATGAGGCGATTGCATGTCGAGTTCTTGAAAAAATAACGATTCTAGAGCTTCTTTACCCTACGATAAATTTTCACAAAAATGAATAAACGCCAACAGTTATGAAGAACGCAATTAGGGAACTTGAGGAAAAAATATATATTAATAATATCGCTCGTTTATTTGATGTTGGATGAAGTGAATATTCTTCCAACACGACAAACACGATCTTTTGCAGGGTCAATGAACTTTCCATTGAGCATGTAATAACAGCCATTTTCTTCGGGTGTTGATCGTCATTATTAAAGAGCAGCTTGCGATGCTGAAATGTTTTACGAGAGAGAACAAACGGGTTAACACATTCGCGCACGATTCGAATATCCTCTGGAAATTCTCCGAAGAACGATGTTCTCGCTGTACTCTCCATTACGAGGTACTCCGTGAACCTTCTTAATTACTAATCACTGATTACCCTGGTTCACGGTTCTGTGCGGAGCTCGGAGTGTTCTAATGTGCGGCTGGGATCGGCCTCCGTCAGAGGGCGGGAGGAAGAACTAAGAATATTTCCTCAGTGGTACGAGGTTCGAGAATTTCGGGCGATAGAGGCGGAAGCAAGGGAGAAAGGTGAGTAGATTGATGTGAGAGAAGGGGCCTTGGATTCGTGTGGGATGACCGCAACTGAAACTTGAAGGGGTTTGAATTGGAGCCGTGAGTGAATGTTTTCTCTGTCTCACTTAAACTTCCCCATATCCTTATCTTTCTCACCATTCGTCCCAACTTTTCTTATCTTCTCTCTCCCTCTGGAGACTCCTCTAATGAACACCGGGAGAAAAGTAGTGGTTTTCCGAGAGCGGTGTTTCAACTTAACATATTAAGAGGCCGCAAGCAGCGTGAACGGAGGGAAGAATTATCGGCAAGGAAGAAAATGAAGGTAGAAGCGAGAGGGTACCCAGCAGGCGGGCGAGACAAGACTTTTCGCTATGTACTATATGCTAGCACCGTTTTTTACGTCCTCTTTTCCACCTAAAGCGCACGGTGTGCAAAGAAGTGCTGAGAGATTGATGGCCCGAGAACTCGCTCAAGTTTCAACACCACGTGGCAACGATTCGAGATAATGGAAGCCCAATAACCGGATGTAGACAATGAAGCTAATAAAAAAGAAAAACAAAAAGAAATGACGAACACTAGGCGAACAAAACTTGGTGTCCATACATCGTCACGACGAAGAAACCAAAAATGTATGATCGTCGGATATATGTAATGCCTATAGAAAATTAAGCAATGACAATTGAGAAATGATGATCGATGAGATGATAATTGATCGTTCATTATTTCCTACAAAGCTAAATTGGCCAAAACCGAAGTATGAATTTGAGTCGACTATAAGAAAGAAGAAGATAACGACCCGTTAATCAATAAGATATCGCGTGAGCGCCCTCTCGCTATTTTCCAAGAAGAATGAATGGATGAATGATCCAGCTCTCATGTCGGACGTGCTCGCACTCGCGGTCCGCTCTCGACGCGACAGAGCACTTCGGCAACATGATTCTGTTCTTTTCTCCTATCTCTCTGTCTTTCTCTTTAGGATTCGCCATAGCGCGAACCGAGCGAACCGTAAGCAGGGATGATTTATAGCTGAGTGCTCGCTACATAAGCGAGGCATGCCCGGATCGCGCAGGGCCTCACTCTTTCTATCCTATACGCAAAATCTTATCTTTTCTCTCTCTCTCTCTCTTTCTCCTCTTCTTCTCTATCATGGCTTACCCTTGCCCCGAGTCACTCCTTTATCCTCTTTTCTCTGTCTCCCATCCAGTGCAGCCACGACCTTAGCAACACACAAATACACACACGACGGTTCGTCCATCGCTGAGACACATGCGATCACCTTCACGTAGGTTCAATCTGTACGTATATATATTTACATACGTATGTACGTGTTGGCTCGCTCGCTTGCCCCTAACGATCCCCATCCTCTTCCTCTCCTCTGGCAGACCTCTCTCGCATTGTTTCAGGCTACATAAGCCCACGCTCGATTCTTAAAGGCCGGAACCCAAAGCTCCCTTCGCGTTTTGATACACTGCCTCTGACATGTTCGGAGGTCGAGAGGTGTGTTACGGTGGAGAGAACCTCCCGTAGGTGGATAGATATCGCTAAGCTGAGATTTCGGCTGTATATATACGGCACATACATGTACATACGTGTGTACAGTTCGTGCACAGGGGCTTCTCTCGAGGATTCCCTAGAAGGGTTTAAGGCATAATAATAATAATAAGAAGCACGGACGGTTTACTATACATTGTTGGTGGTTGGAGAAACGTATCATATGCGATGTAGCATAGAGAAGCTTCCGTATTGTGAATTTCTACGTAATCATACATTTGCTTCACCTTTCTCACGTTACATTAAACAATTAGTTATATACTGTAACTTGAATATCCACTATGCTGTCATTCGCCTTTTTCCACACTTTCTACTATCAATTCACGCGCAAACATGACTCGAGTATATTTCGAATTGTCTTCTCTTGCAACCTGGGTGTTCATTCGTTAGCCTGTGTAACATAAGTGCACTTTCGCACCTTTGCCATGTACGCGTCGGGTCACAGGCTTTCTCAACGAGGAACGAAAGTTGCACCGTAAGTTATTGCAGCTTGAACCTCGGCCCAATGGCGCATCATCAATGCAGTGAGAAAACCTGGCCGCGTGTTAAATGTTACAAGAAAGAAAAACGAGAGGATCTTTTCTGCCTTGTAAAAACTGCGTGACTGTACACGTGCAGTTAATTATTCTTCAATGTGAGTTGCACTTCTCTCTTTGTCTCTCCCGCTGTCTGATTTTTACTGGGCTATTATTAAAGTACCTGTATACGTGGGAATCGATGAAGTAGCTATGATGCCGCGGGGACGAGATCCTTATCTTAAGCCACACGTTGACCCAGGAAACTTTGTCCCCCGAGAAGTGTGGAGCATTTAACTTTTCTGGAACCCGCGCTTTGCAGCGGCGTACTACATGGACGGAAGCGACCATGCACACACACACACACACGCGCGAGCGCGCTTTTAACACACATTCCCTACGAGCTATCGGGGGACTCTCAGACTCTGCGGTTGCTCGAGCAACATTCTCCAAGGTACTAATGCCGAGGACGTTTATTTACGAAGGCGTGTAGGTTGCACAGGTATAATACCAGGAGCGCAGATAAAAGGGAGAGAGAGAGAGAGAGAGAATAAGAGGCTGAAGGAGGACATCAGAAGAGACGCGCGTAAACGGCACCGTCGGGTTCATCATCTTGGTCTTGCTCAAGACTTCTTCCAACAACGATGAACATTCTAATTGCGCAACACACCATATAACGATCGCAAGGGAATCAAAAGACGATGGAAAGCGAGCTCGATGTAGTGCTGCTATTCCCGATGTCGATATTTCTCCCGATCTTTTCTCTCTTTCTTCTATGTACAGCTCTATTGGTTATGTACATGTATATAATATATACATACATGAAGTATCGGACGAACACGGAAAGAGCTGCTCCACGCGTGGAATCAAAATGATTGCCTATCGACGTACTAGATGCCTCGCGTAAGTGCCTCGTCCTACACTCAGCTTCATCAGAGATAGAATTCTCGAGAAAGGAGGATATCTTTGTTGCTGATCTTTACTTTTAGCGTCTGTCTCACTCTCTCTCACTCTCTTTATTAATTTTCTTTTTATCTTCCCTCGTTGGAGCCAATCGCTATCGAGAAACGTGAGCAAATGCCAAGAACGTAAAATGGCAACGCAATACAAAACTTTGCACAGATACACCATTTTTTATGGTCTCACGAGTCGAAGCAGGGAAAATAGCGGTTATTTGACTCGTTTCTTCTTTTGGTACGCGTTGCGCCATACTCTGACGAATGAGCCCTTTTTTGCTCGTTGTTTGTACTCGTATACGGAGACAAAAATATTCAACGACTCGCCGGAATTCAAGAAAGATTACGATTGCTTCATGTGCTGCTTTTAATGGCCAGCCAAGACATACAGAAAAGACTGGGTTCTGGCTCGGAAACGATATCTTTACGGAGAATTTCGTTTTGAGGCCATGCGAAGAAAGAGAAAGGGAGGAAGGAGTAAGAGAGAAAGATTCGAAGTTTGTAATCGCTTTTCGAAGTCGCTCGGTGCGCTTTCCTGCGTATGTCTTGTTCCATGGTTGCAGTTATGAACACGGACATGCAGGGTTATTCGGTCTCTCTTTGGATGTACTACTGTGTTAGGTTTCCGGAATGGCGACTTTTGTATGCGAAAGGCCAACTAGAATGATTTCCATAATCCAGAATATTAACGTGTGATTTGTGTAGGCAGAAAAAAAGAAGTTCAACCAGGAAAGTTGTGTAGGGTTTTCAAGTAAAACGAAACAAACTGTTAGGAAACAATTCTTCAGTCATACAAAAAAAAAAAAAAAGAATTCAGTCTGTATGCAATGTCGTATTTTTTCTGTTGTAACAATTATTCGTAATCTGTCTTTTGAGGCCTCCTTCAGCTATTTTCCTTTGCTGTTATTTGGATTGCGGCAAAATAAATACCAACGTGGACGTCGCAGATTTGTGGAAAATCCTTCGAGCAAATAACCAGAATTTCATGAGCTCACCCTGTTTGCCTAGGACTCATACAACGGAGGTTGGTGAAGAAAAATTCCATAAAGATGTGCATGGACATAACAACTAAACAACGAAAAAAATCACGAAAATGAACGGATGGATGAGAACAATATAGAGTTTTTTTTCTCCTCCGAAACCATAGATAAAAATTATTTCATAAGCTTGTCGAAAAATCGGAATTTGTCCGTGGAAGACACAGAGAAAAAAAAATTTACGAGTTCTCCGTTCCTTTTTATTTTTTCCTCTTCTGTTCGTAATGGCGAAACGAGAATTCCGCTGTTCTCCACACGCATATCCACATATATAGATATTTCTGGCTGGTAAAAATATCTCGAGGTTCTATTTTATTCGGTCACCTCCGTAAAACCAATCACTGAGGACACATATACAGGGCGTGCTTTTACCGCTGCCGTGAATGACTCTCTCGTTACGAGGAGACCGAAACTGACGGTTAAATTTGCGGCCGCTGCCGAGAGTCGAGCATCAGCCACTTTATTTTCTCGCTTTTCATTATATTTGTTCTCGATCGATTTGCGGTCGACATTCTATTTGTTCAGAGAGAAAAAAAGAGGTGGGAACAGAGAAAGAGGAACAAGAAAGAAGTATAAAATCAGTTTTATATTGCGAGCGCTTTACGTCCATAGCAGATATTTTTGACCGCGCATTTTGGCGGTGAAGAGCTACCGGGCACATTCGATAAATGACCATACACACGTTCATACCGTTCATTGATTAGAGATGTTTAGAGTTGTAAAAAATAAGAAACACTCGAGAATACCAAAAAATGTTGATTTGGACGCAAGAAAATGGATACCTTTTTTTATTCTCTGTTAAACCATTGGCAAGATCTAACGGTATTTTCAATGAGAGAAATATAAAACGTCTATTTATGTTAATCCGTTGTTTACAGAGAGACAATATTCTGTGGTATTGTGTCCTTGGCAAATTGGCGAGAAATGAGATGGATGGTCAGAAACGAGTTTATAGAGACGCAGTTGCCGGTTTTCTAAGATTCATATTCGCGGTATTTGGTAGAAATGTGATATATGTTATACGAAGTTTCCTATAGTTTCATCACGTTTCTTCCAAATGCCACAGATATGTTTATATATTCATCAAACTAAGCTCTAACAATTATTGGACTCTTCACAAGTGCAGCCCCTTTCTCAATTTTCCTACGACAGAGGGAGAGAGAGAGAGAGAGAGAACACTCGCTGCAACCACGGGTGTTCCATTTCTTATCTCTGGTGCGCTTTGCTCGCCCAAGAAGTCTCGGGATAGCTCGGCACCACCACTTCGTTCATAAAATGCTAATTTCTCGCCCGCGAGGCAGTTTCATTGAAAACTCTTGACACAAGAAGAGACGGGGAATGAGAGAGAGAGAGGGAAGCGTCACGAGAAAAGGTGCACACGCCATAGAGCATCGCGGACGCTGGAACTCATCGGTATGGGGGTGTGTTCTGCCTTATCAGAATATAAAAGAATATATTTTGCGATGTTGCGAAAAATCGACTTTTCTTTCACACGCCTAGAAGCTTTTCTAATTTTGAGTATAAAAAATGGAGTATAAAACATTTTGTGGAATAAATTGCAGATTTAAATTTTGAATAAAGAAGATCGAGACGTCGTGTTGACGGTTAAAAATAACAGCCTCTCTGTTCCTTTGTAAAGATACCCGATGTAATTTGCCTGCTGTAGCATCGTAATGAATCCAAGTATTTCGCCATACCAATTATTTGTCGAATGAATAATTTTTTAAATCGGAAACCCAACTTGGAATCTTCCAACACAACTTACTGATGTTTCTCTTCGGCAAGAGGTGGCTTTTTCATTCGTTTACTCGTACCCTTCCGCGTTGATTAACGTTAGAGTATACAACGAGCTTTTTTTTATTCTTTCCCAATAGATCATTATATTATGAATTGCAAATCTTTCAAGAGTCTATACGAGGAAGAGGGGCCTCGTTTCTTCTTTTATTTTTTACTCGAGGACTCTCATCTCTGTAGAAGGTTGGTCGCGAAATCGTGGGATAAGAGCCGAGATGATCGAGGATCATACCGAAACAAAGAGAGAGAACGAGAGAGAGAGAAAGAAAAAGGAGAGAAGCTGGGAAGAATCAATCGAGGACGAACACAAAGGACGCCCTGTGTTATAAACCCTCAGCCACCATGAGAAACGAGCGAGGAGTTGGTGTTTTCTTGTTCTCAAGACTTTTACGAGGCAAGCTCAACGTTACTCGAGAACTACCATTGCCACTCTTTTTCTCTATTTTTAGTTCTCTCTCCATTGCTCATTCTTACTGAAACCACGATTCTCGAAGATCGATAATAACACAGAAATAGCAGTATATAATAAAGTTTACATACAACACAACCATCGCGCGGAAACAACGATCCTATTGTTCAATTAATATCAAAAATTCTCTGTCTGTCTCTCTCTCTCTCTCCTTGTCTTTCTTTCTCGTGTTCTTGCACGCTATGGAATGTACATCGTGTATATAATGCGCATAACTCGTCTCAAATACCACTTTTCTTCCCATCCTTTAGGAATGACTGTACTTCAAGTGTTTTACTATGAAAAAATTAAAAAAATACAACGAAAATGTTGAAACATTGTGTACATTAATATATGAAAATATAATAAAAGAGCTCGGGCGACAGAACCGAATACTGAAATTCGTGAATAATTATTGTCTATGACTACGACTAAGAATATAAGAGAACGTAGTATCAATGCATCGATATGCAAGAGGTCTGGTTTTTTTTGTTTCAGAAAAAATTAATGTGTCTCCAGTTTAATTGTTTTCTTATATGACAAAGACATTCCTTCATTATGAACAAACAGCTTTATCAATTCCATCGACTAAATTATTTCATTCTTCACTTCTTACATCAACCTTCCGGTTACTTTTTGTCTCAATGTTTATTTTCGACTTTTCAATCGCCTTTATTTGACATCATTATCAATTCTTTTTTGTTTGGTTGGTATAGAAAACTCAAAATTCATTATTTATGTTATTATTTTACGCCATTTATTGTTTATCATATTTAAGCCCGACCATTGTAACATAACGAGCTATGATTGTTTGGTTTGAAGACAAGAGAACCCGAAAACCCGGTGCTTTATTGTTTCATTAATTTTCAATTATATACAACTATCTTCTGATCATTCGCAGCTCTGGACCATGCGATAAATATTCAAGATATTTTTGTGTACATGTGTGTGTGTATTATTTTCGTATAGTGAAGGGTATTATGTTGGCATAGAAAACAGAGGATGGGTGAAGGAGGGAAGCAGGGAATGTATAAGAATCGTGCCTGCAGCAGCGTGCACCAAACAACAGGGTGAAAAGGAATGAATCGATGACGAAGACAAAGGATCCCCTTAGGACCTGCCCGGACTTCTCTTTCATGCAACTTTACGAGCTCTGCCGCGCACGGTGTACCGTTTTCTCTCTCCCTCTCTCTCTCTCTCTCCTTCTCACCCTTTTTCTCTCTTCAATTCATTGCATAAAATCATGGGCTCGTTTCTCGCTCGCTAGTGAAGTCATAAAGAGCCTACACAATTAACAGCGACGTTTAGCCGCACCAGAGTACAACGAAGTACATTTGGAAAAGACCTTCTCATATTGCGGCGTTGAGAGAATCGAAGAGGCTGAATGCTTTAGAGTGCAAAATATAATTCCAAGATGAACACTGGAAATTGAGGTCGAATTCGAATGAGTTAGAGATAAAAATTCCCCATGAATATCAACGAAATGTTGTTTAAAAAAAATGGAGAATTAGGAGAAATGCTAAAAAAATGTATTTAATAAAAAATAATAAGAAATAATCCCAAGCATCGATTTCCGTTTAGTGGATTCCAAAACTGTCGATACCATATTCTGTAACAATCTTGTTGAGAAGAATTAATGTTTTTCTCCATCGTTTTGTTAAGAGCAACGCATGGTCGTGCAGAATCGTTGAATTCTCTACGTGCCCAAGAGACCGAGCTAACAATTTTTACACCCTACTAGTCGGAGAGAAACGAATGAAAAAAAAAAGTACTTTATAGCAATGCTGAAGATCGTCAAATTATTCGAGAATGAAGGCAGGGGTGAGTCCCCCATTAATAAAATCAAATTCTCTCGAGAGAGTAAAAGATTGTGGAGCAACGAGAGCACGAGGGGTGGAAAAAGCGGGAGGGCTCGACGAGAATCGCTTCGCATTTAAACCGAGGAATTGAACACTCCGTCGTCCGCGTTCACTCTAGCTCTCAGGCACGAAACGATATCGTGCGAGAAGCAATTAAACAACAACAGTTGGAGAGGATCGATTTTGAGACGAAAACTAATTGTAAGTCTAGTGCTCCACTCGTGAAAATTGACGCAATGCGAGCCGTTTGAACGACGCGTGCTCTCGACTCGCATATGGCGTAAAGCGCCGAGTTTCTTTTTGGGAATCCATTAGCCCGGCTGTAACAATGACCGCAAGTTTCTCCTTATTTGCATAACTAGTGAGTTATATGCAAAAAAATCATTATCCAGCATCGCTCCGATCGGCGTCCTTAAAGTAATTTTATTGTCATGAACAGTATCTATCAAACAATATATTTTTCGACAAATCGAATATTAAAAAAAAAAAAAGAAAAAAAAACTTTCGAATGTTTCCATGGAGTTTTTAAAGTTTGAAGAAAAAGTGCCTAATTTTTATTGGGTGTAACAAAAAAACGAAGATTAGCCTACTTTAGATTTTCACTGCAATTGGAATTGATTTTTGTAGCTATTTACGTTCTGTGGATGCTGTCGATTTAAAGTACTTCTTCGTCGATCTTTTTGCTCTGTACTCCCATCGAGATTCATACTCACAATCTATTGGAGGTTCAATCCTCTCCCTCGGGAATGTGTACGAAGCCGCGTGGCTTTTGTCAGCATACAGCTCAAAAGAGACACGCGATAGTCAATCGAAGATATAGGATTAATAGAGCGAAAGAGAAGGGAGCCAAAAAGGGAAAGAGAGAAAGACGTAGGCGTACCGATTGTAATTTCCGCAAAATTATTGCCACGAGAACGATGACGCCGTTCTTATCGTCGTTTCGACTATGTGAGCTAAAAGTCGACATTGGCATCAGCGATGTTACGGGGGATATATATTCCTATTCATCGAAACCCTCTGATCGTGCGCTGGCCCGTGTTCGACGAGCGAGAGTTTCAATATCCGGGCCATTATATCCGCGCGTGCACGATTATATACATGTATATAAAGTATCTTTGATGGTGCAACAGTTCGATTATTGATTAATCTAAATTGTCGGGTATATTTACAAAAGCAGTGAAGAGAAAGAGAGAGAGAGAGAGAGAGAAAGGGGGGGAGGGAGGGGGAGCGAAAGAGAAAGAAGAATTAGAGAGAAAAAAACCGTACAGGAATCCGATCTTTTTAATACTCGATTAAAAGTATTAAAAAAGCAGTGCAACTGTTTGATGGTATTTGTCCGACATTGAACAATCGTTTCAAAGAAAAATGCCAACTCCTGAAGGCTTTAAATAGTTTTTCGACTCAGCGCAATGTATATTTGCAATCGGTATTTATGTGAAATTTTCGTCTGCGAAGGTGTATAATGAAAACGCACTAAAATGGTAGAATTAATTACTATCGATGCACACTGACAGAAAATGATAAGAAGGTAAAATTTTACGACCCAGCACCATTTGCCCAAACATAAAAGAAAAATTATAGAGCCTCAATCCGTAAACCAAAAAAAAAAAAAAAAATATAATATAGATTGTAACGATCCGATTCATCTGATATGTGAAACACATTGAATTTAATCTCGGCGATGAAACTCTTGGGCTCATCCCCTGCTTCTTTCTTATCATTATTTATGCTACTTCTTCTTGCGGTACGTTGGATGCTGGGCCTCTACCACTCTCCCTTTTTTCACCCCAGGCTTAAGCAAAGATATTATGGTGTTGTACGAAAAAAAATCTTGAGGAAAGTGTACGTTCAAAACTCGATCATACTTTATCTGTGCTCGTATCTATCGATCGATTACCAAGCAGTTTTCCCTCGTAAAATCTGCTACCAGTCTTCACCCTCGTACTCGTAATTTTGCGCTACGCGCGAGCGCGCGTGCTGCAGCAGCGGGGAATCTTCATCCCCTTTTGCCCCGTTTTTTGGACGCGTTCTTTTTCTATGTATGTATGTATGTTGAATTGCTTTTAGGCATTATTCCCTAGGAGCTGAGAGATCGAACGACCTGCAACCCGCACAGTACAAAACTCCCATCGCCGTTGTCTGTTACCCCGCAAATCCCCTCCTCCCCCGTATTTATTTTCGTGCCACACACATTTCTCAACTTCTAGCCCTCCTGCACTACGCCATCGCTATAGTACGATCTAAATGCACCATTGATATATATCCGTATATATAAATTCGTGCATCGACTCCCAAAATGTGTTTCCCATATTACGCTGAAGAATGAGCAAGAGGGGAACGAGATGACTGCGAAAAATAAATCCGCTAAATCCCAATCCTCATTACCGTGCGAGCGTTATGATAATTCCGATCATTCGCATTCCCGTGTTACAGAATTAGAAACAGCTCAATTATTTCGAGTTCGGTTATTTCGCTGTTGTAAAAAAGAATCTATAAAAATAATATTAGATTCGAAGGGATGACATTGAAATGTTGATGTTTCTATAACACGAAATTTCCAATGCAATGGAGTATACGATTGGAATCGAGAATTTCAGGAAAAATGATAAACAACGAAGGTATTTTGCTAGCCGGTCGCGATTGGAGAGGAAAAAAAACATTACAATGCAATCGATTTCGAGAAAAAAAAAGTGTTTAAAAATTCGAAATATTCGTTTGGCCACGTGCCCGAGGTAGACACGCGGGTGTTTGAGCAGCAGTTAACATTGTTTTGAAACGTCGCAACGACCAATATAAATTATCGTCGCAAGTTTTTGTTAGTTGTTCTCAAGTTTGCCTCATTCTCACTTTTCGCAGTCTACAATATATCTTGTAAATCTTTTTTCTTCGTCTGGTGGTCGTAGCGCTTTACGAAAATGGCAATGAGGCGCCGGTCATGGGCATTCTCGTCGTTGAGATAAAATACGAGAGGCCATCAGTGCGCTTATGGCAATATTAAGGGAATGCGAGTTAGTTCGTCATTAGGGGTTTCGGGGAAGGTTAAAGTCAAGTTCTTGTTCTCTCCCTCGTAACTTAACTTTTACAACGTGGACAAAGTGTGTTCCGGGGTGTGCAAGAGCCCATTTTGTAAGCCGAGAGTTTCAGCAGGGAGCGAAGATTCTTTCGCGACGTGGCAACGTTGGTCAGACCTTCGAGGGCCGCTCGAATCGTTTCGTTACTCTCAGGGTTGCCCAGGCATAGTTTTGAGGGTTCCACATGGAGTTTCGTGTATATAGACAGATATATTCTACGTAATATATATACTATGTGCAAGCACGAAACGAGGCAGAGGGTCTACATTAAGGGTGAAGGGCTGGCAGAGTTTGCTTCTCTTTCTCTCCATCTTTCCGTCTCTCTTTTTTTCTATTTCTCTATTCTCGAATTCCCAGTGGGATTTAGACAGCCCGAACTACTCGAGCGACCCCTAAATTGTATATCGTGTATATGCACACAGATATGACGAATATAGCATTGCATGTGCTCGGGTAAGAACAGCAACGCAATCGAAGGTTCCCTCCATTTTTATCGAGTATGTCGTCGCTTTGATCGCAACTAGAATCGAGATAAAGTATGATTGAAGATCTTTCAGATCGTACGAATATCATAAATGTATTGACGTCATACCAGGCATATATGTGTATCTATGTACGGAGGTGGTACGTAATAGAGAGAAAGAGAAAACTATGACAAAAGCGGTCAAAGCGTTACGGATTATAGGGTAAATTATGACGACTTATTCAACACCGAACAATGACACTCATAAATCACAATACGGATTTAACTTCGAAATTATACAACCAAAGTTGGACAGGGTGCACATAGACCTTCCACCCTCCTGAACGTTACTTTGTAATTTTTATTTTTTATCTCACAATCTATACTGCCAAATATTTCGTTTCGTTTTCATTCAGTAATGATTCACTTTCGAGCACGTTCGTTCGAATTATAAATTACTTGATTGGTTACGTAGTATGCGTGCAATTCAAATTAACAGGTCATACAAACAGGCATGGTAATTTCTATTATATGCAACGGAAATGTCGAAGTTCAAACGAAAACATTTTTTGATGAAAAGCTTTTGCAGGGCGCAAATTAAAAAATAATCATTGATTCGGATATATGCTGTTGTATAACTTATGACTCTATCATCGAAAGTTCGATATTATGAAATTATCGACGCACAGCTTATTGAATTCTGATATTAAATTTATTGAACTTGGAACCTGAAATGTTTGATAAACAAAAGAAGCCATTTGGGAACTATTGAAAAGACACAGTTTGCAAAAGGAAAGGAGAAATGGTGAGTAAATTATTCTATTATATAGTAAAATGGGATGTAAACTGGAGTTTCATGTACGTAAGTAAATGGTTTGTCATATCCCTCAGTCAATTTAGTTGCTCCATCTCTTTCTCTCACTATCTTTCTCTGCCTTTGTCTCCTTTCATGATGGACTACAAACCTACAGGCAGCTAGAGGTCTTAACGTGCAATCCAAAATCGTCGATCCGTGATCGCTCCTGTAGAACATTCTCTTGGCAAAGCTCAGTAGGATTAGTGGTCTGAGGCGAGAATCCAGGGCGTAAGATCCAAAGCTTGCCGAGCAATTGCAGCAAAAGCGACGCCTTCAACCTTGATATAACGTCGGATCTGCTCCAGTCTCTGAATACAGTGATATATAGTCTCAATGCAAGCTTTAGGGTGCCTCATACTTGAGCTCCAACGGAGCAGTGGATTCACATTCGTGAATAGAGTGCCAGGAGGTTGCCGAATCTGAAGGAGTTTTAGGCAACATATACAGGCTATGCCAAAAGCGGTGACTAAACTTTAGACGGCAGCTAGCTGAGCTAGTGTGAAAAATTTTGTGGAGAAAATACTTTTAACATTCGCACTTTTCACATCAGGAAGAGGAGTGTACGCCCCTGCCGTGTCACTTAACGCTTTTCCTTACAGCAGCAACGAATTCATTATTCAACTATAATTCTCAAAATATCTTGTGAATACTGCATGGGGCTAAAAATTAAACTTCTCTCCACAGAATTACAAAGACTATCGTGTACACCTTTTGCCTGATTGTTGGCACAGATAATGTTTATATTGGTTAGCGGCCAAACTCGGTTTCAGAACGCATTGTTCGTTTCCTCGCGTAAAACAATTTGTTCGAAAATTCAGGTAGCAAAAATAGTTTGTTCTTAAATCAAGTTTGGTCGGTAAACTAAATATATGCCAATAGCTAACGAATGAAACGACATAACCCATATCGTTTTGCTCGTTTAATCGAGTGGGTTGAGGACTATTGTTTGCTAGAAGTCGATATATATGAGGTTCAGGGGAATTTAGGGGATACACAACGGTTCGATAGAGAGGGAGGAGAAAGAGAATCGACGGAGCTTGTGGATTTTCGAGGGTGTTGGGCGTTCATACCGAACAGGGGACTCGATTATTTCGCTGCTGCTGGAGTTACCCTATTATGATCCAAAATGACAATATATTTCCTCGAGGAGCAATTATTCTTTACCCTATATGTACGATTCGACGATTGGTCGGATCGAAAATACAATATCGCCTTCTCTTCTTACCATTTCACTGATTACAAGTGATACACTACTGATCGATGTGTTTTAAAAATCATTTACGCCAGAAGTACGATTATACACGTGCTTTTTTGTATACTGTAAATCAACTATACAGAGGGTATAACTGTTGAAAAGTTTTACGGGAATTTGAGCAACCACTTACCCGTTTACCTGCGAGTCATCCGTTCGTCTTTTTCTCCCACTTGCCTTATTCTCTCACACTCTCTTTTCCTGTCTGTCGTCCCCTGTGCAAAGCTCCACTCTCAAAGATTTACGATCGTCTTTACTGGAAGTGCGAGTACACTCGATTTTACGATCTGGCCGATGATGAAACAAGGTTATTTGCTCACAATATTTTCGTAAAGCAATCATCCCTCTGAGAGAATCCATACCGTGTCAGGAAACCAACGCTGAGTGTACACTTCTTTCTTTTTCTTTTTTCCTATAGAGGAACGAGACGAGGGTATATGCAGTTCTACCAAGGATATGAACTTGGTAAAGTTTCAGCCAACGTTTCGGTTGGGAGAAAGTTCAGTACCACGAGTTGTTAGAACTACTGCTGTGCGCAGAGGCGGGTCAGGCACGTTGAAATTTAAAGGGCAGGTGGAGGGAAGAACGGTAAACAACATATTTATTGGCTCTCCGGTTGACCCGTTGCGGTGGCCGTTTCTCTCGGGCGACACGCGGGGAAGTAAATCGCTCGGGCCAGTGAAAACACACCAACGGTAGAAATTTACTCTCGCAATAATACAACATTATGTCTGTAGTGCCACACTCTTATTGTTAGTCCGAGAATCTTAAGAAGTCTCACGAACGGTATATATTATCGTATTTCTTTGACTTTCCTTAGGGACTCAAATATTTTCGATAAGGAGAATATATTCGTCGATGAGATTGACAATATTACGAGTCAGTCCTAAGTATGGAGTGTTCGGCGAAGAAAAGTTTTTCTGATGCCCTTTTTCCTGTCACTTAACTTACTGTAAATTGAGAAAAACGAGGGAGGGGCTCTGAGAATATGTATGTAAACGAATGTGTTTACGTATACATATTTTTTGTTGTTTGATGAAAAGAAAAAGGAATCGTGAGACAGTGTCAGAAGTAAAGAGATGAGAAGATATGGATGGTTGTTTAAAGAGTATGAGAGAGAAAGAGTAAGCGGAAGGAACGCTTTTCGAATTCTTCAACGAAGAAAAATGGCCAAAGATATTCTCTTCGAAGATATATGACGCATTCTCGGAGAAGTTGTCGACTACGAGAGTCACGGAAGAGACGGGTATGAGGAATCTTTTTTCGCCTCTCTCCTACACTTACTCTACGCTACGCATGCATATACACGGCAAAGACTACTACAGACTCACCGATTCAACTATTTGAATAAAGATCTCGACAGAGCGATTCGCAAATCTCCAAATAAGTTACGAGCCAACTGTGTGTGTTCTATTGTATGAAAGCGCGTCTGGGATTCCACAATGATGTTGAAAAAAAATATTAAAGTACGGAGATCATATTTTGGGACCGCTATTCCTTCTCTCGCTCTCTCCCTCTCTTTCTTTCTCTTTAATTTTCATTCAATCAGTTTTTTATATTTATTACCTCTAGAACCCATACTTTTCACTATTGGTTTATTCACAATACGCTGCGATTTCCTCACCAACATCTAACATGTATTTTGCGGTCACGATGATGACGAATTATACAAAAAAAAATGCAAAAGCTTATAAATAATGACCCTGAATTCGATCTATCTTTTAGTTTACGACGAAATGTTGACATATCTTTCTAGAAACGTAATATTATATTGTCTGTGAAAATATTAGACGGTATCTCTTAGGCATATCCGCTCACAGGATTTTGCATAGAAATATTCCTATATCTGTATCCAATGGTAGTTTTGAAAGGCAGATGAATATTAGAGAATGCCAAAACTACCAGTGCTTACGTTTAGTATTTCTATATTGAAGGATCTCATATCAAATTCTTCTCGATCGCATGATGTTACTTTTGTTACTGTGTACCAGAAGATGTAGTTTTCGCTTCTTTTCTGGACATTTTTCAAATTCATTTGCTTCCATATTTGCTACAGTAAGAATTTACGACTTGAATTATAAGAGCTTGTAACAAAAATCATACTTTATTTTGTGTTCGAGTTTGTCGATAGTTTTCGATCATTCTAGCGAATTTTCATTGAAAATATTTATATTTTGACATTGGTCCATATTTATTCTTAAGCTTTCTAAATCATCATCTTTCCACCTCTACTTTCATCTTTTTCTCGTAAGCATTCACACTGTGCTGAAATTTTGCCGTTGAAAATACCCATTTGGTGTACGGATGAGGAAGAAAATTCCAGTTATTCTAGAGCTAATTAAAGACATCAATAGAATTTTTTAAAGATAAAAATGCATCCCGCGAAAAATATATGACCTGAAGTAAGTTGACCTTCGGATGAAACGGTGCGGCGGGCACGTTGCACCGTTTAAGAGAGTAATTTTGTATACGTTTCTATGGAAAGAGCGCGTGAACGAACATTTTTTGGTCGGCCTGCTCACTGATGGAAATATTAGGCACTCCGTACCCAAAAGATTGAATGAAAACACCCTCTGAAACGCGATTACGGGCTCTCGAGAGTCGTCGACGTTTACAACGCGTTGAAACGAAAATAAAAAGAGATTAGTGTATGATAAAAAATGTTCGTTTCAATTTTTTTCCTCGCAGAATTTGCAACGCTAGGACGGTAAATTCAATCGCTTACTCGCTTTCCGGTTTCTATGCAAGGACGTGATTTTTTCGAGAGGGTGAGAACCGACTCACCCTCTGTCAAACGCGTGTACGCCAAAACTGCGGATGAAAATTACTGCTGTCGTTGGTGTGATGAAATTGCGATGGGAAAGTTTTCCATTCTCCCGGGAGTGGCGGCATTTTGAACTTCATCATGTGTGCAATAAAACACGAGGACGAATGAGCGTCCTCGTGTTGGAAAACGGCCTGAAAAGATAATACCTTAATGCCTCGAAATTAAAGCACGTTTGTTTGATTGTAGTTGGAAAATAGGACGACGTGCTCTGTTCGAAAGTTGTACTCAAAAAAACGCAGAGGAAAAGCGTCGACAAAGAGACACGAAGAACCACGAGAGAAAATAATTTTCGCATTGTTATCACCACGGTCTCATAATGACAGAAATAAAACCCGAGATGCATATAATAAAAATGTAATAGTACGAGACTAATTTTTGAAACGCCGAATACAGCTTTTTTTGAACGGATTATTATGCCGAAAATTCGAAACACAGTAATTTCGGGTTATCATAGATGAAAACTGGACTAATTCAAAACCTCACCCAGAAAAAAACATCTAGTTGAGATTCAACTAGGATCTAGTCAAATAAAAAAAAATGTTTCTTTGTCCCACGGCCTGATAGAACTCTATTTAACTTCAAGAAATTAATTTCTTTGATTTTATTATTTTTTTTTTTACTTCTGAGAGATAGAACTTCTATTTTCCTAATTATAGTAAAATCAAAACATGAGCATCAAATTAAATAAAAATCAATATTTTTAATGTTATTATTTAATAATATTTGCATGAATCTGCAACCATTAGTCAGGTATAAAAATGCATGATCTACTGCTCGTTCTTAGACAGAGTCAGTTGTCACTCGTAATAATTAATTTGGTTCCTGCAATTTATGCAAACCAAGGCCGCAATTCGTAGAAGAGAAATATCTCGATGTTCTGCGTCACGTAGAAGTCGGAGGGAGGCTTTAATTAATAATTTAATTAATTAATTTAATTTAATTTAACATGGCTACTCAAATAAACATACTCAAACAGCATTATTTATTTGATTCAAATAGAGCTCTGTAGTTGAAGCCAATAGAAATGTTGTTAATGCAAATACAAAAAATTTTTTTTTAAATAATCCTAGTTGATTCAAATAGATCTTTTTTCTAGGTGCTCCGTATGGATGAAGAATTAATAACAGTTCGATTAATTGAACAGAAATAAAATGTCAACCGAATTGGTGATATACTTTTTTCCTGTTTCAGAGGGGTTGAAAGGCTCGATAAAGTTGGCAAAAAAGCACGATCGTAAAAAAAAAACATAAAGATCCGAAGGTAAAGATAAAGACGTGGTGTGACAAAGTTAGCGATGAAGATGCGATGAGAAGATTAAGATCCAACGATAAAATGAGCGTATGAAGACGAAAAATAACGTGTGACGAAAGAGATAAATATTATGAGAGATGTACGGATACCTCAACTACAATGGAATAAAATACATAGCGTACGTACAAGAAGGAACATCTTTTTATATTTTCGAGAAATTTGCTACATGACTTTATGGTGACGCTATTCTTTTGGTGTTCGGAAATAAGGAGACGGCAAAGACTATAGTTATACGAGTCACTTAATAAATTAAGTTCATGCCATCATTACGAGAATATATAAGGACGTGGAGCACGTCATTATGGTATCTCATTCAGATCATAAACGAAACAATAACACTCGCAATAACAATCACGGCCATATGACGCTGAAATAATAATAATTATTATAATCGTAATAATTATAATTATAAGTATAATCGTAATAATAATAATTATTATTATCATTAGTATTATTATTATTGTTATTAATGCCTGATGCGATATCAAATATCGCGAGAGATATTGGATGTATCGTAATATCCAAGGATATCGGATTATCATTGCCGTTCATACGAGCGAATCGGAAACAGAGCGAGAAAGACAGTTAGAAACACAGTGATGACAGTGAGGGAAAAAGGGGGGTTAGTAGGGAGAAAAAATTGGAACACGACAGCTCGTGATCGGTAAAAATAAAAGAAAACGAGCAATACGGAGTCTATATGTTCTAGAAAAGTTGAAAAGATGGTCAGTTTAAGGAGAGGGCGACGATACAGAGTTGAAGGTGTTGAAAGAAGTGAAAAACAAAGAAATGAAATATAAATAAAGAACAAAAACGTTTGGCGGGTTTTACAAAGCCGCCATTATTGTCGCAAGTTTCTCGTATTATATCTCATTGACAAAATTTATTTTAATTCAAAGAGAACTGAGGCGTGTCTTTGCAGTTTCATGAGTTTTTCTCTTCCCGTGCTCACCGATGTCTTTACCTTATCGCCTCTGCCATGCTCCACCTCTCGTTTTTATTTACATCTCTATCCATTTTTCCTTGCGCGTTTTTTCTCATTTTTTTTATTGCATCGCTTCCGAGGTGCCTGATTTTCTTCTTTAGATTTGCGGAGAGCCGAGTTTGTACCATTGTTTCTCTTTTTTAACATCGTTTACCGAGAGAATGTGCTCGGGAATGGGAACGATATGTGGACACAATGGGGAAGAACAGGGAATAGGAACGCGAAAAAAAATAATAATAAAAAAAATGAAACTGGATGTTGGACTCCTCCTCGGACAGTTCTATACTCCCGCAAAGGAAAAAGAAGAATAAATAGCAATAAAACAATGATAAAAACGACGGAAAAGAGGAGAGGGGGAGCGACTGAAAAATACACACGTAACCTCTCGCAGTAGGACGATTCTCGAGTGTATATGGAGCAACAAAAAATGGAAGAAAAATCCCTCAAACTAGGGTGGTGATAGCACACTCTTTTTTTTCTGATTCTCTCTCTCTCTCTCTCTCTTTCTCGCTCTCTCTTGCTTTTTTGTCAGTTTTCCGTTCGAGCGAGGGTGTATGTATGATGCTTTGCAAGAATAGAGGACGCGAAAACGGAGCTATTCTAACGAGTGGAGAAAGGTGGTACATTTAGCCTCACGAGTATACACGATTTTCGTTGCTTTTTTTTTGTTTTACGCTCGTTTGTTCTTCCAGCGAGTTTTTTTGTTTTCCTCGTTTACACACGGTTGCTCCAGCGTTCTCTCGAACTCCAGTGTATCGAGCACTCGATTGTTTTTGGATATGGAAAACGTCATTCTTGGGCAATGCGTAGCAGTCATGTTCGTATTTCATTTCAATGATTCTCAGCAGGTTTGATAAATCATCAATCATTGGTCAAATTTTGGAAAAAATACCGGTGAAATGAGTTTTCCATTTAATTGATTGGGACAAGATATGCTGCAACTCGTTCATCGTATTGTCAACTTCATTTTCTCCTTTTTGAGACTCTCTACTAGAATGTCGTCATCAGCAAAATCGCAGACTTGGAAGACTAATTTACTCTTTTAGATTTTTATTACTAACCGAGGATTGGCTTTCTCTCTCGTTTTATCTGCATTCAGGGAAAATGTCAACGTTGCAATTGCACGATCTCTCTGACTTCGCCATCGGATCTATCGATATCCAATGCACAGGCCGAAAGGTTTAATTACCAGAAATTTCCGAGTGACTCTACGGCGCTGCAAAAGAAGGAGAAAGGAACGAAAGAGAGAGAGAGAGAGAGAGAGAGAGAGAGAGAGAGAGAGAGGGAGCAAAAGCGAGCCGGGAAGCAAATCACGAAGCAAAATTGCAAAGAGCCCGGGAAAGGGTGAAAACGAACAAAAAAAACAGAATTCGCGATTCATGGTAACTCTCTATTATTGTTGAAAAAAAAAATGAGCCCCGCGACCGACTAGTTCTGCGTCCATTTTTGCGAGCATCGAATAAAAGCCCGAGTCCGAGATGCAGCGGATTCGAAATAGGAGATTCGAATTTCATTAAGTTAAGCTCAACGCAGACCCTTTGGCACAGACCAAAAATGTGTCTAGACGAGACCATCGTAATGACGAAGACAAGAAAAAAGGTGTACAAGAGCTATTCTACCGACTCAACGTTTGTATCTTTAGCCCCTCGAGCTGCGGCTTTAAGAGCCCTTAGCAACTTTCAAGCGGAGACTGAATGAATTTTTTTTTTTTAATTTTTTCTCGAGATCTGCTCCTTTCCTTTTGTAGACTCCAGTAAAATTGTATATAGATCTATAAAAACGTTAATTGGAAATCTCTTACTAGAGAAGATGGAATCCTCGAAAAGAAAAATTGATATAAAGTGTAGCACATTGGGGTGAAAGTTTGAACGTAAAATTGTTTTCATTGGAAGATTTTTTTTTTTACGAAAAAAATTATCAACGATCTCTTATTATAATGAAATGTAATGTATACGAAACAGTTGACCTATATATTCCATGAAAACGCGACCTTTCATAAATCCCGAAATTTAATTCCGTTATTGGAAAATAAATGGTTACGAAAAAGAAAATTGATTAATAGTTAAATACACAGACTAATATTTTTGATTTGGGTTGTTTTTGTGACTAAAAGATTAATTATCACTTTTGTTGATTTACATTCCTTTTGTGCAATTTTTTTTTTAATTCCCATCTCGCTCATTCAATTTCTGTGTCACGTTTTCTTCTCTGTTCCATTTTCGCTTTACTCGTCACAGGAGAATCGTTACGAAGAGTGATGGCTGTGAATAAACAAGAGAAAGTGTGAAAAAAAAAAACTCGACAAAAATATTACAATGAAATCGATTGCGAGACGGAATACAAAGGTTCGTAGTGTGAAAAATGTAACAAACCATTAATGGAATTTTAATTACTGAGATACTGATCCAATGTTGGGGGAATATATCTTAGGTGTCATTCAGATGAGTTTGGTTTACGAGGGAGTTTTTTAAAATTAAAATAATGAAAATAAAGATCAACTGATCGATAAATTATCGTCATGAAATCTTTTGCAGCGACTAAAATGTAATAATCATTAAGAATAAGGTAACTAATAAAATGCGAATTGGTTGAGGGGACAAATAAAAATAGGCACTCGGCGCGAGAACTTGATTACTCATTATCGCGAGATCGTCATCTTTCGTCGGTAAAATTTCAGGTGTCATCCTGAAAGACTGGCAAAGAAAACCTGTCGAGTATGACGACGACAACGAACATAAACACCCTGTATATTGTTTCAAAAGATAAATGCCATTTTTTTGTTCCCTTTGGCCAACACAACTTCGACACGCAATCTTTGTCCAATCGATATAAAGCCCGAGATAAGACACGGGATTATGTGGCGTGCAGTTTGTAATAAGCGATCGATATGGCTGATGATCGAAACAGGCTCTCTCGATGACTTTCAGAAAAAACGAGGGCGATTGGTCCGCGCGATATAAAATTGATCATGATCATCATCCTTCTTATCGTTCAGCTTACGAATGAGTAATTTATGTACGATGTTACTTAATAAGATTCCCACCACCAAATAAGTACTTCTCGAGTGAAAATAATACAAAAACTTTTGTTTATTATGAAAATTCTGATACATGCATTTTTGTTTTGCCAATATTTAATTAATGAAAACTGTTTTTCAAGGGAAAACCTGAATAAAAAGGCTAACTTGTCCGAATACTTTTAATACAAAAATATTGATAATGTTTTTAAATATGAAATAATTGATAATTCAGATTCCTCGTTAAGTCACTTAAGTATAAAATTTGTTTTATGTACTAGGCACTAAATATCGTATAGTTCTTACTCACGTTAGCAGGTCAGTGAATAAAATCAACGCCGCAAATCTGTTGAATAAAACAAACAAAAAAACTTGATTAAAAAGAGATATGAAAAACATTATAGCACGTAAAAAATACGAAACATTGTAATTTTATCACACGGGAACATTCTTTCAAAATTACGTTCTCGTAAAAATTTCAAATGGTTTTTTTCTTCGCTCGTGCCCATGTCCCCTACGGGGAGAAAAGTCGTCAGCTCGGGAGTGCTTTATTGTGAAACAGAAGGACGTAAATTTTCAATGGTGCGACAGAACGAGACTTCGGAACATTTGGGTTTACAATGTATACATGTACATAAAATACACACGTGATATATACATATGCATACATGTACACATGTAAACGAGACAGGGGAGAGTCTCTGTGGATTTGACTACAGTGGGCCCCCCGGTATAGTGCGACGATTCTCCACCTCTTGTCACCATATCGAACGAATTACGTCACGAATTTATTGGATTAATCTCGTCCAACCGGGATAGTTTGGTCTCGCGAAAGAGACGAAAGCGCAGAACGATGAGAGAAGGTGAAAGAGAATTCACGAGAGAGAGAGAGAGAGAGAGAAAGAGGGAGAGAGAGAATAAGGGAAAAGTGTAAGGCAGCGTGAGATGAGAGACGAGTTGCCCGAGGGCGAGGCCACATTTCATTGTCTCGCCGCACGCAACACAGAAGTTACTCTTCACAAAACTTACTATCTATATATACGAGTCAGTGCCACGGCTCTTGCTATATATATGTATATATAAATGAGAGGAACCTCGAAGGAACGCCGCCGGAGAGTTCTGACGTGTTTCCTCGTACAGTTTGTTCAACTGTGTGTGCGTTGTTGTATGTGTATATTTGCGTTGTACAGCCACAACACTCTGTTGGTCTAGGGATGCTTGCTCCGTCGTGGACCAGCCAAAGTTTCTAATAAAGAAAAACAAGAGATGCGCGCAAGAGAAGAACTGTCGTTTGTCAATGCTACGTGACGGACGACTATCTCGTCCTCGTGACTCAAGTTTGCTATACGCTTCGACAAATGAAGGAAAAATTCTTCATCTTTCTCTGGACTTCTCTCTCTCTCTCTCTCTCTCTCTCTTTCTCTCTCGGGATAAAGAAACAGGATAAGAAAGTATAAGAGAAAATTAACCGCAAGAAATACAGCAAAAGAAATGCTGCGAGGTTTAACAATCATCATTAACCTTTTTATTAATTACGTGCTATAGGCTACATGCGCTCACCCTCTTGGCAACATCGACTTTCAACTACAGCAGGTATAACGTAAAAGCGGGAGCAACGCAATTAAGTAGTCGAACAATATAAATGTTTACCTTTCGCATAACAAACGCACAAGCATTTTCTTGCTTGAAGGAACATACGAGCCGCTTCACTCTATATGAATATCGTAGCTAATAGTATTACAACGCTAAATTACTCTCCGTGTTTGAATTGCTGTTTTTCATACCCGTTGGCCTATTTAAACTATACTTGCATAGTTTACGCATACACACTGAAAGATAAATTTTATCGATAAATATCGCTTGCGCTTCGTTTAATATGGTCATCAAAATAGCATTGGACAATAGCGATATCACTGTCGTTTCAAAATGCTGACTGTCTCGAAAAAAAAAATCAAATGTACCGTTCAATTTACAAAAATTTTGTTATTATTCAGTAAATATTTAGTTGACCGTATTCAAGAAAAATAGTCGATCTGTTTCAACAAAATAACGTTTCTAATTTCAATATTCTGGACGACAGGTACATCGATTTTGAGCCACTTATCAACTCGTTTCTCTTATACAGAAACAATTGAATGCCTAAATATACCGTAAAAATCACAGTATAATAATGAAGTACAATAAGACTTTTAATGGGTTCAAAAGTCTACAGAAAACTTATACGATGTTCTTTTAACTGGAGAAATTTTTTCTTCCGAAGTGATTTATAAAGCTTATCTTTCACTACTTAATGGCTATGAGAATTAAAAGAAAATACTGGTTTTAATATGTGTTTTAAAATTTTGACTAAAAGTATAACCATGCAGCACTGTCAACATTTCCGCAGACTCGTTACACACACGACTCTTGTGGTGATTCAATTTTACCGCACGCTCTGTGAAATTTACCGTACACATAGTAAAATTTAAAATCATGCTCAGTAATAACTACAATTAATCCACTTGGTCTCACGTTTCAGTGTATAACGGTCATTGCTGGCGTGAATTTTGGGAATAAATTCAACTAGACTATTCTTTCCACTAATTAAATATTAACCCTAGCAAGTCATACCTACTTTTATCGCATAAGCAGGAAACCGAGAGGTTACGGTGGATCAGTCCGGAGCATGGTGTTCTGCGGTCAAAGCTGTATCGATTTAATTACGTTGAATTTCTAATTTCATTTGTTTTTACTTTGAATCAACTTTTTTGCAGAGAAACTTAAATAACAAAACGATTGGGAAATTTGTTATGGTAGTCGGTATAAAGTTAAAGAAAGAAGCATAACAAAATGAAAAACTGAAAGAGGTCACTTACGAGATTATTTCTTATATGAAGGCAGCAGTGAAAAATTGTGGAAAAAATAAGTACTGAGACCTTCGCCTTTCACAAATATCTGAAAAAGAGCGCGCGTGTTCTACTCGCAGCAGTAGCGTGGAAAATGTGTCGAGCGAAGAGACTCCAGTATCTAATGTACAATTGTATAGAATAAACAATTTATTTATCCCAGAGAGACGATTTAAAACTCGCTTCTTGGTCAACGCTACGTACATTTATATATATATATATATAAATGTACTTTAATGCGCGCGAATGGTCGGCTGGAAGCAGCTGCCACTTTTACTCACCGGATTTGCCAATCCCCGCACTCTCGAGGTAATCCTATCAGCGCGGGCCGCGTGATAAGTTGCCTTTCGTGGTGAGTAGCTTCACTCGTTCCCTAACCTTTTCTCTCTCTCTCTCTCACGAGAGGGACAATCCGTAGGCAGAGAGAGATGGAGATTTGTGTGTGACTCTAAAGGCATGTCTGGCGATACATAGTTACGTAAGACACGAAGCCGAGACACGGCAGTCTCGTTCCCGGCAATTATCATCCAGCAGTGAAGAGTGAAGAAACGAAAGAGAGGTAAGTTAGTCAGCGAGTTATTTCGCGAGAGCAAAAATCTCAGCGGCTAGTTTTCTGTGCTGTGTCTTATGGTTTCGACTCTCTAGTCATGTACGTACATATATACGTATATATATATTGTACATAACTGTTTATTCTAGCTAACGAGCCTTGTATACACACACCATGTACCCAATGATGGCTCATAAGACGAGGGAATGACGTCGACCAAGTCCCAGCTATATCCATGGGACACTATTCCAGTAAGTAACCATAAAGTAACAAATAGCGTAGCCGGGTTTTATCTATATAGGAACATATTCGAATAAGGAAAGATGAGGATTTCGTATTTCGTCATATCTCACTCAGTCTTTCTGCTGTCTCTCATTCTCTCAGTCGGCAATGCCCCGTTAAACACCGATTCACCGCATTGTTAACCGAGTTTTGAGATTGAACTATACAAGTGACATTGCAAAAGTTCACTTCAAATGGTCCAACAGTAACGCAGTCGAGAATACGATATTCCACCGATGATTTTATGCCTTTGTCTGCGCGCACACGATGAGTATCAACATCAAGGAATGTTCCCTTCATGCCTAGTTGAGCTAATTGCTTCCTAACCGGTGCTCCTTGCCGTTATTCCCCGGATATATAATCCGTTATATTGTACGAACATCAAAAAGAATGTCGACTTGAAAAAATATATTAACGTTGAGACAAGAACTCAAACCATTGTAAAGTGATTTCATTGTTTTGATGTTTGAATTGCATCCACTTCCGACTGTTCCACCCCTCTATTATTTATTGAATACCTCGAATCGAATTTCCAGTCAATGAGACTTTATGAATAAATGAACATAAAGGAGAAATAAGTTTTTCTAAACCACCCCGAGATTCAAATGATAAAAGGGGCGACATTTCTGTGCATCGATAAACCTTCTATATGAATAGATTTTTCTTTCACTATTCTTGCTTTTTATTTATTTTATTAATGTGTTGATTAACTGATAAAACTGGGCCAGAAAAAGCCGAAAAAACAGAGAAACGATCATGTCGAACGGCGACCCAAATACTTTGACTATACAATGAGGCAGCAGGGTCGTCGCCATCGTCGTGCCGTAGCGAAAGTACTTTAGTCACGCGAAAGTCAAAAGCTTCCATTACGATATAACATATTTTAAGGCATGCGACCAGCTCTGGCCATTAGTTTCATGTTATACATATGTATAACATGAGTTCTAGGAATTGTAAATTGATCGATTATTGATTATCTCTCTCCCCCTTCGCGACCGAACTCCCTTATTATCCCTTTGGGCTGTTCCCCATCACCTGTTTCCATTTTTTAAACGGGCAAAACCAAAAAGAGAAAGCGGAAGATGATGAAAAAAAACGATGCAAGAAGCAACCAAATCGAACAGTCTGTCATGCCAAGAGCAGATCATGGCTGACGCATTTGGCGCGCGATCGTTCTAGGCTTTTTCTTCTTCTCCTTCTTCTCTGAGTTTAGGGAATTCAACTGAAATTTCAGAAAGAAGAGGAAGAGCGAGGGGAAAGAAATGTTTTACAAAAAGATCTCTTCAGCGTTATAGGAACGTTTTTCGTAACGTTGAAAAGTACATTCTTCAACTTTAAGAGTAAAAAGATACTAGAGAAGATTCGCAATGGGTTGAACCTGAAGTTCGTGAAAGACACCTTATTCGACCATGCGTCAAACTCCTCGAGAGAATTTTTCTAGCTCTTTCTTTCAACTTCTACGTTCGTGTACGAGTTGTTTTTTTTTTCTACTTCTTTTTTTTCACTGTAAAAGACGCTCGTGTGTCAGTATTTTTCCGATTTAGGAGAAGAAGAAGGGGAATGGAGAACATCAGTAAGATGATGCCTCGTCTATGTTAAAACATTTCAAAGAGATTGCATAGTTGTATGATGAGCCATCTTTGCATTAGAAAAAAATATATACACACACTTTTACGATGTAGAGCTACAATTTTAGCACGTGAAATATAGGAACATCTGTGTGTTTTGTTGTCTACGAAATCGAGACTCTTGGATCCCGGAGTTGGCGTGTTTGATTGAAAAAATGAAGAGGGAGAAGGAGGGAGTGGAGAGTAAAAAGAATAAATTCCCTCGAACTGCCATCAACGAGCCGGCTGACGAATAAGGTAAATCGATGAATGTCCGAATTCAGAAGCAATCCGTTTTTCTTTTTTTCTTTTTCATGCGTTACTAATGACTATGAACTTTTAGTCGATCGGCCACAACGAAAAATCAATACATGTTTTATCTCCTCCGAGGTATCAAAGTTTCCAAAGCACTAATAGTAAATGGATTGTTGATATATCAGAGCTCTTTGATCCTGTATCAAAGCTCGCATGGGAGCGACTTTGAACGTGACTCTTCTTCTCGTAAAAAATAGAACAAAAAACCCCACAAAAAGTGTTAGTCGATTTTAGAACGAGGTATGACGCAGTACTGAGTCTGAAAGGTGTCACAAGGTTAGCAAAAAGCAGGAAGAGAAAAAAAGAGAGGTAGAAAAGACAGTTTTATCTTTGGCACACTCGAAAAATGAATGTGCTCTGGTATAACACACATGCACACACGCATACACATATAAATAGAGAGGATGAGATTGCGAACCGAGCCCCTCGGGTTATAGTTATAGTGGGTTATAGTGGGGATGATAAAAAAAAGGCGGCTGCTCGTTATCAACATGCAGGTACCCTTACTCGAGGCGACGATTTTCTTGGCTTCCTTGCGGGAGAGCATGGAAGCATGGGGTGGCGAATAAGCTTCCCACTCTATACTATGAGTCTATCAGCTACATATATTCTGTATCCTATGTATTACATACTGTAGTAGAGATAAAGATATTCACTGACATATACATACGTAGCCTGTACTTATCTATACAGAGTCAAATGTGTGTATGTACAGTTATGTATAAGTATGCGTTTGGGACGGGCATATACAAGAATGATAAGGAGGGCAGGAGGTCTAGCCGAGGGAGGACTCGGCTATAGCTACGAAAATTGTGGGATAGTTGCCCCGGAGGTTCTACGCTATGTGCACACACCACCGTTCCCCATATATAGCCGTATGATTTCTTGTTGACGTACTCCGAGAGAGCTAACCGGGCTTGCACAACGGTAACAAATGCAAACGGTACATAAACATACTCTACCATGAAGACACTAGGTATATGTATTTTGAGGCACATACACCCTTGGTACACAGCATGGCTTATATTCCGACTTTGGAATGATGCATTATGTTGGATGCTCGAACACAACACTTCCCAATGATGTATATTCATTAGATACACCAAGGTTGCAGAAACTTTCTAATGGAAAATTAACCGAGTTACTTCAAGAGGTTGGCAAAATAAAAAAAATATTTTCTTCTTCATTCAGATGTTAATTTTCGTAATAAAGTTAATAAAAAACGTAAATGGAATTTTTCTCATTTGAATAATTTAATCATTTTCTGTTCTTAATACAAAACCACTGAATGTTGTTTTGGGAGTTCTGTTTTCATTCAATACATCATTTGCTGCAGTCGAATCATCTAATGACGAAAGAGCACGATGTGGTTCATCAAGAATTAATTTGGAGATGTATTCCAATAACTGATGGAAGAAAAAATAAAATAAATCTCATCGTTGTGAAGAAATCATCGAAGAGAATAAGATATGTGTTTGTTCATATCCCACAAATAATCGTCTTATCAACAAATCTTTGAGACTCATTAATTAATTGTTCATTCCTGCAGTTCCTGTCCATCTCTTTCTGTCTACCTCTCTCGAAATAACGGTTCTATTTACGAGTGGACGCGTAAGAAAGTTCAGCTATACGAGAACAATCATTTTTGAGGTCTCAATTATGGAACTGTTTTGTGAAATAACGATTTGAATTGTGAACGCTGGTTCTTTCGTGTTAACAGTAGTCGCGTTGGCGTGGCCAATACATACCATTACATTGTATTCAGTTGCGTCTACATGTATCTGTATACGGACAACATACATACATATGGGGCATTCCATCTGAAATCCCTAAATTCATGACCCGGATAATTTTTTTTCGTGTTGCCGAAATTCTTACATCTTTAAAGTCCTTATCAAAAAATAGTCCTCGGTTATGTAAATCATTTTATAACTACTTTGCATGCTGATAAAGATATTGAAAAATGTCAAGATATTCATTTTCTTCACATCTCGAGGCAAGCTTTCCTCAAAAAACATCATAACATATGTTTTGTTTGTTGTTCTTAGTGAATGTTTTTGTTTCCTACTTTTGGAACTTTACCCGTCTCTTGATTTCGTCGAAAAACACAAACAACTTTCCACGGCAGTTTATTACTAGTAAGTGAAAAATTCTTATCGAAGTAACAAACATTCAGGATTTATACGAACCGATTGTTTTGTGTTAGAATGCCCCTTGCATATAAAGAAATGTCGATTACATTTTGGGATTCGTTGAGACGTCTCGAGAAAGGAAACCGATGAAGAAATGAAACGATTGCTACGAATGAAAGACACGAGTTAGTGAGAAGGAGAGAGGAAGAGATTGGAGAGATCTCAGAATGAAAGCACCTCTCAAATAATTCGATAGTCATTGCGCCCATGAGCGATGCTGGCCTCCCGCGATGCGCGGGCGTCCATTGCCGCATAAACGAAAAAGAGAGAGAGAGAGAGGGAGAGAGAGGAAGCGAGAGAAGAAGAAAACGACTGGCAGATGGCCAAAACAGCTATCCAATCGTGAATATAACATTCACTGCGATAGTATCTATAATACCATGGCATATCCGTAAGCAATCTTTCTCTCTCCTTCTGTCACTCTCATATCCTCCTAATGTTTATGACTTCTCTACGTATTTTTTTACGGTAGATAAAACGCTTATACAAACGTCTGGTGTTCTTATACGTCACAGATCGATAGAACTCGCGCTAAAGCCCAAATTTTTGATGACGATTTTACGATCGTAATATCGTGGGATTCGTGAGAGTCTCAGGTATACAGAGTTCCAGTACAACACGAAAAAAGCTTCGTATCTCGATCGATCGAAGATCGCGCAAATGAAGGAAAAAAAAAAAAAACAAATTGCAGCTTCATATAATAGAACATCATGATGATTGAAAAAGTTTATACCGATAAATTGTGTATTCCCGATAAAGAATTTCAGTTTACACAAGAAAATTGCTATGATATTTTACAAGATCACACTCTACAATGTGAAAAAATTCAATAAATTTTACGAAGAAGAAAATGAGAGAGAAAAGATGGAGAAGTTGCAGAGCAACTTTGATCAGATCTTTGCCGAATATGAGCTCCATACAAAAGTAAAAGCTATACAATTTTAGGAACCATCTCATCCGTTCAGACCTCGGTATCGTTGCACAATGTTCTTTCCCCCTCTGAACCAGCATCTCGACCTCGTGATAAAACCGTATTATCATCGAGAGTCCGAATAAGTCGTGAAGCGAACGGAAAAGCGAGACAGAGAGGGATAGAGATCTCGAATCTACTCTTATTCGCTTATTCGAAGGGAATGAAGAGTGAGCGGAGCAACGGAACTTGGTCAAAAACGTTTTCCAATCCATTTTCAACTGGTACCACACACCGGATGATAGGAAAGGAAAAGCTTCTGTTCTCTCTTTTTTCTTTTTTTTTTTCTTACTTCCCTCGACCATTTCTCGATCGTTCGACTCGTTCGGTGGGCGATTGTGGAATCGTCAGTTTGCTAGTATTACACATATATGTATATACATTTGGAGCATTGTGAGCGCACAATGGGTGTTGGTGTGCTGGCGAAAAGTTTTCGAGAGACGAATGGTGAGGGTAAAGAAAGAAGATTCAACCGAGTCTTCAACCTCTTCCCTTTTCTCACGATCGTTTCTCTCCCTTACTCTTTTTATCATCGAATTTATCTTGGCCGCTTACCGCGTGTACTTTCGATAAGTATTCCAAAAGATCCTTTTCCTCAGGATCGTTTTGCCCCGATATCTTCTGCACCAAGAACAGATATACCTCTAGGAAAACTGAGGGAAACAGCGAAAGAACGATTTTCAAGTCAATGCGCAGATATTTAATAGATTGTGAGCAAATTTCAGTGGAGAATCGCATCATAAATATATGAAAGAGTGGAATGAAACGACTTTCAGTGAAACGATTACGATACATTAAAAGAAAAAAAAAAAAAAGAAATACAAACTATGTCGTCAAAACAGTTTCGAAATAATATTGAAAAATGATTCAGTGGAGTGTAAATATATTTTTTACGGATATTAATACGATTACGTTACTTCCTCATTGACAACTTGTCGGAAATTCATGAAAATTTCAATAATAATCAATATAATCGCATTTTCGTGTTTATTCTCATTTCGTTATTCGATAGCAGTCGTTTTCCATGATATTGTAACATGGCGGGTAGAATATTACAACGCATTAAAAACAATTCAGAGTTAAGTGTATTACGCGTATAAGTTGACTATCGCTCGAGAACACGAGAAAGCGGCAGGAACGAGAAGAGATTTAGGAGGGGGGAGCATGCAGAGGGCCACAAAACAAAAAGAAGAATCAGAAAGGTTGAAGTGGATATTGGCATGTAAGTATGGACGGTAGGAACGTGTAAGCTCGAGTGTAACACGGCAACATCAGGTGAATTCCAACAAGAGAGAGCAAGAGAGAGAGCGAGGAAAAAATAAAGCAAAAGAGAGTGGAAGAGAGAAGGAAAAGATAGCGGAGAAGAAAAACGAAAATCGAGGCCATCACCACGGAGCTACGATTACTCAGAGAGCTTCGAGAGTCTCGCAATCGCCATTTTTTTATTTCCTTCTCTTTTCCCTTCTCTCTCTCTCTCTCTCTCTCTCTCTCTCTCTCACTCTTTCTCTCATTCTCATGATCTTGAACAGTATGAAAATACTGTTCATTGCTTACCCGCAAGAACCTTCCACACATTTTGCTCCAACTCATTCCTCTCACTCCTCCTTTCCTACGTACTTACATTTTCGATCTCTCTCATCTTCGATTTATTGCGGACCTTATTCCTTCCCTGTAATAATCCTTCTTTTCGTCGTTTTCTTACACTTCTCCCGTACCTTGCTTATCCGTCTCAACTAGCTCACACTGGTTCTCTCCCGTATTATAGTATGACGATCAAAAGTCTTGCTCCTCGACCGAGCAGAAAAGACCTCCGCGGATCGCGGGCCAGTTTTGCACCGGGTTATATCGCATACACCCAGCACAAAGATCCACCCAGTGGATGGTGGGCTTTGGTGGAAGAGCAACAATATCGCGATCCACTTTACTCATCCGGATATGTTGCGCATGCAGTTCGATCAAGCCGGGAATCGAACGTAACTTTTCTTAAGATCAGCCAAATAAAAATAAATGCACGTGGAAAAAAAACTCGGGTCAATTTTTTCAACAGTCTACAAAAATGACCAACAGGTTGTTGCCTAAAATGTTTTCCCAACAAGTGTATCGAGTAGTTCTCTATTTTCCGGTGAGAAAAAACTGTACAAACGAAATAATAATCATTCGAACAGGCTTATTGACACTTTGAAACAATTATTGGTGGAAAAAAGAAGAAAAAAAAACACAATTCGCCATCATTTTTGTTAATTAGCGCAACAGCGATTCACGAATATCATCTAAATTAATGACAAGCAAAAAAAAAAGTTATTTCTACCCAATAAATCATAAAAATACATGCGGAAATATAACGGTGGGTGAGTATTTTACGTATGCGCAAAATTTGTAGTATTAATTGAGAGCTGACAAGGCATAGATGAAAGGAGGGAAGAGAGATGGTGAGGCACGTTAACTGTTCGATCGTAAATTCGGCACTCGCATGGCGTGGGAAGATTATTTATGCAGTTATTTGAGAGCTTATATATATGAGTGTACGGGTCGGCTAAAAATTGGTGGAGAAGTGGAGAGAAAGAGCGAACGTAAACCATGAATTTTGAAAACGGCCGGAATCTCGAATCACCGATGCTGGTGCATGAGAGAAGCACAGTCCATATACCGGTTTATATTTAGGGTGTAGTAATATACCCTTTTGGTATTATTAGGGCGCAACGGAGAGAGGGAGAAAGAAAGATATCGCGATAGGGTACCCCGCGGGTTTCTCTCTGATAAAGCCGACGAGAGAGGATTAGAATCTCATTGGAGAGAGCAGCATTCAAGCGAGAAGAGAGAGAGAGAGAGAGAGGAAGAAACAGTACGAATCGTTGGTTACCGGAAAATACGAAACCACGTAATTTCCCTAGAGGCAGTTGACCCATTGTGCGCTTCCGCTTCCCGCAAGAGGAGCAAGAGTGGGGATCTGGGCCGGGACCTATGAGGAGAACGAGAACGTGAATGTACAATGTACATACACACTCACGCAGTACAGTTGTACTGGCGTATGGTCCAATTTCGATCAAATCGATGTGTAAATAAACTTACTCGCATAAATTACTAAGTTTCAATAGAACATTGAGGAACGCACTTGCATTTTTCATTTACCTGCATAAGTAAAATGAGGCAAGTTCATTAACGGACGAAAGTATAGTATTTCACTGTATGTACATGCGGCGGCAAGGAACGCGCGTGCCAGTTTCATTGAATTAATTAGCAAACTCTCGTCGATTAAATTATTCGTGCGTGGGTAAAAGTTGATGTGACGTGTGGGAACGTCGTGTGTGGTGCGTCGAGCGAGGAAGATAGACTTAACTCTCCAATCCGTTTTCTGCATGGCTAACTCTCGCCTCTCGCTTTTTTTTCTCTCGCTCACACGTACACAGATATACTCTCCCTCTCTCTTTCTGTCGCTAGTTCTCTTGGTATTAGGTGAATTAAATTATACATATAACCGACAACAAGTCTGCGCTTTCGCATCATCGCTGCCGCAGTTGATGCCGCTTCAGAGTTGTGTCTCCGTGGCTCTATGTCGTTCCCCTTTTCTCTTATTCCGCTTCTCTTCTCTGCTTTCCTCGTCACAAGTATTATCACCATTAAGTTAATCCGCAAAACACGCACACACGCGTCTGCTTACACGCCTCCAAACAATCCCATTTTCAAACAAAGTTTAACAGCACCAGCGACAACTAGAGTAGCTTTTGAATGGCATTGCGAGCCTTACCCTCCAGAGCGCCGTTGTGGTTGTATTTTCAGTGTTACTAACTCAGTTACCAAAAAAGTCACAAATTACCTCATAAATTGAAGGATCTGTACCTTCTGTTCTGAGTTCATCTAAATTCAAGAAGAAATTTTACTCGAAAAATGAGTTATCGTAATTTTGATCCACCCATGATCCATCGTGACCATAAATTGACCGGCGATTGAAATTCTATTGTAGCAAGAATGACTCAATATAGGGAAACAAAATAATTATTTTCAGCCAACAAGAGAAGCTTTTTCCATTATTTTTTTAAATATTAATGTTGCTTATTCTGTTACCCCGTTAAGGCAACGGGAGCAAAGGATGCATTATCAACCGCGCTTCGTTGCTTCAGAAGCTCTTCCTCCTTCTCTCTCTCTTAATCTCTCTGCGAGCGTATATGAGGTGCGTTGGCGAAGCAGAAATACGTTCGTATGTGTTGGTGCATGTATGTCTCGTCAGAAATATGATTACTCATTTTTTAAATTAATTTAGCGCGCTAAGCCAACACACTCCATCTTTCTCTCTCGTGTGCTTTCCTTTACATGCACATTTTACAAACACACCGGACGTACTTTTTTTCATCTCGTTTTTCTATATTTTATTTCTCATTAACCTTTTTATAACCAGACGAATATTATGATACTTCATTTTTTACACCATTTTTTTACATTCTCGGTTCTCCGCAATGCAGACCAGGAGGTTGCATCAACAAAAAATTATGAAGGACGTTAAAACATCACCGAATGAGATTGGAGTAAACTTGTGTTGGTTACAAATATTGAATATGTGTGTGTGTGTGTGTGTGTGTGTGTGTGTGTTTGTGAGTACACATAGAAGTCAACTGACGCGTCGGCTTCGACACTAATCCCCAAGGTTTCAATTTTCGTGGTGAGCTTGGCGAAGCTTAGAACATATATCCTTTCACACAGGCCTACTCGCACGCACGCACGCACGCACACACACACATCAAAAGGATATATGGGAGAAAAGCGATTTAACGTGTCTCCTAGAAAAGTCACTATATATACCGGAAGAGTATCGCGGAGTCAACGCGGTTCAAGAGAAAGTATATCATATGAAAAGATACACACACATATATTCATACACAGAGGACGAACCTTGACTCTCGACGCTGGCGAGATTCCAACTTTTCGTATACGGCGTACCAATTATTTCGGACACCGTCTCCAACGTCCCGACTATAAATTTTCATCCAACCTTTTTCAGCGTCATCTCTGCGTCTTTCATTTTCTGCCATCCAAATCCATGGCTCTTTTTATATTCACGGACGAAATCACATCACGTGTTGATGAAAAATCGTAAAATTACAACGAGGAGAATTCATGAGGAATTGATAAGTATACAGATTTACGGTATATTCGAAGTTTTCCTACTAATATCAGTGACCTTTTTTTCTTCAATCGTTTTCCAAGTATAAGAAGAAGAAAAAAATTCCGAAATGAAAGAAAACAAAAGAAAAGACCTTCGTTAGGAAAATCGTTTTGCGCGCGAAGTCTGACTCTGTTTTTAACCTAAACCCAAGGTGGAAAAACATATGCCTGCGTGGTCACAATAAATAACCTCCGACTCGCATTGTTTCACTTAATCGACGAATCGTTTGAAATTTCGTAACTTGGAACGCGATGAGAAACAAAAACGTGAAAGCGGAATGGCGATCAATACGAGGTTTGACGTAACAATTTTGTCAATATTTGGTTAACGCACCGAATCCACAAAAAAATGTAAAATCCTCGATAAACACGACACTAGAGAACAAAGTCATCGAGTGTGACGGGATGAAAAACACACACCAAATACGAATAACAATGCGCTGGTTTTGTTTTGCACGTCTCGGAAAGTCGGTCGCAAAAATTTACGCGTGCGGTGGCCGGAACGAGAGAGTTTGACGGAACGGACAAGATCACGCAGTCTATATCTATAAATATGAATTTGTATACAGAGGCATTTCACACCAACTATACATTACAATCCCTGACCCCTTTTAAAGCGTGCCTCATGTTTTCCTATTCAAAAAAAAATAACAGACAGCGATGGCCGTCGGTGGCTATCCGACAACCTCCCAAGTTATTAAGCATTTTTGAATGAGGCCAATACTTAGTTTTGCGACTATTTAACCATGGACCACCGCCTTTTTAAATGCTGCGAGCAGATAGCAGTTTTTCTCAGTTTTGAATTATGCTAACCAACCAAATCTCAATAAAAGTCGAGTTTTTGACAGTTTCACTCGGCCCTGCTGCAATTGCGATCAAGTAATACATTAGAAAAGTGTGTTAACTTTAAAGAGCTTTCACAGGAACGTATGAGAATAATAAGTGGCGTGAGGGCTAAGTGGGATGAGAGTTATGGGTTGATTAAAAAAAAAATAATAATAACAAATTCCTCTAGAAGATGTGTCAATTCAGCCATTTTTTTCGATCCCTACAGTCACTTGATTTCTCAAATCTTGGTCGAAAAATCGGGATTGAGGCCGCAAAAAGATATTGAAATAAAATTAGGCAACTCGACTAGCAGTAATAATCGACAAAATAACCACACTGAAAAAAAAAACAGAAATAAAAGATCTTATTATTTATTATGAAAAGGAAAACATTAGAAGAATCAAAAGTAGTGAGGATTTTCCAAAAATTCAAACTTTGTATAAAACGCCTCATGCATAGCTAACTCAATGTACGTATATATAAGTTAACGTGGGATGAAAGTTCATATAGCGGATTCAGGTCACACCTAATCGCGAGAAAAGTGTTTTAAGATCATTGGTTCGGAAAATTGGAATCTCGCCAAGGGCGTGAGACAGACGCGCGTGTATTAAAGTACCGCACAGGTCTTAGCCGCCCCGACGTTTTTCTCCCACGTCGCTCACCCGCACTTTTTATCACCTCCTACGGTACGAAGAAAACACGGACACATACATACCATAACACATGGACACGCGCACATGTGCGTATAAGTGCAAACTCCGATGTTTAACCCGAGTAGAGAGCGGAAAAACGATACCGAGACAAATACACCTGCCCAGAGTCGCACAAATGCAGGTTTTCGTTAAGTCGTGAATGCTGGTGAGTAAACGAGCTCCAAAGAGATAACCAAAGAAACGCTGTCATTATATCCACAAATGTACGAATGTCGAATCAAAATTGTTAGATTAATAGAAAAAAATATGAAAATTTTTGGACAGCTGAATGATTCAAAAAAAATGATCGGAAATCACTTCATTGTTTTGAGAATACAACAATTTTTTAAAATAGTTCATCTTGCGAAGAAATGCATTATTTGACTCAATATTTTGTAGAAACAAATAGTTTGGGCTCAATGTTTCTGAAAGTTTTCAAAATAAAATTGTTTCAATTAAATTGCGAAACAAAACTCTTAGCATTAAAAATTGATACGTTCAACGCTCAATCACTGAATCGTAAATGCATTTTTCTACTTTGTGAGATAGCAAAGAAAGCCGCTACAGTTATTCTAGATTTTTTTTTTCGAACAACGCACAGTTTCGACTAATGACGATACAATCGAAAAATATGGTTGGGACGCGTTTGCTGATGAGTTGACGCGAGAAGAAGTGAATGATGCATCCGAATGGGCAAAACAAAAACCCGTCAACGGTAGACGACAATACGCAATGCATTGACGTTTCCATGACGACTCGACAGGGAAAATAAGTTGGCCCGAATTTCGTTTAAACGTATTCATGGCGGAAAAATTCGTCGCTCAAATATCCAGTTGGTTAGCAGACAACTACGTACTATAAAATAATAGAAAGGCAAGAATAGAGATACAGGGAGAGAGAGAGAAAAAATAAGAGATGAAGATGAAAACGTGATCAACGCAAAAATAGGGACAAAAAAAAATAGAATCCGCGAGAACGACGAGAGAACGAAAAAGGCTCTTGTTTTTCATCGCAAAACTTCAAACCATCGCCATTCATTAGTGCAACGTAAACAATGTTAGCGATGCATTCATTATAATAGAGTAAACATTTTTTGTTTGTTTTTTCGCCCTCCAGCGATTGCGCTCCCCTTTTCTCCCATCACGAACCCGCGTTGTTGTACTCGCGAACAGTTGATCGAGGGAAAAACACGAAAAAAAAGATACAGATAAAAAAAAAAATATAGGAATAATGGAGAAATGAGCGTAAAATTGGGAAACTGTATGCACACTTGTTATGAAGTTTGTATGAAGAAAAATCTCATGCTCTCTCGCCTGGCGAAGTTGAACGATTTGAAAATCGAAAGAACAACACGAGCTTTATATCGAATTCGTGTGTAATACGTGGAGCGTTGATATCGCTTATTTTTTCTATCTTTTTTTTTTTTTGTTCGTATCGTATAACGTATACGTGTCTCGTCCCAGAAGCCCCACAGCACTTAGTACGAAAATTTCATTCATTCGTTTCATTTGATTTGTTTCACACAAAAGGCTTATTTTGTTTCGAAGCTGAAGGCACGATTTGATCGATTATTAACAAGTGTTGCGATAACTTTTATCAAAAAATCGAGGAGGAGGAAGAAGAGAATATTGAGGAAAATTAATAAGATTATTCGTAAAGTTTGACGATATAGTAAAAGAAAAAATCGCGACACAAAAATTGAACATTGACCCAAAGATCGGAACACTCGATTGAAAGAAGTCAATTGTTTTGACTTCGTTAAGCACGATTGAGAAAATGATATACGTAAGAGGAAAAAGTAGACGGAAAAGTGAAAGGGGAGGATACAGAAGTGGTGCAACGACAGTACTTTGCCAGTCCAACGACCGAGAGTAAAGTTTACTTTAGGACTCTTGAAATTTCGCTCTTTTTCCCACTCACGAAATATCCTTCAACAGATTTTTCTTATACACCTTTTTTTTAATGTTCAATTTCGTTTTTATGGTTTTTTTTTGCTCACCTCGACTCCACTCGATATTCTCGAGACGCGCAACATTCTCTGTTAATTTTAGCGATGAAAAAGTTTCAAGTGTCAAAATTTTTCAGCCCACAAAAAGTACGTGTCATCAGAGAAGTAAAAGTTTTTTTCATTCATATACATGCGCTGTTAGCCAGTTAAATGGCTCGCACTTGGTGCAGCGTGTTCTTTATGCGCGAAAAACGGTTTTTGAGACCCGCACTTTTTTTTTCACAGTTTACAAAAAAAATGTTCGACAGTTTACAAAAAAGTGTAAGTGAAAAGGTATTTGGAGATCTACCGAATTCTCCGTAGCTTAAGTACAGAATGATGAGAGGAAAGAAAAACCCTTCATTTTTCTTTATTGGTATAAAAAATTGTCGACAGTACAATAAGACTTCCTACCTCTAACGTTTTTCTATGCGAACAATGTTTTTTTCCCGCAGTTCTAGTAAATTAAGTCAAACCCCGAAAGGTTAAGGAAAAAAAAAAATACATATATATATATATTTAAAAAAACGGGAACCATTTTTGAAGCGTTATGCTCGGGTAAACGGTTGTGAAAAATAGCCTTGAAGCAAAATCATCCCTCTGTGCTCGTAAAAGGTCATACCGTAGAGTATATACATACCGTATACTTGGTGCGAACACCATAAAGCAGAAACGAGAAGAAGGAACGACGTGCCGTTCCACAGGCAGAGCGGTGTAGGGGTGAAGGCGGTACTGAGACGCGCAAGTTTCCATGTAACGGAGCTAATTAGCGCGCGAGGAAGTTCTGATGAGACAGAGTAAAATGCAAAAGGAAAGAGCGAATAGAGAGAAGAGTAGAAAAAAGAAAAGGAAGAAAGGTAGAATTGCTTGAGAATGAGATGGAGTTCTCCGGACATCTTATATTGTTGGTAGACACGAAATTGATGGTACTCTAAGGTAGACACGCGCCCAAGTCTCGAACATGTCACTGGTATTTCCATGCGAAAAAAAGAGAGAGAGAGAGAGAGAGATAGAATGCAACCATCGGAAGGTATAGTACACAGGTTTGCTTTACAGTAATATATATGACTGCAATTTCATGCATCTCCATAGGGATGGGAAAATTGACACGAGAAAAAGTACGGGAGTAAAAATGAAAAAAAAAATGGGATGCAATGAGGTAGAAAAACAGAAGACGACAGAATTTCTAAACGAGAGCGAGGAAAAAAAGGGGAACGAAAAACGGAATGAGAAGACGAAACAATCCTCAAGAGAAGAACACGGATTTGCAATCTCTTTCTCTTTCGTTCTCGTTATATTACTCAGAGAACATAGCACAGTTCGTGCCTAAGAATGAATTTTGGTCTAGGGGAAAAAAAATTCTGTGACGTGACTCCGAAGCTTTTTCCTAACGAGATCGGCTCTGGTATAACCGATAAAAAAAGAAATCAAACACGGGAAAGCAGAGAACAAGAGAGACAAACATCGTTTGTCATCACCCGGGGTTCCTGCTCATGGGGAAAAAAAAAAAAAAAAAAAAAATGCCCGAGGAAACACTACGTGAGGTATGTTCGAAACTGTATTTTTTAGCACTGCTTTTCAGCACAACGCGCAATAGATTTTGCTGAAATATGGTCGTTCATATAATGAGATGTAGCACGTGAATTACAAATTATGATTCATTTTCTAGAGCATCGTTCTGAAAATGTTTAATATAAGAGTGCGACAGCGTTGAAAACATTATGTGATTTCCGTTCAATCCAAAATTTTCTCTCTGATATTTAACGTCAAGCTGCAACCGCGTTATATTTTGGACGAATTCCGCATGGTGAACGAAAATAATGATTTAGTTTCAGACGTGTGTATGCGAGCAATATTTATTCAGAAGAAGAAAAAATCTTCTAACACTACATGATTAAAGGTTCACATTTCAACAACCTTTTAATCATTATTTCGGGAGCTAAAAATGTTAAACAGCTTGAGTAAAGATAACATCTATATGATGAAGGAGAGAATAACCAATACAGCTGGTTAAAATACAGGTAGATCTTGACGTGTGTGCAGTCACGGAACAACGCACTCGTAAAAATTGGTAATTTGCACACGCGCGTATATGGTGGACGGTGTATACGCAAATGAGGGTTGTGAGGCCAAAGTCGAGTGGATAATGTATGCGCATATCTAGTGCCCTCTGCCTCTCTCACTCTTCCTCTTTTGTATCCCCGTTCCAGTGGGTGTGGAAAAAAAGTAGAAAAACGAGAAAAGAGAACGAGAGAGAAAGAGAGAGAGAGAGAGAGAAAGAGAGAGGGTTTTCACGTGGAGTCGAAGGCGGCATACCAACAGTAGCAGGAACCGTAACGGTGCGAAATAAGCCGTTGGGGTAATAATACGGTGGGCGAGCATTGTATTCCTACGATTCTACGCGGTATGTAGTATATATACTAGAAATAATGTACAACTGGACAGAAAAGTTTACAACTGAAAATGTCCGTGTACGGGTCTATACTGAAAATGGAAAAAAAAAAAAGAAAAAAAAAAAAACAAATTCATCTGTATGAGTGGATGAATTTCGTGTTGACTCCCGGAATTTCGTAACCAACACGGCGTGACCCAAGATATTTTCATTATCATTTTCCATCCTAGTATAAAAGTGGAGGGCTATTGATAAAGTGGATCTTGTGAAGAGATGTTCAAAGTTCATTGAATTACGTTATTTAAAGTATGGAAGAGGCTAAAAATTATGGTGCACCTGAACGCGCGAGAAATTTAGGACCTTAAGTACAAAAAAAAAGCGAGAATTCGAGTGGCATACATTTGCATAATACAGAAACATGGCTCCTTCACACTTTAGTGAGGGGAAAAAGAGAGAGAGAGAGAGCGAGAGAGAAGTCACGTTAGATAAAGAACGCGAGGGTGAACCAATATAATGGAAGAAGAGAGTGCACTTTTTGCCTTGAGCACTTGTGATTGGCCCACATATGGGGGCAGCCCAACAAACACGCGCGCTTCTTCCTATAGTGTATAAATAAACCTGATGGTGGTGGACTAACGACACCATTATTTTTCAACAATAAGGTTTCCGGCGAAGAGCAAAAGCACACCCACGGAGGGAACCCAATGGAATGAACCAACACACAGCAATAGAGAAAAAAAGAGAGAGAGAGAGAGAGGATCGATACAAAAGTGTCTCTTTTCATATTCTTCCCTGCGTCATTCCCGAGCATTCCAGACATTAGCATTCTTCACCTCATCGCGCCTGGCGTTGTTGCACTTGTGTTTACTGTTCCTCTTTGAGTTTGCTAGTCTCGTCCCGCGAAGGTACTCCCGATCTTGGAATAAAAGAAAGACGCACACACACACACACACACACACACATGTGTATGCATATAAATGTAACAAAAGCAGGCACCTTTTGTTGGCCAGGCACAGTCGATATGAATGTACACATATATATGATGAATCAGTCGTGAATCAGCGATGAATGTGAATGGGTGAAATGAGTAAGGCCGTGGTATATTCTGAGACAGTCCCTTTTCTCTCTTTTACTCTCTTTTGAGATGCGTCTCATATCGCGTGTCGCAGCAAAAGACGCGCGTATACAATACATATTTAATGTGACAACACGGTCAAAAGAAATGATAATAACAAGGATAAGGATCGAGACTCTTATAGTCTATGGCAGAGAGAAATAGTGAGAGAGATAATGGATCTTGGGAATTGATAACGCAGGCCCCGGGGATATCGCCCGCGTCATCCGAGAACGATTATTTTCTTGAAGAAGTTCTTTTATCTTTTGTGATCCCTCTTCGCCTGGAGTGTGCACGCGGAGCTCTTACATTACTCGTACATATGGGAGGGTAGAGTCGATGTGTGGATACGCTATTGAACGGAGAATTTCGGTGAAAGCTACATGACGATACTAGCGAAAGAGCGCTAATTTCAAATGTTTTTATATATAGTCGCGGCATTGGAGAGTTTGGCTGCACGAATCATGAATAAGTTGTCGAGTCAAGAGGTCCGCTGGAGAGTACAGAAAAAGGATTAGCTCTCACGAGCAGCTGTGTACTCTTAATACTAATTAACACGAATGGACGCTAATGGTATTAATGTATACGATCCCTTTGTTGCGATTCGGTTTAACCATCTCTCTTACTCGTTTATTCTTCGTCCATTTTCGCAATCTCTTACTGAATATGCAGACAGCCATCTACCTGATGCAGACGTAAGCTATTCTGACTTCTTCTCACTCCAATCCCTTGATGTCTGCAACATCATTGGCTGTTTCGCCAATCGCCTGTGAGCTTCCGCGTTATTAGCTCTCACTCCTTCAATCACGAATTCTCTCGCTATATCCCAACTTGCCCCGGGTCTTATTTTCATTGTCAGTCAATATTGACCTGACTCTCATGCATATACATGTATATATGGATACCTTAATGTATGTTACGTTACATACGCAATCGTATAGTCTTGGAGAAATAAATTACGCCCTTTTGTTTGCAAGCAGTTGGCATATTTATGTACACACGTATAGTTGAGTATGCATCGGGCGAAAAAGTGCGACTATATATGTGTTTATGTACTATATATAAATGAACTCGAGGCAACACAATATACATGAAATCGGAGGCTTCACTCGGCTCTCCGAAACACACACTAGCAAACACTGTGTGAAATTGTTGGCTCGAGGCTCATCTCCCGAGACGAGAAGAAGCTGATGCACCCTGCGTTGCAGACCTGCAACTGCTTTTTCAATGCATTTATGCCATATTATATATATACGCGCACAAACTGTGCGGCCAGACTGCGTTTCTCCGGCACTAAGCTCCCGAGAAAATAAGACAAGTTTCGTACTGGAGGACGGTAGAGGAAAGGAAGGCGGCTTTGACTCGTTAAGGGGTAAACGTCCGCAATATAATTTAGTATACTTTTCGGGGGAAAACTGATACGCGACGATTTATCCGGCGGGAGCATAAATTTCTTGATTTTAGGAGCACTGCAAACGGCAATTTATATGGATAAGAATGCAGGTGTTTTCAGAACACACATTTCAATGCGTTTGTGTGCGCGTATACGAATGCATCTGCAGAACGAGATTCCCTTTCATTGTAAATAATATGATGATGCGGGAAACCGGTTGCTAACCAGCGAATATATCCGCATGCATGGCTAATTAATAACTGCTGTCATAAGGATAATCGGAGTTGTTGGTATTTAATTGCAACGATATTTATCAGGATATTAAATGCTTCGGATTTTAAAGACGATTTTCGAAAGAGTGAGGGAGTTGTAGGTCTCGGTTTTCGATAAGCAAAAGATTTTCAAGTTGACAAATATACGCTTTTTTCTATTGCCGCGAAACATATGATTAATCATTATCGACAAATATTACATCCGAGCTTAACACACGATTTAATTATCAATATTACGTTAACAAGCATAAAATAATGTTTTACTTGTTTATTTTAATTCATATTTTGTTGTGCCGTAAAAGCAGTTTTACGCAAACATTCAAATAATTACATGGACACACAAAATGAATGAGAGATGTAACGGCACTTAACTGTGAAAATTACACAAGGTTTAGTAGCGAGCAAACGGGCGCATTGCCGAGTCTCTTTAGCAAATCGTGCAGGGGGTAGTAAAATAGTATAACTCCAAGTGAATTTATGGTCCGCTCAAAGTGTGCATTTCCTCGGCAAAAGCGGTACTCGTGGCCTGTACCCTTTAACCCTTTTCCCTTTTTCACTTTTTTTTCATGAGCATCTTTCTTTTTTATTCCATACTTTCATGAAAGTTCTGGATTTTTTGATTTACCACCTTTACCTTGAAAGTTATTCGTTATAATGTACTTGCAATTGTAAAAAGTTTACGGTTTTCAATGCAATGGTCAACTATCACAGTAATCCAGGTCAACCCTGACGTTTTTCTCGAGTTTTTAATTAATGCACTGTATGATAACGAATTTCTTTTGAATATCCCTTTGAAAAAAGCAAAACTAAGCAATAAAGAAGAGTAAACACGGTGAATATGTGTGCTTTATCATGTTTTATGATATGCAGCTCATTTGACTAAGGTTTTTTGCAATTGCATGAAAAAGGTCAGCTCCGAAGATGTAATGTTCGTCAAGGTGTAAGTACCCGTGTACATGCAGTACTTATTTTGTTCGGTAACCGGTTTTAACAGCTCGGAGCATCGGAGTAATGCAGACGGGATTATATTATTCCCGAAGGCTGAAGCTTTCGTCTGATGAGAAAACTTTTCCTTTTCCTTTCGATCTCGCTCTCTTTCTGGTTAGTTTCATAATCTTACATTATTTGCGTGTTATAAGATAAACTTTTACAAATCATAGTTCATCGGATTATATGAAAGATTCGATGATGGAATATTTTGATTTTGATATATACATACATATTCAACAGCAATGAAAAATAAATATATAGGCATATATATATATAATTCATACATCAACAAAAACAGAAATATATAATGTATGCAAGAAATCACGGACACTCGAGAAAAGGTTTGAAGAAAAAAAGCCACATTACGAATCCCCCTTGGGGTGCATCATGAATTCCAAGTCACGAAATTCTACAACCGCAACGGATATTATTACCATATAAAAATTATATGAGCCTTCGCCGCCTTGCTCTTCTCTCCCCCGCTGTACTCACTCAACAACCGGTTATAATCGTTTTTCCAGTTTAATAATGGCCAAGTCTCGAATTATATACATATTATATTCCGAGAATCGAGGTTCGTCTTTTTTTCTTTCTCTCTTTTTCTCTCGTGATGATTCTCTGTATGAGATGTGAAAGAAAAGATTCTGTAGGAGGGGGGGGGGGGGGAGGGAGCTGAGCCTCAGAGTTCAGGTCTCCAGAGAGATACGGTGCCTGCTGATGGGTACAAAAGTTCACTGGGTTAAGGATAGGTCCCGACGACAGAGTGAGAGGGCCTTCGATGATTTGCAATCTCTTTTCCTCCGTTCCTCACTTGCCTCCCCCAATCTCTTTACCATCGATTCTTCACTCGGGTCTTCTTCGTCCCAGAGGCAAATGTTAATAATCACGTGACCACTATTTACCGTAGGGTATAAGAAGAAATCACGAAAAGAGAAAAAGGTAGAGAGGTAAAGACGCAGAGACTGGTGCAGCATCCCATGTGCGTGTTTAGTGGCGCGCGTGTACAGATGAATGCCCAGAGTCTTTCCGATACCAAAGTGGCAAAAATTCAACTTTCGTATCCCAATAATACGCCCTTGTAATAATGAATGACCGATTCGTGCTATACACATTGGATATACTGCATGACCTGAAGCGTATCGGCGCAGCAGAGACGTGCATCGATGTTTTTATCCTTGCCACATGACGCCATGACGCCGGTAGACTGCACGCCGTAGTCCCTCCGACGACGAAAGAGGAAGAGGAAGAGGGAGAGCAAGCGAGAGAGAACGAGAGAGAAAACTCATCGAACCAAATAACTAATAACCCATCGAACGAGAACGGGTGGCCTGCACTACGTGCTCATACATATGTACGCAACCGAAACTCAAAAGGGCGTATAATGAGACTGTATGAGTGCTTATTTAATGTCCCTGTGAATTGCAATACGATAGCGGATCTAAATATATGTATATACATTATATATTTAGGCTCTCGTGCAAGGGACGTTTCATGTAAAATCTATGAAACATCAATTTTATCAAATTTTTTTCATCTCGTTTATATTTTTTAAAACTTTTATACTTTTCGTTTAAAGTAATTCGATTGTTATAGCTGTGATCGAATTGACGTTGTTAGCTGCGCATTAGTGTTGTTATTTTTTATTTCTTTTGTCTTTCAATTGTTCATGGTCATATGTTTTCTGATATTATATTGAATTTTTTAAGTGCGTTTCCGCTGCAGTCAATAAAAATACTGGGTCTGTATTCTATGGTCGATAACTTGAAAAATGTATATTCACGTCAAATAAATCGCGAACAAAAGTCGTTGCATCAAATTTCTCTAAGATCTATGAATACCGTTCATTATAGCAAATGGATAAAAATAGCATTAAAATGTTTTCAGGGTTCAAAGATTTCGTATCGAACGCCTCGTTGAATACTCGGGAGAACAGCAGCCTGTACGGACGTGGTGTTTTCCCGAGCTGTGGTTAAACATGCTACTCACCCGTTTACGAAGTGCGGTGGTGGATTCTTCCGCTGGGCGACGCGTCAGCAGTATGTCGCCGGAAACCATAGAAACACGAGACCCTAACACGTATATTACCCGATGACTTGTTCCAAACACTGCGGAAGAGCATCCTGAAAAAATGGTCAAAGAAAAACAAAACTCATTAGACAAAATGACAGAAAGAGAGCCATCAAAATAAAGGAAAAAGAAGAGAGAGCTGAAAAATATGGAAATGGAGGAGAGAGGACGCACTGCAATAACACATAAATGTTGATTTATGCGCTCGTTCGTTGAGATTATTAAAATATGAAATCTCTTTGTATATTCAGTGGCTTATTAGCAGACTTTCTTGTCCATTATATACACTTATGTGGATATACAGCTATAAAGCATATATTGCATAAATTCGAATCTAGAAACACTCACGCGGAATTCGGTATTATTGTAATAAAGATGGAGGCATCCTAGTCGCTTGATATTTAACCACTTAAGCTCATAACTGTGGGATAAGAAAATATCTCGTATATGCGTTTACAAGATGCATTTATGGAATATATATCTATATAATATGTTTACGTATATATCGATTATATGTTGCCAGGGGTCGACCCGGTGGATAGTTGAGCCGTGTACAGCGATTATACGAGTTCCACGATTTTAGCCTCATCTCCCACTCTCTCTATCTATGTCTATGTGTGTCTCTCTCTTTTCCACTCTAACGGCTTAAGAATTCCTCTCGTTTCCCATCGTCGAACGCCAAAGAGCCAAGAAACCCACTTATTGCCGCATTGAAATGTATATTTCCATGAAAAATATTTGTACGATGCGAAAGGCAACTCATAAGCAAACCTTTCTCGTTCCTTGCTGGAATAGAAGTGACGTCAATGTTGAGGTTGGTCATTTTCCAAACTCCGAGTACAATCCACTTATAAAAACTCTCTAACATAAATCCGTGTAGTAAGGGAAAAAAGTTAAGATCTGTACTAAATGTTCAAATATACTTATACATTCGAAAACTCTTGAAAGAATTTCTATGAATCTTCAACAGAGAGGGAGCTTCACACGGGAAGAATTCAAGTTGAACAATTAACGTTACAGCATTAGAACAGAAACGGAGGATAATCTTGAGTGCTGGGTGTTTTTTGCTGTGCAAACGTGAGTTTCCATGAAAATAAAAATGCATGGTCAAGAGTAAAAAACTTATTCGCGACCATGATCACGGGAGATAGATAGAGAGAGCGAGAGAGAGAGAGGAAGAAAAAGAGGAAGGTATAAGGAAGGAGGTGAGATCAAGTGAATTTCCGCGTCTCATGCGGGTTCGACCGCAAAGAGGAGTCTTGCTGACGCGTGCTCTCGGTTTCATGGGCGGTCTCCGGTGTCAGCAACTTGTTTTACCGCATGTCCTTTTTCCCGTTGACGCGTTTTAGGCAACGAATGCCTCTTATTTCCACGTTTTTCGAATCGCATTAGACTCTAAAAATATTTATCATTTTTACGAGGTCAGTTATAGAAACAAAACAGAAATAGAAAAATATTGGAATTTGTTATCGAAGCAAAAACGAGAAGAGAGAAAAAAGAGGTTTAAAAGTCTCGTGGAAACACTGCCTCGGTATAGCAGTACGAGACTCGTTTGATGAGATTCATCGTCAACGGGTGACGTAAATCGTGCAAATATATACATACAGCGATCGCCTTCCAGTGGGAGAGGGTAAAAGAGAGAAAAGACAAAAAATATATGAATAGTTCTACCCGATGGGCATACTGAATATGCATGATGTTGCAGAAGAAAAAGGAGAAAGAGAGAAAGGGAGAGCTTCACCGATGCACGTGAAAGCGCCGATATATTTGATAATTCAATTGTAAAAAAAAGTAGCGAACTAAGCGTGTACACATCGACGGTGGTAAAATGTGGTGGATACATAGCCCACGGAGTTTACGAACGCGGAAATGAACTTCATACCGCCTTTCTCTCTCTTTCTCTTTATGTCTCTTAGTCGCGATCTATTCGTTTATCTCGTGTGTGTATGTGAATGTATATACAAAGAGAGATCGCGGCGAGAATCGAGCTAGAGGAACATGCTAACGTATATAGGATCGAGGAGAGATATCAAGGAGCGAAAGAGAGATGGAGGTTGTTCCGGCCCTTCGAGGCCTCCACCTCTCTCGGGCGCGCGTTGCAGATGCTACATCAACGATATACTCTTTGAGCGGTCTTTCTTTTTCGTATGTATATAAAAGGCGACTGCGAAGAGCCCCCTTGGATTCAATGTATGCAATACATAAGCGAGGCCCTGAAAAACACACACACACACACACACATCTAGGGGCAAAGTATTACAAGATACCCTGGTCGCGGTTGATACATAGCCGATGGTATACCGCCGCACCGTGGCAGGAGCGCATTCAGGGCTCGGTGAAACGCGCGGACCGTGGCGAGAGAACTTTCAGCCTTTATATGTACGCGCATATATACATATGTATGGTTGCATATATGTATATGCAATCATCCAACGCCCAAAAGGGGTTAGATTTCGAAGATTCTCTACTATGAGTACGCCCTTTTAATTCAGATCACCGTTTATATGCATCTATGTCGTTTAGCAATAATAAAAAGGGCGCAAGTCCCGAATGTTCACCCTACGGTGAGGTTCAATTTCGCCTTTTTTGAGCAGAAGCTTTCGATCGGTATTTTTCAAAGGTAAGAACGAGAGGGAGAGAGAAAGATTGTGTTTTCTGACCGCGAATCTCGCCGGGCGGACTAAACTTTTTCGATCTTCTACGGTCCAGCTAACCTTCCCAATACTATATATCATCTTGTACATACACTTTACGAGATCCAATGAGAGCGAAAGAAAAAAGTGGGAGTGAGAGAGAGAGAGAGAGAATTCAGCAGAGGTTACGTGTGGTGAACCCTGGAAACTTGAACTCTTGATCAGTGAGCGTTCAAAGAAGATCTTTATCCCGCCACTGACGAGCAAAAGCGTGTTTGTCTCGATAAAACAAAGAAATAATTATGTCGGTTGAACGCAATGGTCGTACATTCTTTTTTTCGTTTTATTTTTTCTGTGCATGACTTCGAGATGTATTTCCATAACGCACTCACCACCGCATCATACTTTGACAATGAAAAAGAGAGGCAAAAGAAAATTAAAGGGCAAGAAAGGATATGCAGTTTTAAAACAGAACGAAAGAGAGCCCCGGGATGCTGTGAGACAAGAATGCAAAGTAATTGTCCCCAGGAACATTGCGCCGCGCCATGCACTTGATTTTCGTCTTCTTTTCGTCGCTCTTTTTCTTATAAGTTGCGAAGACGAAAATGCTCAAATTCTGATATACATATAAATATATAATACATAGATATAGATACAGGTGTGGGCTACGAGTAAAGAGGAGAACGGGGTATGACACACCGCAGTCGTATAGGCTCGCGGGTGGCAAAACGAAAAAGAAGACGATCGCATATAAGGTAGAGAGTCGACGAAGAAGAAGGCGAAGAAGAGAAGGACGAAAAAGTGCGAGAGCTCTTCCATGCTGCAGAGTCAGAGAGTCACGATCGAGTATGAAGGGCGTTCGAGAGAAGTGAGCAAAGGAGAGAAAATCCCTGAAGGACCATGGGAGAAAAAGGGAGGATGAGGAGAGGACAAGCTTCGACCCCGCGGTGCCTTTCATAGTGCCACTAGATTATCAAGACGAATGGACCAGTCTCGAGATCCAAAGACTCAAAGAAGAAGAAGAATAAAGATAAATAAAATTAAAAAATAATAACTACAAAAAAAGGTTAAAGAGGTGGAAGAAAAAGAATACGCGGATGCAAAATATAAAAACAAGAAATAATGAGATTAAATTAAAAATGCAAAAATTCAAAAAACAGAAGGGAGAGAGAGAGAGCAAGCTTTCGTAATGCAAAATAAAGGTTCCTATCTGGTGTAATTAGTGCCTGTTATAGAGTGAGATACAACGGATTGTACGCGTCTTGTTTTCTCTCGCGCGAAGTTACGCGCGATTCGACAAGACGATATTTCTACCTGTAAAACTGGCTCCGGTTTCTCTCTCTCTCTCTCTCTCTCTCTCTTCATTTTCTCGATCGTATTCTCCGTACGCTCGTTCAGTAAAGTTCCGTGTGTGTTACTGACAGGTGAATCTACATGGGGTTAACAGTTTATCGCGTTCGAGCATGCAAGTGCCACGGGGGATAAGAACTCGAAGTGCTTGTGATGGGTAGCTCAAAATGAAAATGCGCGTGGAAAATTATATATTTTTCAACTGCGCAGAAGGACGAGAGAATATTTTTTTTTTTTTTTCGTTAATTATCTTGCACCACCATACAAAAGCATCAATGGAGATATAATAATAATAAAGCGGAAAAAAAACTTTTTCACTCGCTTTTTCCATTGACGCGAGTGTTTCACTTTTTTTTCGCCCGAAGATAAATATGTTTCATGTACACGAATCCATTCATTTTTCTAAATTGTATAAAAAGTACATATAACACTCACATTTAATATCATTCATTCAATTAAACTTATCACGTTCACGAGAAAATTGAAAACATCATGTTGCTTGTCGTTTTTCTCATTTTTCAGTATCCATTTTTTTCTCTTTTTACAAAGCCCTGTATCGGAAATACGTCCATATTGCGAAGATATCGACTGTTAGAAATTCTGTGTTCAATTTTTTGTTTCTGGATTACATACATATAGCACATGCATGTATATTTGAATGAAAAACTAAATAAATCCACGTGTGCTCGTTGCTCGAAATATGGTTTTGCTGTTAAAACCAATCGGGAGATGTGTGAATCGTGATTGTTTATTCATCTGTTACTCCATTAGTCACATTGGTCCCAGGAATCTGGTATCCTAGTCGTTGCTTGCTCGTAAAAATTCACTGTTCGTATATGTGTATATTTATCACTAGCTAAACCCGATTTGAAGACGGAATGGTTTTCATCTATAGATTAAACTAGTTTGTCGCAGGGAGGTTAAACGAGTTTTGCCCTAAAATCGGATTCCGGCGTGTAACTGCAGGGTCAAGTGTAGTTGCTGGATCGTCTGTCTGTATAAACATTTTGGGTCGGATGTGACGAGGAAATCCGGTGAGTATAGGTGAGGAATTTTTGACGGCACAAACTCATCACCAAGAGGAAGAGGGAGAGGGAGAGAGAGAGAGAGAGAGAGATCGGAAAGAATAAAAAGAGTTGAAGAGAAGGGAGAGCGAGAGTTTCGTCGTCGCCACGGCGAAACATTGCACGGCGTTAAAACCACAAATGTTACCGCGGTTGCTCGAGACGGAGAGCCAACAGTCAGGGCCAAAGTACAAGACTCGGGTAGTCGTGTTGTTGCGGCCACGAGAAACATTTTTTCCGCATTTTTTTTTTCGGAAATTTTGCAAACAGGCCACGCGAGCGCATGAGAGAGCAAAATAATCAGGGATAGAGAAATAAGGTACACGAACTATTGGGAGGCGTATGCAATTCTAAAACCACTACTTTCTCGACAAAAATTTGAAAAAAATCTTAAAATGGTATAAGGTTTAGATGCCAATTTTCTGATTATTTTTTTAAATTCAAGTAGGGATTCATAATTCATTAATTGTTCGTGCAGTATGAAGTAATTAGAAAGAACAAAAATATAAGAAACATATCATTTGGAAATCTTCTAAAGTTTCGATAAACCAAAATGAATTTTTGATTAATGCTAGCAGGTGACATTTATGTATGGAAAAAAATGTACATCCGTCGAAAAATAACAGCGCTTTTACCATACTTTGAAAAATTTAGAGATTGAATCGTTAAAGTTTCAACATAGGTCGCATTATAAACAAGTATATTAAGAACAAGGGCAATGTATTACACGATGTAAGTGATGGAAAATTAAAAAAAAGAAAAACTCACGTAACCTTGTTCGCTTCATGGAACGCACTGCTCCCGTTGGTACGTCATATGAAATATAAATATTTCCCAGGACGTGACACGAGCGAGGTAAAACACGCAAACTTTTATAAGCTCTGTCGCGTTACTTCTCCTCGTTTTTTTTTTTCTCGCTAAATCGTGAGAGAACGTACGCTTCACTCAGCATACTTCTTCACGACTCTTCCTCTATTAGATATATATAGATATACATATGTTTACGTAGAAAAGAAAAAAATAGAGAAGCGCACGGAGTAAGCACGATTGCACATCGTGAGGAAAGAAAACTCATTTTTTATGCAATCGCTTTTACCTCAGAGTCGTAACTTGAGAAGGCTTCGACGACGACAACGACAACTTTCGAGTATACTAGACGACAAAGTTCAACATCCCGCGATCAAAGTCTGTTCGTTTGACAAAGTAATAGTCTTTTTTATTTTTTATTAATTTATAACTATAGTCCACATGATATTTTTATTTTTATTTTTTATTTATATTTTTCGAAGCTTTTACGAATGCAAAATGCCTGTTATTTATAATTCAAATTAACATTTTTTTTTCACACAACGATTTCATTTAAAGTAGTTTCAAAAAATCAGAAATAATTGTCTTGAGTATGTACATTTATCTCCCGTAATTCCACCAGAACTTTGTTGTTCAACGTTCTGGAGAAGAAATCAATATTTCTCTAACTATAACAGCCCCGATTGTGCAGAACTTACGTAACGAAAATGACTGAAAAGAAGGAGCTAAAAAAATGAATATTACATCATTGGTAGTTTTTAGGAACACGTTACCCGAATCGCGATTCCACGAACGTCATCGGTTTGACCAGCTGGCACAAACAGAAGGATGATGCGTGAACAGTAGTAATAATATAATGAATTTAGTCTGAAAATACATATATACGTACACGTTTGGTTGATCCTTTTAAAAACACGTGTTATTTAAATGGATATAGAAGCCCAACCCCTAGACACCGGTTATTTTGAATGTTGAAAAAAAAAAAGAAAAAAAAAACACCATTGACCACACATATTTATATACTGATGAATATAAAAATCATTGTGATGTGCATACGCAATGAAAATTTCAAAAACACCTTAATTAAGGATAACCCTGTAATAAAAATTTTAATATGTATGGAATATAATGGTGGACTACATCAACGACAGGGTAAAGAAATTGATCCTAAAATTGCACGAAAATTGCGGGCGTCCAAGTAATCGAAGTAAAATTGCGAGTATGTGTGTGCGCGGAACGAGAAAGCTCGCGATGACGCGTGGTAAGAGAGAGTTAAAGGGATGAGGGTGTAGTTGCTGCGGTGTTCCTTGCCCCGCTTTCTTCTAGCAGGCGGAAGGGTGGAAAAAAGAGAATATAACGAAAGGGGCTGTGGGAAACACGCTTGAACTATGAAAAGGAGAGAGGGACAACAGAAACGAGTAAGAGTAAGAGAGAGAGAGAGAGAGAAAGAGAAAGAAACACGAGCGGTGTGCTTTCATTCTTTATGGATGTAGTTCGAAAAGTTCTCGGCAGCTTGGCGAGGTCGATAGCCCTATCGAGGTCTAAGAACCGGGAAGTTCACCTCAGTATGTATAGTATCGGTGTTGAACACTTTCAAGCCTCTCTCTCTCTCTCTCTCTTTTGCTTTCTCATCTGTACCGTGTTCGCATCTTCTTTATAGTTCTCGTTCAATTCCTTGTATATATATAAATAAATGTGTGTCTCTATGTAGTGCTCTTTTCTGTACAGAGGCAAGAGTGTCGATCAAGTTTGGCGGTGAAATTGAATCTTGCGGAAAACGCTGCTTTTGCTTATAGAAGGTCGATAAATTTTCGAGAGAGAAACATGGAGAGAGAAAGCGAGGAAATCTATCTCAAAGCCGTATAAATCACGCTCACCGATATGCTGGGGACTTGTATGGGCTGGTATTATCTGAGATTTCCGCGAGAGCCAAACTTTATCGTACAATGTATACACAGGAAAAACACCACACCGCCAAAGAGCACACGGGGGTTTCACGTGGAAACAATAATGATACCATAATGATGCAACAATTTAATTTAAAATCAATCTTAACTTTCGATGGATGGTTTTTTTTCTGTTTTATATTGAAAATAAGGTGGTAAATTGATTTTCGTAATAAATTCAGTCTCTCGGTTCTTTTTTCCGTATCACTCCGTTATCGTCGAAAATTTAATAAAAACGTGACAGAAGCAGCGCGTAAAATTCCTCTGGGTCTCTGGGTCATCTATGGCTTATCGAATGGCGCAGCGATCGAAAGAAAAAAAAGTATTGATAGAGGGAGAGTAAGCGAGAGAGAGAGAGAGAGAGAGAGAGAGTACATGGACAAAATCCTAAATTGGGAAAATATCGCAATATTTTCTCGATATATGTATTTTCTTTATATATCTATATATACGAATAGCCTTAACCTTTGAAAAATATCGTAAAAAGGTCGATACGTTAAACGAGAGGTCGTACACATTACTTAGGATAAGCTCTCGCTATCCCGCAGAGTGTCCCAGCCTCCGTAAGCTCGTTCCGATAAAGCTCGTATCGAGAATCGATTGAATTTTTCCATAAATGTACACACGCTGTCCATTAAAAGAATAAATAAATAAATTCAAACGCACGAGTTTAAAAAACGTCTTGGTGTTTATTTTTATGTTGCTATCAACAAGGCGAATTTATGGTGAATTTACATTTCTTTCGATACGATCGAGACGATGAAAAATTCATCCCTGCGATGAAAAATAAACGTCTCGCCCAATCTTCGCTTATGACCGAGTGCAAAACTACGTCGATGTCAAAACAATAAGTTTTTTTTTTTTTTTTCAATATCGAACAACGAATAAACCTCGTATTGTAAACATTCCACGAGTGTTCATTAATAATTGAAACCCGTTATGGAACAGTGCAAAAAGTTGTCATTTTCTTTATCAGACAGTGCGGGAAATATTTTATTTTCTCACACTGCACGTGCGTAATACTGCATGAATTTTCGATGAACGTTCCATTTCGATTATCCGATAGGAACGTATTCCATCACAATTTTTCTACCAATATTGAATGAATATAAATTTAATGAGGGTGAACGTCAAAGTGACAACGTCTACAAAGTCGCAGCATTCCAACATTGTTGTGCATATAAACTGTATAATTGGAACTTATGGCGAAAAAAAAAAAAAAAAAAAACAATTTTTTTTATAACTAATCGACACTTAAACATTGTGTTAGAAATTTCAATAAGATTTTTGATCATAATGATCGTTCGACATCATTCGGCAATTTATTAAAAAGAGTCAAAAGGAAAGCATACAAAAGACTACAATTTCCCACAATACCTATTGTTTCGTAAGCTGGAAGAAAGAACAAATTACACACACGTTCAAAGAAATCCAGAGATAAAGAAAAATAGAAAGAAAGAAAGAAAGAAAGAGAGAGAGGGAGGATGCTTGTGAAAGCAGCGCATGTGCTGCGGGGAAGAAACAGCTGACGCCTACACCTTATAACGAATCGATAACGGTGGTCGAACGACGGCTATGATTCAAAAGCTTTGGCTTGCCAACGACCTGTTATTATCATAATTTATTACGAAACAAATCAATAATTCCGTTCTAGACATGTTTAATTGATTAACTCTAACTACAAATCAATACACATTTGTATAACGTTATCTGCTTCCATAAATATATTTACACATATGGGAAAATATATGAAGTTGTACATAGTTATATGATTAAAGAGTTTAAAGGGCATGAAATCCCGTTAAAAAAATCTAATAACGAGTGTATGAGACTTGAGAGATATATTTGTGTAAAAAGGGGAAAAGAAAAAGTGTGGACGAAGGCAATGACGACGTAGGATGATTGGATTAGGGTCCAAGTCGGTGGTTCTGCTCGGGTGTTCTTCGACATCGCTCAGGAAAAAGACTGGCTGTCGAAATAATTAGAAAAGTTTAATTTCCCCTTGACGATCTCATGGTATATAAACGTATTTTTATATACATATGTACAGCAATGGTATTCCTTCGTTGGCTAGAGCATCAGATGTGAGGCGGTAAGAGTCGTTCAAAGTTTGTCCCACGCCGACTTCATTTCCTGTCCGCTTCGAATTACGGACTACTGCCGCACCAGAAACTCTCCGTGACTTTCCCACTTTCTCTCATACTTTTCACGGTTTTTCGTCTCTCTTTTCCGAGGACATGAGAGATCCATCCTACTTTTTATCGCTCAACCTCGTTCTTCCACTCATTTCAACGTTTTTCCTCGTCACTCCCTCTGCTGCTCGCTACCTCCTCTTTTTCTCACTGGTTTTTCGCTTTCTTTCGAGTTTTTACGATTATCGCGATTCCAAGTAAATATCCTTGCGTCGTTGAGAAACCTTTTGCTCCGTGTCTCTTCTTCTTTATAAACTCGACTGAAACGTGGTAGAAAAATGCTCACAGACAACGCCCAGAGGGCTTCGCTTCCAACGAATATATAACTATACAAATGTATTGAATGGACCGATGAGTGGTTCAGTCGTTTCGAAAAGACGAGGATTAATAAAGAAACTGTAGTTGATGACGTGCGGTGTCAAATTATATAAGCGATATTCTAATATTTTCATTATTTGTGTTACGAGTAAGAAAAAACTTTTGTCCAAATTATTTTTCATCCTCATTCGCACAAGCTTTGTTTTAATTCTTCGTCGGTATATTCTTCATGCGAATAAGACGAGAAAAAGTTTTCCAAAGTGTATATTACAACACGGCTTCGATGTATATTCATTCAAAAGTCGTCAACAAAATCAGTAACCAAGATCCAAAAATGTCGAATCGATAAATTTTCTGATTTAATATGCAAACGATGAATAAGAACACGTGCGGAAATAAAAGGCGTAATTAATAGTCCAGGAAAAAACGAATGCATGATTGGGGCCTGATTGTATTTGGGAGTAGAACACACACACGCGTGCGCATTCATAGTCAAGTACATTCGGAAAGTTGTTGATGTCTTGTGTGGGAGCCATCAAAAGTTTAAAGGAGCGGCGGAGCATGGGAGGCGTGTACTATTCGACGACAAGATCATCGCCGTCGTACTCCGTTGGTGTCTTACTTCGTTTCACCTAGCATCATGCTTTCTCTCTATTCGTTTCTCCCTCACTTCTTGCCGTATTTCAGGGGGTTATCCTACCTACTGCTCTATCAAGAGATGGTGAGAGAAGAGAGGGGGAGAGGAAGGGAAGCCTGTTCGCTTTGTCCTCACGCCGCCTTCATTTCCTGTACCTGCCGTGAATTAGACGGCGGCGTATCCGTGTCGCGCCTCATAGTCGTCGTTTGTCCGCCGTCTGTGGTGAGAGGAGATTTCTCTCTTTCTCTACTGCATGCTGCCTTCCTCTCGCTCTCTCTCTTACTCCGCTTTCACGGTTCATATTTCCCGGTAAACGATCTTGTCGACTGTCGAGCCATTATAACGGACAATTTTCGGTCCATAAAAACAGTGTTGATGAGAGAAAAATACAAAAAAAAAAAACTCAACTCAAAAGTCAACTTATCGAAACAAATTGATTAGACGTCGATCATTCGTATATCGATCAGTAGATAAGGGATTTTAGACATTTTCGCCTCATCCACGACATAGCATTTTTGAACTTGAATTCCAGATTAGGTTCAAACGTCAATAACCTTTTTTAATATATTTCACAAAATTTATACGTGTATTGATAATTAAATCGAATTTATTTCTTGTAACTTCAAGATTTTTCTCGAGCCACCCAAACTTGTGGACTTTGATGATGAAATAATCATATGTATATCCATATATTTTATCTCACTTTTATAGATATTAATACTTGAATGATTTTGAGCTAAAGCCTTTCTCGCTAGATTATTAAACGGTTTTTTAATGATCGGTAAATCTCGAGGGATATTGTTTTAAAATGTAAATATTCGAAATAAGAGAATGTTAGGAACATCGTGCTAAAACGTTTCGTCTACAAAGTTCCATTATCTACTCGTTTATTCTCCGTTACAAAAAGTGCTCGCAGCTGTATCGGTGAACACGACAAACTATTTCAGATAACGATGCTCGACGAGCTGTGGCCAAGAAACGGTAATCAATTTGAAGAATCATTTCTACAAATTATCAACCATTAATCGGCAGTAAAAAAAATCAATAAAGAAATACAGCACGATTTATATATAGCTTCCTAATGTTCGGTCATTTCACGTTAACATGGGAAAGTAATCAGCAAGATGGATCCATCGAAAAATCAACAGTGATTTATGTCGATTTCCGATAACCTGTCTGTTTATCGATTCTTTTCCGTATTCGCACTATAAAGATTCCATTTTTCTTTATAAAAAAAAAAAAATAAAACAACTCTAAGAGTCTCAATATAAACATCAAAAGGTATGAAATCAAAATTCATTAAAAAATGGAACAGATATACAAGAAATAAGAAAAACTTTTTTACGTATATTGTCGTCTTATAGAATTTTTCGTTCAGGTCATTTTTGCTATACATTGTTATAATAATAAATACGTTTACTTATTTTCTTTTCAATTGTTCGTAAGTATTGAACATTTTTATGAACATCCATATACATGAAAACCTTATAACCATTCTTCATTTAGGTCCAAAAATCGATTTGGGATATGTCGTTTTTTTCCATGTAATATTCTTCCAAAGCTATATATTCTTAGATTTTAGATTTAGTCTTAGATTTTTTTCTCGGTTTCTCATAATTACGAACAACTTTAAAGTGAAAACTCACGAAAAAAAAACTATCATTAATGTTGAAAGTTGAATATAATTCAATTTTTTTTTTTCAACATTGTTAATGAATTCCCCATAACAACATATAAATAGGAAAACACACATTGAACTTTAATTTCAATAACCAGTGGAAGTGAAAAATTTACAATTAAAATTTTTTAATCCAAATGTACCATTTAACCAACAGCGTGAATTGTGCCGCAGATGGTCCGTTATAGCAACAAGATCTCGACATTATATTTTGTTGTTTCGTCATAATTCAGCCGATTGTTGTTATTATGCTAACATCTCTACAAATATAAACTTGTTCATAAAAAACTTTCCCGTTAATTTAATTGAGAAAAAGCGGTACCTGTTGTTTTGTTATTTTGGCAAAAATTCTATATGAAAAAATCGTAAAAATGAGCTGGTTGAGGTAAAAAGGATAACTTTTAAACGAATAAACTGTCTAAAGAAGCCTGGGCACGACGAAATTGGTAAAAAATCATCGATTTGGTTCGCCGGAGTTTAAAGGGCATGAGAAAAAAAAATGAGAACGTTATAAATGAAGCACAATAAAGGGTCGACTTCTTGCAATTCTGAGAGATCGATAGCAGAGAAAGAACACGATTTTTTTTCAGAGCATACCGGGAATGGGGCGGGTACGGTGTCATGTGTTATTCCTGTATCGGGCATCAAAGTTGCCTTTTACAGTTTGCATTTGCCGTCAAACGATTCTCATTGCAAGCTCGTTCCGGTAGTCGTATGTGCTGGTATTTGAAACGGACGGCGGTTTTCCTGGTGAACCAAGCGCGATCCCATCTGGGACTCTGAAAAATATATATGGTAGCTTTTCACTCCATAAATCCGGCAAACAGTCGTTCGAGTAACCCGTTTTCTCACTGCGGCGGTGAAATTCGCGAGAGCAACTCCATACGCATGAGATATACATATATATGGATGTATAGGAAAAGGGAAAAGCGGGTTTTACCGCATCAAAACTCGTATATATAGGGTTGGCCATTCGGAACAGATTGCGCGGAACAACCAGCATATATATACATATCTATAAATCGTTCAACATTGCCGTACAGTCGCTCATCCATTGGGTTCCGGCGATCGTAGACTAACCCTTTTGCGATGTGGGCGCGCATTTTTCCCAACCGCATAACGTTAAATGATGACGAATACGAGGATAATACATTGGCGCACGTGTATGTGCTGTATCTGTGTATGCGTATGTGTGTTTGTATGTGTGTGAGGGCTCGTAAAACTGTACGCGGATCTGACCAATAATTGGAATAACCATTACGGAGAGAGAAGGAGTAAGAGCGTGAGTGAGACGAGGGCGGGAGAGATGCATCAATTAAATTCTCTCAGTGGATGCTCCAAATTACGTTTCAGCTGGCGTAATCAAGCGATGGCAGGCTTGCCCGTAAAATTCATCCGAGGAAAACTTGACGAATCGGCTGGTCGCACACTAATTGGAAATAATTTAGCACGAACAAAAACAGAGAGAAAAAAAAAAGGAGAAGCCACATTTTTTTACTCGATCAACAGTCGTCCTGATATTTCACCCTTTTGTCGTCAATAAAATAGGCACTGCTACGTTGCATAATTGAGATTGACACAATGATAAAGGAAATATTTCAATTAGTAATTGATCAATTAATTAGAGGGTTAATTATCGCTAAAATTCCCTGCGGCAATGCAAAAGTTCTATCTCTCTTGCTTCACTTCTCTCTCTCCCTCTCTCTCTCTCTCTGTCTCTCTCTCTCTGTCTTGTTATTTTTCCTCCTCTTTTCGGTCTCGTCCACTAAAGGTTTTTCGCTGTTAAATACCAGATAGTGGTTCATGAGAGCGAGCCTCTGCTATCGAATTATAATTCCTACGTCCGTGTTATAGACGACCAACAAAATATATATGTATAGATATTCATAATATCGGTGAATAATAAAACGTGAAGAGTTCGACGTACGTTGATGTGTAGGTAGTAGAAAAAAGAGAGAGAGAGAGAGAGAGAGAGCGATAGAGAATAGGCGATGGAACAACAGCCTTATCGTATACACATATACGATATCCCAGAATTTTTGCCTTTTATTTCAATCAATATATCGACGATGAGTTTCCTCTCGGCTTCAAATATAACTCCGCGTATAAATGAAACTCGTGTTATACAACGAGCGATACAAATTCTCGGCTAATTGTTCGACACAATTTTCGATTGTATTCCGAGTCTTATACGTCGAATCACATTTCATATTCAAATATTCAAGCGAAACGTAATGCTACAACGTATTCATTGCTCGATGAAAAAGGAAAAGGTCTCTGAAATAAAATAAAAACAAGCAACTTTATACCTGTTTTTAGCTTTAATTTAAATCGTTGAATAAAAAGAAAAATCTATTGAAAGTTTTACCCCTGCACTTGCTCCGATTAACCTTCAACGAGAATATGGAAATGTATATCCACAGCTATATATAAATACACTTTAGCAATTTATTCTCTATCTTTTTAATATGAAATTATGGATTGGAATATCAGGTATAAAGTGTACTACGATGTATCATCGACGACACGAGCTATTTTTTACCCTGCAAGAATCGCAACGATCTATGAAAAATAAAAATCTCTTCGGTACTTGATTCATAGATTTCGGTAATGATTTATTTGGTAGGAAATAAAACTTAGTCAGTTTGTCATAACGGCACAGAAGTGTCATTTTCCAATAGAAAACAATCTGTATATACGTTTCAATATTTTTCGGTATATTGAAATAGTAGTGAATGAAGAAAGTATATATTTCAGAAAGGAATGTAAGAGATTGAAAAGAGTATGGACTACATACATACATACATAAACATATACATTTCTTTAATACATTTGGTAGATGGAAAATGCATTTCTAGAGTGAGGCCAAAAGGAAGTGCAAGCTGAAAGCTCACCTCGTTCAAGATTAGGATGAAAAACGGTTATTCGAACTATTCTTATATTTGTATATCTATAGAGTTTGGGGAGTAAGGTTCACATTTTGTGGATGGTGCTTGGACGGTAACGTGTTGCAAAGTGGCCATTTGGCTCTCGTAGCATTTCAGGTTTGAGAATTCAACGAATTTTACTACTAAAAGGTGACCGAGTTTTTCTTGCTTTTTTTTACATTCCAAAAGCAAACAATCAAGTGAGAGAGAGAAAGAAATGGAGAGGGAGGAAGATGGACAACAGGTAGAGAGTATAGAGAATAGACCGCACGTGAAGGCGACCCATACACAGAGTAGGCTAATAGATACTAATCGTTTTCTGATGGCAACTCGTCGTTTATCGAGATAATCTAGCTCCTAAGATTTTCGAATCTCTCTCTTTCTCTCTCTCTCTCTCTATCTTAGTCTTGTACCTTCGAAGATAGGATAGAGAGAGAGAGAGAGAGAATTGAAAAGAGCTGCCACGTCTGAGAAGGGAAATTGAGGAGGGGTTGAAAAAGGTATACATAAAGACGGGACGAACGAGAGTCTGACGAGCCAAATGGACTGACTTTGCTCGATGGGTTCTCCTTCGATTCAGCTTTTTCGCTCCTTGGTTCTTTTTTGGTTGTTATACATCTTTAGAGTCTCTCGGGGCTGCGAATATTATGCAAAACGCAGACGCGAGGTTTCTCTTAGTCTCTCGCTCATTCTAAAGGGACAGGGGTAGATATAAATTGAGAAGAAAGATGCTAGAGCTTACACGCGTCGTTTCAGGTAACGAAATACTCAGACATGAGAATGCGTACCTGTCATCCCCGCGCAAGAAGTCAATCTATCTTTCTCCTGATTTCAGTTCTTATTCTCACGGTGCATGCACACGCGCACACACGATTTTTTAATTTTTTTGTTTCACTCCTTCTCCTTTCGTTACACGAGTATAAAAAAAAATCCAAGTTCACCACAGAACAACGAGTTAGCAGCCAAAAGAGAGAGAGAGAGAGAGAGAGAAAGAGCGATAAAGTTCGGTTTTTGCACTAGGGACAGACCAGTTAAAGAGGGAAGAGTAACAAGAATTGGGTCAAAGTAAGGGAGTCCGAAGAACTCGGAGGAATTAAGAACCTTAATCATTGCACGAAAAGTTTATAACCATACAGCGAGATTCAATTTTCTTTACTTTCTCATCAAGACAATCGTAATGTCGAGGTAAGAAAAGAAAAGATAAAACGAACGTTGAAAAAAAAATGACCTTAAATATGAAGCAAAAGATTACAAAAGATGAAATAAAAGTAATCTACATGAATCTTCCATTTTTCTTTCAAGTGAGAATTATATTGAAAAATGAAGGGATTCAAGCATGATCCGACGCACGATCAAGCACCATTTTTAATGAAACAATTCACATAACTGGTTACAAACGTAATACCAAAATAAACAGCAAAAACCTTAAAAAAACCTTAAAAAAAAAAAAAAAAAAAAAAAAAAAAAAAAAAAAAAAAAAAAAAAAAAAGCGCCACATTTATTCAAACCTAATTGCAATAATTTAAATGTTTTGAGAAGAGGAGGACGGTGGAGGATACGATAAGGGGAATTTCGTTGAGGGAACGAGACGACTTTGTGGGTTATTCAGACCTTCTCCCAAGGAGAGTGCACTCGAGGCGTTTTCGCGTGCAGGTTGTTCGATTAATGTGAGCGTGTTTGTGTGTGTTTCGCGTCGTTAACGTGGACTTTAACCGGACCTGGCTTCTCGTGGCTATTCAGCCATTAAAAGTGCTGGGAAAACTTTTACTATCGAACGACGTTAAGAAGAGGAACGAAGAAGAAACAGAGAGGAAGAGGAAAAGGGAGAGAGAGAGAGAGAGAGAGAGAGAAGAAAGAAACCGAAGATTGGAAGGGGGTTGAAATCCGGTGAGGGTAATTGTGGCAAAGGGCGATCACCCAACCCCTTACCTATACACGTTACCTATCTCTCTTTCTCTCGTTGCGTTATGATTTACAACAGCACCGATGAACGGGGTTAACAAGCCGTATAATTCAACTCTCTTGCAGTGAGCCTTCGTGCACAATCTACACTACCACATTTATATATAATACTACATAAAATATATAGAATATCATATCTATAGATTCACACCACATAATATAAATCTATACAGACGTTTTCATCCCTTGAAATTCGGCCTTTCCACTCGTTAGGGATAGAAGATAAAAAGGAAGAAAAGGTCGTCAACGAAAATTGAACACGATGAAAAGAAAAATTAAACGTTTGAAAAAAGATCCGGGCGTGAGCTCACACTGGTAACGAAATATCTTTTTTCTTCTTCTTTCCCCTCATCTCGTGGGGTTCACTTTCATTTCGATTACACCCGCCTCCCTCCTCCCGCCATGAGTTCCTTACTCATGAAGATGCTTATGACTCAACTTTTAATGAACCATGCAGATATATTATTGTTTATATATATATATTTCAAATGGTGAAACCCTTCTTCGGTACCGAGAGCATGGTATTCTCTACACGGCGCTTGGTTCAAGTACCGCACGCACAGCTCAGACATCAGACGCATAGACAGACAGACGGTACATCAGTAGAGGGAGCTGCTTTTGTCCAACGCCCCGGGGCTAACATTTTTTCATTCCTCAGACGTCAGCCACATATATTCACACACACGTTTCGTGTACACGCGCGCCTAAGTGTGTTTGCGCGTGTACATACATTTCAGACGAAAAAGTATGTATATTTGTGTAAAGCACAACTTGCAGTGGGGAATTTCATGGCACATGGTTGTAACTAAGCATGAAAGTGTAATTTCGCAACTCAACAAACTTTCAGACAAGAATTGAAAAAGAAAAAAAAAAACATAAACCCTAAATAATGAAATACGTAACTATGAAACGACTTCTATCATTATAAACATTGTTTATGTATGATAATTTTATTTTTAATTTCTATTTACACTCATAGTGAATATTTATAACAAAATATAGAAGAAAAATGAGAAAGTAAAAGAGTTAAACGTTGTTGCATGTATTGTAATAAATTTACTTCTTATTCACTTTACTCCTTTAATACGTGAATTATTATTTTTTTTATATCAGAACGAACAATTGTGTCTGAATGAATGCGAATAAATTAGTTGAACTTAACACTTTGGCGGCGACACCAAGTTTACCGCGACATTCACTATACAGAATAAGAAAACAGGGGGCAATTAGAAGTGCAAAGTTTTATTCGAGAGTACGGTCTATTTGATGGGGTAAAAAGGGTGGCTACCCTTGGCGATGTGGGGCATGTGAATTGTACAGACGCGTGAGGGCGCTCGCGCCCCCAGACACTCGGGAATGCACACGAGTAGATTCGCACAAAAACCTGCAACCCTGGAGTATAACGCCAACCCTTTATATTCGACGTTGCAACGTTGCCGCCGCTGCGGAACACATACGCACACATAAATAAATATTCGAAAAAAATTAGCAAAGAGATAAAACAACAAATGTAGAAATGAAATCAATGAGCGAGGAGATGTATCGCAAAAGACTTTACAGCCAAGAGCTTGGTATAAAATCGTGTTGAAAGCTATTAAGATTCCCTTCTCTCTCTCTCTCTCTCTCTCTCTCTCTCTTTCATGCGCTAACTACCCCTTATTTTTCCTTGCTATTTGTATTTCTTTTGTTTGTTAAATGTTTTAATTCCATGGTCCAGTACATGCTTGAGTTACTAAGAGCGATGCGTATAATATACTGACAGTCCGATTATTTCGTCAGTCGCTTTCCGAGAAACACGCCGCTGAGTCAAAACAGACTAAAGGAAAAACCTGAGAGAGAGAGAGAGAGAGTCACAAAAAGAAAGACGACGAAAGAAAGAGAGAGAAAGAGAGATATTTATCACAGCGGAAAACGAGTGTGCCCAGAATAATTATGAAAAAGTTGCTCTTCATCATTTCCGCTCCCTCTCTCGTTCTCCTTTGTGGATCGTTATGTAAAGAATACGAGGACGTAGATATACGTAACCGAGTTGCATTTCAATTATTTCATGGGCGAGATGACTTTGTCATGAAGATAAACGAAATTGTATTACGCATTCGTCATTATATTCGTTGATGGGCAACGAAGATTTTTATATTACTTTTTCAAATAGATTTCCTTTTGAGAAACTTTCATTACGATCAGAAATGTTCACGAAAAATACAGTAACAAAGGAATAATACGAAATTCAGAAATTTTTAAGATTAATATTGGAAGGAAGCCAAAAAAAGTATAAAAATGGCGTAAATTTTATTATTGATTAGCTAAATTTTTCGCGCAGTAATCAGTCGATTTTGATGTTCAGTGAAATATTTGGAAGAGCAATGAAAACGTTTCCTGAATTTCAAATAAAAACGTGATGCACGTTTAAAATTTAAGGAATTTTTTCAAAATGCATTGCGATAAATCTTCCTATAGACTTATTTAACGCAGGGCGTTCCATGGAAGTAGCATTTTACTCCAATACGTCAAAAAATTCACATCGCAACTATCAAAGTTGTCAATTATGCTGGTTAATAAATGAAATTTGGCTGATTGGTTCTACGTTCCCGTGTATATCACAGTAATTGTCGTCGTGATTTGGGGTAGAATTCACTTGAAAATTTTTTCCGTGGAGTATAACTTATTGATAAGAGTGATCGACTGGTCCGTGAGATGTGCGGGTAGAAACGAGTCTGAAAAATAGAGTAGTAAAACTTTTTCGGGGGTTTAAATTCTTATTCGACCACCTGAATCGACAGAAGGGTCTTTGAAGACGTGCGGCAGCGGTCTGTTGCTGCTTGCTGCTTGCTGCTTTCCACGTCGAGGGACTTGTACAGGCTTCCAGGTGCAAAGAGAAGTGTGCCAAGCAAGAGAAAGGATGTATCAAAATGAGAGCGAGAAAGACCAAAAAGATGTACAGTCTGAGTTTGTATGTGTTTGCGAGGGTGTGTGTGTCCTTGTGTGCTTGTGTACATGTTGGAGAAAGATAGAGAAAACGAAAGGCAAGAGGAAGCAGCAACGTAGTATATCTCCAAAGAGAGGACTCAAGCGGGTCCCGGAGGTACTTTATCTCTCTCTCTCTCATACTCTGGAAAGAAGCCCGTTCCTGTGCTGCTTCTCCTTTCGTGTTGCCACGACCTAATACCCATCCGCGCTCGGAGCCAGCCGGGCGAGTCAGCCATCCGACCATTTCGAACGTAATGGAATCTTGGATTTCGAAATAAAAAGCGAGCGAGTGAACCGTTGGGAGAGTGGGAGAATAAACCAGAGTAAAGAACGTTAGAGCGAGAGAGAACAATTTTTTTATACTTCCTTTTTTTTTCCTTTAAATAAAATCAACCAACATAACTCTTTGACTCTATGCCGCGCACATGCAGCTGCAGTTAAATAATAAATTTTCATAACGTCGAATGAGAGATGGTGGGAGGGAGAGAGAGAGAGAGGAAAATAGACAGGACCAAAGGGAGGAAAAGAGAACGAATGACACGCGATATGGTGGTGCAAAGTTAATAAAATCACGTTCGATACCCTTTGATGAAATAAAATTCGACTTTCTTTTTACTCAGAATTGACCTGCAAAAAAAGGGAACGTCGCGTTAATTTAGCACGAATAATTTTATTGATTAATAATGTTAATAATTATAAAAGTTGTTGAACCTCAATATCATTGAACAATTCTAGTAAATCGTATATCGTGTGAAGTTTTTTTTTTTTTTTTACTCATTCTTAATATTCAAGTTATTTTGGTTCCACTCAGGAAAGAGCGATTTATTTTTGTCAAACTTCGAATGATTTATAACGAAATATTCTCAATTAACCTACTAATTATAATACTCATGTAAAAATATTCCATTGGAAGCTCCCCACACAGGTGGATACAGTCTCTAAGCCGTTGACCACACAACGTGATAGAAAATCACGTTTTTCGAATGCTCCTTCGTTCGAAACATATTTGGAAGCTGTAGCAGGAAGTCTATATCGCGACTTCTTGCCGAGAGAGAGATAACGTAACCATTTTTCTTAATTTTTCTGTTTTAATAGTGAGCCCGCTTTCAACCGGTAATAAAGTCAGCGGGTCTTCTATAAATGAATAGACCGTAACAAGATTGGGTGATAAATTGAATTATTCTGAAAACTTAAGACACTACGACATGAAAGCAGATGTTTATCGATCAATTCGTGTAGTACCGTATCCAGAAGTAAATCGTGTCATTAAAATCATAGATATCGAAGTAATGATGCAGAGGTTGAAAAAAAAAAAAAAGAAAATCCACGCTAAAAAAAAACTTGTAATCCAGGATAATCCGTACTTATACGTGCACTTTTTTCATCGATCCTATTGTCACCGTTGTCGTCACGACGATTCGTGCAGAAGGCGAGCATCACGACGAAAAACTCAACATTTGGACGATGAGCAGGTGGGAATAGCTACGAAGTCCATGAGCATGCGTCTCTATCCGTATAAATACACACATTTATACAGATGTATATGTACATAGAAATTTGAAGGTATATCTGGGTACTTTGTCGAGTCGTATGGAGCATGGAGACTCCCCAGTCTCCTGCAGTTTATTCCTTAGGGTAAAGGCGACGGACTGAAAGGGAGCGAATCGAAAGAGAACTACTTAGCATTGAGTCACGAAAGAATGGAAAGGTGAGGAAGAAAGAGTATACGTATGTGTGTGTACATACATGTGCATGTGTTCGAGAGAGAAAGTAATATGAGAAAACAGAAAAAGATGGATAGCCGGGATAAGGGAGGAAGTTGGATCTCGTCCGGGTAGGCAAACTCCCCCAGGTTAATCCTAATGGCGCATAAGATGCGGAAGAGAGCAAAAGAAACATTCGAGTAAGAGCGAGAGAGACAGAGAGGTAGAGTGTGTAATCCTACACGGCACATCGAACTCGACAATGCGAGACTTTTCTACCTGCGCGCAAAGAAATTATCCACAGGGCTCTCTACTAAGTACTCGATGAATGGCGAGGAAGCGGAGGATGAAGGCGAAAGACTGCGTGTGCCAGTGTCCCACATATATACAACATATACATTCATACATTTATCTGTTATATATATAGATATATACACACATACACACACACACGCACGGACACATACATGTAGAAATAAAAAAGTGAATACACAACTGGTAGGAGGCTACGGCAATTCCTCCTCGTCTTTCCCCGGCGTGACGCCAGTGGCCACCGACGATGGAGTTTGCGTCTTACTTAGTCACGGTCTCGTCCAAATCGTGATGCTCCCAACGACTCTGTGGCCTAAACAGCATCATCATCAATACCCCTTATATGCCGTCATTGTATACTACACAGGGCTATGTACCGACACGAAAAAAAATCAAAATCACTTAATCTTGAGAAACATTTCTAAAAGCCAAGAATTCACTAAAGCGTGTACTGTAATATCGCACAAAAACGATATAACCTCGAAAATGAAAATGTTTTTAGCGACGATAAATATGGAAAGTAGAATATCTGGAGTATACGAAAAAAAAAAGCGTTATCAGAAAAATCCAGAGCATGAAATTATGAGAAAAGAAATCACAGGCTTATATTTTCTATATAAAAAAATTCATAAATTCAGCGAAAAGAAACGAAATATCGAGAATAGTGGGGATTGAGATAGCAACGTTGTTGAAAAAACCTGGTGAGGAAAGTCGAAGAAGGGGCTTCATGGCGTTATTACTCGCATCCTGAGGCAATAAAGTAGATGCTCCATTTTGCTAAGCAAAAGGAGCTGGTAGCGGTTTACCAAAGCCCATAGCATGTATAAATTATACATAAGGCCTCTGATACATTTATATATGTATATTATACGTGTACATTTGTTATATCGAGCGTTTAGTTTACGACTACCAAATAGCGCATCAATGTTTTGCGTCATGAGTATATTCGTAAATATATACACATACTTAGGAAAAGTGCTCGAAGGAAAGGTTTCTCTTATTCGCGATACGTTTGAATAGCACTGCAAGGTAGTATGGAGATCAAGGAGTTGAAGAAGAAAAATAAAAGAATGAAACCATAAAAAGAGGAAGAGGAAGACGAAGTGAATCTCTATGCACGTTATGTACGAAGAAAGATTCATTTCAGATGATTTCCAGATGCCTGATCGGTCGACCAGAGATAATCCCACGGACTGTTGTGGAGGATACAGAGGGAGTGAGTTTAAGGATGAATTTAAACAAAGGAGGTAACCATCGAACCATGATCGGACAGGGTAAAAGAGAGAGAAAAATATATCTGTAAGTGTCTATCTTTCTTCTTTACTGTATATACTGTATTCTGTATTATATATAGTACATATTCACTCTATATGTTTATAAGGTATGTATATACATATATATATAAATATAAGAGTTAGGTTCCTCGACACGGTACGTGCTTGCAATCGTTGCGCGATCATCGAATGCGCGTCTTTATTCCATCCGGGCCTTATTCTCTCTCTCTGTCTTCCTCTTTTCTTTTTTTTTTTTTTCTCATTCCAAAGCTTTCAAGTTCGTACATATCTCTGAGCCTGAAGATTCACAAGCGCACGAGAGTCACGAGCCTCCGAGTCGGCTTCCTTTTAACCAAAGAAATGGACATACGCGACCGAAACAAAAAGAAATAATAAACACAAAAAATAAGAGAACAAGTAAGAGAAAGAAAAAACATCATAATTGCTCCGATAAAATGAGCTATATACTGGGGCCTCTTACCTTGGCCACATGATTTACGATTTTCGTAACAAAGTTACTCCTTCGCCGGATCTTTCTCGCATTTGCTACACTGAGAGAAACAAAAATTGTTCGTCGAACTAAATCCATTTTGATGGATGAAAAATATTGGATTTCAATCTCTGTTTCCGTTGAATGCCAAATCATTTCTAGTTTATTTATATATAAATCATGAACATTTGTTATAGATAATAATGTTTGGGTGAACAAAAATTTTCCTGCGCGTCGCCAAACGTATGGACTTTGGGTTCTGCCGAAGAAAAAAGGAAAACTGGTTGCCCATTTCAACCATAATTGCTGATGATAGTTTGCTGTTTTTTTTTTTTCGTTTCAATTCTATTCTGTCACATAGTTTTGGTAAACGAAGAAAAAACTTTGTTGTGGAAATGGGCGCAAGATGATTTTCAGGGCCGAGCTTAATGCTTGTCGAGCGTGACTCACAGAAACCTCAAGTAGAATTGTTTCTCGCAATATAATTCGAGAGAAAGAGAAAGAGCGATTCGTGTCTTGTCGAAGTACGAAATGCCCCCTCTCTCCCTGAATGAAAATTCCGGAAGGGGTGCAGTTATTTTTTTTCTCTTTCTTTCGTCCTTCCTTCATTTCTCTTCTCTTTTCCTCATTCTCTTTACCACGTTTCCCCTACGTTTATATAGCTCTGTTCCGGAAGCGTGATACGTTCAATGCTCGCTCAAGTTTATCGTCATCCTGCCTCCACCCATATCCAGTCTGCAACCCTTTATTTTTTCAATCCACCCCTTTGAAATCCGTAACCCACTTGAAGTAAACACTTTTCCACGCCCACGTGTGTACCATCCAGCGTGTGTATCTTTCATCCTTTTCTCCTTTTCAAGTCCTATTAAAATATTTTATTCCTTACACACCACAGATGTATGTGCAAAGAGTGTATACACTTTTGAAAAAGAAGAATGAAAAAAATGGAAAACAATCTATTCTCGAAACGTTTAATTGCCTTTTGCGTATTAACGCTAAATCCGATTTTCTTTCCTGGCCTCTAGCGTGCTCATTCATCGAGAAAGCATGAGCGCTCATCCAAAGCTTTTCGAACTATGTGCAATCATTGCCTCGTCCCCTCTCTTTTTCTTTTTTGCTTCGCTCTCTTTTCCTCTCATTTACGTTATGATTCCGCACTTTCAAAATGGAAAATGAGATAGAGAGCAAAAAAAGTATACGAAGCAAGACTACTGTTGGATGAACTCTGGCGCTCTAGAAAATAGCGAGAAAGAGAGGGTGAAAATAAATTGACGCAAGGCGAGAAGTGGACGTGCTATAAGTTCTCATCAATTTATTCTTTTAATTTACCATTTATCTTCTCTTTTATTCGAACTTTCTGTCTTTCTCTTGAACGGGAGTGGAGCTAGAATTTTCTATAATCTCGAAAATTCTACGGGGAAGAAAAAAGGATCTCATCTTTCACAACGAAATAATATAGAATAAGACGAAAAACGAGGCGCAAATCTCGTCTCCATCATTTTATATGAATCAGCAATAAATTGGTGAATTTCTATTGAAAGCTCTCTGGAATAAATTTTGGGTTGCGTGAGAATCAACTTTACGGTTTGCTCTACATTGAAAAAAAGATTTTGTTGAAAAAGTTGTAATTTGGTTTCCACGATCGAAGTATATTCTATGACATACGTTCAACGCAACATAATGAAACATACAATAAAACGTAATTATTGATCAAATTTTCAGTTGACTGTTTCAACAGTACATTTTGTTCATATTATTTCAATTTATTTAGCGCAATTAAATAATATTTTATTAACAAACTGTTGAATTATGCAATGAATTTAGTTGTCAACCTAAAAAATTCGCGCATAAAAAGGTCGTCTCTTTCAAATATCCAAGTGGGTCAATTTCATTTGTGCAGACCAACAAACGTAAAAACAAAAAATAAGAGGGGGTTGAGATGAAAAAAAGGTAAAAAGCTAGGCGTCCAGAAATGGCAATTTTCCGAGATCTTGTTTTTACATGGATGTGCTCTCTCTCTCTTTCTCTCTCTACACGCCCAATACTACACCAAGAGGGAGGGCGGTCGGCGGGAGTTTGCCGATGAATGCGAAATGCGAATGCACACCGAAGAGGATTTACCCTTTCGCAATATCGCGAAGCTCCGTATAGCTATGAGTTTCTCCTTAGAGCTTGGTACATGTTACAGAGTTAGTGCATAAGTAAGGTGTGCGTAGGTATATATATTATGAAAGATAGAGAGAGAGAGAGAGAAAGAGAGAGCCTCAGAGAAGCATGTAGAAGTGGGAGCACGTGGGTGGAATAGAACAAAGAGAATTCAGGCCAAAGACGTTTGGATAGGGCCAACGCTAATTCCACGCTGTGCTCTCTCTTCCGTAAATTCTCTTTGTCTACCTCCCTCTTCCTCTCTCTCTCTCTCTCTCACGCTGCCCTTTTTTCTCTCTTCGGATCTCCCTGTGAGCTTACAAGGAACGGCCAGAATCCGAAAGAACTCTCGCTTGGGTATACGTGCAAGAAAAATACGAAGAGACTGTAAATTTGATTCCCTCTCTCATTCCGTCCTACGTATATGCACGAAATCTTAACTCGTTAGCGAATAGATTTAATCAGCAGATCCTTTGGCAGTGGTAGAAAAAGAATTTCGAAAAATTTTCATCCGTGAATAAATCAATTAGACTGAAGATCGTTTGAATTCTAAATTGATTTTAATCGATGGATATAAGCCAAGTATTATTTCTCGATCGTATAATTAATAAGTGGATAAGTGTGGGGTATGATACATAAACGTGGTCAGATTGATTGATTGCCAATGAGTGTCGCGTGTTGATTATATAAGGACGCGTGTAATGGAGGATATATATAGGATAGAAATCACCATAAGCATAAATGTGTACGTATATGTCAATGATGATATATTCACATGTATATAAGCATCAAATTGTTAGATCTATATTGACAGAGTACAGAACTGTTTGCTACTTGATCCATTTTCCATTCGCCTGTATATCTCATATCCACATTCATATGAATATATATTTACAGTAAAAGGCAATCGTCATGCATGTTAGCACAGCCAGTCCGTAATTAGTCAGATTGAACAAAACTTCTCAACTAATATATGTACACAAATGATTACATGTATAAACTGTACCAAGAGTAATAAACTAATGTAGTATACGAGACAGCAGAGGAAAACCGACAGAGCTTTCCGCTCGTGTTATCTATTGGGCGCTAGACTCTTCCTGAATCAGAGTTCGCTTTCTATCATTAGTCTTATCCAGTAGACAGTGAGAGAGAGAGAGAGAGAGAGAGAGAGGGAGAAGGAAGGGGAAAATGGTCTTTAAATTTGATTAGTTAGAAACTGTGCATCCAGCAAAACAGGACGAACGGGTTACTCGAGCTAAATATTAAGCATGAGGCTGCGCGGGGTGTAAGGTCAAGCAGCGAAAGGTTAAAGTGAGAGACGAGCAAATTTGTTGGTTGAAGGCGAGGAATTGAGGAAACCAAGATCAAAGACCAGTCAAATTGATATCAAGGAAAAGGATGTAGCCCACGTGACTTGGGTTCCTGAATCGTTTGCTTTCTCCAATCTGCATAGAGAACCAATTACAGTCCTTCTGCAGTTTGCTTGGATGCCCTGTTCAATTAACCAAATAAATTATCCAAAGATTTTGAGTATAAACAAAACTCGAAAAAGTCGCCTGTTTCGATGCATGGAAGTGCACAAGGGGGTGGGAGAGGGAGGAGTGGAGCTGGAAAGTTGTTGCATTCCGGTGATCTGTCAACGCGTCGGGACTGTTTGTTCTGTCCGTTGTCAGTTGAAGCTTTGGAGTTGTCCGTAATGGCGCTTTTGTCACGCTGTATCGATAACTTTTGAGAACCACGCAGTAAGGGTCAGAGAGAGAGAGAGAGAGAGAGAGAGAGAGAGAGAGAGAGAGAGAGAGAGAGAGAGAGAGAGAGAGAGAAAAGGCAAAACTAGGACTATGTGGAAAGGGTGGTCGAGGGTGAAGTTTGCGCGCGTACTCGAATTTTGCAGGACAGGACCCTCGCAGAAACTGTAGCTAAGAGGAACCCCACAGAGACTTGCTCACTTCACAAACACGAGGAAGGGAGCGAGCGAGAGAGAAATATTACTGCAGCAAGCAGAGATACCAAACTCTCGCGCTGCCAAGATCGAATAGTTATCCGTTGAGTTTATAACTAATTTCGCGGTGGTACAGCACCAAACTTCGCTCTGTGCTCACCTTCGCCTGCTTTCCCATTTATACTGACGAGAACATCAGCAAGCGATTCGATAGCGCGTTATCGTTGTGACGCTAAAACGTTTACGACGCAATATTGCTTGAATCATATCTCATCCAGCATCTTGGTCCGGTGGTTTAGCAAAAGTCAGGCTAACTTTCACAAATTACTCGGCATATATTCCTATCATAGGATGTATAAACGAGTATAAGTTGAGGATGGAATTCTATCTATTTTAATAGCAGGAAATATGTTTAAAAAACATTCATGCAGATCGAGCAAGTTTAGTGCATCGAAAAAAAAATCACAGAAATATGAGAAAAAATAATCATCAGGTTACGAACCGATCTATAGACGCGAGGTTACAAAAACGTGTGTTCAATTCACCGACAAGTTTTTCTCTGTCTGCACAAAAAGAGATTGCAGATATCGAAACAAAACCGCCACTTATGAACGTGGGATATTTTGGGTCGATTTCGAACACAAGGCTTGAAACAAGGGGGTAATATTTTAGCAAGTTCATTTCAGTTACAGCATCAATGGTTCGGGGAAGTGCGATCGAGATATTTTGCAGTATGAAAAAAGGACCTAACGCATCAGTTGGAGGAGCTCTTCGAACTTGTAAGAAGAAAAAATAAACGATGAAGAGTAGAACCAGGAAGGGCCACCCAGTAAAATCGGTGTTCCTTGAATTTTATCTCTCGACATTAAGGGAGCGGCAAGATACGTCGAGGGATTCAAAGTCCCTTTTCTCTCTTTCTTTCTCAGAAGATTTTTGCTCCCTTTTTCTCGCATTTGGATGTCCCGATCGGTGCAGGTAAATCGAAACGCCGGGACAAGTTTAACAAAGCGATATGCGGTAACGCTAAATTCGATAGGATCGAGATAGAACCCTGCGCGCAACGCCAATAAGGATATCTCTCGTGTCTCTCTCTCTCTCTCTCTCTCTCTCTCTCTGCATTCGCTATCTCTCTCCTCCGCTCTTTTGCACGATATACTTATTTTGCCTCTTCCCCCGAGATCGCCGTCGTCGTCTTCGTCAACGACGTTAGGGACCCGGGGCATAACGAGGCCTCGTCTGACAAATCGGATCAGAGTCCAGTCGAACGTAAAAATGTATGGTGGCTGAAAATACATTTTGCTCCATGGCCCGAGGCTCAGAAACTTCCATCATTTTGGCTAAGGATTCCCAATCGAATTCGTCAGTCTAATCTGTATAATATATAGATATATCCACATATACACAAACACAGTTTTAACCAAGGCAATGTCTAGAAAATATCATTTACTCAATCAATTGATCGAGAAGGTAAAAAATATATTGTGAAATTTGACGTATTCGACGTTAATTAAAATGACGTAAGCGATCTCTTGTCATATCATATTTTCATTTAACCCATTAATAACAATAATAATAATAATCATATTTTCTAAATGTCGATTGTAATATAATTTTAAAAGCAGACTAACATTCGCGTACTTTCCAGTGAAATACAAGTCAATGAGATTAACTACGTTATTTCTCATATCGATTAATACAGGTGCAAGGGTTCTCGGTTGGAGTTTGTCTATACAGTCGTGTTACTATATGTTTGCGAAGAATATAACTATATATACGATAAATAAAAGACCATATAGCGGTTCGCACAGAAATTTACTGTCTCTCTCGTTCTTTCTGCGGCTACAAATATATACTCCTTCGTCCCTCGTGAGCATGGCAGATAGGGGACCCTATCAGTATGCTGCCATAAATGGTCCCTGGCGAAGAGTCTCTCGGACTATCGCGCGAGAACTCCCGAGAAGGAAAGAGATGAACATCCCCATAGAGGGGAAAAGAGAGATTCTTACCTCGTCTCATGCTACAAAATAGAACCACTATACACTCTACACGAGCTATGTATATAGTATATACGTGTATATATATACTTATGGTGTTTCTCTTTCGTTCTATCTCTCACGAAGGAGTCACAGGACAACAACGTCTCGAGTTACCAGAGTGCCCTGAGGCCTTCCCATTTGGCCATCTTGCACTATCAACAGTCGCCTCATCGTCCACTCAAAATTCCACAGTATATTTCGAAAGTCAACGATTTTTCTTTTTTATTTTCCAAGAATTTTCTCAATTTGCCGTGCGTTTTAGAAAAAAAAAAAAAAAAAAAAAAAAATCTTTATCATTTGTTTTTCCATGATATATACGCGAAAACTTTTTCTACATAACTTATTATTTTGGAATAAGTAATAATCCATCACTGTCGAAATGCACCTGTAATAAAGTTCATTAAGTCGACGAATATTTTATTTAAGATTCAATCAAATTCAAATTGCTCATAAGTGTTTTTTGTTCGTGTTGTTGTTGTTTTTTTTTTTTGCCGAAATATCTTAGAAACGAGAAAAAAGATCGTAAGTAAAGTCCCAAATAGCTGTCTTTACAATTACGTCGTAGAGACTCGAAAAAATATCGATGCTTTGTCAGCATCGGTATTTTTTACGCTGAAAGCGAAAAACAACTTAGAGATAAAATTGTTCATCATATACATACCACGAAGATAAGAAGAGAGTACCCGTATGCATAAATATAAATGTGTACATGGCTGGTAATCTATCTACGCAGATGCGCATATACATATCTATGAATATAAACAGATAGGTCCAAAAAATATTTTCCCGAAGAGCGAAAAATTTCCGAGCGTTACCGCGTGGTTCCGGTTGTCGAGGTAATGGGTATACAGGTACGAGGAGAGCGGCCGGGAGGTAAGAGAGACGGCCACGACCCGAAGGGGAAGAAGAAGCATTCCGATCGGCTCTTTCTCTCGATCTCGCTCGATCTTCGTTGCTCGACCAGTCGCGACTCAACAATTTCTAAAACCCCGTACTTCATTTAAAAACAAACTGAAAACAAGAAATTGAAAGAAAATAAACAGATAAGCAAAAAGCTGAAAGAGGAATGTCGAGAAAAATTTTAAATAACCGATATAATTTTCTTTGACTCTGTAGATAAATGTAAATAAATAAATATATAAATAAATTAGTCAACCACGAAAATGGTGAAAAAAGAGAAAACAATTCGTCGTGCTCGAATGATAGGAAAAAAGTCGATAACATGTAATGGAAAAAACAAAACAGAATGAATGAAAACGCAGCTGTGAAATTTTCGATCGAATAAATCTCCGAACTCATGTTAAGATGGGGGGGAGAGGGGGGAGGTGAGAAGAAGCGACGAAGGAAGACCAAAGAACAAAAAAAAAGATAAATGAAAGAAAAAAAAAAAAAGCATCAGACAGGAATCATGGAAAGCACCCGATTTCCAAGATAGGGAGGAAAAAAGTGGCCCAAATTTCGTCGGTCTCGTTCCCTTTCCCTGGAACCCATAAATCAAAACGTTGGAACATCCACCTTAGTCGGTGTGTGTATATGTGATGTTCTCATCTTCCTCCTGTGGGTACGAAAAATCGATACCTCGAGGATACGAGGATAATGTCCGATCGATTCGTGAGAGGCGTGCATCGGATCGAAGCGAATGGAGAGAAGGAAACGAAACATATATACATACGAGAAAGGAGAAATGATAAAGAAAGAAAAAACGAAGTACGAGAGAGGAGAAATAAAAAAGGATGACGAGGGCGAGAAAACGCGAGCCGAAGACGAACGAGGGAACCATCGAGGAGCGAGCCCTGCTCGTGAAAGAGAAAGAGAAGTAGAAGCAGAGATACAAGGAAGTGAGGAGGGAAGAACGAAGCGGACCGAGACGAAACTCGTCCGCGAATCGAAGCAACGACTGGCCAAAGCGATTCTCTTACTTTTCTTCCGAGATTCTACTCTTCGTTGGAGATAGAGAGGCTTCTCGCTCGAGCGCCTCCCGTAAAATATCGGCCTCTTCCTCTCTTTCTCTCTCTCTTCTCCTGTTCCAAGTGCAACAGCAGCAGCCAACTTTGAAATCGCGGCGTCGGCCGTACAAGACCCAATATACATTATACACACTCACACACACATATATTTAGACAGACATAATATATAACACACAGTCTGAGGAAACCTTCCGCTCGTCGGTGTGTGGCCACCGGGCGATCCGTGACGAATTCGCGTTATACTCGAGTTGGTTCAGGTCTCTCAGCCTGAGAGATTTTCATCCCGTGAGAGATCGTTGCGGAACACGGCAGCTTCAACAGTTCGCTTTTATATAACCGAATCGGTATTCCGTTATCCATACATATATATTCACACCATAAGCCTCGATAAGTTCGTACAATAATTTGACTTTGCGAGAAACGTAATTCGACTACAAATACGAATTAACGGACGCATCACCTCGAGCGATCCAGCATTAAGTATTAAAAGAAAAAAAGAACGAAAAAAAAAAAAAATACACGGTGATTAGTACGGCGGGAAGAACGAATAAAACTCATCGGTAAATTTGAAACTCCAAGTCGATAACGTGCATGGGTCCAACAAAATGATGCTTACACATCGATATATATGTATATAAATGAGCTCGGCGGGCGGCTCTTTATGCTCGAGTCCGGCCGCCGCCGAACACAGCGATGAGGTATCTGAACAGAAGGACCACAACGATTTACACACAACCACGAGAAGTACAAGAATCACACTGTGGTCTCACAGACGGAACATAAAAATCTAACCGTGATCGCGCCCAGCGTGATAAATAATCTCCAATCGATCTATGAGAAATTCCAGGCACATTTCGGGCTCCGCAATAAAGTTTTTTTTTCAATGCACTTGTGTGTATAAAAATATATATAAACAGATGCAATATGACTTTTTAATGAATTATTATTATTTTTTTTTCAAATTTAACAAAGAAGTTACCTGTATTTTCTTTTTTGACACAAAAATTATTGCAATTCATAGTCAAATATTATGGAAAATACTGGGAGAAATGATCGAGGTTGTAGATTTCGTTCATGGGATCAAAAAGTGAAAAGAGACTTAAATAATTGTGATGGTAGAACCAGATATTCCCAACTTAACGAAATTCGAAGTGGATAAGTATCAAAGCATCATCAATACCTCAGAGACGAGCATCACAGGTGAATGATTAAAATCTCTTTTATATCTCTATTCCGCTCGCACTCATTGATAAAATAATAATAATAATAAATACATTTACCGAGTCTCGGTTAAATCACTTATTAATCGCGGACTTCGCGTCTAATTACTCGTAAATTATCATTATTATTTTTATTTTTCTTTGTACAATTAAGTCAGGGGCCAAATCGAGTGATGGTTACGTTGTTTCTACGATCCTCTTTTCTCTCTCCCCTTCTATTTCCTCAACATCCTTTGGCCCCCTCGTCTAGGCTCGTCCCATGGTAATCAAGTTACGAATTAACGACCAAGAAAATTAAGGACACTCAACTAGCGGAGGGCGGCGGGGAAAAAAAGGAGGGGAAGTGGAATAGAACGTAATGTACCTACGCTCCTTAATGGACGAGGGAATGAATGATTTCGGGTAACATTTTTTGTTTTGTTTCTTATTTCTTTTTTTACCACGGAACGCGTTTTTTTTACCGCAGCATAGCTAAATGTATAGCGTTAAGGTGTAATAAATAAAAACGTCCATCCAAAGTTCTTCGTCACGTTCGTTCGTTATCGAACGTCACACCCGAGTTGCTATATATATGCACAGAGTTAACATTTTTGGATAAATGTATGTGTGATATTCAAGGAGTGCGTGCACTCACATAAATTCTTCTATGTTTTTACACCCAATACATAAATACAGCATACATATGTACAGAGTGTAAGCATATAATATAGAATTGGATACGAGATCGAAGATTGAGCGCGAGTCGTTTGTCAGTCTCGGACTCGCGGCGTGAATAAGCCTTTTTTTCTACTTCTCTCCCTCGTTTTTCTCTCGACTTGCTTTTTAACTCGTTGTTTTTTTCTCTATCTTTCTCCGTCTATTTCTCCCTTAGTCTTTCTTCATCTTGGGATATCATTTACAAGTTAAACCTCGACTGAGGCGCGGTCTTGACTCTCGAATATCAGAGCTTAGCTCTCTCGTCCATCTCTCTCTCTCTCTCTCTCTCTCTCTCTCTCTCTCTCTCTCTATTCTAAATAAGGAGCCACTCCGCGGGGAACTTTCACCGCGTTCGCAGATCCCCAGGAGTAAAGATTCAGCTGCGAGAACTGACAGAAATGAGAGATAGAGTAGAAAAAGAGATGGTGACGACGGAGCAGGACTTGGTCCTTCGGAGTATCCTCTTTCGAAGCGATTTACCGGCAAAAGTCGCGCGCGACGCGCACAAAAATATATATGCTAGAAATGCTATGTGGTTGGTTGAGAAAAAAAAAAGCAGAAAGATTATACCAGTACGCCGAGGTAGCATTATAATGGGTGGATTAAAATGGCCCGCGAGAACGGCTCCGAAAAAAAGGGAGGATCAATGCGAAGAATTTTTTTGCCCCATTTATAACACAAATCTCGCGATAATGTTTACGCTCGGGACCAGACGCACAATAAATAAACGAGAATATTATAAAAGTTAAATTTATTCGAGTGCTAAAAAATTTAATAGGAGCATTTACAAAATAACTTAACATAACAAAAAAAAAAGCAACCTTAAAAATTTCATATTTTCAATAAATCTTCACACAAAATAGTGGTTGAAACTTTGTAAAACTTCGTGCAACAAATACTTCGTCAGTAGGATGTAAAATTCTACGAATTCTACTGAGCTCATTGAGCAAAAAATAAGAAATGAAAAATAAATCAAAGCTTATAATAATTAGAAGAAAAAAAAAATTAGCTTCTTTGCGAAATCCTAATGTTTTGTCTTTAATTTGAATTCATAAAATATTCGAAGGTGCTAATCGAATGAAAAATAAGTGTCAATGACCTCAACGAAGAGATAATAAGCAGAAAATTTGATGGAATCGAATGGAACACGAATACGAGACGAGACAATTAGATTTCGTTACTGCTCAATCGACTCTCGTGAATATAGAAAACGGCAGAAAAGTAATAGCGAATGGGAATTAAAAATACAGAGAATAAATGGACGAAGAAAACAGATTGTGGGCGTGGATCATCTGTCTGTCCATCATTTTGGATATGCGTACGGGAGTTTCAGGTTTAGACGGGAACGTCGACCACAACAATGGGACGAAATCGGAGCAACTCATTCTCTCTCCCACTCTCCTCTCGCTGTTACTCTCCCACTGCCTCTCTCTCTCTCTCTTTCCTCAATATTGAAGCAGGCAAGTAGTTGAGAATGAGATCACCATAGAGAGCGAAAGGGAGAACAAAGATGGAAAGAGACGAAGTCTCTGCTCTCATGTCTAGTAGTCTCACTAGACTAATCGTACAGTGAAGTACAATGGACGCGCGTGGTTTGCTTATGGTTCTCGTCTCTAAATTCCACGCGTCCTGTGGCTTGCTTTCTTTCTCTCCTCTCTGTTTCTTCGGCACGCTCTTATATTACGGTGTGAGTATATATGTGCACTCTATAATGTTCATGCCCTGAACGATTTTACGTTCACGTTATTCATTCTCTCTCTCTCTCTCTCTCTCTCTCTCTCTCTGTCTTTCTCTCGAGTCCGGTGTCTCGCGAAACCCACATAAACACACTGCACACACATAAAACCAAGAATTCTTTCTCTCTCTTCACTCCATTATTTCTAATTCCCTTTTCAGAGAGTACGATGGTCCGATGCCGGAGAATTCATAAGCGGCCTATTATACGCTCGGCCAAAAGGGGAGAATCAGCAGTAACACGACCTCACACAAATAAATAAATATATGAATATATATAGATATATATTTTTGTGTATATATATATATACGTATATAGATAGAAAGTTCACGTGGTGTCAGGAGCAGTGAGTTTACTCATGGACCACCGAAGAAAGGCTACTCCGCGCGTAAAACCGTGCACCCACCATCAAGATCGCGTATGTATTTACAGACACACCGATGTGTATTGTACGAGCGATATATATATGCGTGAAAGGAAGAGCCGATGGAAGGAAGGAAAGAACGAAGGAGGATACAAAAGTACTTTGCATATGCAGAACGCCCCTGTTCCCTTGCCGCCAAGGTCCTACAAATATATTAAATTCCATCTAAATCCAGGAGAGCATTGCACAGAGCAATGAAAAAAAAAAAAAACCAATTGAAGGAAAAAAATTGTTTAACTTTCGACGAACGCCTGCTTTCGAATGTTCATACGTATATATACGCGTTTTATTTCCGTTTATTGTGTTTCCATTATAGAGAAAGAAAAACACGGACGCATCTCGAAAGCGTCAACCGCAGTATTGCGAAAATTAATTTTAAATAAATAATAATGTAATGCATTGAAATTTCATCAAATTATGCAAAATGTTTTATTGCTATGACTGAGAAAAAAAATGATATCACCGCATACATGCATATATAAAAATCTATCGAGAAAGGTCGAGTACAGCGTCAGCGATATTTGTATCCAGCAGCTCAAGGTGTCGTGCCATCATGACATTTGCGAATATTTGAAGAAAAAAAAAAAAAAAAAAACCGTTGAATCGCAGTGTCCACATCATTTCAAACGAAATGTGTATAAATATGTGTATATATCCATGAAGGAAGAGTCCAAATTCACGAATTTATCACTTTGTAACACTATGCGAGGGTCAAAGCTATGAGAGATGTGATAGAGATGAGAGAATAAGAAAGACCCTCTATTTTTGCGCTGACACGAGAAATATGTTGGGAATATTAAAATATGTAAAGTTCGAAAAAAAAAAAAAAAAAAAAAGATAAAGAAGGGATAAAAAAAGAATTTCCAAGTTGTAACGAAAGCCGGTCAAGTTAATCACGAAAATTCGAAATGGAAAATGTTTCAAAATATATTATAATTGAATTAATTAAATGTATAATACTAAGATAAACAAAAAGATGGAAAGTAGACGAAATTTGAAACTTTACTTCAACGATAATTCCGAGAGTCTATAAATCCTCATCTCTCATCAAGTCATCGAGAGTCATATTCGAAAAGAAATCTCAGTTCCTTCGAATTATTATTTCAAGATGTAGAGAATAATTAAGTAGCTTCTCATGGCAAGCATAAAAACCTCGATAAAAAAACAGAAAAAGTAATGAACATAAAAACCAATCGAAGGATAGGAGAGTTAATGCAGTTCGAGGATGCTACGGAAAGGAGTGCATCCTTCCTGCGTAGCCAATTACACGTTGATATTGAAATGAAGGCTGGCAGCATTTTTTACCTTTAAATGAGAGCGAGTTATGATTTATGAAAGATTACGCAATTTATGCAGAACCCGAAAAGCGAACCGAGACAAAAGGTCTTTATAAGTAATCCTCAACTATTGGATATGTTTATACTTGTATATTACAAAACAGTGAGCTGAGAAAGAGAGAGAGAGAGAGAAAGAGAGAGAGAGAGCGAGAAAGAGAGGGAATAAGACATATAAAAACGTCGGGGTAAACTGGATTCGAGTGAATCCAGATTCGAGAGTATCAGCAGCAGTGGTTTCCCGTACTCTCGCGTCCCGCAAGTTCTCAACGAGGGGGTTAAACAGAAGAGGGATGCGACCAAAAGTTTCGTTTCAGGAAACGGGTACGGAATAAAAATGTAAATATAGAGCGGAAGGAGCGAAGGTTGTTATTACCGTGGTGGCTCGAACTACAGTCTATAATATCAACCAGGGTCAACCTCGACGGTTCGCAACTCCACAGAATTGTCATCATACAAGCCATTTGGACTAAAATAAATGAAAAAGAATGAACCATGAAACAGGAAATGTGATTCAATAAAAAATCTTCAAAATTACAATAATTATTTATCAAATATGTCTATGAATTATTGCATGAAAATGAATGATTAATGTATGATGTTTTCCGTTCATTAGAATTAATATATAAAAATTGGAATATATATTTTTTAATTACTAAAAAAGTCGACAATGTTCTCAGGCTTTTTGTTCAAGCTTCGATGCTTTTATGTTCGTAAAAGAACTAATAAAACTTCGAATAAATTGTTGAATTTGAATAACTTTTTTTTTTTTTTTTTTTTTTTAAATGTATGAGAATAACATAGAAATTTTTAGTATACGAGGGTTGTCGGATAGGAGACGTTCCGGGTCATTTACTGTGCCTCGAAACACCGTATAATGCATTCTTCACATACAAACCACACAAATATATACAAATACACAAAAATACAGACGGTTCTCGTTGTCGTTCTTTCCTTCTCTCTCTCTCTCTCTCTCTCTCTCTCTCTCACTCTCCGTGCTCCTTACTCTTGTTATGAATCACATGTGCGCGGGGTATCGGCCGGAAGAGAATCCCTCGTATGCCAGAACCATATATATATGTATATAACGATGGTTCCCCGAGAAGGAAAAGAGCCAGAGAGTGAATGAGTCAGAGAGAAAGAGAAATAGAGAGAGAGAGAGAGAGAGAGAGAGAGAGAGAGAGAGAGAGAGAGAGAGAGAGAGAGAGAGAGAGAGAGAGAGAGAGAGAGAGAGAGAGAGAGAGAGAGAGAAGAGAATAAGAGACGATGATATTACAAGCGGCGGAACGGTTACAGATAAGAGCCGAAGCCCGCACCGGGCATTACGTTGCATCTCGTGAGCGCGTGTTCGGTCAACTTTTATGATTACGCGAGAGCAAGGTAAAAAAATATATATTCATCTATACATATATATTCTTCTATATAAAAATGTAGGTTACATCGAAAGTGGCGTTAAAGAATATCAGCATGAATGAATAAATACCATTTAAAAAAAACAAAGTAATGTGCTTTTGAATATAGAAAAAATACATTTGCAAGGTTAGTTTTGAGATAGAATATCATTATTTCGTGAACGGACGTTTTAACATGACATGTACGTCGTGAAGTAAACAGAGTATCATTGAATGTATTTTTTTAAAGAAAAAAACGTCTATTGTCTATCGTAAAATAAATAAATCGAAATGATTCGTGTGGTATGTTTTTACACCACCATCAGTACTCTTTGTTTTATATTTTGTCTCAAAAGCACTACCAAGGAATTCTATGACATTTTTGTTTGCAGATCAGCGAGAATGTTTAAATGTATATGTCACATTATTGGTATATAGGACATCTATATTTACATTTGAAAAAAAAAAATATATATATATATAGATATAAACATAGACAGTGTGTCAAGCGAAAGAGAAGCGGGAAGAAATGTGTTATACATTTTTTCACCCCAACTCTCGTATACACACATACGAGTTATATGTTTTGGGGAAAAAAAAAGAAATGGGCTTCGCTTCGTCTTTTTTCTCCTCGCTCAAGCCCCCGCACGAACAGCTTCCATTTATTTATTTTATGCTATCTTTTTTCTTTTTTTTCGCCAGATTCGACGCTAAACGTGTTCCCCTCGCGTTTCCATCGCGGAGTAAAAGGAAACGTCTCCGGCTATTTATCTTTCGTAAGAACGTATGCATAAATCTATTTACAACAGGAATCGGGATCTGAAATTTCCAGCTTAAATTGACACGTGACTTGCGCCATTATCTGAGATTTTTTCATTCAACATTCCTTCGTGAAGTTATTGTATTTATAATTTTTTAAAAAATGCATAAAACGTCAATATCATGAAATATTGAATATGACGAATATTTTTTATAAATTTAGATTCAATTTGTCCATGTATATGAATAAAATAATACTGCCTATCGTTTATTCTACAAATGTAATGGTATTCACGTTTTATTTCTCTTTTTTCTTTTTTCGTTTTTTTTTTTTTTTTTATTTCACCGATTTTATCTCGAATGCCCTTTATATACAAAAAGTAACGTATACGCACGCGGGTTGTTTGTGTATAAATGCCAAGAGTCTAATCGTATGTGTGTGGAGTGTGTATTATGTATACCGGATCCATGTGTACATATACGTAAATATGTATATGTAGAAGTCAGGAAAGCCGAAGAATTTCAAGTGGCCGGCCGGCGAATAAACGTACGCTACCAATCAGCATGCGCGACACGCTCGACACTCAGCTGTATTACGTATTTAATTCACGTGGCTCGAATACCCCGATTCCAAAATGAACGAAACAGAGAGAAAGAGAGAGAGAGAAAGAGAGAGAGAGAGAGAGAGAGAGAGAGTGAGTGAGAGAGGGAGGGAGAGAGAGAGAGAGAGAGAGAGAGAGAGAAAAGTGTATAGTACACGAGTAAAGTCACCGCGATCTTGCCAGCGTGCACTGAAGCCCGACCGTCACTCGAGTTTGACGGACGTTCTCTGATCTGTTGTTGTGTGATTGTTTTTTTTTTTTTCTCAACGATTTAAGAGCCATACGTGTCCTCGTTGAGACTGCACAATGGATTTACTGGAGAGAAAACGACAATGATTCCATTGAATATTAAAATGGAGACCACTACGAAAAATTTTCAAATCTTTACGAAGCGATACCGTTGATTTTTCTAGACGTCAATTGAGAGAGTTTTTGATTTTTTAATCGTTCTTTTTCTAAACACACTAATTCTATGTTGATGTCCCTTAAAGAATTTTACACAGTGTGAAGGTCGTTGCAACAAGGAATTCATACTTCGGGGAAAACTGTTTTTTGTTTTCAGGCACATTTTTTTTTTTTGCCTGTACCACTATTTTCTCAGAAAGTCTGAACTTTAAGTGGAATTATTCGGACTCTGCGACAGTTTTGCTATGGTACAGGGTCCCTCTCTCTCTCTCTTTCTGCCTCGTTCGTGAAAAACGGAGACGGCAGTTAGTCGGCAAATTTATCGTCGAATCGAAGCCACCAAAAACGCCGTGTATCGAATTCTAAATAAGGAAGTAACGGGCCCTACGCTGAAAAGCCAGAGGGCGATCGAAAGAGACGAAGAACACATCGAACAAGGTCGCAAGGCGATTCGTAGGAGAGAGGAAGAGAGAGAGAGAGAGAGAGAGAGAGACAGTGAGAGATTGAGAGGAAAAAAATTGGAGGGGGAAATCGAATAAAAGATAGCGTGTAGCAACGACGCTGAATAAGATGAGAAGCTCGTTTGTTTTGTAACTCCTGAATAAAACACCTCAAAGTAAAACAAAATAAAAAAAAAAAAAAAACAATGTTTACGTCTGTGTTTGTTGAAAACGAGATACAGAAAAAAATTCAACAGAAAAAAGTTCAACACTCACTGGTGAATTTTCAAAGAGGTAACAGTTTCGACAGCAATAGAAAACAATAACACGACCTTATAACGTCCTGCAGATAGAAAAAAGAAACACACACATCGTCGTTGTATCCCGAAATGTATGCTTCAATGAACTCATAGTCAACAAACATTAACCTTCGTTATCGTAACTTCAGATTTCGACACAAAATTCAATAGAAAAACATTACTCTCCAAATTCTTGGAAAAAACCATTTCTAATTCTATTCTCAATATGTTCCTAAATATTGGTAGATATATATACCATACATATGTGTATATACACGATATATAACTGAGGGAACAAAGTGGAAGCTATTTGGAAATAAATGAGCGCGGCGTTTGGACGAGTTTATGAGCAAGTGTGCAGGAAACTTGTATAAAAGAACATGGTCATTTATTTAGTGTTTGTATGTGTATATATGTGTTGTCTCGTGTTTCGGGAAGTTGTAAACTAAAACTAGCCACATTTTCTCCTCCTGTTCTGTCTTTCTTCTCTTTCTGGCTGCCACCTTCTCTTTTTCTCGCTTCTCCTCGATTTTCAAAGTGAATTGTCTAGTTTCTCGTCGTACTTGTCGTTCTCTTGCAGCGTTATGCTCGTAAGTGCATTGTCTTTAGTTTTCTCATCCTCTCTATATATTCTCGTAGTACTTCGTGGATAGCTTTTTTTGGAATTTGCCCCTCTTTGCTCTCCGCCCTCTGTCTGCGGCTCTTTCGCGCTATTTTCACGTGCCACGAGTTTTCTCCGAGTCGTGAAACTTTTCGCGATTAACTGGACAACCGGAACGAAAGCGCGCTCTCTTGGACGACGCGGCATGAAGGAGGATCGCCGCCGCTTGGTGCATTGCACAGAACAAACCCTCGCAAGAAGCACCAGCGCGATAAAAAAAATTCGGATTTTTTTCTCCCTTTTGTCCTTTGTGCTCTTTGTTCTTTGGCTTCTCACAACTGAGCTTCCCATAGTTTACTCAATGCCACTTAATTTCAAAAAGGATTTAAAATAAAATCCTTTTCCTCATCATTGTTACCACTTACAAGTAAAGTTTCACCAATTTTTTTCAACAACTTGACTTAATCATTGATTTTATTCATTTATCTAACACAATGCAAACAATTACCGGCTTATATCGAATTATTTGAACCAATTAACGAGCAATCAAGAAAATTCTGAACGTAAATCAATCAATAAAAAGGTTTTTTGGGTCGATGAAGCATTAATATTATAGTATCATCTGACTCCTCACCTTGTTATTCCTATTCTGTTAAATTTTTAGTGCTAAAGATCATAAAACTTTTGTCGTATTTTCCACAGTAACATAAAAAATATCTTTCATAGAAATAAACACTGCCCTAACTTCGTACAAATGTATTCCGTGGCGATTGATCGTTTTTGAAGTTATATATCGTAGCAATGTGTGTCGAACGAGAAAAATTTGATACGTTTATATACATTATTGTTATGTATATACGTATATATTTTATATAAAAGAAGTATCGAGTTTAGCGTGTTCGCGACAAATAGATGTCTGGGGTTTTCTAGAGGCAGTAAGGTTTCGAGGTTAGCAATAGAAGATTCGTATACACTTACTGCACGTATTTTATGTGTGTGTGTGTATAACATATATTTACGAAACTGTATAAATCGTCGTAGATCGGTCGTTGAGAGGCCTCTTCAACATTGGGCAAGGTATAGAAGGGGAGAGAGAGGGGATGTGAAAAGAGGTTGTGAAAGGGTAGTTTCTGTCGTCGAAGAGAAACATGGAATCCACAATCACACTCGTGCTTTTCCCACTCTCTGTCTTTGTCGCACTTTTCTCACGGAAATATAGTGTTAGTCGAGAGGACATCGACGAATCTTCGTTCTTTCAAATACAATAAAGTACAGAAGCACGGTAAGATAAAAAGGCGTAAACGAAACGATTGAGAAGGTGAAAGGTTCACAAAGTTTGGCCCTTCTGTTCGTAAGCATTTGCGATATGTGTATTCCGTGGAAGCTTGAAGTTACTTCTCTCTCTCTCTTTCTATCGCAGTCACCTATTTCAGTGCATTGCGATGAAAATGCTCTGTTGGCTATCGTACGTATTTATATACGAATATATATATCTTTATATGTATGGATGAACCGTTTCGCTCTTTCTGTGTGTTGCTCTACCAAGCTCTGGTGCATTATTGAAGCGCCTCGACTGCGATATACACTTTTGCCATATATTCATCTCTCCCCCTTTCCCTCTCTATTTTTTTTTTACCTCTCTGGCGTTCTCTCTCTGCCTCTGGACTGGCTCTTTCGAGCTCCTTCCGGATTCCTCGTGAAACCCTCGTAAAACGCCAGAACTCGACGTTTCTCGCGTCGCCTCTGGTCGACACCAACGGCGATCGATGTCGTCGACGTCGTCGTCGTCGTCGTCCTCGTATTCACTCTACCATAGTAGTGGCAAGTCTCTGTAAACGCCCTCTTTGCGATCTCATTTCTCAAATGCACACACATAGATATGGAAATTCGAGTTCAATCCATTATTTCCTTCGATCATAAATATTCTTGTTCGACAAAAATGTTTTGTATACATTAATACAGTATTGTTAAGTTTTCAACTATTTTTGTTTATTCAAAATTAATATCAAACGGTACCCAAATAATTTAATTACAACGATTCAAACTTAATGTTAAAACAATACAATTTTCCTAACTACTAATTTTACCTCAAAGACGAAAAAAAAAAAAAAAAAAACAAAACCTGTCCTACAATGAAAACGGCGATGCACAATGTGGTCATTTATTTCTATACGTTTTGGTTTTTTTTTTTCACTCTCTTTAATCCAGATATTTAAATACATAAATTCACGTAGTAGGGGGCTCGAAAGACGATGGGCATGTTGCAGAGGCCACACGTACGAGAAATGAAAAAAAGGAATACGAAGAAAAGTAAAAGAGCCTTTCTCGCTCGAGTTCCGATATGTTCGTATAATATATATATATATATATTTATCAAAAAAGAGGTGCATCCAATACTGCTGGGAGCTATATACACTGCATAAGGCAGAGTGGTCTTTACACGTACATCTGTGTGACTGTAACTTTGTATATATATATATATATATATAAAAAGACTTGGGCCTCATCGAGAAACTGAGGAAACGAGAAACTGAGCAGTGTTGTGCCTGAAGAGGAAGAGGGTAAAAGAACGAGAGGCACAACACCGTTCCGGTCAAGCGAAGGTGGTCCTCTCTTTCTCAATCTCACACTGTGTTCTCTCTGGAATTCTGCCCTTTCTCTCTCGCGGGTACGAAAAGAGAAGGAAAAGAAAAAAGATGCACCGCGCGCGCGGTGGTGGCAGCGGCGGCGGCGGCGGCGGCATTCAGGGTCGTCGAAGAAATCGAAGAAGGCTCGAGCGAGCAAGAGGACCGATGTATGTGTTTATATGTGTGTGCGAGCGATCAAGAGAGAAAGAGCATCTATCCAACGTTGCCACGTTAACTCACCGAAATTTTGTACCGGAGTTGAAATGAAGACCGGGCTTTGTTCACAACCATGAGACTTTCGTGTGCTGAGTATCTCACTGAGAAATAGAGAGATATGTATATACATATATACACATTATAAAAACTCTAATATTATTCGTTACATCTACAAACACATAAAACATATTTCGAAACTTTGAAAAACGAATAAAAATAAAAATGCAACGTATCGACTCACTTTTCACGTAAGTTTCAAACGTTTTTTCTCTTTGCAACTGAATTTCATAAGGTTATTGATTTGAAATGAAATTTTTACAAATTTATTACGATATTCGTAAGCGTGTAGAAAAATTCGGGATTTCAGAGGAAATTAACAAAAAAACCGGGTATTTTTCGAGGCAGATGCAACGTTCAATCGTAGAATATAAAATTGTGAATTTTCGAACACGTTTTATGTACAAAAATATAACGGTTCGTATGTTTTTGTTTCGTCATCTCAAGGTAGTTGTCTCTTTAGAGAATTTTTCTACAGAATTTTTTCAAACGTTGAAGAGTACACATTGGATAAAAAGTAGAAAAATTAACTTTTCACGAAATAACTACGAAACCTTTTTACAAATTTAAAAATTATTTTCTTCTCAATTACAGAGCAACATATGACGATTTTTTTAATTTCAAAAATACAACGACATAAAGACTTCGCGTAATTACATATCGAAAAGTTGTTTATTTCAAAAACTCTCAACAATTCGTACAAAACATTTTTCAAAAATATACAAAAATTATTGAATTATTCCGCAAGTGATATTCAATTTTTCAAAAGTTAATCGAACTGAGGTGAGAGACAACTACGTTAATAAAATTCGTTGATTCAATGTCAAATATAGGAAAATAAATACAATGTTTACATTTCGAAATGATATACCAATTAAAATGTGCACATGTATGTTTCAATTACGGAATCGGACTTAAACGAAGATGGGGAACGAAAGAGATGAATTTCTTACATGTGCATATATGTAAAACTTTTGAAATGTTAATTTACGGACGGATGAATTCATGAAAAGAAACGCTGCAGGGTAAAAGATCCAAATCTCATGAGAATCAAACTGTAACTTTCTTTCGCTCTCACTCTCACTCTTGTACAATAGGAATTTTGCCTCTGGGGACTCGTCGGAGAGGATGAAAAAAATTTCAATTCTTTCAGAGGTGCGTAATGCATTACAGACGTGTATATATATATATATATATTTGTTATACATATAGAAATGTATATATATATGTGGACACGCATGAATGTATACATAACTAGGGTACTTCAGCCGTAGGGTATGAAGCTTTGATAGGTGAGTGCCGAGAAAAAAGAAAGAGAAAGAGAGAACACGAGAAAGGGGTATATGTAAAAAAAAAAAAAAAAAAAAAAAAATGAAATTTCGAGTGCGAAGGGTGGGGGAAGAAGGTTGAGAGGGAAGAGAGCTGGTAACGAGCGTGCGCTATCGACCCTTTGCGCAATGAGCTATATCGTGTACATTTTCTCTTTTTCTCGTTTTCTCGCAGCAGTATGTGGGCAAAGCGCTTGGCCAGAAGGGCGCTCCTGTAACGCTCGCTCGACCCCTTTGAAAAGTGATACGGGAGAAAGATGAGACTCGCGTAGTGGAGCTACGAGTAAAGTACATGCGGCTGTACAACATTATCCCAATGTGAATACGTATATATATATATATATATATATATATCGTAAAATGTAATATTAGGAGTCAAAAACTCATCACCAACGTGGTAAATATATATCGGGAAAGATAGATAGTTGAATTATATTCTCGCCTCACTTCACCGGGTTCTATTAGCTTCAAAGGCCACGTCCTATAATGGCTTCCTCTCCCTCTCCAGTTACCTTTTAAACGTCGCTCTGGCATAAAAATAAATAATAAGAAAAAAGAACAATAAAAAACATGATTTTCCTCTCATTTAATAATTCAAAATGAACACCCGTTGCGAGACTATTACAAGAGAAAAGAATGTAATAAAAAAGAAGTCCTCTAATCACCTCATTTTTTCATCATCATTATATACTCGTTAGAATGGAAAAGAAGAACAAAAAAAAAAAAAAAAAAAAGTGTCAAAAAATGTCACACTGAAAGACGCTCGTGAACGACGCTGGGGCGTGTTCGAGCAAAAAAAAATCCCCACGAATAAAAATCATGCTATTTTACGTGGACACCTCATCTCATTTTCCATCTTCATACTTGACGCTACGCGACATAGCTCACGCTCACACCTCTTTCATCGTCAGTTCGTCTCGAAAATCAAATAAAGCCCCGCCCAAGTCACTTGCCGTCTCTCTCTCTCTCTCTCTCTCTCTCTCTCTCTCTCTCTCTCTCTCTCTCTCTCTCTCTCTCTCTCTCTCTTTCTCTCGTTTACTCTCGAACAAGCTATATGACCGGGCAAAAATATATATATCACGAGTCTAGGGTTTTTCTTTCTCCGTACACGGCTCTCCCAACATAGGTAGAGCGCGTTGTTTGCGAAGCAGAGAACGAACGAGTGTAATGGGAGACACACACATACAAGTTTACATACATATATGTAGGGTGTCCTACCGTATACGTATCGTCACTATGCACAGTAATTTCGCCTCAGGCTTTACGGGATATAGGTATATATAGGTTTTTCCAGTTTGCAGAGAGCTAATTACGGCGGACACGTGCGTATAGAGCCCAGCAGTTTGTTCTTCTCTCCTCTTATTGCTCAATGGTTCTGTCTCTTTTCCTACTCCGTAGGACGATAATTGCCCGGGACATTTTCATGTCCGCGAAGCGTGCGATGGTGCGGGGAATCACGTCCCACGATATAACGGACCACGAGAAAGTAAAGAGGGAGGAGGTGGGAGTTGAGGAGGAAACGTTTTTCAAAACTGCGACAAAACGAGACATTTTTTTGATGAGTTTTTTATCGTCGAAACTCTGGTAACACTGGTTCTGTGTCATATATTCATAAAGCATCCTATATACATCGATATATTTACATATTTATATACGTATACATATCCCCTTCAACAACAACAAACGCCTAGTACTTTACATTCCACTTTATAGAGTGCCAACACAAATTCAATTTAATTAATTAATCTAATCAAATTCAATTGATGAAATACACTCGTCGTTATTAAAGACTAAATTATCGACGATGCTCCATTCCCCAACTATAGGCTGATTATAGATTGATTTTCGTTTCACCTCTGGACCAACAATTATTCACAAGCGTTAAATATGTAACGTTTCGTATTATTTTATAAAATAACAGTTACATTTTGAAATTGAAAAGTTTATTTATTTATCGAATGATCAAATTCACGTGATTTATGTAGAAAAAAAAAAAAACAAATAAATTTAATACAATACTGTTGTTGCAGAGGATTATCGAGAAAAAATATATGAATATGCATTTTTTTTCTTTTTATTGTGTAATCTGGACATTTTTTTAATTATGTACGAATAACGCGCTGAGTACTTATCAAATTGGTGTTAATATTCGGTTCGCTACGCCGTGTCATCGAGATTTGAATATTCGTAAGATACAGAGCATTCTATGTCAAATCGATGACGCGGGCGGTCCTACTTTTCTATCAATACTAAAACAATCTAATAAATCGAAAAAAAAATGTATTTCAAGGTCACGTCACTAAAATATACAAATGATTGTAAATGATGTTGAAAATCAATTTTTAAAAATTGTTCGAACGAAAAAAATGAATTGATTAGATTAAAATGTGGTCGGGGAAAGATATAAATTTCTATTGAGAATTAAAAGAGTTTGTAGAATATTTTAAATAACAGGTAAATAAATTATCGCTTCTGACGAACGTGAAAGGGGATTAAAATTGACCACATAAATTGTGAGTGGAAAAAAATCTTGGATTCTTCATAGAAATCGCTATATTAACTATATATATAAAAAGATAGCTCTGTAGCAATTCTATTGTTTTGTTTCGCGCTAAATTCCGAAAAATTGTATTGGAAATACGAATCAGAGGGAATTGTGAAAACAATTTGTAACGAGTATACATCTGAGTGAATATAATGCGTTATTCGAAAGTTAAAAAAGTAGAAAAAAAAAAAAAAAAACACTTGTGAATTGTATTGTGAGTATTTATAAAGTATTATGATGAAAGCTGATCGTCGATCGGATCTATTTGGGTTTACTCGACGATTTCATGATTATAAATTATGAATATGATACTCGTTTAATTCGGAATGTATTTGAAAATGATATGCTAATCGGTCGATATTCAGTGAAGAAAAATGGAAAATTTTAAATATTTAGAAGAACGTTTCCCCGTGGCAAAAAGAAATTCAGGTTCTTCAAGCATACGCTGATTATACGAAAGAATATAAATTGGGCTTGGAGACGTGAGCGAGATTAGAAAGCAAAGATATAATCGATACGGGCTTCGGAAAAGGTGCAAAGAGGAATGAACGAGGAAGGCAGACTACGAATATACGAGAGGATAGAATATAGAACAGGTTGCAAATTCCATAAGAGTAAAAAGACACGAGAAATATGACCAAGAAAGAGATAGAAGAGAGAGAGAGAGAGAGAGAGAGAGAGAGAGAGAGAGAGAGAGAGAGAGAGAGAGAGAGAGAGAGAGAACGAGGGTCATGTCTGGTAATAATCCGATAACTGGATAGCTCGGAGGGATTCTTATGATGTTAGAACGTAACACCGAGCCTGATACACTTGTCACACACGCGCTCTCTGGCCTGTCTAACGATATGTCTAAAACGTTCTTCCGCGGAGCTTCTATTTCCACAAGAATCAGAGAGAGAAACAGAGAGAGAGAGAGAGAGAAAGAGAGCAAGACGACAAAAACTAAAAGAGGAGAGAGACAGAAAGGCGGAACGTGCCATAGCGGGAATATATTACGGGAAAACTATACATCGAGACCCTTAACACGAGTGTCACATCGTATAAGAACTCTATTCAGTGGTAAACAAAAAAAAAAAGAGGAACAAAATATAAAATGAAACACAGAATAATAATAAATAAAACGTGAAAAAAAAAAAAAAAAAAAACAGCCCCGAAAAACAATTGATGAACCAAACGAGTTTAAAAAAAGTTTATTTTAACAGGATTACGAGCATCTCATAAATAATAAACAAACACGCTATAGGTAAGTTTAAATTGTCTAATGTATGTAAATATTCATATATATTTAGTGTATGTGGCGGGGGGAGATAACGCAGTGAAACTCGATGGAATATCAAAGTACTACGTTAATGGTTATTGCCACGGTAATGGTATCAATGTTCTCCCTCGCGAATACATATCGGTCCACCACAAACACACACGTATGCGATGCACACGAGCTTGGTCGAGTTAAAAGTAGATAAATAACAACAAATAAGTGAAATAAGAGTAGGAGCAAGGTGCAGAGATGTTTGTATCTCGTTGCAAGAAAGAGAGAAGAGGAGAAGAAGAGAGGAAGAGAAATCTACATACACATAGTGTATGGGGCGTACGTGTCGCGCGCTTAGTGAAATTCAATAAATTCGCAGGAATCCCCGATAGGATAGAATTCCTAATGCGCTTCTGCTTTCATCGTCGTCGTAGTCCTCCGTTCGACCTCGGAATCGAGAATGGTAGAGCGCCACGTCGAGCCAAGGAAGAGAAAGAGAGAGAGAGAGAAAGGAAGAGAAAGATCGGGAACGATCGCCCCATAAACCGAAGTCAACATAAACATACATAAGCATAACTCGCAATAATGTATTTTCCTGTATACATGCAAGATTTTCTATTCAGTAACGTCAGAAGTGTAAACTCGAATTTAACATGTATTTTCATGATTATTTTTAATTGTTCGAAAATATAGCGAAGAAAAATCGTATAAATTATCATCAGAAAGTATCAAAGTAAAAAGTTTGCAATAAAAAACCAAAAAAGAGTTTAATAAAATGTGGTAAAGTTTTAAAAAATAACTTTCATCAAGAGATCGAGTTATAATGTGAGAGCGAGAAAGAGAGAAGAAAAAAAAAACAACGACGTACGAAGCTTCATCTCGTCGACGGTTTATTATCCTTCACCGACATTCTCAACTTCGTTCCATTCTTCACCAGTTCCTGATGTGAAAGGCTCTATCTTTCCTTGTGATGCTCCATGCACTCGGACACGTTTCGATTTCTCCTGAGCGTTTGCGAGTTAGAATCACAACAAAGATAAGAAAGAAAGGAACGAGAGAAAGAGAAAGATAGAGGGAACGTTAAGTCTCTCGGGAGAAATGCAGGGATTTAACGAAAGAGTGTTAGACATATAGATATATATCGTCGTGTCTCATGTAAGAATGAATAGAGAAAAAAGAAAGAGAAATAAAAATAAAAACATAAGGAGGAAGAGAGAAAATGAGTGTGAGAATACACATGCGCGGGAGGGAAGAAAAATTTACGAAGACCGAGGGAGAGAAAGAGAGTGCGATACACCTGCGGATCATTCCATCAGATATATACAACGTGTCTTCGCATAATGTAGAGATTCTATAGAATTTCGAGAACCTTGCAACACACACACGTAGATTCCACATGATATACATACAAACGTCCACAAACACACGTGGATCGAGTTTTAGTCATGGACTCGTATTAATACACGCAATCTCCATCTCGTGAGCTACATGAACGATACACATCCATTGGATATATATATATGTATATTGCATTAGGTAATACGTGGAATATGCAGAGTTAACTCGAGAGATACTCAACTAGCCCTTGCGGCGTTTTGTGTACAATTTCACTGTTCGAACTTAAACTTTAATTACAAACTCACCCCGCGCACTTTACTCTCTCCCTTTCCCGCAATATCCTTCTATTTCCCCTCCTCCGACCTTCGCAGTCCCTCGCCACTTCTCTACTAAGCTCTGAATTATTGCACCAAAGATTTCGCCGTACGTGCATTGCATATAAATGTTATTTGGTAATGGTTCACTGATTTCTCCGTTGTTACGAATATACATTTGTAATTGTATGTATATTTCATTCTCAATGTCATTATTATTTCCAGACTTCGACGAATTAAATTCGTAATGCAGTATTCGGAAAATTCTTAAGTCTGCATGAGTATATCGAGCTGTATATTTAGTATCCTTTCAATTTTGTAACATGATTCACAAAGTAGACAGATTGTGGAATTCTAGAAAGAAAACTCTTCGGCCATTATCTACTCTGCGATTCACTATTCACGAAATAATTATTCATCAGAGCTGGTCAATCGAATTAACGTGGAAAAAAAATCGTGAACTAAGGAAAAATGGTGTTGAAGTTTGCATCGTTGGAGGTCAACGGAAAATGTTGCTTTCACTCATTTAAAAAAATCATCAACACGAATTCAATTTGTTCGCTAATTTAGTTTTCACATTTCACATCCTAAAAAAATCTAAGGACGTCAAAAATTGATATGCAGTGTTTGTTGACGATAATTCGACAGTTTTTTGTGGAAATAAAAAACGAAATCTGCCAGAAAAATTGTGGCACGATTCGAACGTTTGAAAAAATGATGAATAAGAAGAAAAAAATTTCGTTTCATATCATCGATGCAAACTTCAATACCATGTAAATTTAATATTTGCAATATTGTTCGATAATTAAATATACGAATAAAATTGAGACAAATTTGAAATATTGAAAAAAATTGCGTATCAATGATGCACAATTCACTATCGTCATGAGCATCAATCATCTGATTGACAGTTTTCATTGACCCACGTGAAAATACAACAATGTTGCATGGAGAAAGAGTGCAGACTGTGGGCAACACTCGTAGGCGATATCACAGGAGCATGGAAGTTGGTGAATTGAAAAAAAAAAAAATGAAGTGATAGAAGTTAAGAAAAGTGTGTATAACCTAATGGGCTGGGCTCGTGAAAACTAACAAAGGTGTATATAAAAATGATGAACAAAAATCATTTTCGAAGCGCTCTGTGTAGCGTAGAGAAATTAATCTCGAGAAAGGGAACAGGCTGCTTACAAGTATCGAAGGCCATTGTAATCGACGAGTAATTAAATGGAAATCTCACTAAACCACTTCCCAGGAGTCTCGTCAATGGATTCATACAAACTTGCGAGTAATTAATTCAGTAAGTTATACGAAACTATGTATTGAATCGGGTTCCACATGCGTGCATGCCATTTAATATATTTAAATATGTCTACTCGAGTTCATAGATCGTCGGTATACGATATTGAAAGGGAAATAATGGATAATACGAACGAGGAATCGCGTTCAAAGATTTCAATCGCTCTTGAAATGTTTAATCGCTGAAAGCGAATACGCGAGAAATCTTAAACCAGAAGTTCATCACGAATTAGTATTCGTTCATAATGTTGAATTTTTCATCGTTAGAAAGCAACGAAATTCCTTTTTTTTTTGACAGCAGAGAAAAAAGTATATGTAGTGTTCATCCACGATGATGGGTCAGTTTTTTTTTTTCGAAAAAAGGTAAATCTGCTCGCGAAATATTGAATTGATTGGAAAAATAAAAAAATTAATGAATAAAAACAATATTTTATATCGCACTTCATTTCACGTCGAGAAAAAAATACAATTTGTTTTGAAATCTGAAATCACGTTTGAGAAATAGACCAAATTGTTTGAGATCAATATTAAAAAATGAATCGAAATAATAAATTTGTGGAAGGAGTACATTAATGAAGTGAATAAAAGTAAAAAAAAAAGTTAGTCAAATTGGAGATAATAATAATTTTTTTTATAACTTGACGAAGGAAATTATAATCATATAATAATAACCGTGTCAGCATAATGCTTCCCATGTACGTAATATCACGCTGCATAAACATTTGACAGCCTTAACATTTAAGGCTCTTCGCCCTCTCTTTATGCTCTCTTGTTGAACTAAACCCTCATAATAACCTCGACGTATGCACTCGAAAATTAATGCGAAAAATTGCCCTTAGCGGCTAATTTTTCATACATATAAAAACAAGAAAATAAAAAAAGGAGTAAAACTTTCATGGAGCTGGTTCATGAACTCATTTCGTGTTGTGTATGTAGTTCGGACAGTGTAAATATACACTTAAGGGTACATTGCACATGTGAGCACGTAAATACATCCGCGCTCGTACTTGCAGTGAAGCAAATTTTTTTTACAAACACCCACATTGCTTCGGCATAACATTTCAATTTATTTCGGATTTTTCTACGAGCGTAGCAGAATTTAAGGTGTAAAAAATGTGAAAAACATAATCGTGTTTTTGAGTTTACCATTTTTTTTCTTACTTCAATTTTAAAGCTGAAAAAAATTTCATTACGAAAGCTATTTCTTCCAATGACTCGATTTTGAACAAATAGATTACAGAAATTTGAAATACAATGATGATTTTATTTATTTAGGCCAAGTTTTTGCTGTTAGAACGAAAACATCGCAAGCGCAATAGAGCGAACTGCCAAACTCATTTTTTAGGCTTATATTTTTTCAGCTGCAGCCCCAGCGAAATTTTTCCCGTTAAACGTCATGCCTGAAGAACGTGTTTCCACAATTTTCAAGCCTACAAATATGGGGACTCGAAAACAATTGTAATATTCAGTTAAATTCGTCAAGTGCCATATTATCTGTTGAAAATTTATAAAACTTGTCATACAACGTGATCGAAGAAAACATAAAACTCACCGTAAATCGTAGATTTCTCGGAATCCCAATCGTCGACTTCTCTGTATCCCGATTATTTTTCACAATCTGCCCCTGTTCCGTGTATTTTTCTAAGAGGCACGTTTGAGGATGCAGAAATTAGCAATAATATCGATCAAAAATTCCTGCGTCCAGCACGTAGACTAGCGAAGTTGTAGGACACAAAAAAAAACACACGCGAGCACAATACACAAATCCGAAGCAGAGTGTCTTCGATTATAGCACGAAGTTTGTCGACGCTTTTACTCCATCAGCCAACAGTGAGAATACACTCTCTCCGAATAAAAAAAAAAAACCAAAACAAAACGAAGAAAAACAACGAAACAAGAAACAAAGAACAATAATTAAAACATACGCTGTGACACTTTTTGAAAAACAGTAATATCGAGAATTACGTTTTTCTCACGATAACGCAGAACAATTTTTGGAGCACTAAAAATTCACTGATGCCGCACCGTAAAACACACCCCGAAACTCACGAAATATTTTTGACTCCTCGTATCAATCTTTCTCTCTCTATATATATATATATATATATATATGTGTGTGTGTACGTATACATGCAGATATACGAGATATCTTTGACCCACGAGAAATAAGCACAAGATTTCGGTGTTTATTTAAGAGATTTTTTTCTCATTCGACTATTGTCGCAACACTGATTAAAAATCCAAAACTTATTTGGGAAAGAATCGCCGGGCGATGTTCACGGAAAACGATCGCAATTTGACGAAGACGCCGACGCGATTCTTTTCGATCTTTTCGAGTCGTTTTTTTTTAATTTTTTTTATTTTTCACAATTTAAACCCGAGGCTCTAACCAGCCTGGCCACGATGGCCATTTTCACGAATAATCAATGTATTTAACGTTGCAACGCGAAGTAACGGTCGGAGTGTTTATATATCCAAGCGAGAGGAAAGAGGAAAAAAAGGTGTCGAGCGTGTATATTAGAACTCGTACGGCCGAGCGTCGACCTGCTCGCTGCAAGGCCTCGGAGGCTACTGAAGAAGGTTCAACAGCGCCATTCGGCCAATCCCCTTCGGCGTACGGCGCGCGCGCGCCATCTTGACCAACGTTCGCTGTACGGCGAAGGAGCACAAAGAGCCGAGTCAACCCCGAACGTTGACGGAAATTCACGAGGGTTAGGAATGCGCCCAATACGCAACCCCAGTTCTTTCTCTCTTTCTCTCTTGCCCCCCGCTACCTCTCTCGCTTGCTTTCTCGCTCGTTCTCGCTACACCTCGTCCGCGTTCCGAGCGCTAGAACCGAGAGACATGTTGCCATCTTCGTTTTCATCCCTCTCGAAGGACGAAAACACCCCTAGTCTTTTATCTTGCTCTCTCAGTCTCGCACAGAAGACTTTCTTGCTTGTTTTTTTTCCTCCAACGCCATCATATCTCTCCCCTTTCTCACTCGCACTCTCAAGGGGAATAAAAACGTCGAGAGATGCATCGACGCCTCGCGCTTATTTTCTCTCTTTTCTCCTTCTCCCTTTTATTTTTTTCTTTTCTCCTTTTCGTGCGGTGAATCCTCGCGTGGCGCGCCCAAAAGCCACACGCGGACACCAACGTGCCATTATAGTAACCGGGCTTTCGATCCTTTTCCCTCCTTCCTTTTTTTAATTATTATTTTTACTCTCTTTCTCTCTGAGGCACTTATTTCCTTTATCGCGTGATTACCAACCGTGACCAACTCCCGGAGACGTTCAATATGGTATTTTTTTTTTTAAAGAGAAAAAAAAAATAGATTGGGAATACGATACCTTGCGATGGTTTCAGTCAAATTTTGAAAATCGACAAATTTCTGGCTGTTGAAAAGTTGAAATACCTGTTATACCTCGAAAACAAGTAATGCCGGGCCAAATCGCGTAGAACATCTTGAGCATTTTTCTGCGGAAATAATTACGCCTCCTTCGAAACATTAATATTCATCATGAGATTCGAATTAAGATATATCATTTTTCTAAATGTTAGCATCAAAATCCCCTACATCATATTTATTTATACATTTTATTTCGAAACACCCACCAATCAAATGTTTAACAGATTGATTATTTTCTGAAGATACTATCAAAGAAATACTAATTATGTTCGATTATGGCTAAAAAAAAAAACACTTTTAAAAAGCGTTTAATTTAAGCAAATTTTTGTGATCATAAATAGAATAAATATGCGAAAAAAATATATATATCGTTATCCCAGTTACAATCGTCCAATTTTTTTTTTTTTTTTACTTCCTTTGAAACGTTATTTCATTCAACTAACAAAATTTACTTTGTAAATAATTTATATTTGTCAACCCAGCAGTTGATCGCAGATGAGGAAAACAGATTCGCTCACCGGGTCAAAACTTTTTTCTATATTTTGTAAATTACATTTCCAGGCAATACAATTTGGAAACAATCAACAAAATTCGGTTTTTAGGTCACTCTGAAATTCCGAAAATTTCATGAAAAATGTTGTTTTATTCAAACGAATCGGTATAAATTTATCATCACGTCCTTACAATGGAGGTGCAATAATGTGACATTTTTCTTTCGATTTCTTTATACTAAACGGTATCGAAGAGATTTTGTTAATTTTATGGGATTTTTTTCAAAGGATCAATTACTTCAAAGGTTTTCTTCGAAATTTCAGTTCGTCCATAATAATTTATATATTATAGGACAACCTAGTGACCCGAGGGAATGCACGTAGTTTCGCAAGCACTATACATATTCAACCTCGATATTTAATACATTAGCATGGGAATTTCGTTTATAAACCGAGCACAAGCGTGTAATATTTCGTGATACATGCTTTATTTATATGACGCGCAATTACACAATCATGAGATATTAATGTTTCCCCAGTTGGGCCATGAACTCTAGCAGTACGATGGAACGAAAAAAAAAAAGTCATACTTAAAACTTCATCTCTTATTTGCATAGATATGTACAACGATAAAACGTGATCTTTTTTCGGTTCAAACTTCTACATATACCTTAACGCATCTTGAAAATTTTCTTGGTGAAATTCAAATTGCATTTATTCGGATGAAATGAGTTCTGGCTCGTGCTTCGTGATCACAGAATCACAGGAGCCTTTGGAATAAGAGATGCTACGTGTGTGTCCTCCAATCGTATGTTTTGGCAACTGGAGCTCCTCACGAAACTACCATTTTTCTTTATTTGCCTTTCGAGTTACTGAAACTCTCCTACATGTAATTCCAAAATGTCAGAATTTTTATGACGTATATCCATATGACTTGTATATTATTTCGACAAATTCTTGTATTCTATCGTTTTATTTTTTTAACTACAATACCTTGTCTGGTCTCGTGATTTATTTTTTATTATTTATTTTTACGAAGAAAACTTATCGTTTTATCGAATCTCCAGAATATTAAACGCAGTGAGACCTGGCTCATCAAATCGAAATGAATAGACGAATCCAAATTAGAAATAGTATTGTTTGGAAACTTCTGCTTGTTTTCGAATTTTTCGTTCAAATTCCTTATTAGCAATTCGTAAGGATTGTTACGTGAGGAAAAATTTATGCCTCAAATATTAATAACGTTAATTTGGATGTTGCATTATTTGTATTAAAAAATATTTTACTAGAATTTGAAATAATAAATATTGCAATAAAAATCATGGCATAAAGAAGAATGAAAATAAAAATAATATCGTAAATTGAAGAAAAATATTCTTGAGCTTTATTATAATGGACATTATAATGCCCGGGAAAATTTTTCTTCCTACTTAACGGAATAAGGCAACTCCATCCCCATCCTGGCATGTCCTCGTCTACCTCCTGCTCCTGGAGGTAATCGTCCATGCGAAAGAGCTTGTTCGCAAAAAAATAAAATAAAAGAAAATGGGGAAAAAATTCCACTACGGAATATGGACTCTCGAGGACGGTGTGGCCAGGGGTAATTATCATCGCCATGTTATACAGACCTCCCACCGGATGTAATTTTTACAACGAAAAGAGTGAAGAAAAAAGGGCTAATTGTGATCGATATACGGAGTCCTCCGAACAGGGGAGACAAGTTCACGATCCTTGCAACTCAACGGCTCGCCAGATGTCCATGAACGAAAATAATGTTTTCGGGGTAATAAGGATATAACAAAGGACGAGGGTTTGACAAAAAAAAAATAAAACAATTATTTTTCGTCTCATTTTCGGATGTACAACTCGAGAATATTATAGTAGAGCTCGCGAGGAAAAATTCAATGTACAAAGTTGTCACATTTGACGCATGAAGTTTCGAGAAATTCCGAGATAATTTTTTTTGAAACATACAATTACCGTTAAAATTTTCCATTGATAACAAATCGTTGGTATTGCGACAATCTCTAATCGCTGATACAACGTTATATACTGCAACAATTGTATAAGTGAGTACCAGTGAAAAATGGAATCAAAATATTTTTGTCCCACTTTCGAACGGCCAAACCTGTAAGACTTGCTATTTTTCCATAATTTCATGTGAATGAAACATCATTAAATCGATATAAAGAATCGTGTTGAATATATATATTTTTTTTAATCTGAAGGATAAAATGAAAAAACAAAAATAAGCCTCTATCGATAGCATTATTTTTCATTCGTGCAATGTATTGGTGAAAATACGATTTTTTTTAAACATTAATTTTACGTAGTGAGATGCCTTTGAAATGTGACGTAAATCAGCCGGGGTAACAGTAAAGAAAGGGTGAAAAAAAAAAAAAAAATACTAAAAACAGAACATTGTTAGAAAAAATGTGACGTCCCACAGGAAATTTAGCGAGTAAACCGAGAGCACATACAAACAGAGAAAAAGAAAATAGGGCATGACAAAAGTCTCGGAGTTGAGCCGCGCCAGTTCCGTTGTAGCCCTTTCACCAGGGTGCAAACTCTGGCTCGGTTCTCACTGTGTGCTTATGCTTGCCGCCACTTTGTCACTCTGGTGGGCGGCCAGCTAATACGCCCAAGGCTTCTCTCTCCCTCTTTCACTCCCTCATACATACACTTTCCTAACCATATCTCAACCACCTGTCGAGCATATTATGTCTATGAGAGACCCGTTTCTAATCTACGAATAATCTAAGTTTATACATTTTACCAAGAGCAAAAGCATGCAGAACGAAATGGAACGAGTCTGCTACGAGAAGTCGATTCACATATTATCAAATTATAAATAATTCTACAAATTCAATCAAAGATTTAACTTTAGTTTAATATTTTTGAAACTTAGAGATGAATATTGTCATCGTCAATCGTGACACAATATCCAGTAGCCAAAATCGACCGTACGAAATCCAACATCCGTGTTAAACTTTGTGTGGTTTTGGTATAACAAACGAATTAACCAATTTATACCAATGTCAAATATGTATTCGTGTTTAAATATTGTGTATATGTATAAATGCACAGTATTTATTTATATGTATACAGAAAGCATAAGTGGGTTCTATCGGGAAATGTAATAACGGACGTTAATTACTCTCGAGGATGAGCGCGGACGGAAGCGGCTTGTCGAAAACTCATCAAACAATCGAAACGTGCGGTCATAAAAGTCAACTACGGTTATTTATACGATACTAAATTCAAATGACTAGCGGTCTCCATAGCGGGAGAAAGAGAGAGCGTGTCGAATGTGGGAAAATACTCGGAAAAATGTGGATACATATTTTCATATGTGCGTATATATTTTTCAATAAATATTTTTCAGTATCCAGAGACCTGGAAGGCAATCGTTCAAAAAATATTTTGTTACTCGCCCCCTCTTTATATGACACGCATACATTACACAGAAGCCCTCCATTCCACCAGTGACATTTTTCCATGTATTCGTCTATGGGATTTTCGACGTCAATCACGACTTCTGATTATTTTCCATTTAAAAATTCTTGCAATATTTTTTTAATAGAAATTTTCACTGCAAAGAGTTTATTCGTTTGATACGATTATTTGTTACGTAACAAGTGCAACTTTTGTTCATTTTTTTGAATAATTAAATGATGGAATTTCAAGCTGGATTGCGGATACGGATAATTAAGTTAAAAATCTGAAAACTACGTGATCAAAAAATTGATCAATTATTATTCTTTAATACTTTACGATCTCAAAGTGACTTAATCGGCAACGAAGTGATGAGAGTTAAAAGAAATAAAGAAATGATAATTTCGTGTGAAAAGACCTGTACGTAGGAAATATTTTGTGAAAAAGTGTTCGCGGATCGAGTGACATATTGGAAAGCTTGTGTCTCTCAGTCCGGAGATCGGCGATGGGAGGTTGGTTCGCTTGTACGAAAATCGTTCATGCGGGAAAACGCACACCCACTCTCGATCATTATTGACACGATGTAAGCCGCTTTCTCGCGAGCCCGTCGATGATCCGAACGGTGAACGAGAAACATATAAAGAGAGAAAGAGGGAGAGAGGGAGAGAGAGAGAGAAAAGGCAAATGAGAGGGTTACATGGGTCAGGGCGAAATATCTATTCGGACGTATTTACTCGTCCGAAGTTGCGTGTTTGATTAAGATATTTTTTCTCATATTTATATTCGTGCCTGGACGATTCTGTGTATATAATTTGAAAAAGCTTTCGATCTATGCCTATGTTTTTATCGAGAAAATATTTAAATTTTACTTTTTTCCGCCATATGTCAAATACTCTGTAGCTGAAATATAATTTATCGAGCCTCACTTTTTCTTCTATTCTATAGCCAAATGAATCATTAAAATGTATCGACTGAAAAAACATTTTTTTGTTATTGGTATACAGAGAAACGTATAATTAAAAATTGGTGCTGTGATGAAAAAATATGGGGTCTTCGAATTAGATATTTAGCCTGATGGCATATACTTTGTGAAAATATGTATTCGTGTTTGTGTGTAAATGGGTTACACGTATGTAAGCATGTAACCGACGACGTAAGCCGTAAAAGTGATGTGGGTCAGTTCTTGAGAGCGCGTATATATTATCCGATCAAACCTCATCGTCTCCTCTCCCTTTCTTCGTCATCTCCTTATTCGCGCCCTCCTTTGCCGCGTCCTCAATATTTCTACAACAATTCTGTCACGTTCTGAATTTGCTGCCTATTTCAAATCACCAATCATCTATAAAAGCAACATTGAAACAAATCGACATTAAAGACCGTCACGTGTTACAAAAATATTATGTGATTTAATTAAAAAGACAAAATATTAGCCATTTCTGGAACAATTACAAAATGAAATATACAACTCGTTATTCATTCGGGGATAAAGAGAAGGAAATGAAGAAAATAAATATATCATTTCGACTTTTCATAGCTAAATCGTTTTTTTATCCTATTAAAAAATGTACAAAACTTATACGATTCAGGTTTGACGGAGTTATCTGCGGATTTACATAATTTTCGAAATAATCCCTAACGAATGAAAGAAACCATATGACGTGTGCCATATATATTAGTTCAGTATATCATACACGTAAAATCTACCTGCCTACACTGATTTGTCTCCACCTGATTATGTAGATACATACTGTAGACCTAATACTAATAAGATGGATGTTATTGAACTGATCAATTAATGCAGGTGTGCGAAAGCGTTGACGTTCCTCATCAAGCTACTGCATGCAACCATAATGATATGATACGTCGAGATACGTGCATGCCCTCTTCATACAGAGTATACATACCAAATAGCGCAGTATATTTACCTTTATATGTATTTATATCAAAAGCTCAAACGTTGAAAGCAATATCCTTAATCAAGTGAACAAAATTTACTTCAAACTATGAAAATTCCATTGTTTTACAAACAATAATTATATTAATTCACCTAAATCGTCCTTAACTTTGTTTTCAATCAGAACCGAAATAAATTATTTCATAAAACAGTAGCATTAGCGTTGAAATAAATTCAACGTTTTTGTATGGAGATTTTTGATAATTGTGATCCGATTAGCGAATCGAGTTTACCATCTAAAAGCTTCAATGCCATACTCAACTGCATGCACAATGATTTCAGTGATAATTACAAAAATGTTCATAAATGAAGAAAAATGTTATTGGAGGAAGTGTTAAATATTATAAAAGATGCCAATTTAAAAGAATTGAAGTGATATTATGGCTGTTTCATTAATTCTCATTTAAACGTTTGATATAGTTCTCATAAATTGATTATTTTCTAAATTTCAAATCCGTCGTACTTGGGTAAATGTACGCATTTTATACCTGCTGCGAATCTCACTTACACACATGGGCACATAATTCATATTCCAAAAGCAAATGCTTTTCATCAAACCAGAAAAATTATTGGATTCATTACGACTTTCATTGTTCGCATCAATCCGGGATCCCATGAATATCTCGTATATATACATAGCTTGCTGGTATTTGCACTTCGTTTGCTGCAAATTCGTTACAGACATAATCCTCGAATCACCAGCCGATGTCAATATTGCAAAACGATTGATAAATACTTTTGATCAAAAATGTTTTCAATCTTGAATTGCTACTCGTAATATTGCAGCGAAAAAAAAATACGCTACACAACATTTGTCTGCGCAAAAAAAAATCATTGAACTTATATTTTATTCAATGACTATTTTTACCAGTATCGATGAGAATACTGTCGCGTCCCACGAGATACAAAACATAAATCCCACAAACTTTCTGATCCTGACGAGTGGCAGCTTACATTTTTTTCTGTGATTGATAGTTCGTAATTGCATTGAGCAACATTCATCATTTAGCTTCTCGAGAAAGGCGTAAACTCCCACAGGAAAAAAAATGTAAAAACTTCACATGAGAAATTGATATTTTGTTCGACGTCACAAATAATCAGATAATTTTTATCAAACGCACATGATGTGTACTGTCATTCCATTAAATAATTATTTTAGACTTGATTAATACGATTGCTACAATTCTTTAAAAATCATTATACATAAGAAAATTATAATTATGACTTCAATTGTGAATGACGAGTTTAAAAAAAAAAAAGACGTGGTAATACAACTTTGCAGAAGAGCAATTTTCATTTGCCAATTAGCATTTCAATTGGATGTTTCATTTTATACATTCAAACATATCTCCATATAAGTGCTGCTCGGGGTAATGAAATCGTAAAAATCTTCGTTCATACGTCATCGTATATAACGTTCTCGCGCCTCCATTCCATTGGAGGCGCATTTTAGATCTCTCGTCTCGTTCGTTTTCTTTTTCTCTCTCCCTCTCTCTCTCTCTTTCTCTTAAACTCTTTCGATACTTATGCGTGAACGTTTGTATACGAATTAGCGTACTGTGGTGTCATACATACATATACGTATGACATATGGGTTGAATACACATATATATATACCTGTGAATACCAGGGAGATAATTCATCTCATCCTCATCCATCCATCCATCCATCCTGTGCGGACATATATATATTACTGGGCATATAAATGATATGCAGGGGCTATCGAGCGTCCCCGCATCCCGTACTCTTCATCACGAAAGTTCTCATCTATATTTTTTTATATATTTTTATCCCCTCTTTGACAAAACGCCACGAATCAAATAGTCTGTTCTTTTGTAAATACGAGAGCGATTTTATTTGGGTTTGAACATTTGGAGCGTACGTATGTATCAACCATTTGAATTTTGTTCTCGTATACAATATTGTATGGTCTCTGATGATGCATATATACCGAGCACAACCCAAGGTAAATTTCCTACGTATAAATGGCACCGAAATGGAGAGAGGGAGAGAGCAAGAGAATACACGACGAGATAGTTAATATTTCATGCATTCGTTCACGTGATCTGGCTTGCAATATTCATCGTGTACGAGGGAAATTCACGAATGACCAGATAAATGAATAATTATGCAAATTCCGAGGAAGAACAAACTTTACAATAGTATATTCATATACGTATGTGCACGTAATGATATCGGTGAAATGATGTTTTTATTTCTCTCCATGTTAGTACATAACTGTATGTATGATTCATTTACCACTTTGTTAGTTAAGTTTTATTCATCAATGCACACGCGTAGCAATTTAAGCCACCATGCAGATTACATGATCCATTATGTTGTCAAGTAATAACTCGCGCCACTTGCATAACCATCCAAATATATGAACATTATCACTTTAATTTATTCAATTAAGTTACTACCTCGAACGTGATCCTAATTCAAAGTTTTACCCTGTTTTTAATCATTATACGTAATCAATATGAAATTTCATCCATTTTTGCCGCCGAAGGACAAAAATGTTTTTTTTTTTTTTCGTTTCTTTATTTCTTGAAGGAAAAACTGTAACTCGCAATTGCAAAATTGCAAGCTCGTTAACATTTGTAGTAGTAATTTATTTTATAACTGTCAGAGGATATGTCATTGGATTATATCCGCCGGAATTCCTATCGAAGATTTGACACAGCTGTTATTATGTCAATGATACGATTTCAATTTTATTGTCATCGGATATTTTTAAATTCATGAATGCTCTCGAAAGGGAAAAGGAGTTTTCATTGTACGCGGCCATCAATAAGTCTCGATGGGTTCCATAACGCGATTATAACTTCTTATAATTATATATATCTGTATATATTTAATGCATCGTCGCGTATACGCTCACTTGTCACAAATCAAGTGTGATCCAATAATGCACGATCTCAGTGTTCGCCTGTACAGAGATCTGCGGGAATAATTGTTTCAAGCATCATGAGAGCTCCAAAGCTTCGGTATTTGAAATCGTGTGTATTTCCAATCGATTGATGATCATTTATGTCAGTGACGATCGACAAGTACAATCTCGTTTCTTACGGACTTAATCGCTCGAATATATTATCGAGGAGACACGAGGGATTGAGAATTTTCGTAATGTGTTCGTGTGTATGTGTGTACAGCCTTCTTTCTCTTTCTCTACAGAGGACGTCAAAAATCATCTTCAGAATCTATCGAGCAAGTGAAGCGAAATTTAGAAACCAAAGTATTGAGCCATTATTCTCGGGACATAAATTGATGCAGTGCGAGCCTTAACTCTTTTTGTATCTTTCGTTGACATCTCATCGAACAGTCAGAGACGTTTTACTTTAGAAATTCGTATAATCTCTAATTCGCATGTCTGACAACTTTTGAAACAAACAGTACACGAGGCTGCGTGTATAAAGCCACCGCGAGTCTGAGCGAATGGGGGAGTGATATAGAGTGCTGCGAGGATTGACAGTGTCACACTGGGAACACGCGATCCTCCGCGCGGACGAGCATGAAGGTAGAGTGAGAGAAAGAGAGATACAGAATCGAAACCACGCTCTCCAGTCGAGATTTCCCGACGGACAGCCCGCTCGAATTATTTCCAACGTTCAACCATTATTATACCCATGAGCCGCTAGTCCTTCCTCTCATATATTCAGTGATTTCAATTTTTTATCCTTTATCATTCAATCTATACACATCATCGATTATATGCAACAGTATCGATCCCATGTTTCATCACTTTTCTTACAAATACTTGCAATTATTCTGCTGTTATTAATGCCATTAATAATTAGCACGTACATTGTGATCGGTAGCCTAGTATTTAATGTTATTATTATCTTGATTCGTTTTTTCGTTTTAATAAATTTGCATTTATTTTTATCAAGGAATTATGTTACCAGAATCAAAATAAAAATGTTTTTCAACACAGCAAGCACAACACAAAATTTCTGGTACTTCTACTATATATTTTTATAAAGAAAATCTATGAATGTTATTCGTATCTGAGGTAATAAATGAGATACCTTGGGGAAGCATTCGCTTTTGGAATACACGGAAAGCATCGAAATTGCAAAATTACTGTTAAAACAATAAAAACGGAGAAAATAAACTTGAGATTTATTGAGATTGAGTCATTTTTACAGTGCACAGTGTGAATTTTTATAAAAATTAAAAGAAATTTCGTATATTGAGGTGAAAAGGAATATTTTGTACAATAAAAATGGACGAAAGTTTATGGTTGCCTCTCGATTTTATTTATTCTCTTTTGGAACCCGTTTGCAAAAGCGCTTCACCTTCATTTATTCATCTTAATTTGGATTTTTTGCACAGTTTCAAAACTGTCATTGATTTTCGAAAAATTTTCATGCACCCTTTCTTTTGCCGCTATGGAATGATTGATAAACTGATAAAAGCTTTAATGCTATTGTGGATTATAAGTTTTCGGCCTTTGAAAGATTTATTGCAATCCGTTGAATAGTGGTCGAATTATTGGTATTCGGCAAACGTACAGACTTTTTTCGTATAGATTTTTTTTGTAAACACAGATATGCATAGTTTTTTTTAGTGCGTAAATTATTACTTTTTTTCGTAGACATCGTCCAACATCGTTGGCATCGCTGCTCATGGCAATCACAGTGATTACAAGGTGAGATAACACCCAATGCAATCGGATTACATCGGAGGTTGTATTAAATGGCACACATCGGATAACGAATATGAATTCATGCGTGTGTGCATGAAAAGAAGCCACTCTCATTCACGAGCAGTAAAAACTCTCCTCCTTCCCCGTTTAAACGTAATTACGTTAGAATCAAATTAAATTGCCTTCTCACTCTCTCACCCTCGCTCCATTGCCCTTTTTCCTCCTTCTTTCTCCCTCCCTCTTTTTTTCACTTTTTCTCCTTTAGTCGAGTGTATCCGGAACACTTTTTGCCTTAAACACGCATACTTTCGAATGACTAAACCGGACCCATCGTTTTTCTCTCACGAATAACACACACGCGTAATAATTATCCAAGAGTGGATTACTAGCTACTTTCATTTCTTCTTCTTTTTTTTTATGATTTTTCATGAAAAAAAGAAATTCCGTAAAGTGACTGTGAACACGAGCTTATTCACTGATTAAAAGGGATTAACCTCTTGAAACGTAATAACGAACATTCTCACTATTTTTCATGGGAAAATGTTTATTTATCTTTTGTAACCGGAATAAATAAAAATAAAAATGTCACGTTAATTTTTTTAATGCCCATAATTACGCTGGATTTTCACCGATGTGTAGTTTGTATATTTTTGCTACGACTTTCCAACATTTTTCGATTTCATTTTTATTCTAATTGACAAAAAAAATTTATGCAAATACCGTGACGTTTATGAACAGGTTAACGGTTGAGCAGCACATGAAATTTTTTGTCTTATGTCGAAAAAAATGTAACAATGACAAAACGTAGATAAAAAAATGAATGAATATGGTTAAAAAATTCTGTCTCAATAATACGATGAAATATTTGAACGATTATTGTTTCATGACGTGTTGAAAAAAACTATTTATAAAAAAACACGGATTGAGACGTCGACACAAAATAAATGTTTGTGAAAGTGAACGTATTCAAATTTTTGGGCAAAGATAAATGACGATTTTTGCTTAGCACTTAAAAGCATTTTGCGTAATAGGTTAATCGATTCTAAACACACTAATTTAAAATGATGCAACGACGAAACAAAAGTTATTTTTCAAATCTATCAAACCGAGTTTCGATTGTCAAGACATTGACTTTTGTTGATTTGACTGGGCCCTCTGTAACGTTAATTTGTCTTACCAATTTATTCACTATTATTTCGTGTATATCCATGTACACGTGTGTAGGAGGAGAAAATATTTGTACATACACATCTCGTAGTATCGGGTGTGGATATCAACGAGATGTATCAATGACCGAGATACTGTACTAACATACATACTTGAGAATATATGTTATCCTCGGGACTCTCACTTCGTCCACTTACAGCGTTACCAATGCGTGCCCCGGGGCGACAACTCGTCTTCTTGTGCTTCCCATCCTCACCAACCTGCTCCCTCTTCATAACGTATAGCTCATATACCGATGGTTATACTTTCTGTCAAATATATACATACACAGTACTCTATACATAAATATCGTCAGGCGCACATTCGACATCTCATATATGTACATACAAAGTGTCCTAAAACTCCTAAAAACCTTGTTAAGGTAAAATTGCTGCTCCACGCTGTGGTCAAACGAGTGTTAAATTTTCATCATTATTTTTTGCAAAGTTTAATACGAAAATTCAGAAAAATTTACGGTAGATTCTTACGACGGCATGCATTATTAACTTACATTCTACAAATATATTAATAAGAGTTGCAAAATTATTTAGTGGTTAACTACAAAATCCCATGATGTTACGATTCCATTGACACTTTTGACGAGACTTCATCACCAAAGTTCGAAATAGTTGTTTGAATTAACAAAATTGAATATTTTCCAAATTTTCATGACACACACATATTGAGAAATATTTGAAGTGTGCTTTTTTTTCAATAAAAGGCGAGCGCTGGTATGGTAACGACTGGTGAATGAAGTAAGCCCCGGGTCAAATGGACCCCCGGAGTATCAGTAAATCTGGAAAATTCAAGTGTGTCAGTAGATCGTGAAATTTTGAAGAGAAAAGTTCTCAGCAGTCTTTTTTCTGCGACGTACCCAATTAACAAGGAATTAAACAATTTGTTACAAGTTTTACAAAATTTTGAGAACGAGGTTGGAAGGGGAAAAGGATTTTTGCAGCAGCAAAAATATCCAACAACTTTGCTTTTTAGAAAACAGGATTTGACAGTTATCACCTGCAGCTCCGATGCAAACTTTCGGACACTTTGTATGTGGACTACAGAAAAAAAAGGAGAGAAAAAGTTTTCTGTAGTCCAGTGCGATAACTCGGGCACGCACGTGCGTTAACGTGCGTGACTTTTATAATAACGCGACCGCGTACCCCGTACTCTCAATGTATATGTGTATATGTATGTTTCTCAGTTGGTAAAACCATGCCGCCATTCGCCCGAGGAGTATGATGTTCGGGTAGCCTGAGGTTAATCCACTTACGACATTTGATTGGAATAAAACGCTCCGACCACGACCACGCTACTCTGACGCAACACGAACACAAATATATACACGTATATATACGACGTACAAACACGTTTCGTGTTGAGAAAATTTTGTCGACTCCTGATTAGATCCCCTTCCGTATGTGGCAATTCGTACAAAAAATTACAAAATAATTGTACTCAAAACAAATGGATGAATACGACAGAACGTGTAATTTGAACGTGTCTTGCAACATGTGCGCGTTGAGCCATTACGGAAAAGGTGTCGTTAGTTTCGAATTAACGCTCGGACCATTTGAAAAATAAAACGAAAGATAAACGTGTATATAGGTGAGTGGGAAAAATATTAGTTTTTTCGTCTTTCTAGTAGTGTTGAAAATAATTAATTTGAGCTTTAGTTTCTTGATTCTCAGTTTTTTTGAATAAAACGATACAAAGAATAAAATGTTCATAATATTTAATTCGCAGGATGTAGTTTATGCGCTTATTTTTCGAGAAATACAAATTTTTCATGCTTACCAAGTCACAATGAGATGGGATTAATTTTTTTAATCTTCATATCTATATATATTGTTGAAATACGTTAAAAACCCTCGAACGATTTGAAAGTTTGGCGATTTTTAAGGGGACGTTCCAATAAATTCAAGCAAATCTCTCCGCTCGATCGGATTATGCAAAAATTGTAAATTTATGCAGATTTTCTGTTTGCCATTCAACGATTTTTCGAGGCCGCACAAAGCTAGAATCTCCTCTTCACTGCAATTTCAATTTTTGTTATTTTCACAAATGTAAAATATCACGTGATCGTATATTTTCCGAAAATTTCATCCTTTTAATCAGGTTCATTGATTGATAAAACCGTACCAGTCATAAAAAAATAACAAAAGTTCATAATTAGCAATTAAAAACGCAACTACTTCGAAAAGCGCAGAACTGTGATTGGTTTTTTGGAATGTGCATTACAAGAGCTCATTTTTTATCACCGCCGATTGTAATTTCCCAACAATTCAAATACATTCGATCGGGTATTGCTTTAGTAAATGAATTAAAACGCAACAGCAGAAAATGCGAGGATAAAACTTCATTCATCGAAAATCCGTTCGATCGTATGTACGAAAAAATATGGAAATAAAAATTTGAGTACGAAGCTCTTTGTTGACTTGTCAGATTGAAAAATCCTTTCTAGTAATATTTTCGAAATATCTATCCGACGTACACTGCCTCGAAAAGAATTTTTGGTCCAGAGGTAAAACTCTCTGAGAAGAATAAGGGAAAAAGTGATGTACCTATCGAGCGAGAAAATCTGAAGTGCACTGTGCGAGAAGCTTAAAAAAGGCAAACTCCCACTCTGCAGAAAAAGGGAGAGAAAAAAAGGCGAAAAGAGCTAGAAAAAAATACGGAGTACAGAGTAGAAAAGTGGCCGAGAGGAAAAGGAAATAGAGGCTAATTGTAAAAGATCGAGAGTGCACGGGACTCCTTGTTGGTTTCTCTCGTTCCCCGTGGTGAAACGTCGGGAATCCCTCGATCAGATGCCCATCCGATAAGCGTTGGGAATTTCTGTACGTGGCAGTCGAAGCGTGAACAAGAAGAACGAAGCGCGCGTTCGAGCGAGCGAGTTCCTCCCTTTCTCTCTCCCTCACCTTCCGAACATGGACTTTATAACGACTATATACCGCTATTAAATGCACTGTACATCTTCAGATGTTACAATATCGACCAAAAGTATCTCACGATTCATGCAAGTATTACTATTCTTCAGGCTCACTCTCATCTTTTTTTCTTTGTGTCCAAATTGCGATTCACGAGCAAAATTCGTGTTCGACACACCACTGAAAATTTTTCTATCAAACTCTACGCCGAATCCGATGCCTCCAAGTGCCCAAATGACTATTTATTACGAGAAACTTTTTCGCAAAAAGCGAATCAGCTGATCTGTCAATTATAAAGAAATGAAAGAAAAGAGACGTTTTGCAATATTTCATTCTATAATAATTGAATGTGTGAAAAAAAAACAAATTACGAAAAAAGTAACGTCCTCAAAAAAATAAGAAATTGTTATTGTTTGGTGATTTTGAGGGCTTCAAACTTGTGCATGAGTACATGCAAGTTTGCTGGAGCTAAGCACCATTGAAGACGCATGTGTATATATCGATATCGATACCAACAGAGGCTGACTGCTAAAGCAGAGTATACAGAACGGCTGCTAAACTAAAAGGGTTCCCTCCTCTCCATCGCTTTTGCTTTCAGGTAAACGCTAGTGAAACTTGAGATTCCTCTGACACTGTTCCATCTAGCCAGCTTGCAAACAAAGCGTTTCCGATACGGTGACATATGTCTCTCGCATCTATCGTCTGCCCTCTCTAAAAGCCGGTTCGAATCTTGTATCATTTCTCTTTGATCCCACGTAATAGCCCGGATTATCCTCTGGAGTCTCCGGCCGGAGCTTATTATGAGAGAATATCAAAAGCGTATACAGACATACAGTAGCATGTTAATATTTTTGGCACGAGACACGTAACGAAGAGATATTGTCATATTCCGTCGATAAACCATCAAAACTTATATTATACGTTTTTTCATTGTTTTTTTGTTTGTTTTGTTTTTTTTTTTAGATTGCTATCGACGAACCACACATCGTACGTGTGTTGATGAAAAAATGCCCGCAGCATTCTATTGACATTCGTCTCAACAATAAACTTCGTGAAAACTGTGAACAGATACGATGTTGATGTAAAACAAGCGAAATTCAAAGGACACTTTATTGGCCATGTCAAATCCATTGATGTCTTTGATGACCGTTCGATGCTACTCGAATAATAGGAGATAACAAGAAAAATATGCATGGAAGCGCGATTAAAATGGTTGTCATAGTTCAACAACGAAATGTGGACATCGATGATAAAGAGACCATTGACTAATACACGCACGAAAACTGTTAGCTTTTGTTATTATTCCAGAATTCAACACTCTATATTTGCTCGTCACTTTTTTAGCGTTCATGCAACGTCCCCTATTCCATGAAATTCAATGTTTTATGATACAAGAACAATAGTTTTTCATCGATTAATGCTTCCTGATTCTCTGCCTGTTTGTTCATTGGTATTTTTTCGGTAAATACCAAGAGTGAAAGCGTGCACAATTCCCATGTGTATAAAAAGAGGATTACGTGTCATTTTAACTTTAACCCGCTCTCATCAAACGGATATCATGATTTAAATGAAAATATTGGCTCGGAGAATTCAAAGATTGAAATCTATCAAGTGTCGCATTTGACAGTTATCGAAAAATGACCATTATATCTGTTTAAAAAAAAAAAGCTCCTTTGGCAGCATCGAAAGGGTAGAAATTTGATGTTCTCGTATTCACATCGTAATTACCTAACTTGTGGTAAAGACAACAATTAAAGTAGGATCGTTGTGTATTCACTGTGTGACTATTGAGCTCCCTTTCTCGTTCTCTTTCTCTCTTCATCCCTTTCCATATTTCTCGATACCGATCATGAATGCCGATAATTAGAGTGGCACAAATCGATCGAATTTCTCGTAGGAGAATGATGAAAGGCAGAACGCAGGGAGCTTTTCGGAAAAGCTGACGTCCGCTTTCACAGAAGTTCGTCGCTACTGGTTCACGATGCTCTTTCTCTCGGTCTCTCTTGCTCTTGTTGCCCCTTTACTCCATATCGACAGTTACGTCCAATTATATCATCACTTCATGGACAGTTCGACGTATTGACGAAGCTTTCGACACTCGTATTAGATAAAGCGTTGCAGCACGGAAGAGAGTACTCACCTGAAAAAAGGATGAAAAAATATCGTAAAAAGAAAACCAGTTAGCCAATCGATGTCCACAAGCCGTGACGTGCGCAAACATCTCTGCGTCCATGCTTTCTCCTTCCCAAGCCCCTCCCCTTGCCAACACTCTTCCGTCCCAAAGTTACATTTTTTTTTTTTTTTTTTTTTAGAGCTCCTATTTCATTTTACCTAAGCTCAGGAACTTTGGCTTCTCCTCAATTATCCCTTGCATCGAAGATTTCCATACACAATCAACCTCTCTGTTCAAGGGCTTACTCGTGAATTTCCGGATTATCGCATCTCGGACAATCGTTGAATCCGTTATATTATTGAAGAACTGTCCCATGAAGAATTAATGATGAAGAAGCATCCACCAGACTGGATATCTCCATTTCTATCTCTCATTATCTCTACTCCTCTCTCTTCCTCGCATTTGGGCCATCGGTTTAACTCGAAATGCAACGCCAGCAGCGACACGTCTAGCTAGTTCCGATTGGATGGACTGAATTGTAATTACCGTAGAAACTAATGACCCCACCCGATCTTCCTCCCTTGCCTCTCTCTCTCTCTCTCTCTCTCCAAACTCCGGTTCGCCGATATTCGGAGTTGCCAACCGAGCACCGCAGCTAATTGATATCTGCGATATTAATGAAGAATTAGTACTGCCGAATTAATCATTCTCCGTGTAAGAACCCACCGTTCCCCTTGTATCATCATCCATTCATACCATTTTCCAACTATCCCAAACTCACGTCATTTTCGACTTGAAAATATTTTTTTACTATTTTTTCAGAAGTCTCACGAATTAGGAAAATGTTGTACTCGATTGAATAAGGTTTTGTGAGTAAATCAACAAAGTTTTAAATATAAGCCCTTAGTTATTACAAATATCGTAATACATACTAGATGGAAAAACTCGCTATTGAAAAGTAACGAAATGAATTCGCGTATAATGTACTCTGGATATCGAGAAGCTATATGCACTGTTTATTTGGCTAGATCATCTTTTTTTTTTTGCTAATCTTTTTCCAGTCGACGCTATGTCCTCTTGTAAGCATTCAGAAAACGCTTTTCCGCGTCGCTCGACGCGATCAGAATAAGAAAGGACGGTGTCCCACCACGCAGAACGAATCTGTGAGCAAAAATCAGCAATTGAAACGTGCATTTATTCTAATAATAGATGTTCATCCAAAAAAATTATTGTTGGGAATGTGATTCGATCTTTTAGACGTTAAGGGTGGACGAAAATGGTTTGCAAAGTGTAAACAATTAGTTTTCAAGATAAGATTCTTATTAGATACACTCAATTACGACGTTAAATCTTACTTTTCATGTTCGAGAATGCTGCTAAGGGGACGGCTAACATCAACTTTGTGAACGGAACTTTTGTTCGGACCTTCGAAATAAACGCTCAAATTTGGAAGAACGTAACGCCTCTCACGATCCCATTCGGGCGGTTCTTCAAAGAGATCTTCAAGTTGATCCATAAACCTAAGAGAAATAAATTATTTTTGTGCAATCACTGCTAAACCTTCTGGCAAAAAGGAATTCAGATGCGAAAAACATACGGTGTGTCCTCGTAGAAATTCTGAATGAAATCAGTTTGTAGAGTCTCGGGATAAAGAATCGTCACTGGCCAAATCAAACGACCAGCTTTATCCAATCGAACTCTGTGCTCAGCCAATTGAGGCACGAGTGGCAAGAGATCTCGAAGCTCAAAGTCTTTTTTCCCTTCGGGAATTTCGACGCTAATTTTTTTCTCACGGATTATTCTCATTAACTTGTCTTCTTCCTTTTCCGTTTTTTTCGACAATACTTCCTGCATCCTCGCGTTTCGTTGCTCCTTTTTCTATTAAAATCAATATTCATCGTGTAAACCGAATCGACATGCTCGAACAATTGAATTATTCAGTTATAGTGCAATTTCGCTCACTCGCTCTATTATCGCTTGGCTCTTGAGGTCCGATATCGGTTTGCTGGGTGAATACAACTCCAGATATTTGTCACAGAGGTCAATACATCTATCGTAGTTTTTTATCCGCAAACAGCACGTTGCTGCTCTTGTGTGTGCTTTCGGATATTTTGAGCCTAATTTCATTGCGTGTTCACAGTCATATAAACTTGATCTACAAATTTATTAAACAAAAAAATGAGTAGTTCATTTTCCCTATATAATTATGCCGAAATCTTTGTAAATGAGAATTATTTCTTTCCATTAGGCAAAGAAAGAAGAAAGAAAGAATTTGCAAAAACATTATTTATGCAAAATCTAGAACAAAGAATTCTCTAGTCATAAAAATAACTGTTAGAAATTTGTATTAATTAGCCATCATCCGGTACATGAATTATACTGTTCTTTGGGAAAGTTGAGGCTATCGATCGGTCGTTTGATTAGGAAAAATCCTACTGCATGATTTTTCCAGTGCAACTTATTATTTTTCTCAAAATAGCAAGGATGTCCGAGAATAATGCATATTTACTTTTCAGTTATCTCTCTCTCTCTCGCACTCACACAACTGATAAATTACTTCAAATTTGATGCGAGATATTTTTTTGGCATTTCAATTCTATGTCGATGGGAAATTTATTTTATAAAATGGAAGTTGTTGATTATTTTCTGTTGCCAGTATAATTTAATTTTTAAGAACAAAATTTGTGTACCTATAATTATGGAGCATAAAATTAGCAGCCGCTCTGTTATTGTAAAGTTGTGCCATCAGTGCCGCGTCTTTGCACTTTGTTTTGATTCCTTCGGTATAGCTCAATATCGCTAAGCGATAATTCTTGTACTTATAATTGTAATTACCATCCTCTTTGTAACTTGCGGCAAGTTCTGTAAAGAAAAAGTCACTGGTAAGAATAGAAGGATGATTTTTTTGAGGTTTTTGATAATCGTAAAATTTAGGATCGTTTGATCCCTGCGACAAACCCTCAGGCGTGTTGTCTTCAGCGCCATACTTAAGCTGTTGCAATCCTTCCATGAGCGGTGAGATCGGTTCTCCTTGCTGTGGTACATTTTTCATGAAAAAAGGATGTTTTTCCATTTCTTCTTGCCAGCGATCTTCTGGCCATCCCTCGTTATATGATTTTTTTTCCAAACTATTTATATAATCGTCAAGCTCCGAGTCTAATTTGGCTGCTAATTCTAAACGCTCTTCTTCCGTCCATTTTTTCTTTTCTTTTTCTTCCGTAGACATTACAAACAATATGCTTTATTACAGTTTTGACTGAATGGGCTGTTTTTAGGTTAATTGTACAATTTTTCACTAATACATTGGCTTTTATGAATTTCGTAAAGAGCGTTTCTTTAATTTTTATTCGCGATGTAAAAAATCGCACTTATTTCGTAAAATAACGTCAACAAAGCGCACACGTGTTCGATCCCGCACTCTGCACTGAAAAAATACTACCGCTACCGGTCATCAGATGGTCTAATACGAGGAATGGATATTCACATTTATCTTGGCGTAAGTCAAGGTATTTTTGATTGAAAATCGCGTATGCTACAACTTTTTGCTTGTAACAGGCTGGGACACGAAAACTGTAATGTTCTGCCATCTGACGACCGAAGCGGATACTAATCAATGGTAGACGGCGTCGACGCTGGACGAATTACTGTTATACATATGCTGATTGCTGTCATTTATTGTCAACATCGAATAAATGAATATTCTTGATACATACATGGAAAAGTGTATCCTAACGGCTACATGAATATTCATTATTGTATTCGCTATCTTAACTATTGAATCATTGATTTCATATCATCGTGATTTCATCTTACATTTTTATTTTATATCTTTTCGAAACCAATATTCTGTAAAGCATCATTGATAGGCATCAAATTAAAAAGCCCTGATGAACGCGAAAAGATAAATTGAACTTTCAACGTATCGCTATAGCAGAGATTTCTATTTATCGCGGTTGATACACTGTACGGGCGACAGTGGGGACTAGGGAAGGCTCACGCGGTCTGCTCCGCGAGAGATCACGCGGTTTTCTCCCTCCCGAGTGCACCGACAATTTATTGGGATATCGGGTATCATATCCAGTGCTGGTTCATATACCGTACAAGTTTGAGCACTTACTCATATCGCCCGGCTGACCCGGAAAAGAAGCAAATAATTCTATCCGAGACAAATCACGTTGATTATCACATATCGTTGAGGGCTGTATAACCTCACATTTATTACGATAAAGTACAAATATTACGAAAATGAGCGTAACGAAATTTACGGGTGTTAAGTTGGGACCACCTATTGAAGTATTTGCCCTTCAAAAGTCCTTCGTCGACGATCCTTTCGAACACAAATGCAGCCTGACAATCGGTGGTAAGTTATTTTTAAAATTTTCTTATACGATCGATAATTTCATTATTATTTAGTTATCACGTATGTATCAGGACTGGTATCATTCGTCATGTACCGTTGTACCGACTCACATGCGTTTATTTGTTATCTCATTTGAGTCGTTTCTGTAACTGTTGAATTAATTCCACCTCGAAAATTATCTCATCTATTGAAGCAACGAGAATTGATTGCCTAATGTGTGGACGACGATATGACGTAGCAATGTTATTTTTTACTGGAGCGTTTTATGAAATCGACCTTCGCGACCCTGTTCTTTCTGACAGACATTTTTGAATGCGCATTATATCACAAACTTGATAATCCTAGTACAATCCCTCAAAATTTGCAGCAAGAATCGCAGCTTATCAATTATTTTTAAAGGAGAACAGTATTTATTTTTTGTTTCCCCAATTATTAATGATTTTTCATCAACATGTTTTTCCATTTTATTTCTTGATAAACACTTTGAACAAATCTGCGCTCTATACTTATAAAGGAAATTGGTGAAACAATATTTTGTTGTTTTATTTCACAATTTTTTATCGAACTTTATATACAATACTAATGTCTTTTGCATAAGCGTCATTATTTAACAAAGAGTTCAAACAAAATCCATGATTTCTTCACATTTTTGTACACGATGACATAGTTGGATGATCGACTGGCAAGAATGATTCATATTTGATATTTACAGAAGCTAAGAAAACCAATAAGATTCTAGAGTTCAATATAAATTGTGAAAAACGAACTTTGCATACAAAGTTGATATTTTTTTTGAGAAAACAAATCATTTTATCAGTTAGTAATCAATATAAATTTTCGTTCAATAACTTTTGTGTAGAAATCCAATGGAATTTCATTTAAAAATAATCAATGTAGTAACAGCTGAGTGTTGCAATCGTTGACTCCTGATGAGCACCTTATCTTATCGTTGCTCAACAGAAACTTCTCCTCAACTTTTAATCTCCAATATCGACACAATTCATCAGAAACATGACTATTAAAAAAAAATTTCAAATAATAGTGGAGTCAATTCATAGAGGAACCAAAAAAAATTATAATTTTTCAATTTCCAGCTTACAGAACAAGCGAAGGCAAGCCTTGGGTTTTGCCAGTCGTGAGAAAAGTGGAAAAAGCATTGGCCTCGGATGAGCTACAGAATCATGAGTACTTGCCAGTTTTAGGACTAGAAGCTTTTAGCCAAGCGGCAGTCGGTATTCTTTTGGGCCCCAACTCACCCACCGTTCTCCAGGGTAAAGCATTCGGGGTTCAAAGTCTCTCTGGTACCGGAGCTTTGCGAGTTGGCGCTGACTTTCTTGCTCGTATCCTCCGATTTGATACGTTTTACTACAGCACTCCAACATGGGGTAAGAATATGAACAAAATAATTCATACAAATAATGAAAAACATGATTTTTGAACATTTTGGAGTAATGTAAAATATTTTTGTACACAGAGAATCATAAACTGATTTTCACCAATGCCGGCTTCAAAAAAGCCTGCGAGTATCGTTACTGGCATCCCGAGACTCGTGGAGTTGACATTGACGGAATGCTTCAAGATCTACGAGATGCACCTGAAAACGCGGTTATCATACTTCACGCTTGTGCTCACAATCCTACCGGCTGCGACCCAACGCACGAACAATGGGAAAAAATAGCTGACGTCATCGAGGAGAGAAAACTTTTCACCTTTTTTGATAGCGCTTACCAGGTATATATGTATTAAAAAAGGCACATATATTTCGTTGTTTTACATAACCTGAGATGATTGGTCGAAACAATTTTTTGTTACAGGGCTTTGCAAGCGGTGACCTAGATCGCGATGCTTATGCAGTTCGCCTCTTTGCCGAACGCGGCATGGAATTCTTGTGCGCTCAGAGTTTCGCTAAAAACTTTGGCCTTTATAACGAAAGGGCTGGTAATCTTGTCGTTGTTATGAACAATACCAAAGAACTTGTTCAGGTCAAGTCACAGTTGACTCTCATTGTTCGTGGAATGTACAGCAATCCACCGAATCATGGAGCTCGCATCGTTGCTACGGTTTTGAACAATCCTGATCTTTTTGCAGAATGGTAAATAAATTCAATTACAAAATTTAAATACCCGGTTTCTCGAATATTTTGGAAGAAAAACAAGCTGTTGTGAGAAACAAGCTGTTGTGAGAAACAACAAGAAATTTAAAGGAAAATACGATAAAATTTTAATTGTCGTAAGATTCTCCGTTTGATTCGAAAAAAGGAATTTTTATTGTTAATACGAACGGAAGAACTTCTTTTTAACGCGATTCTTATTTCAGGAAGGATCACATTCGCGAAATGTCCACCAGAATAAAAACGATGCGCGCTAGTTTGTACGAGAAATTGCAAGGATTAGGGACCCCAGGATCTTGGGAGCACATTACATCACAAATTGGGATGTTTTCTTACACTGGATTAACCGGTGAGTTAAAAGATAAAAAACTGATTTGAAAAAAAAAAAAAGGATGAATCTATTCTTCGAAATGTTGATTTTTTCAGAGAGACAAGTCGAACACTTGAGAGAACACTTCCATATTTATATGCTACGCAGTGGAAGAATAAATATGTGTGGATTGAATGAGAAGAACATGGATTACGTTGCAAAAGCATTTCACGAAACGATCTTGAAGTTTCCATCCTCGTAAAAGGTCTGTAAGAATTTGTCATTCGTGCAAAAAGCATGAACGATAGATTGACAAGGATTCTCGGCTCCGAATCGGTAGATTATACTAGACCACATATATGATTAGTTCAAACGATGAGAAGAAAAAAAATCAAGAAATTAAGTAATTCAGACGAACCTCTATAGATTCTCGGGCAACGTGACTACCTCAAACAATCGAAGCACGAGATTATTCAGAGATGAATCAAGAATCAAGTTCAAAAGCGTACTTTACATACGTACACGATGACGATATCCCAAATACAAATGAAACATTTTCTATTGACCGATGAACGACCCTAGAGTGCTACGATTAAATCCATTATTTGTCCCTTTGTTGTTTCGTGTCTTTAATGTTAAATCGTCTTACCGTCAAACCCATTCAGCAAAAGTGTGTGCCAAAAAAAATCGTAGCACTTTAAACGTTCACTATCGGACCAACGCGTTAAATTCAACTCGGAAAATCGAAATTAGTATTTATGCTCGAATAAACAATCCACAGCGATGCCACAATCCGCACTTAATTTGGAAAAAAAATTTCTTGAAACTGCCAAACAGCAATGCAGCGATCGCTTTTCCTTTGAAATTCGACCATTTTTATTTATTCAATACTATTTACAAGATTTACTTACGGCGCAATTTGTGTCAAGCTGCAATCAACAACGGAAAAAAAAATTAACTCGAATCAAAGAAGTAGCCAATAAAAGACTAAAATTTCGTCAATTTTTTTATTGGACATAAATCCACAATTTTAAAATATATATGAAAATATAAGGAAGCCGAATGAATTTTGCCAAATAATCATGAAGATATGCCCATAAAGAGATAAGAAGGGTAAAATTTTAAAGTATCAAAAAGGTCGTATTTGCTGCCCAGGTACACATAATCGTAATTTTTTTGTGGCAATATTAAATCAGAAGTATGTGAAGGTCAAGGAAAGCGAACAATATATAAACTTTTCCTTTGCGTCTGACGAGGCACATCCATTAGAGACTAAGAGAGAGAGAGAGAGCCCTTATATTTTCTGAAACATGTACACCGAAGAAAATTTATACGAGCAATAGTATTATTTCGGAAAGAACACCAAAATGTAGTGAGAAAACAGGGAGAGGGGGAGAGAAAAAACTAGACGACCAAGATAAGGGAATAGTCTTAGGGAGCTGTAGTAAGGGAATCTTCAGACGGGTAAGAGCGCATTTCAACGAATAATTAAGCATTTTCATAGCAGAGAGTGGTTAGAATCCTTGTTATTATGTGAAGAATAATAAAAATATATGTTTTGCGTTTCTCGTTAAGTTTGTTTGTTAACAGCCTTCCTATCGATCTTAGTTACACGAGGGTGAACATTGAAAGTAACCAACAACAAGAACACAATTATTGCAATGTACAAATAAATAATATGATATTCAAGACAAATTGCATCCACCTTTTCTTTACTCCTTTTATTCGTTTGTTCGCTTTACCGGTCAAATTCGATATGAACAACAAACTAGTTTCTCCCAGCAGACTAAACGAGTTCAGTCTAGAAAAGTCTAAAATAATTTGTCCTAGAATGGCTAAACTAGTTTATTTTTAACATTTCGTTGGTTACGAATACTTCCTGTCCTGTTTGATTTTGACCAAAATCCATGTGCAGTATTCACTAGTGATGAGAAGTCGATGCGCTAACAAACGTTCGTAATATATATTTGTTAATTATTGAGATGGTTATATGGCTAAATGGGTCATAGAGTGATAATTAAAAAAAAACTCACACTCATCTTTTTATTCTTTTTGTCCGTATTTACAGTATGTACAAATAACTAACAATAAATAAATAAATGCTAGATATCAGTCGCAATCAATTATTCCACTTGGAAACTTTCTTTTTAAACGTTTCCTTGCCGTCCGATTCCACGGCAGTGTAAAAACCCATACCCTCGTATTTCGAACGCATGTAAAATATGTAACCCGCGCATCCGGTCATTGCCGCAATTCCTAGTCCCATTATTATGATGTTCTGTATTAATTAAATATGTTTTAATTTTCAAACTTACAGTACTGCAGTCCATAATATATTTATGTATTTCTTTATACGTACGGGCCGTGTGTACAGTTCGAAATTAACCGCTCGAAAGAGCATTGTTGTCTTCATTGATCTCAGACCATCACCTGGCTGAGGATTTTGAGGTTTGCCTTCCATTTTTTATGTTGTAATGTCTTTCTTTTAATCGTAATAATTTAATCGTGTTGGCAAATGATAGTTTCAAAAGTTATATCTAGACGCCAATAACCGACGAATTCGGACACAAACGCTTGTGAATTCAGCAAATAAAAAAACTGTGCAGCACGCAAACAGGCAGTACGAACTACGAACAGCTGATCTACCATCTGAAGTTAGCCGCATCTCAAACACATGTAGTCGTCCGTGCCTCCATCTCCATCTTTGTCGCTGCTACTTCCGATTTCGGTGGTCCAACGCAGACGCAGAGTAATTTTTGAACATTATTGTTTAAAGTTTTTCTTGTCGTTTTAATAATATTTGTAGGATATCAAAACTATGTTTTTACACTTGGCTGAATTTTTATCATATCAACAAATAGCTCAATAACTTTTAATTCCAGGAGAATATTGTTGAATCGAGTCTTTTATTATTCTATCGAATTTGACTTGCTTTAGTTTGCTTTAGTGCTAAACGTCAGAAACCTTCAAATCCTTCATTTGTGGGAGTATTTTGACAGTTTTCTTCAAAGTGCAATTATCATAAACAAAATTGGCTCGTTTTATATTGTTATTCCGGTATTAGTGGAAAAAGGAAACATCGCCAAAATGTTGTTACCTGTCAATTGAATTTTTTGTGCATTATGATCTATCATCACTTAACCTAAAAAAACTAGAAAATGCCGCCTTTAATTAATTTGATATCGTGTAGCATATTAGGTGAATAATGAAAATTCACGTCGAATAAACATTTTCCTGAGTCACTGGATCATGCATTCTTTTTCTATAATTTATTTTTACTAATATTATTTGCAGAAAAAGATTGTAACGGAGATGTACTCTGGACGTGGTCCTATCCTGCAGTCACGGACACACAGAAATCCTATGTTACAAGAAAATGGAACTCCTGCACCAAACAAAACAGCATTCAATCTTTTGTTGGAGCAAGACTGGATAATGTTTGGATTTATGTTCATAGCACCGAAGCTTTTGCGGCCAACAAATTACCGAGGGTAAGAAACTCAACTCATTGTTGTTTAAAAAATCATAACTTAGTATTTAAACATATACCCTCAATGCATGTTTTTTACTTGAAGCCACAAAAAAAAATTGATATGAAGTAAACAAAATCATACAATTGCAATTAATATATTAACTAAAACAAAAAGTTGAATATGCAATGGTAATAAAGTAAATAATCGAATAAAATGAATTTTTATTCAATATTTGCACATATGTCGTTTTCCAAGTGGCATAAAATAGCATGTGCGTTGAAAAAACAAACTATTTTCGATATGATGATTTGTCAATCAGGTGAAACGTTGTGCTCTTGTTGTCATCACCAAGGATTTCAATCCTCACGATTATCAAGAACTATGTAGAACAATGATTAATTCGTACTGCGAAACGGGTGATCCTACGGAAGTTTTGAGGCATTATTTGAATGCGTTCTCTGAAGGTCTTCTGCGAGATTCGAGAGGCAATGTGTTGCACCAATTTGACGGAGAATGGAGAATGAATAACAATCATGCCAAAAGATTGATAAGAACTTTTGAGTTGGAAACGATTCTAATATACACAGCAATTTTACTGAAAAAACGAATCGTCGTATATCATCACAGTTTGGAAGAATTGTTCGGGTGGATCGAAACTTTTCCTACCTTGATGAAACACCGTAAAGTAACGGACAATCTTTTTCCTTGGGTCGATTTAGTTCACGACGAACTATCAGAACTCAAAGTAAATATACCAGCAAACGTTTTATTGATGTTGTTCATTTTTTTCGAATTGAGTAATTGATAATGTCATTTTGTTTTTTTGTAGAACTCCTCGTATTACATCGCCGGATGTCGAGACAGTTCCATTTCTTCCAAACCAGAATTATTTGACTTATTGGTAAACATTCCAGCGAGGGAAATGACCGTTGCCTCGCATGCAAAAGGTAAACAGTTAAAATTCGCTTCGATTATGTGTTATTTACTAAAAAACAAATCTTTTTAACTATTAGAGTAATATCCCGAATGTTTTGTAGTAGAGAAAAAACTGATAACATTAGAATCGATGGAAAAAAGTTTAACTATGATTGATATGAATTTTCAGAGAGCTTGACTATGACGAAAGCCCACAAAGAAATCGCACTATTCATGGTGCAACTTTGTGAAAAAGATGATGACACCAAAGGGCCGATAATTAACGAGATCGCTGAGAAAACTCAAGACCTTCTGAGTCAATTAAAGACTCTGGCGACCTTAGAACCCACGGAAGGGACGAAAATTCTTTCCATTAAAAGTATTCGTGAACGCGATTTGCCGCCGGCGGTTGAAAACTTTTTGATAAACTTGGGTATGGCAGAAAATCTTTTTCCACTCTGATAATTTTGCTAAGAATACAAATATTGATTACAATTCCATTAATTTTTTTACAATCTCTGATGTGAAATAATTATTGAAGGATTTTTCATGTGTTTACTTTTCAATTGCACTTGCCACTTCAACAATGGATTTATTGATTATAAAGCTGTGCACAATTTTCAAGTCTCCGTATATTTCAATTTTTCATGTTTGTTCATGAAATGAACAATTAATGGAACACGATAGGGTTCGTTGACGTGAATAACGTTGATCACACGTGTATATAATGCACCATTAGAAACATTTTATTTTACTTAATATTATAAAATATTTACAGGAACATTTTTTTTTTTCAATTGTAGTATGTCTCTTCGTTATTCATATTAAAATAAATCAATTTGATTTTCTTTCACATAAAATAACGTATTTCTTAGACTTACATAGAATACAACATTTTCAATTCGATAAATAACCAAAATTTGGTTTTCTTTCCATTTTTTATTCCATTTAAACATTTTTTTTTTTTAATTTTTTTAAATATTTGAACTACACATGAGAACAGTCATTAGGAACTAATTGTCGCGTGACGTGCGGCGTGAGTATTATTTACAAACCGATCCACAAGTCTCCTGAGTTTTATTTTCTTTTTTCAATCATTGCAAGAATTATTTGAATTTCTGCGCAAAAAAAAAATGGTCCCAATTTTTGGGGTTTCAGAATGGAATGATTTTTTCATTTGTAAAATACTTGAATCCCATGTGCGATCAAAATTATTGTTGCTCCCGACTGTTCGATGCAAATCTTAAGAGTTTTCGATCGGAGCTTATTTACAGTCTTTAAATTTTGGCTCACGCCGCCTGGAGGAACCAAGTACACTGATTAGCACTTTTTTACATTCTTGCGCTTTGCAGTATCCAACACAAAAATGAATACTTTAAAGAGTGAATAAATAAATACATAAATAAATAGACGAATAAATAAATATCAATAAATTTACAAATAATACAGGAATTGGTAAAAACTGATTCAAAAAACCATGATATTTTTAATACTCTCCCGACTAGATGAAAAAAACAGTATTTTGCTATCACTCGTCATAGGCTTGTGACATTATTTTCGAAGAGGCGAAAAAAAACTCCAATTTTTTAAGAAAATTACGCAGAGCATATTTCGTTGACAAATTTATTGTGGTCTCTGCTTGACTTGAAATCTTGAGTAAAAAAAATTATCGATTAGGAAAATTAAAAAAAATCTTTTTATTATGCAGGAAGCAGCAATTTTTCTTTTGAAGATTCTTCTACCTGTCTTTTTTTTTTTTTTTTTTAGTCTTAACACTGTTTCCGCACTTTGACAAATGGACTAGTGTTTTTTTCGGATTTTGAATCAAGCGGTCTTTTGACGCAAACGAGGGTTTTACAGCCAATTTTTTATTCACTATGTAAAAGTGAAATCCCTGTGCGGTAATTTGGATTCCTCTTGTCTCGAAGCCATGGTTTCCGAGTTTGGTAGATTAGACCTTGGGTGATGCCCACAGATTTTTTTGCCTCTCATCATCTTTCGAAGTTTTTTCTACGCCTCTCGTTTTTTGTTCTCTTTTGAGACGCGCTCTGACGAACTAGGCGCGATTTGATCTGTCGAACATCTTTTTTATCGGCGCGTTAGAGTTTCCCCTTTTTTGACGATTCCATTAGCGGCAAAACGAATCTCTGAGCCCTAAAACGTAACAACAGAACATTCTCACTCATCACGTGGGAAATATAATTGTTTTTTTTTCTTAATACTAATTTTTTTCAAAAAGATTTAAAGTGGATTCGTATTTTTTCCAACTCCAAGCAAAAGTTTTCAGTTTCTAATACAAAAAACCTTACTCGATTATTCGTCGAAATTTTTTTCCTACAATAATTTATTTTCTGAATAAAAATTCATCAAATTAATCACTTGTTTAATTAAAATGATGAATATGCAAAAAATTACGGGAAAGAAACAAATTTTTAATAATACTCGATACAGGGTCTCGTGATTTTAGTTCAAAAAATTAGTTACACAATTGGAGACGCGATGACGCCGCTATTCTCACGAGTTTACATCTTCCTCTTTCTTTCTCTCTCTCTCTTTCCCTCTCATTCTTCTTACCCTTAAACTGCATCGGTCAAATTCCCTGGATTTGGTTCGGATATAGTCGAGAGTGTATTTTTCTGGTCGTTAAACCCATCGCTATAGGAATAAAATGAATATCTATCTTTTGCCGAGAGGAGAGAACGTGCAAGAGATTCATAACGTAAATCACGGACGCGGGGAGATGACCGGGAGGACGCGATAAATCTTTTGCTTTTCTCTCTTGCGCTCTCTTTCTCTCTTCCTTATTTTCTGGGCCTTTGGGATTCCCTGGTTGAATGTGTGTCGCGTCCGTACATACGGTACATATTTTATCGTCCGAGGGGGCAGCGATTTGTGCCAAATGGCAACCAAGCTTTAACGATAAATAAGTTGCCACACGAGACTTCCGGTTTGAGTTATCATTCTCCCAATTCCCGCCCCGATAAGCCACTAATCACTTATTCGCCCGAATTTTCACCTTCGTTAGAAAACAGTGTCAGTTCCGTCCGTTTGACAGCTCAAAATTTGACCTCACAACGAGACCCGAAATAACAAATGGCGCAGTGACTACGACTCGACGTCAAACAGAACCCACTGCCCCTCATTAAAAATATTATTATTATTATTATTATAACTGTGGAAATACCAAAAAATCAAATAAATCAAGACAGCTCCTGTTTTTCATTCTTATAAAATTATGAATTCATCATGTGCTCCTCAGGGACTTGCGTAACAAAAGCTAAAAAAAAAATAGTCTAAAAATGTTTTTTTTTAATTTTTTCATCACTTTTATATAATGATTCTTGAAAGAATGATTTGAATGAAAAGAAAATTCAATGTTGAGTGAAATTTAAGAATACTCTCGATATTGAATCGTAACATTGGAATAATTGTTGAAAAATTTCGCGGGAGCGTTAGTAAATAAGGAAAACTTGGATGAAGCGACGATCGTTTTGTTCATTCTCAACCCGAGCACTGTCATGGGTGACGGGAAATTGTTTTCTTTTCTAATATATAACATATGAGAAAATATCTGTTTCTATTATTCTAAACGTAGCTTTCCTGTTTGTGTTGACTATTTCTAATAATACTTCCGGTAACGGCGGAAAATAATGGCAATCTGATAGCCTGTTTTTCGTTGTGAACATTAGGGACCTGATTGATGCTGGAGCTTTTGTTGCTGCTGTGTCGTCTCCAAAAGTCGGAATGATTGCTGCTGCAATTGGTCGAGCCGGTGGTGTAAGTTCTCGTGCGACTAGAGGTTTGATTGCCCTTTTTTCTTCGGTTGACACCGAGGCCGCACAGCCTGAGAAATCCGTCCCGAAATTTCGTCGACATGAGGTTGTAGAGTATCGGATTTATCGCTGAATTCAGATAGAGCATAACTCGACATAGATAAAGAAGGCAAAAGTAACCCTCGATTCCAAGCTTAACGATTGTTTTTGACGGCGTAACGAGTACCCACAGTGTGAAAGCACGAAAGGGTAATAGACAAACGAAGAAACAAAGTACAACGGTCCCAAGCATAAGAACAACTTGCTTTCTGTACTTTAGCAAATTACTAGCTGGTTCACGACTTATCGCAGGATTCGCCATTAAATGACGTGCTATTACGGTGTAAAGTACGACCAGAATAATCAATGGTATTATGAAGAATATTATTATCGTTGTTAGAATAAATCCGACCATCCATGGAGTGTCCGCTTGCGTCTGACACGTTGGAAATTCAAAACCATCCTCGTCGTGTTCTATGACGTAGTCTACCATCGACAGAATTGGGCTGAAATCATACGTAACAATCATCAATCAATATTACTGACGTCCAAAAATCTCATCAACGATCACCAACAAATAAATTCAATTAACGTAGTAATCTCGGCGGAGCGTTTTTCTGCATATTTGTTTCTTATTTTTTACTTCGAGGACGTATTCCCTATTATGAAATTACGTGCAAAATTTCAAAAGGATTCACCGTCTTGTATTTGAGATATTAATAATCAAATAATGCACAGTTTCACACGCGATCTTATGGGGAACAGAGTACAAAATTCTTATTTCAAGAAAAAAAAACCGAGGAACATATAACGAAATTAGTCTGAAAAAAAAATTAAGAATTTTGACCATTTAGTTTCGGAGATACAGTGATAAAAAGTTTAAGCTCTATTTATTAAATTTATAAATAATTCGTCAAACTTGATCTTCAAATTAGGCATTACTATGAAAATAATTCGCGAAATAATTAAATTATTTCGCGAGTTGTATGCAAGAATTCAAAAATCAAACGGACACTTAACTTTCGAACGTGACTGTGGCGAGACTACTACGTTAAATTCCCCTTCGCACTATAACTTTATACAATTTTTTTATTTTATTTTATTGTAGCTTTTTTTTTCGACAGGATTGAGGAAGACATAAGGATTGAATGTTTAAAAAATTTCAGAAAAGGAATAACAACAATGCATATTTATTACGTATACGAAAAACAAACATTCTTCAACAGATACTTAATTAACGTTTTAAATACATCGCATGCAACGTACGAACGGTAGTGATATCAGGTTACCAAATTATCCATTAAAAATCGTGTGAAAATCGATAGAATATTCACAATTAATGCTCCGTCCATTGCTGCTATTGAATGTGCATATGATTCATAATATTTATATTTTCTTTTCGTTCGGTCCGAATAAAAAAGACTGATGTTCGTAATTAATGACCGGATTGTAGATATTTTTATATTTTATTGGGATTCTTGACAATGACGCCCTAAAAACACGAGGGAGCCCATCAAGTTGAATTTTTCCAAATATTTCTTTTTCTATCATGCTCACGACACTAAAAGCGTTCTCTGGTAAAAAAAAAAAAAGAAATCTGGGTCTCTCAGCGCGATGTCCTTGCTTCGGAGGGTATTTCGACATCGTTTCTGTTTTCCACCCTCCCCACCGTTGACCCCAATATCAGTGACGATGAAATGAATAATATACGACTAGAGATTTTCCTGTGGACGGCGGTTGTGCGAGAAGGAGCGCAATATAATCGTAAGAACTATTAAAACTTTGACGGAACTTCAGCGAGAAGCTGACTCCGTTCCTCCGCGATTTATACACTCATCCATAGAACTAATCCGAAGAAAAAGTGAAAATACATCAAAATTACACTTCGTTTTTTTACTCTAAAATATTTTACAATATTGAATTGCAATTGTACATGAAGCACTTTGCGTCAAATGGTCTCTTTGCAATATTTCGTAAAAACAATTGAAATTTAATCAAAATTTTAGTCAATTTGTAATTATTACAAAAATATATTTCGAGTCTATTATAATTGGACTATAGATTCAGCAACTACAGAATTTTGATAAACCGAAAATTCAGAGAATAAAACTGTAAGAATGTCAATGATTTTTAACAATAGTTAATGGTCTCGTCGTTCTCGGGGCGATGGGGATTTGAGAAACAGCTCGTTGTCATAAAAAATCCTCTTGTTGCTCGTTGACGATTCTTCTGGAGATTCTAGTTGCATTGAGGGTACTTCGAATGGTGCTTCGATCGGAATTTCGTCGTTTTCTTAATCCACATATTTTCAAGAATCCAAGCCTAAATTTTGTACTCATGAGATTGTAGAGAATTGGATTAATGGCGCTGTTGAGGTAAAACATGATACGACAGAAGTAAACGATGTTGAGAAGGGTGTCGTTGTCAATTGCTTGAACGTTCTCCGGGGGTGCGAGTACAAGATAAAATGTAAGTGTCTTGAAAGGGGCGAGACATACGAAGAAACTGAATACGACAGTCAGCAGCATAAGTATCACTTGTTTTCTCGCTCGCGCATGATAATTTTCGCTGGTACTGGAGGCCCTCGAATGATCGAGTATCAGATGTCTGACGATAACCGAATACAGCACCACAAGTAGTAAGAGAGGCACGATGAAGAATACCAGCACGAGTAGAAGGAAGAATGCCGTCGTGGCCGAAGTGTTTGCCAGCATTAAGCAAACCGGAATGTTCCGTGACTCGATATTCCCATCATCGTTTACGTTGCTCTTCTTCATCGTCACTCTGACTATGCTATACTGCGATACCCAGATCATTGGACTGCAATCAACCAAGAATTAAATACATTTTTGTTGTCATCGCTAATTTTCGTACTCTTTTTTTCGCCTCGTTTTCTTTTATTATTTATTTTATTTTTCACACAACTTCATTAACGATCAATCACCCTGGTTGCAGTTCAATCATTTGAGTCAATTCCGAAATATTCGGTATTATGCATTTCATTATATATTATTGAAATGTGTTATCGTCCTATATACGACGATAAATACTTCGTATAACACAACGTCTCATTACGACGTAATTCTACAATAGAGTCGTTCAACATATTTTATTATTCCTTTTTTTTATTGCCCATTTGATAACTGGAAAGGAGCTTTCAATCAATTAGATCGAAACTAGAAATGAGTATCAAATATGCAACCACCTTATTTTATACTCACCAACAATAGACTGACACTGTATATTTTTTTATGTTTTGACATTCTTATATATTTTACGAGTTCAGTTGAAATAATTGCTTCACACTGGTCAAATGAGTATTCAATATTGAGAATCGTTGTATGCAGAGTTTAATACGACAATTAAATAAATTGACGATAGATTCATATTATAGCATTTCTTCTGGAAAAATATTATTGACGATAGATATACGGAACCATCGAGTGATGAATGAAAAATTCCACGATGTCATATTTTCATCGATGTTTTTAGAAAAATAATCCACATTTCTATAAGGAAGCGATTTTAAGTTTTCATTAATGCATGGTATGAGGGTGTAATCCACACCGTTCAAAGATTTCAGTTGAGTTTAGAGATTTCATTACGGAATTGAACTTTGAAACAACTGTTGTGTGGAAGCTAAATTGTTTTAAACTGATTTCTTGATCTATCTTATGGTTAGGAACAATTTATTCATTACTCGATTCTTAGAATGTGAAAACATGGATGAAAATTGTGTTTCTCTAGTATTCAGTAATGAAACAGATGGATAAAACGAACGGTAGTTTATTTTTCCACCTGAATGACGGTGCATTGCATAAAGTTTTCTTATCCACGTTGCTCTGATAAGTTTGCGGGGCTTCACTCGAGTGATTTTTATTTTCATGCATACGAATGGTGTTGCCAGTAGATTGTGATGCCATGAATTTCATAAAGTCAACAGAGCAGGAAAATATTTTTAACATTTGATATGAATGAAAATGTTTTCTTAATTCGAATATTTAATTCGATGTAAGAGTTATTGAGGGTGAATGACCTCACATGCAACTGCACTTAAGCATTTAAAAACGTGTCATAATGAAGCATTTTATCAGTGATGCACAACGTAAAAAGCGGACCATGCATAAATTCAAGTTTACACGGACACAGATAAGAGATAAGAGCGTATTTAAGAAAAATAGCAAGCAGGGTTTTTTACGAACGTCAGATACGCCATACCCGTGTCGAAGCTGGTGGCTTGAAGTTTTAAGGGAGCAGGAGAAGGAAAATCGTAAACGAATAGTATCGAAAAAAGCGGCACTTGCACTTTTGCCACTGTACGCGCGGAATCAACCTCGAGACCTTGTTCGAGGCTGCTCTCACACTCGAGTGGTTTATTTTCGATTTATGACTCTCGTATGTCTGGCTTGCATATGGAAGAATTTGTAATATTTGCATCGAAGAAAAAGCATCGGACAGGAAATATCGAGACTTAACCCAATTCACGAGAATACTTTGAAGTTATTTTTTTTTTTCAACTATTTACCTTGAAGTAAAAGATTATTATCGTTATTTGATTATTTGTACAAAATTTTGGATCTTTCCGTCATTTTTCTGCCATTTTAAGAGCAGCAACATTAGTTGCAATTTACCGAAGAAGCGAAATAAACCAATGTAGTTTTGCCTCTCGCATTTATCACTAAAGGGGAAGCTCCGACGAAAACACAGTGGACAAATGGCTTCGAAAGACCATCGTCGTAGGATAAAAGGTAACTGGAGAAGAAGTTTCGCATTCTTCGAGCTTTCACGTGGGCGTTAAAACCTCGGGAGTACGAGTAACCGAGAAAAGAACGAAAGCTTAAAAAAAAAAAAGCAAATTCCGCGTGTGCGAGCAAGCTTTTCCTGTCTCGGACCTTCACCGGTCCATTCCCACGCGGTGAAATAAAATATTGCAGTTTTTTGCTTGTCCGCACTTTACGAAGGGTCCCTTTGGGATAGGAGGATGGAACTGGACATTTTCCCTCCAGCGTTCTCAATTTCTGTACCCTTGCTTTAAAAAAAAAAAAAAGACTTCGTGACACTCAGACAAACGTGTGGGAATCATGAGAAAAAAGTAAAACTTTCAGAAAAATGTTAGGGAAAGTAATATATTCTGTAGCGAAGTTGTGCACTCTCGCCAAGTGTTTGTAACTACAGTGAAAATAAAGTTTCTACAAACGGCGTAAAATCTGTAAGTAATGTACTTATTGTTCGATTTTTTCCTGCCGCTGGCCAAACACTTGAAAGCATTAAAAATGTTTATTTGAATTTTTTTAGTAGATTCTTGAATTCTGAATGAATGAAATTTCGTAATGAAAACCTAGTGATCTCTACATTACGTTTCGCAAACGTTTCTCGATACGACCTTAAAATTCATTCAACCTTAATCCACAGACCAATAATTAAATGAACTCTATTAGGCTACCTTTTAATCTCGTTCGGAGGAATTAAATAGCTTTTTTTTGCCTGGTGGATTTTGATAAATAATTATGTAGGTTAGCGAACAGAATTTCCAGTCTCGTAAGCTTCAAAAAACGGGGTAGTGGATGAAAGAAAGTGGACGTAGTAGCGGGCATGCGATTTTGTGTCTTGGGAAGCGTGGCGTCTTTAAGGGTATACGCTTTTATGAGGTTGCACAAGATTGCTTCGGTCCAAAATATAGCCGAGAAGATATTCACCCTCTGGGGCGTATTGTTACGGGATGTAAGGGTGAATTGGCATGTGTTGAATGAAAGGACGAAAAGCAGCGAACCCATGAATTTTATGGGGTAAAAATCCAGACACATAAGCCGGCACTGTCTCTCGATTTTTTTTCCTTTCCCGCAAAAACTATGATCCTGATATGTGTAAGGGTATTCGAGAGTATTTGCCACTACGATGCATATGTTCCCCAGTATGAACAGCTAAAATGTTAGCGGTTCAAGGGGATATATGCTTTACATATCGCGTGTGCATGCGATCTGTATATTTAAAAAAATCCATGGGAACGTAAAACAGTTTTCGCACGATCTTTTTTTTTTAATTGCAGTTACTCAAAGACGCTCATTTTTTCATCATTAAAAGAGGGAAAGTCTGATTCACTGATTCCTCAAAAATTCATTGATCCGTAACTTGATAAGGGTGTTCATGTCACCAAACCGTAGTTTACATTAGGTCAGTCTCTTTCAGAACTCCTGACATTGACTTTGATACTTGTTGTTTCAATTTATGTGGTATTTTTATTTCTCAGGAAGTCAGACTTTTGATGATGATGGTAATTTAATCGAAAACATTGCGTTGGTATTGAAGTACATCGAAAAAATTCTTCCCCAGAATCAAATGTAAAACAGCTGGCATAAACGAATTTCGATTTACCTCTGCTTACATATCCAATTAAATTGAATTATACGATTCACTGATTCGATTTTTTGAAGCCGTTATTTAGATAGTGAGCTCTTCTCCATTCTCCGTCTCATGCACGGCTAGCTGACCGGACGACAACTTTTTTTACTCTCTATTATGGTGTCAAGGAGTCAAGGACTGTAACTCAGCGAAAATAGCCGCTTTTAGTAGTCGGGATTTCCACGGTTCCCTGGGCTGTTGTACTGATACGATATGATAAGTGCATCAGCATCAGGCAAGAGAGTGCGAGCAACACTCTGGAAAAGGGCGGGTCTCACAGAAACATGGGAATTACGAAAGTGGGGGAAAAAGTGAAGTCAAAGTGATGGGATGTGCTCGTCAACACTCCAAAGGGTATACCCGCAAGACCATAAATAAATAAAAAATTAATCTCTTCTCTATATACATAAATTCCTACTGCGAAAATGTGTGAACCAGTTTTTAATGAATCTTTTCCAGGAATGAAGCTTACGAATAAGAACAAGATGTAGGCTGTATAACATTGCAAAGAAAAAATTCTAACTTTTCATCCCAACTCCAACTTAAAATTGACCAGTAATTAAAAAATGTAGATAAATATATAAAAAGATAACGATTTTAAAGATGAATACAAAACAAAAAGAAGGAGAGCTGGCTAAGGTTTCTCTTCGCAAATGAATAAAATTGCAGACATTTTCGTGAATCGATTTAATAAAACTTCTTCACTTCTGATTACTGGTTATTAATATCAAAGTTGGATTAGCCGTGGGCACAAATAATATTGTATAAAACAGCCAATAACATTTTTTTACCACGGAAATGAAACTTTTAAATTTGTGTACGTGTACAAATTGGTAACGAAAATAATTTATTTTAATGGAGAAGACAAAATCCATGAAATATATTTTTCCACACGACTTGCCGGTATATTTCTTTGAGAAGAAATGAAGTGAAAACAGAAATTCGAAATTTATTTACGTATCGAGATACAATGCAGTACTTTGAGATAAGTTTGTATAGGTATCAAATGCATGAGTTTTACAGACAAAGCATTGGAATGTGGGCAGTGGGCGCCATCTCGTCGGACGTTTCCCTTCCAGACTTTATCGTGATCTCGGGTTCTGCTGGATAAGGTTGAGAAAATCGAAGGTTTGTTATTATTTCCAAGCGTGAAAGAAGGTGTAAAAAACGCGGTGGAATAAACGAGAAATCTAGAAAGAAGAACAATAGTGAAAGAAACAGAAAGAGATAAAATAAAGGATACAAAGAAAAATCGTCACCTTATCGTCATTTCATCTGGACTCGTTACATCTTTAAGAACGATTCGTATCCAGAGTCTATCGCTTGTATAGCAGAAATATCGAATTTTCATGTCCACAATGACGTTGAATGTAAAAGAAATCACGCAGGCGAACTATACTTGAGGATTTCTGCTTTGACGTTATTACAGGATCGCTTTAGTAAATGGAATTTAATTATAAATTTCGAATAGAATTCAATTGAAATTTTTCATCGATAGTCTCACGAATCTGGATCAGGTGAACGGGAATTAACCTCCTATCTACGAGTGATATCCGGTGGAAAAAATAATCAACCCCCGAACGGAAATCTAATTTTAAACTTGCTCGCGAAGAAAACCCTTTCGTCCATTTTTCTAAATTATAACAAGCATGTCTTTAGAGGCGATTTAACACGATACAGTTGTTTTCTTGAGAGTAAATCACATTAATTGAAGTAATCTTTCCTAATGTGAAAATAACATTACGGTTCGATAGGCGAATAGGGTTGAGGGAGAATACATTTCTTTTTTCTTATTCATTTGTTCGATTCACATGATACCGAAGATTCCAGCAGGAAATCACGATGGTTCGTCGATATTTCAAGTAGCAAAGTAGCTTTCTTGAAAGTTTATACATTTCCAATATGTATTTCGCACGGATTCACAACTTTGACATTTTATTATTCCACTTTCTCGCATTTGTAGGAGAACAGATAAAGTTTTGAACTATGCATTTTTGACCCGCTTTGGAGGAAAGGATTATAAAAAATGGCAATGATATTTAATCCTCGGTTTTTTAACCTATAGTCTTATTTTATCGATCCATCAACGTGGGAGTCTTAAAATGAATATCGAGGGTGCACATTCCTCACATGTCTTTGTTTCATCTTTATATAAAAATGGTGTTTTAAAATAATTAGTTTCGTATTGTGCATCGACACGTCATTATGCTATCATCATTAAAGAAATCGTGTGGGCGTAAAAGCAGTTTATCGTACATATGTGTTCATAAGAATTAATTGGGTTTTCTCCTGTAGATGTGGGACAACGTTGGTGAAGTAAATATTTCATTCGTGACGTACTAACTCTAAAATAGGAATCTTTATTAGAAAATGAAACATAAAAAAAAAACATAATTTTTAAAAGTCAACGTGAATCGATCTCTGACGGAATAAGCTTTGAATAAAATTGAGTCCTGAATTATTAATGGAAAGGAAACTTAAATAAATTCTTATCAATTATCTAGAATCATTTAGTTTTATTTTCATTTAATGCTTTTTATTACGACTCGTCTGCAGTAATTATAAATAATTGAATAATCAATTAATAAGAATTAATAATATTAAATAATTAATTAAATAAAATGCAATTATTCATTATTTTCGATTGTTCACTTCGGTAATTATTTACTGGAATGGGCTGGCGATGGGATAACATTGAATAATAAAAAAACTTGCTTCTTGAGAGTATAATTTTCTGAAACGAGTTGCTGTTTACGAGAGAATCCCCGTATGAACAATTTGCAATGCGTGTCGGGATGTCATGTCGTTGTGTCTGACGGAGATGAAGAACTTTGCCACATTAGCAATCGCCGAGGTATTACAGAGATGCGATCTGAGCTTGTTGACATTTGACATTTTCTTCGTAACACAAAATTATAAGAGATTTTTCGAGCTTCGTGAAAATTCTCGGCAGTATCGAATTTTCAGATCGCACGTGAGATATATTGTAAACTGGAACAAGAACACAAATCCCTTTTTTTATCATTCTTTTTCGGAGAAAAATAAATTGAAATGCATCTATTATTACGACGAACCCAGGGCAGGACTAAAATGTCAACCGGTCGTTTATTCGAAATGTCACGTTTTTCTTGAGGATCAGTATTCTGAATTTGACCGAGTTACCAATTTTTCAAATTATATTTTATCTTTTTCGGGGAACAGAGAAAAATACAAAACTGAGAGAAAGAAAAATAAAGAGAGAGTGACGCGGACAAAAAGGTGAAATTTGTCCTTCTGCAATACAGAATGAAATAAGGTAAATTCGTTAAGTGGCCAAGGGTGTAAGATGTTCAAACGATTGTCAAGGGAATAGGCCAATATAGACAGGAGGCGTGATCGTTGGGGTGGAAAATGCACCCGAAGATTTCCACTGATTAAATGGAGTGACTGCGGGAAATAGACTCCGCTCCACTTTCCTTTTTATCCTTTTTTTGTCTCTGCTTCACCCAGTCTTTCCATCTTTCTCTCGCTTTCTTTTCCATCTCTAAATACACAGATATGGTATCTGTACACACGTATATATATTCGCATAATTCAAGTGTTGCGACGAATATCGAACTACTAGAAATGTTTTTATTTTTGCGTCGTGGTGTCTTGATTCTTTCGTTAGCGCGCACTATCGCTTCGTTTATTCAATAAGGGATGCAATTAAAGTCCTATCACATCGTGCGTTTCAAAGCTATAAACTCCAATATCTCAGAAAAATCCATTAAAACTGCGAGCCACAGTGAATTGAATAACGCAGTAATTCGTTTCACCATGAAAACCAAAATGTAATTGATCGCGCTGAACTTTCGTTGAAAAAATCTTTTTTATTTAAAACTGGACGCTGTCTGGCATCGTAAAAGATTAATTGCAATCCTGCATTTTGCGTAAATATATGTTGAAAGTTTCAAGTTCAATACCCGACTGAACAGACATTTTTGGTACGAGGGGATTTCGAAATGCGAGAGTTGAGGTATTACCAACGTTTTTGACAACACGCGATTTTTCATCACACACAGCTTCAGGTTTCATGTTGCACGTGGGATGTTTTTTTTTCTTTCATGCAAGTTTCTCAAAATAGCGTTGTATTAATTGAGATACTTTGCTCGTGTTTTGACGGTTTCCGTTCTTCGGCTCTTCGAGCACAGAACTAAAATACAGACGCACATGTTGGTGCTGAAAACGAGGCGAGTTCCCGCACCCAGATATCAGGGAAACAAAAAAAGAGATAGCTAAACGCACGAGGGACCAATAAAAAAAAGAAATACAGCGGGAGGCTGCACATCTCGTGGTTAAAGCATTCCTTTTTCTGCTCGACGTTCATGAGACCTGTGACCGCAAACTTTTTCGGCTTCGGGGTTGTTTCACCCCTGCGGGGAAAGTTCGCAAACCCTACGAGGTTAAATTCGGCAAGGATGAAGGGGAAATGCAATTCCAACCAACATCCAATCTTTTTCCGTGATAAACAATCACCAGTAGGGCAGAGAAAAATAAATTCGCTCCATTGGAGCTATGAGAGGACCAACATTTTCTTATCTCCTTTCACGGTTAAATCAAAAACAAAACGGCGTAAAAAGCTATGTTTCAAGCTGCGGTGAGCCTCAGTTACGACTTTTTGTGCCTCATCAATTGACATAAAACCCTCGAGCAGTGATTTTTACCAAAGGACAAATTCGGAGAAAAGTTTGTCTCTCTCACGTGTGTGATCCGTTCGCACTTCTCTGAAGCCCTGCGGTGGAGTGCTCCCTGATATGATTAATGGTTTATCCGCATATAAGGGACCAAATTGAATCAGGCGAAAAATCACCTGTTCGTGACACGATTCTTGAGTTATCATCTCGATAATTTACTGGTATTTCATTTTCTCAGTTGTGTGAGAAATAATTGATTGAATCAACGGAATAAAAAAATAAAATTATGTCTATAATTGTGGGGTGTCGAATACATAAGCATTTCCATCATTTCCATGCTACAACTGTCGTAAATGTAATGGACTTCAACGGTAAAATGTTTTCCCAAATGACGTATTGCTTCCTTTGTATTTGCGTTGTAATGCGGACATTATGTTATAACATATTTTGAGAATCTAATAATATGAAATGTAGATGTCTTTTATAAAAAAAAAAAAAAACTCAATTGCCTCGAAAACTTTTCGGAACGTCCTTATATAGTATTGAAAATAATTAACGCACTGTTTTTGCTTCAAACTTTTCATTAATATCAGCCGAAAAAATTCCGGTTGAATAAACGGAAGCTCTTTCAATCATATCATTGAAAATGCGAATCGATTGTCGTTTCTCAGTGTCGTCATTTTGCTTACTTAGTGAAAAAATTCATTGGTACGTTTGTTATGGTAAATGTCGTTTTTTTTCTCCTTTTGCTCAAGGGAACCAGAGCGAGAGTTTTTTCACGTGTTTACTTTGCAAAGTGATTGCTTCAAGTCGTTTACAATGTTTTAGTGAACTCTATAGGCTTCCAATTTTTTCGTGCCCCAATATTCCTCTCGTCAAATTTTGAGAAGCTTGACTTCAACGTTTGACGGTGTGCACGTGCATTCGTAAAATTTTAATGCTATCCTTATAGGCAGTAGCCAGCAAAAGTTAAGGTCAATACAGAAGTCGGTAAAGTGAGTGCAATTTTCCAAGCGCTTTCGCCACTGCAACACATTGTGCAAATGAAGCCGAAACGAAGGCTTCAATGTGAAGCGTACGACTATTCCAGTAAAAAATACACTTTAGAACTCTTTCTTCGTATTTTTTTGTTTAATTTTCACATTAATCAATTTCAATTAATCGAAATAACTTTTTAATTGCCATTCAAAGATTTCCAAGAGTTTACATTTTGTTTATATAGAGAGTACACTTATTGTAACTGTCTTTGCACCTTCTTGCCAAAGATTTTTTTTTTCGATATTGAAACATTTTACACGCATTGAGAAATAAGTGAAAATAAGAATTTCTAATTCATTCATACAACCTGTTTGTGATTCAATTGCTTGAAACACATAGCCACTGAGCGAAAATTGATGCAATTCATGAATTTCCGACAACACTTAAGCTGTTAGCAGTTAAATTATTTGTACCGGTACTGATCAAATTGATTGTTTACCCTGCAATAAATCACAGAGGTGATTTCTGCATCATTATCATGATTCCAAGAATAGCTGATTAAGCGATCACTCGCCCATTCATTTGAAACCTCAATACTCGACCTCAACGCTCGAGGATCGAGCATCGAAATATGCTCGTATATTCCGCGCACTAATTATCATGTTATTCATTTCTAATTGTATCCGAATTCCATTACTGTTTCACTCTATGACGAGCATATTTATATGTGAATTGAATTATTTTCGTGCATCGAATAAGCATTTCTGTACGATTCATGAAGTTTTGAACATTCAAATGAATATCATAATAAGCTTCGCAGTTAAAATGGAATTAACATTAATTAATATTGTATATAATTTTGCAAAAAATTAATAATAAGTTTAGAATTATAAATTTGTTCATTAATAAATCATGATTTATGATCACAACAACAACGACTAAAAATATGATCGAAGATTTTGTGCTGTTAACTTTCTTGTTGAACACACCCACGCGAAATAAATATTGGAGTATGATCGTTTGTCTCTTCAATACAGGACATCGTTCCTCGTTGCAGCCTGTGAATTCTCACGCTATTCTCGGAAATGTATGTAAACGTCTCGTTAATTGAGACGAACGGTCGAGTGTGTTATATGTACGCTGCTGGCTCCTTCAAACGTTTATATGATCAACCCCGTTCAATAGTGGCATCGATTTTAATATCGTGCTTGTACTCACTCGAAGATATCGATGAAAAGTTAAAGAACGAGAGGAAACCATGGACCGTTCTACCAGCTTAATATTTTAAAAAAATAATTACTCAAAAATAACGCAGACATGAAAATAAAAACCTTATTTACTAAGTGCGGGCCTATTAGTGCGCTAAACCGCCATTTTTCTTCAGTAAGTTTATTAGCGAAGAAATTTTTTCATAGGAGAATCGTTCCATATTCATTTACGCCTCTTTAAGTGCATCGAAATTTCTATATACACGAAAATGATTGTGTTTGAATTATGATGACAGATTTTATGAATTTTATTTCGAAAAAAAATTTGCTATGAATAGCAAAAACTACCGTTTAATGTTCAACATTTGGGTAGTTTCAATAATAAAGAATACATTTTAATCGACGAAAAATAAATAGTCTTTCATTTGAATATTTTTTCCCTACTACAAAAGTCCACTAAAAATAAAAATTATGAATAGATTGATTTGATCAGTCAAATTTCTGAAGAGTTATGAATATTTGCTGATGACGTGGAAAAAAATTCAATATTCGAGTTCGCATTCTTTGAGTCTACACGAAGGTTGGATATTGAATAACTGAATATGGGTAAAAATTTTTGCATAAAAAATATCTGCCTCCACCGAGAGGTGAAAGAGAGGTAATCGATCATAGATTCAAATCTATCAGTTTCAGGGTCCTGTGGCAAAAAAGAGCAGCGACGTGACGTCATTCGCACGGGATGAAAAAGCATCGAAAAGTAACCTTGGTTCAAGTTATCTAATACTTTTCTTCTCGACTCATACTCGCACTGCGCTTTTTTCATATTTTCTTTGGAGAAATACTTGAAAATATCAGTTGATTCCGCGATTGATGAAAGTCTCGACAGAAAACGTGGCAAAGTTCCTTGCCAGAGAATTCAGAAACGTTTTCCGACACTTTGTTAAGGCGAGAGCGCATCTACGAGGTGAAAGAACATGGCCCCATATATTTTTCTGTCGTATAAAAACGTCTCCGGTATGCTGTTGTCAAAGTCTGACGAAGACGAGTTACAACTGTACGCAACTCTCCCTATCTTTCTCTTTCTTTTGCTTTGCTTCTACTGGAGCGACCAATCCACAATTCCAGCGGAGCAGTTTAAATAGAAAATAAAAAATAAAAAAATAGACATTCGACTTGGGGACCAAATGTTAAACGAAACGATAAATTTATCAGGACGAGAGTCTCCGACACAAAGTGACGTTCGGTCTATATATATATTTTAAAGTATCCGGTTCCAAATCACTTACTTTATCATTGTCAAACATCTCGCGGCTATCTTGTTTTCCCTTTCTGAAGAAGATCCAAATGGTTAAAACTCTTTCGGTATGAAAAGTTGAGTTGATGTTTGTCTAATTCCTTATTTCCGATCAGTGATTGATTGATTCATGGAAAATGCAATTTATGATCAATTTCGAAGAGTTTTTCGATGAGCTTTTGTTTGAGTTCGTTCTCGGAGAAAATGAAATCCGATATGACGAAATATATTGTGAACCAATAGAAATGAAGGATATTTTCTGAAGGTTTAATATTCGTAGGAAAGAGTCGTTGATCTGAGATACTGATTGGACCGCACAATTAAACGAAATCATTCCGCAAAGAGACATGGTATTTTCGTATTCTCCGAACTTATATGTTTGAGTCCATTCTAACCGAGGTTGGAAATGAATCCAAAAAAACGGAAAGAGAGAGAGAGAGAGAGGAGATGAGGAGAATGAGCAAGAGAAGGAGAGATAAATAGTGCAATTAGCCAAGCAGGATAATTGGAGTTAATTTCGTTGGGAGTGGATGAGGTTTGACACAAGCATAATTTTAATCATCTTACCTGGTGCAGAGAGCAGCAGCGACCCAGGCGAGCAGACAAAGAAAAGTGGCTCTCGCTTTCGTGCACACATAGCTGAAACAGCACAAAATATAAATTCAAATTAGATTCCGAGGACCATCTCTATTCTCGAGAACTTCCATTCGGGGTGCAAAGGCCCTGAACAAATGTGCCAGTGGCGGTCAACGAGATTTTGCTAGAATCAAATAATTCGGATTCTCATTTCAATCTGCCTGGATTTCGTTTAATTAACATTGATTTACTGCCTTTTATCTTCGAATTAAAATACAAACGATTTTTTAAGATAGCGTCTTAAAAACGAACAAAAAAATCATAATAAAAATGGAAACGAAATGAATTGAGTTTGAAGATAATAGAGCATAACGAAGCAAAACTTACCCTGCTCTTAAGGGCTCGCAAATAGCGTAGTAACGTTCGAAACTTATAGCCAATATAGTAAGTACCGAAGCGTGCGCGACTGTGAGCTCAACAAACGGTACAGCTTTACCTGAAAGAGAATGAGAATTCATTAAGCTTTCGATTCAGTGGATCCTTCAAACGACGTCTCTGACTTACACTTAAACAAGCAAACGTTTGTACAATTTGTTAATTTTTCATTTGGTACAGCTCTCTCTTTCTTAATCAAAGCTATTCGTAATCAAGGACTTCTAATTGAGGGTCAACTGTAAAAGAAATGTCAGAGTTTTCGGTGTGGCAATATTTGAGCTTCGCTTCTATTGAGGAAACAGACAATTCTCAGATGTTTTAGAAACGATTAATTGAAAGAGTTTTTACCCTCGTTAATATCAACATTCTACATTTACAAGTTGTTCCACAAAGCACAATCTAGAGAAAATATTTACTTTCTTGTCTCATGATTCTTGGAACACTCTTCAGATCCAAAATCTTTAGAACGTTCGCAAAGTATCACTCAAGACTAGAATTATAACGAAGAACTTGTCGCTTATAAAGGTGCACGATATCTTGGACCCTATTATTCTGTTGGTTCCTCGGAATGCACCCTCGGGAACTTCACATTTCTTCACTTATAGCCATCCTTCAAAAGATATCGACCAATGGTTTCCGCGCTCCATCGGCAGTTATGTACAAACGTGCTTTGTATTGTGTCTCATAATACCAAACGATTCTTAGTATTTCTGTTCAACGCCTTTTTTTCCATTGGCATTTGCTATTTTGCACAGGTTTATTGTTGTCATGTTTTTCTCTAAGCTACCTCGCGAAGCTTTTCTGAAGTCTCCGACGTCTCACTTATTCGCAGAAACATAAATCACAACCATGGAAAAAAAAAATATATAGAACTGAAAACTTTCAATCGCGATATGAAATCGAATACCGCGATAACGTGATCGTCACGAGAGTCAAGGGAAATTATTTTTTTATATGTCCCGAAAGATATATTTTGATGATGCGAAACGCAATTTATATTTTTTTCATTTGAAACACTATCGAAGTATTTATTCTTTTCGTTAACCACAATCAAAAGAAAGATATTTTTAATACTTAACCACTCAACTCTGAATATGTTTTATTGCTCCTCGGGAATTACCCCAATTTAGTGTTTATGGTAAAGTCCAAGAAATGAAAAAAGTTGTGTTCATGTTTTCTTGGTTATGAGAGTTAAGGATTTTTTGGAGAATGCTTCGAATTTTGTGGTCGAGCTATTTTCTGGGTCACCCAGAACAACAGTAGATCTGCACATTCAGGTTTATTATTGGCATGTTGTTGCGATCGAATTATTTGTTTTTCGACAAATCATATGCATTGCAAACTTGAGGAAGGGTCGAAAACGATTCTCGGAAATCTTCTCATCATCCCAGATGTAGAATTTATTTATCGAGTTAGTTCTAACCAGAAGTAAAACTAAATAAGGTTAAAATTACAACTAAAAAATCTTTCTGCACTACCTTTAATGGTAACCAATAAAAGTTCTGTTTTGTTTTTGTAATTGGACGTTCTGACGAAAGTACTAGAAATGTAATAGAATATTGAGTAAAATGATTATATAGTTCAATAGAATTATAGAAAAGATGGAGTTTCCAAGCACTGAAACAAATAATATAGGAAATCGTTATTATTTCGTAAATATTAAGTAATGTAATTTGTTATTGCAAGGATGCCATATTTCAGGTAAGTTTTGATTTGCGATGTAAACATACTTGATACACATACATGCTCGACTTCTCGGTAGCGCCCACTCGAATTTTCATCCCCAATTTCGCCCTCATGTTGTGGTTTAGTGAATAATGAAGTGACTCCACCGACAATGCTTTTCAGTCTAACGATTTTTCAAAATCGATATCGAGGAACGCTCATTATTCCATATATTCTTTGAAAGACAATTGATTATTTTTTCACAAAAAGTATTATTGGAATTTTCGTTGATACAACAATGGTATACGTGTAGTGTAATTATTCTACGCAATTAAATTATTTTCAGTATGGGACACCGAAAACATTTTTTCGCCTGCAATAGGTCTCGACGAACAATTGAGTTTTATGATCATAGATTTTTTTTTAATCCAGAAAGTTCTCTCTGTGTAGGCGCGATTTTCGGCAATTTCTACACATGAGCATCAAAGCATGTGACCCGGATTACCCGCTCTTAGTGACAAACTAGTCATTGTATTTCCTACTATGAAGGTTGAGGGGAATTGGATGAAACTCGAGGCAGGACAAGAGGGCTTGAGGCTACCGGCTGCGAAGCCGCATTAAATGCTTCGACACGTATAAGCTAAGAGCAACGGTAATTCGTTGCAGGGGGTTGTACTTCACACACTCGTTTCCCCCTCGTTCCACCCTCAGCACAAAAAACCTACTCCTCAATCATCACTTTCCATCCTTACATTAACAAGGGCGTAATGCCATATCTCTAATCATTCAAGTTACGACACATTATTCACCAAAAACCATACAGTCCAAGCTTGAGCCGAGCATTTTTCATCCCTTTTTCCTCTCTTATGCGAGTCTTTGTTACTTCGAGCTCTTTTCCCTTTTTTTCCGTAGCTTTTCTGTTGCCAGTTAATTGAGCTTTTTTATTTCTCTTACACCGAAAGCGATAGGCCATCATTTTTTTCAGAGGCAATCTCCTCATGATACGTGACAAAAAAAGTTGTATGTGAATATTGTAGTGAATAAAAAAAATTTTGCCTGATGTAGCGATAACATTTATTGACACTTTGGATTTTTTGAAACCTATTACTTTTTATTTCATTACTTAATAATAACAATATAATAATTAGAAAATTAATTACCAAGGGTAAATTTAATATATCCTCTATAGATTTTTCTTTTGAATTTGCCACTCGTTCAACATGCTATTTGTTCGAATTACCATTGATTGTGATGCCTTGAATTAATTGTGACCAGTAAGATGTGCAGTGAAATATTAGATAGATGTATCTAAGTGTTTTTACTGCGTAGAAAGAAGTATAAATATTCCGTTATAAAATGATTATAGAACAGTGCGTTTTTATCGACACACTCAATCATTACAAATATTACATATTAAAGAAGGAAATATACCATTAATTATTCGTTTATTCGAAGAAAAATAATTAGCTAAATAGGCCTACGAAAAAAAGTCAGTCAATAAAACGTGCAGGTTCCTTATTTCAGTAATAAATGATCTTAATCTCTATAATTTCGATAATGAGAAATGCAATTAACTAAGAACGGAGGAATGATAGAACGAATTATTGTTCTTAAGGAATAAAAAAGGAATGACAAACCTCCTGTAGAGTCACTATTGTACAGTTTCTCTTAAACTCGTTACACTTTACAAAAGTCCAAAGATCGCAATGTCTTTTCCGTTCCTGGCAGTTTTACATAAACAGAAAATGCATTCCGGACCATGTTTCGCATTCAAATGCAAATTCAGCTTGCAAATGCATTTTATTGCTGTGCGACGTACGTGCGTTCGGCTTTAATACCACACATTGTAAAAAATAATAAATAAGCACGACACTTGGACACATGCTTGTAGATATATTGTATGAGAATGGCTTTCAGTGGTATGGACATACGAGAGATCCGAAGAATTCGAATACGACATTACATTAGAATAAATACTGTCACGTGAAAGGAAATCATCACAAATAAATTTCGTAAACAACGTTCAAAAAAAGTTGAACAGGAATTCATAATCTTCGATAAGAGTATTTCAATAAATTGATACGAGATGGAACATTCATAAACGTATAAATTTCATAAGTTAGAAAGTGTAAAGGAAATCGGAAAAAGGAACATTTGTCTTTAAAGACACTCTCGTAATTTCTCTAAAGATTTTTATTTTAGTAATTAATTTAGGAAAACTTAGTAATGCCCAAATCGTATGGCATTTTACTGAAGCTGAAACAAACGGACTATAGAATAATGGACTCGATATACGTATACAAAGGGTTCGTTCTTTATTCGATAAATCAGCATCTACTCACATCGATCTAATTCGAGAAATGATTATGTGAAGAGCATTCAAGAACGTTTTTTTTTTTTAAATTTAACTTTGTGAGTTTGCTGAAAACCTGCTGGTAACAAATTACTCAGCGTAATCAATGGAACATACCCAGCAATTACAATACTTGGAACATTTTCGCACTTTGTATATAAATTTTACATAAACTGATAACTTTTAGACAAAAGCGACTGAAATTATTCAAAATGTGTTTGCTGAGCATATTGAAAGTTGGAAAAGGATATAAATGAATGAATAAACATTAATGTGAAATCTTCGCGTAGAGGATAAACGGGTTGGCAAAGTCTGTGCTCAAATTTACGGTGATTGGAAAATCAATTTACCATCAATTATTGTGCCAGTGGATCAATTCTAAGAAACATCTCATTACGCTGCTGTTTTCTCTTCGTTAGTGTCGCCTGTATTACTATATTTTGCATATACAGCGACAACTGAATGGAGAGTACAATTTATTTCAGTGGGCTGTCGAGAAATATTTATTCAAGTTCTTTCGTGACGTTTGAAAAGTAAAGGGATTTATAGTCGTAGTTTTGTTCGTTTAATTATTGCGGTGCTCCTTCATACTCTCTGTTAGAAAATGTATGATTTCTCTATTGATAAAATTCGTATCGTTATAAACTTTAATATTTCAGAAAATAAAAAGCCAAACTAATTTAGTGAATTGTGTTTGCAACAGTTAATTTAAATAAAACTTGTGTAATATGCCAATGAGAATAAGGTATTAATTAAAATTTCGTATCAACTATGTCCGTCATGCTCATATTGAGCAAACTTTCTACAACAGTAATTTAAAAAAATGATGATTCTCGAACCCTTTTTAAAGCAATGCTGAGAGTTTTATATCTTTCATAACTTTAACGTAAACAATCGAAAAAGCTTTGAAAAAAGCACTAAAGAGAACAGCAAGGTTCCATTGCTGTGGAAGGAAATGACCAGTCTCAATTTTGTTGGTAGAAAAGTTAACAATTTTCGTGTGTGAGTCGTCAACGTTGTTTCGTGGAGGCACGAAATCGCGAACATTTTACGGAGGACACGTGAGCCACGTGCAACGGTGGGCCATAAAGCGTTGGAAATTACGCCAGTTTTACAACTTAATCCATTACAAGTATGTAACTACAGGGACGGCTCACGTCCATTGGAACACCTTAAACCGTGGACGTACACATAAATATTAAGGGGATATTCGGAACGCGCGGTAGCTCAAAGGTCGCGGCTTTCGCGTCATAATTACATCGCTTATACAACTGACCAAAATTAGCGGCAATCATAAAAAGACTTTAAGACAACAAAAGAAGAAATGCGAATTTCAGGTCAATAATTTTAAAAAGAAAGTAAACAATTTATTCGTCGTTTTTCATGGTTCTTGTAAAACAGAATATAGTAATGAACATCTATCATCAAATTACGTCTAACTTTAGATAGATTGATTCTTTTCTATACGGAATTACTTTTTCAAGTTTTTCAGTTGATCAATAAAACTTTGAAATTCATTTTCAAAGACAATTCTAGGACTATTTAATTTTACAATCGATTTAACTCCGAGGGTAAAAGTGTCAGAAAAGTGCAATCGTGGTTTATAAGATCACCAGATATCGATTGTTGGAATCGTCAGAAATTTTTCTAGGTTAAAGAGGATATTTTATATAGCGTTGAGAAGCTCGGATTCTTTATGATCTGCCGAAGACATGAAAAACGAGGAATCCCTATTGTCAATCGGATCGGTCAGCGTCACTTCTGCCTTTTACTCTCATGCTCGCTTTTTCTCTCGTTTGACGGACTGTCCCACTTGTGATATGTTATTGCCCACAAGGTGCCGAAAGGTCTGGATGCTCGAAACGAAAAATTTTCGATGACTACGAACCACCAGTTTGTCTGCCAAATGTCGTTCCATGTATCGTTGTGTACATACCGCTTTTTCGTTCTGTTACGATTTGATGAATATTCTAATATCGTATATGTACGATTTAAATACGAGGATCAAAAAAGTTATGTCGCGACATTATAATTTTGATAAACAATAATTCTGGAATCGTAGTTCCGACAAAAAATGACCGATAACTACATTGTTTATGTTATGGCATATTTATTAACATTATTCCTTCAAACTTTTAATGCAAAATGCAGTTGGCTAAATAGAGTTTAAGCAGATATTTGAGAAATGTTTTAATCTCAATAATTAGACTTCGTTCATTTTAGTTTTATCAAAATATGTGAGCTCTTCGGTGCGAAATATAGAAAGTACTCTTATTCAATTATCATGAAATGCATTTATCTGTTATGACGATGTATTGAGAATTTAGTTGTCTATCAACTTGAAGGATTTTTATTCGTTACAAAAATGCATAATACATGATGTAAAATTATGACTCGCTGCGCAGTGCCAAGTCTAAATGTTTTCTTCTTCTATAGCATTCGAGAAGTATGAGAGGCGCTTCCCTCGAATGCATTGTAAAATGCATCGGACATAAGTACTGCAGCCAAACAATAAGTGGCTCGCGGCATTATATTCTCTTTGTAGGTCGGAGCTGTATCCTCCATTTAACCCAGGACGACCCCTGTGTAATTTACCAATGCAACGAGAAAGAGAGAAAAAGAAATGGAGGAAGAGGGAGAGGACGAAGTCCCCAGCAAACATTTCATCGAACAGCGACTCGCGTTTCAATAAGCAAAAAACCTTCCGCACCAGAAATCGTGATTTGTCCATTTCTATGACTCGTAAAAATATAACAAATCGAAAAAAATCTAAGGATAACCATTTTTTTCCTTTATTAATGCCATATATTTGCAACTATTGCAATTAAATTTGCGATTGATGAACGGATGAATGGAAAATAATGACATGAAATTGTTTTTTTTTTTTTTTTATTCGTCTCTTGCACAAAAATAAACTTTCTATTATTGTCATACGGAACATGAATAAAATATTGAAAATGAAAATCAGTGCGAGAGATTTAAAAAAAAACGTCGGATTACATTCCTGTTTACTACACACGAATTAACATACAAATTTCGGTGAACTAATCAAGATTGAAAGAATGAACAAGAGAACGAAAGACAGTGAGAGCAAAAGATTGGGCAATATTCATGCGCAATTTCGAGCAGAACTTGCTCATATGAATTTAAATTTTATGCGAAGACACCAAAGATGCAAGGAGTTAAAACTTGAGAGGATGGTCCGGAATTTGGATTGAATCTGTTTGCAGTGAGAATAGAAGCAAAAAAATCGAGTACGAGGCAATAATTCTACAGCGAAATAATTCCGTGCAGATTTGTTGGGAGCCCCATAGGAGATATCGTTTCTATTTTATTTGAAATGCGCTGCAGATACGGCAAGCAGGCTCATACAGTCTCGATTGGTGTTTCGAGTCTCGAACGCGAATATTCATAGAGAATACACGCACATGGTACCAGCAATTTCGAAATGTATTGGAAACAGCTATAAGGATTAACGTTCAAAGTACTCTTACAGGTGCACAATATATCATGCACGTGTTACCAACTGTTTCACCTCATTCTCTGACGAAAGAAAAATAACGTGTGTAACTTTTTTTCTCTTGATGCATTAAATATTTCCAAAATACAATGTGCAGCAGGATTTTCATCAACCGAACGACTGTATTAGATCACCGTAAAAACACAGTTCATCGACATGGAAAAAATGCAATTATTGCATTTGAATGGATGTCGAAAAAAATTTCTTTGTATTTTTTTGACACGTGAAAATATTGCGATAAATTTCTTACATTATCAAAAGTACGATAAATTTTTTCACTCTGTGCATTAGCAAGAGAATTCAACTCAAAGTGAGGCAAAGCATGTTCTTTTGCGGCCTGGAAAATTCATGAATGGTTTTTTTTTTATTGACTGCGTAATATGACGCAGCTTTTAAGAGTGAGTATGCAAATTTAGGGAAAAGAGGAAAGAGCGAGAGTTTCGGTTCGATCGTTATCAGAAAGTCCAGACGGAAAGTTGCATTAACGTCCTCACTGAATCGCAGTGTCGCTATCTGTTTACGGGGAAGGTTGATATTAGCATAGGTGGGCATATGAACGCCCGATAGAGCCCGCTTGGCTCATTTATTATCTATTTGGGTTAGCATTAAACCCGTGGCAACATGGTTCGCTAACTTCCAAACACGTAAACTCTCTCGACTAGTTTCGACTTTTCCGCTTTGTGTTCTGTCTCTTGTACGATTTTATTCCAACTCCATATATGCTCATTAGGTTCATTGTTAGTCCACTATTTTATCGATCGTGATAGAAAGGGGCAACGAATTGTTCGCGATAAACAACATCTACAGAACACTATTTCCGACAAACTGTTAGTGTTACAATGAATTTATTATTGACATTCTTCATTGCTGAATAGTTGTACGAGAAATAATTTCAAAATCTGACCGTTCGTTATCAATATCGTTTGCAAATATTTCAGAGCAAAAGGTTAAAAAATTATTAATACAATTTTGTGTAAATTGCTCGTATACTGGCGACTAAGATTTTATTTCGACTTCTTTTTTTTTAATGTGAGATTTCTAATTCTTTCGTGTATACGTCTGCTACATGTGAACTCAGTTAAGGGCAAAAGGATCAATGTCCTTGACACGGATACTGTGCTGGTTTTTATGCAGCATCTACATCGTTGTCTCCGTTATATTCTGTCCCTCTCTTTTCTGTTTCTCTTTGATTTTTTTTCACAGTCTGTGTTTGATAGAAAAAAGAGCTGGGGGGGGGGGGGGGGATTTTCCGTGACCCCGGTATACGTGGCGGTGAACGAACTCAAGCGTTCAAAAATCCTCTAAACCACCCCATTCTTTCTTTCGCAACGACATTTGCCGATATTTTTTTCTATCAACCATGCGTTAAGTCGTAAAAAAATATTTATCTTCTTTCTCAGTCTGAAACCGAAAAAAATGTGTTTAAGGCAATGGAGCGTACGACACGTGAAATATGAGATACACTGAATTTTCTCTCAAGTTATACGATCGGGAGTGAAACCGGAAGAGCCCAGGAATACTATAAAAATACCCTTTCTCCAGGAGAGTTGCAAGAAAATATTTAATCAATTTAATTTCTCCTGACAGTGAAAAAATATTTAACCCTTTGAGCCAGGCAGCCTTCCTCGTGTGGCTTTGAAATTATTTATTTACACGATCGACTATTCGAACGATTAACAAAAAATGACTGTTCATATTTTTTTTTCCATTCATGAATCTTCAAGAGACCATGTAGAATCAAAAAAATCGGTATTTATATTGTTGAATATTAAAAAAAACCCTATTATAGCTCGAAAAGTCAAAAGTCAAGAAACTCCATATGTTGTCTTATAGTAATCGTTCATTATATCACTTAATTAATTTAGAGTGCGTCAGGATTCTAAACAAGTGAACTTCAAACGATTTCAAAACAAGACATGGTGCTACGGTATAACTAGGCGGAAAAAAGCGTGGGCTCAACGAGCGTCAGAAATAATCAGCCACCGAGACTTTATGCTATACAAGGAGCTTGTCGCCACCCGGTAGTCAATGGGTCTTACTTTCGTTAAGAGCCATCAATGTTACTATTTTTAGCAAAAGTATTCTGTGTATGAAGAATCTTCTCTCTAGTGGCACTCCTGCAACGTATCTATTAATCTAAAGTAGAACTTTCGAGCCTGACATTTTTCTCGCGTTGTTTCAACTGCATATCTCCTTTAAGAAGCAAGCTATCGGCAAAATGGTATTATTTCATTGGATTATTGCAAAATTCAATTTAATTTAATGGCGTTATTTATTTCTTTAATTTTACGACGTTAATAAATTACTATTAAAATCAAATAAAATACTGTTATAAGCTTTATAACATTTAATTCAATCTTTTATTTTGCTGATAGTTATGCATTTTTTGAAATATCCATGTGTTGCTCAACTACACCATTCGTATATCTCAGTATATTAAGGTTATAACCAATTTCCGGTATTTCCTCTGTTGGGACGCAACGGTTAATATCAAACAATTTGTTGGAGTCAACAACGCGCACCGTCAGCCCCATTGCAATTCTTGATGCACCAACGATCATCACCAGTTCTATCCGCGTCCGAGTGACATTTACTAGGATTTACGAGCTTATAACCGCATTTCGCATTCCACACGATCACCCGGCGAACTATCTTTACCGTCCCCACGCCCCTCCAAATATCGTTCGAAATATCGTTATAGTCGAGTTTATTGCATTTTTGTGGTTGCATGTGTCCATCGATTAATCCGGCAATTAATCTTCTCTCACAAATTGTTCGTGGCCACTGAATTAAAAGAAAAACCATGATTGCAATTACTTAATCCGATTCTTTCGATTGCATGGATCTGAATTTGTAGCACACAACAGACACTTTCCAGATATTCAGTTAGGGATGTTGAATTGTGTTTGAAAATATTACCGGATTATGCGAATGTCGATATTAATCGTATTCTGATGAATCGAGAGACAAAAGTGTAGTATAATTTTACGTATGAACGAGCGATTAAAATGAAATAGTTTTTAATGCACTTCGGTTGATGATGCCAGGTCCAGGAATTCTGGACATTCAAGCGCTATTGAATAGTCTTTTATTATATAAATGATCAACAATTACGACTCGAACAACAGTACGACACGATTCGCGTGGAAGTGACAGATCTTTCTCAGGGAAGCCAGGGGTTCAAGCGCACTTCATTTTTCATCAGAAGAGTATTCAGTTTTGTCATAATTGTGCACGGTACTATTAGCAAGTACAGCCCAATCGGTGCAAACATGTTCAAGAGTCAACAGAGTGTACAGTGAGAGGTTTGTTGGTTAACTCACGAAGAAGCTAACAAGAGGAAAAGAGAGGGGCCGAGAAATAGAGAGAAAGAGAGATAAGTGGTCGTTGTATTGTAGGATGGAGGCGGGAACAACGACCCAGAATAAGACAGAGAAAGCTTTATCGTTAACTATATATACGATCTTCCTCGTTTAGAGCACTTTCCGACCGCGAGGAATGATCAATGGGATGATATGTTTGCTTGGTCGACAGAAACCCTTTGGTGAAATGAAGTACATCATTCGCTCAACCGTTCCTTCTCTTATACACATAGTATACATTTATTTATGTATTTATTTTCATTAATTTATTAACATAGGTGTGTTGATTTATAGCAACCACTTAACATCATCTAACTACTGAAGCAATGTAGGCTAAGATTTTCATCTCGTTAGGCATCCACATACCAATGACCCATTCGTAAATAGGACTGTGAATTGCTAAAAATGTTTTGAACAACGATTCTAAACAATCATAATTACATCTCATCAAGTTTAATCAAATTGCAACATTTCTCAAAGTTACAATAGCAATACCTTGCAAATTGAGTACAAATTGAATACAAATCCATTTTTAAATATTGGTTATTAACAAAATTTCTGATAACACTCACGAAGTATCTTATTTTTACTTTTCTCTATCAAAAGTAATAGTTTGTTCGAGAAATTGACAAATTGAAAAGTGTCAAATGCCAGATCTCGTGTTTTACGATGACACACGAGTATGATAAGTGACTATTTTTTTTTTTCTTTCATTTTAGTATTGTAGTCACCAATATACCGAGTGTAGCTAGAAGTTGATACGTCCGTTTAGACAAGACAATGGAGTAGAAAAAGTAGAGTAGTGGAAAACTCGTCACAAATGTTTTGTCGTAAGTCGCTTTACGAATTTTAGGATACGACGTAAAAAACACGTTTTTTTCCCTATTTGTACATTTATATATATATATATTATATACATATATTTATCTGAATAGTTTTGTATCTATGACAGTTGAAATGCAATGTGTAAGTGACAGGAAGGTAAGCAGTGAGAAAGAGAAAAGAAATAGTGACTTGAAGTCTCGGTCGGTGAAACGTACAGGGCGATAATGGAAGTTGGCGCCCGGCCAAAACTGGCCAAGTGAGACGCGTCTCGGAGACCCCACGGAGAACGAGTGAGAGTGAAGAGAGTCGCAGGATCTGGAGCATGTGCGTGTAGGAAGTGAGACAAAACAGTGTGGATTTACTGCGCTCTCTCTGTCTCACGTCCTCTCCGCGTAAGCCAGTTTCTCAACCGGTGATTCAATGTACCCAATCTACTCGTTTACTCCAAATGCTACTGGCGGACCTTGAAAACATCCGCCATTTCATTTTCGCTACAAACGAGTACCTAGATTCCTTGCAAACTTGCGGCTCTATTGATTATAATATTTTATTAGGCCTCGAACGATATTCATGTGTCTCTCGGTAAGTTGTTCATTTTTTTTTGGTCAAAGTTCAAAATGATTCAATATAAGTTGTTCGGCTTATGAAAATATATGAGTTTATTATAATTAAGAATATATCGTTGCGGGCAAAATTATTATTTTTTTATTACGTATGAGACTTTCATTCGACTATTTTCTCTTCAAGCAGATCGCACATCGTAGAAGAATATAAAAAGCAAAAAAAAAAAATACATTTTAGAGACTCTTTGTTTATTATCCGGCTAAAACCTCTAGTTGAAAATCTCAGCTTTCTTAACGGTTTTTTTTTTGGAGCTCCCCTTCCGCGTAATACTGGCAACATCTGCTCTGTTTTCTCAGGTTCTCGTGAGTTCGAGGAGCTTTTACAAACGACGAGAAAATGTCGAGACGAGGCGAGAAAAGCCTTCGGAAATCTTTTGCGGCTTCGTGTAGCGGAGGGCTTTTATTCTGTTTTTAGTGAATGAAAAAAGTTTGTAAATCGACGGGTAACAGCTGGTGATGAGTTTCAACGTATTTTTTGTGCACAGGTTTTTTGTATGTAGACGAGAAAACGAACTGTTATTGCAAAAACCTTAGGAAGTCCAGTTAAAAACTTATGGAAAACTTTCGAGTGTGTATCTAAAAAAAAAAAAATTCTTCTTGCCCTCGTTTTGTAGAGCGAAAGAAAAAAAAAGCAGTCCAAAGTAAAATTAATATTCATTAAATTGGAAACGAACGGTATAAAAGAAATGTTGAAGGTGATTTAAAAAAATGCATTCACTTTGAACGCTGGTGGATTGAATTATTCGCGACGGCGAGAGTATGATTAATGAATGAAAAGTTGGCACGAGTTAAAGAGGCGTGACGAAGCGCCGCGTGCCAGAGACAAGGCAGCTGATAACTTGTTCATTTTTCACGATCGCGCGAATCACTCGCGTCAAGAGTCCTTTGGACCACGCGGAAACGCGTCAACACAGCACGACGATAATTTACGATTATGTCTCGTCGCGAGTGCCGGGAAAGGTGGGACACAGGATACTCTCTCGAAATCATTATTTTTTGGTACTTTCTCGGTTGCAGCTCATTCTCGCAAGTGATTTCGTCGTCTTTCTCCCTGGGATCGTCATTAAATATTGTAGAGCAGAAGTTAATTCCGAAACTTAACCTCTGATACCAATTTTCATTCAAGTACATGAAATTTTGACTCGAATGATGGAGTAGAAGATGAATCGACTAAAATTTAAAAAAATTCATTCATTTAGCAATCATACCCTTATTTGATTAGATTGCGAATAAATTTTTTCGTAAGAACGCAACGGTTCATATTAACATTATTTAAAGCATCGCACGTGGGCAGCTTGTAGTGCAACTTTTTTAAGAAAAAATCCTTTCATTCGTTTCAATCGTCGTAGTAAATGCATTCGAGTAGTAACCGAATGGAACTCAATCGGTTTTACGTCATTGAAATCGTGTTGTCTGATATTTAATCATACAAACAAATCGCTCTGGCCTATAACAATAATATCATCGTACTGAAAACGTCATCACGTGTGTATATCAAATTCATTACAAGCAAAAACTTGGGACAATTATTCAACATGTTCATAATTTAAATATAGAATATTTTCTGACGACGTTCAAAGTGAAAACATTTGCTTCGTAAATATGCATGTTGAATTTCTTTTCGAATTTGTGCTGATTAATATTTCAATCTTCCTTGATGCACTGAAAAAAATATATAGTATCAACCATTTGATGATAACATTGTCATTTTTTTTTATTACTTCCTAACCGTGTATGGTATCATTAATGAATCGATGTTAAACTTTTTATTGCCTTCATCACACGGTTTTAAAAAATTCGAAAAGCATTTTCTTCTATTAGCCATTGTTGCTGTTCCGCATAAATGATAAATTGTATAACCCAGTAATTTGTATTGTTGTCATAATACACGTGATCTCTGACGGACATAATCATGTCTCCCTTCTCCCTTGTGCTATCAATCTAGTGGTGGTTCGCTCGAGTTCTTGTTGTCAGTCCTATCTAGCCACAGTCAAGATTCAATCAATCTCAAATAATGAACATATGATATGGTTGAATAGCTTTCTACTCCCTACGATCAAAGATTCTAGAAATCACACAGTACAGAGGATGTTCCAGAAATTGTAGTTGACCTTTACAAGGGAAAACGTATTGAAAAATTCCCAGAAGTTTATCACTTTACAATAAATGATCAATAATTGAATAATATCTAATCATTTAATGATGTTTGGAACATTAAAAAAAAAAACCTTTCAGAAAAAATGTGTAATATGATATTTGGAGTTTGAGAAATAATCACCTTTTTCATACATAAGACACAAATCTTATGATTTATATAACCAGATCTTTGAAACTATAAGGTCAAAATTATTGATTTTGTCAAGACAAACTCCGTCATATGTTCGTGTGTAGTTAAGAAAACAATTTAAAAAATTGGTAGAAAAATGGAGTTATTCCGTGAATTACGAATTTCTCTACTGGTTGCTATAAGAATCTTTGATTGGCAATATGTAGAATGCAGGATGGTGAACCCTATCGGAATATTGTCCACGGAGAGGATATAATATCAAAAATTGCTATGGCATCATTGCTCCGTGGTACCATGTCGTCCCTCTGTGACTTTCTGCAAAAAACATCGTAATTTTTCATTCATATGCTATTGTAATAGAAATATAAATTACTATGTTTTTGCTAAAAACCCTCAGAGAAACAACATGGAACCACAGAGCAATGATGCCATAGCAATTTTTGATATTATATTCTCTCCGTGTACGTCGTTTCACAAAAAAAAAACTCATTTATTCAATAACAAGAACTATTCATTATAAACAAAAATTTACCGATGTATTTTTATTACGCTCAAATTCGGACGACTATTTTTATCATTCCTTATAAAAGCAAATCACTTATGTCACTGAAAAAATCAGCAGGAAATGAGCTCTAATTGTCGAAAAATCCGTGAATGACATATTGTCGTATGCGCGCATAACGAATCCGTTATATATTAGAATTAAACTTCAAGCTTTTGATTTCCGTAGGCGTTTAATCTGTGACACGCGTCTAGTTCAGTAGCGGTAGAGCCTGCGTGAAATACACTAGTAATTAGATCATTAATTATAGGAGTCCGTCCTAAGAGAGGCCTACCTACGATATAAGCCGTGTATGCGACGCTCTAAATGCGTCTACGTTCGTGAAATGGCATCTTTCCAAACGTCACAGAGCCTCATAGGAGAAAGATCAAGAGTCGAATGAATAGACGTGCTTCTTGCACGAGTGTTCAATCTCTGTCTGTCTATCTGCCTCTTTTTCTCTTCGTCTGTCGTTTTAAGCTTGCCTTTTATGTCATACGATAATTCTACGTTAACAACGAGGGAAACGAGCCTAAGCTGATTACATCGATTCAGGCTTCTTTGATTCCGAACTGTAAACTTCTGCACAAATAGACATCGTTAATGCCCAGTAAATGTATCGGTAATTACAATAATCAATAATCCTTTGTTTTTTTTTCTTTTTTAATTAAAATACACTTGAAATTATTTCTGACCATTCAAATATTATCTCTTTGAATCACCATCATTTTTGCATGATATCACAATAGATGCTACTGATTTTCATATACGATTCCAAAAAAGTACATTTCACCAAAACGATCGAGAATACTTTCGTTACTCGTGTGAGGTCTCCTCGCACTAATGTCTTAAATCGAAGGAAAACATAGTCTCTAACTGTTCGTGTAGTTTACGACGGTGTCACGTCACGTCACTCCGAGTGCACGTCGTACAGAACATGGCAGAAGCGTCACGCACTCGTGAGTACCCGCTCAGCCAAAGAAAGCTGGAACGAGACTCTGCGAATCTCTGAAAATACTGTGTAAAGTAAAACGACAAATCAAGAAGACATATATCCGACAATTTTCAACGAAGAGAAAGAGTCTCGTGATGGGCAAAAAAATTAAGATCGAACACGTAATATTCCACCATACGAATTCGAATGGAGGGATATCTATAGGGTACATGTGAGAAAGAGCAAGGAAAAGGAGACGAATAAGCAAAAATAAAAAAAAAGTGTTACGGATGTGGCAAAACTGATGATCCAAGCATTTTGATGTCGTAACCCCAAATTCTTGACGAACCGGAACCCTTTTCTCGGCAGAATAGAACTTCTACTATTTGCTGTTCGTCGCGAAAAAATCGTCGGATGAAAAAAGCTGAATGATCGTCTTTGTCGTTACATAAATCTATATCGTCTATCATGTTTATATAATGGATACAGAGTGTCCCAAGAGTTGTGATGTGTAATCCTTTTTGCAAAATTTCATAATCAACATATATATTCAAAGCTTCACTGCATGCAGCTTTTTGGAAAGCCGATGATATAATAATCATTCGATTGCTTTAAACAAGAAGATCCAACGTGCACCCTTCGAATCGTAAAGCGTGCCTGCAACCTGTGGGTTGCATTTTTTAGTAGATAAATGACGTAATTCTTTGATATTTTGATTTATTTATTTTTAACAATTTATCAATCAATTCAACGGTGATAATTTAAGAGATTTATTAAATGATATTTGATCTAAATGTGTGGGTCGTATGATTATCGAACGAATGATTTTAATAGGGGTCATGAAAGGACAATGTTTGAGTAGAATCCATATTAAAATTCGTACACTTTACTACTCACACATGTGTTCGCCCAGCGGCCAGACTTGAGGCCCCGAGTTGACCTCGACAAGGACGGTCGGAGCACAAATCACAAGGACGCAAAGGTCAGCTGCACTCAGATTAACTAGAAAAATGTTTGTGCTGTTTCTCATGTCCTTGCCTCGCAGCACGACCAATGGAACCTGAAAAAGTGTATTACAAAAAAAAAAAGAAAAAAAGAGCAATAGCGTAGAATTATATTTCAGGATATTTATTTTTGTACAATAACAAGTTACCATTAAGTTTCCAATAATTCCGAGAACCATAACAGCGATGCATACGGTCATCGATGTAATGCGAATATAAGGTGGCAACATGTACGTTGTTGATGTGGTGTTTTCCGGCTCGATAACTGAAACTTCAAACGTTCAAAATGAAAATCATGCCCAATTGCAAAAAATTGTTTTTTTCTATTATTTCCAACGTGGTCATCAATTTTTGATGTGCACTTTTTCATTTACACGTCGGAATGAAGTATTATTATTTTGTGACTTACATGCGACGAAAATCTGATTTTATTGAGCTCGATCAACATGAAGGTTTTTTTTTTTTTTTTTTTTTTTTTTTACTAATAAAATCATATTGGCCTCATCGATTTTAAATGAATCGGATTTTTTCAAAGTCATTGAGAAAAAATTTAACGCTTGAAAAAAAAACGTTGTTGTTGAATGTTTCAACAATTGAGAGGTAATGAATATGAAGATGAGTTTTTTCTATGGGTCCGGGGTGACAATCCAATAAAATAATATCAATAGAGAATTCGTTGGCATGATCGGTAAAAGATCGGAATCAACAGAGTCGAGGTCACAAGATCGAGAGAGGAATTCTTGCCAATGGAGAACCTTTTTCTTGTATGAAAACACACTTGTATCTTTTTAAAGACGAAGTAATCAAAGTGACGTCTACATTTCGCAAGAGCTCTTTCGAACAATTGATCGGACAATGCCTACACGGCTTTCATGCTCAGAAATGCTTTGATAAATAATTTAAATATTTACCGGAAAATCCATCGAGGGTGCTGCTCCCAACGACAGTCGTGTAATACGAAGTGTTCAATTCGAGAGCCGTGGAGGACATGGTTGACAACATTTTTCAAACTCACAAATTCACGTTTTTTTTTTTCACTTGAAACAAACGAAACTCTCGTAATACACGTAATTAATACTTTAAATTATTATCAATAATTAATATCATTATTAATAATATATAGATATTTTTATTTTCTTTAATACTTCATTCATTATTTATTTACGCAGATTTTTTAACACCATATTTTCCGACATGGTATTGTACTGTTGGGTGAATTGAGTTGTATGAATTTTTTCCCACCGTTCGACACTCTGCTGTTTTTACGGATGAACATTATCACGAGAGCTGTTCTCAATCTTCGAGGCATTTCGATTTTTAATATTCGAGACTTTTAGATGATGATTTTTTTTTTTTAATCTTTAAACCATGGTGCCCGCTGTTTCGTAATTATTCATCATCTTTTCATGTCGATTGGAATGAATCATGAGGTCGATATAATCTGAAATGAGAAAAATGACATTGCATTAAAATAGTTAAATTATTTTAACTCGTTCAATTCGTCTAATGTTATATTATACAAAGAAATTAGGGAATTCATTCATTGTATAAATTTTATAACAACTATATATTAAATCAAAAGAGTAAAATTAGTTTATCAATCAATTCATTAGACGGGAAATATTATTAGCATCTGAACATTGAGAATCTGATAATTGGTTTGAATTTAAATAGAGTTCATTAAAATCAAGCTCCATGAAATGTTCATGGCTGAGTGATTTGTCGATATAAGATAATTTCCACGATCGTATCACAGATCCTCTCGAAGATATTTCCCTCGGGAAAAAGAGGATTCATAGACCCGAAGTAGATTTTTTTCTATCACTAAGGATGAGCACTATGAAATGAACCACATTACTATAACTTCATAACTATAGAGAGATTCACCGTCTTAATTAATGATTTCGCTCGAAAGATATTGAAACTGCGATAAGGAAAGCGTATAATTAATAAAGAGAATTCGGTAATTTTTTTCAGCTGTCTAAAAATGGATTAGAATTGCGATAGTCAGCAAATATTTTATCTCATTATGTTTTATGTGGGTACCCAAAAAAGTTTCATGTGCCACCACGTGCTTGTAACGACATGTGTAGATTTTTTAATCGTCCCCATCGAGTGATAAACACGCTACATTTATTGCGGCCCATTATATTTGGCAGAAACATTTAAGATGTATTCGGACGATTATATACGCTGTTATTTTCTCCTCCCGCTCCTCTTATTCGGCCCGTGAAACGTAACCTCTTCTTTTACAGTGAAGAAACGGAATATTCGTTCAGTTAATTAATTGTCAAGTCGTCGTTGAGCCTTGCGGAAGCGTTGAATAACGTTATAAACGAGTGATCGTAACTCAAAGTCCCGGTGGAAAACGTGGGTGGTGTGGAGTTTCAAGGGAAAAAGAGACAGGGAAACCGTGAAAGACACCAATATCATAAAAGAGAAGGAGATTAGAATGGACAGACAAGACAGGGTGAGAGTGCAATGATATTAGTATATTGGAAACCGGACGGTAATTAGTCTCGATAGACGTTACTAATTTTCAGTCTCGTTTACCCAGAGACGCCTTCGTTATACGGCTTATTCGACCGCCGTCAACATCCCTGTCGAAATGTCAACTCTAATAATAACACCCTGCGTAATTTACTTACGTTGTCGAGATATGATGAAAACATACAGATCATGAAGCATCGCATAGTGCGAAATCGAAAATTGGCTTGAAATCGACAAATTTTTACACACACGTTGAATAACAAAAATAAAGTTTCGAATTTTTAATTAATTTCCGTTTTGAAAAGTGAAAGAACTCTACGAAATTTCATTTTTCTTTTCAAATTCTCGTATAACCATATAAATTGCGCAACACAATTTTACTGCTCTGGTGAACACGAGAGTAACGAGAGAGGAGACACGTTTCGTAGAGCAATTACCATCAACGACATGCCCCTTGAGATGCTCTTCGCGAGCTTAAAATATTTCAAGGGCTGCATAACTCTTCCCTCTCGCTCTCAAATGCCATCACCAATGCTTCTTTGCTTCTCTTTTTTGAAAATTTCTGTCCTGGTACAGCTAAAACTATGATAATTCAAAATTATTCAAAAGTTGGCGCGCAATGACCATTAATTATCGTTTTAACGATAACACTGAATACAAAATATTTTTTTATAGCGATTTGTTTCAAAGTATCAAAACATTAAAGCTTTTTTCTATTATCATTATCGTCTTTTAATATTGGAAGTTTGAAAAAAATGAATAACTCTATATTCAACTGTAATTCAGTTAAATAACTCCAATATTATTGATTCACCGATGTAGATTTTTGTAACACCATGTCGGATTATCTTTGTAAACCAACACGATTAACTTAGATCGACGCGATTATTTGCCAATCAGTTTTGTTTGAGGGTATCGCGTGTCCATATAATGATCCTTTTAAAACGATTCCGCCGGTTTGAGGGCGCGCGCATGATAGTGTAGTTATGAGTCACGAAGAAAACAAAGTGATAGAGCAATGAAACTTTAACGTTGCCGGCTCGTGCTGGTAATCTCTCCTTCCGCTCCATAAACCAGCGAATTCATCAGTACGACAAAACTAAAAGACGGACACAGAAATGTAGAGAAACAGACCACTAACCGAAATGAAGAGTTTACGAGCGATTAAAGCAAAATGTCACTCAAATATGACTGATGACATTAAACTTACGTTCAAAAGTGTTTCATGCACTTTCAGCGCCGAAAATTATGACATTTTTTTCGTACCCTGCATATAACAATCAGCAAACGTAATGAAATAGAATGGTAGCAGAGAATAATAAATTTAGACGGCCCTAAATCCTCTAATAAATTCAATCGAATTCAACATTGTTCACAACTAAAAGCTCGTCGATTTTTCCGGACCCAATATTAATCCTAAACCCCAGGCTAAGCTATGATTATTTTCCTTTCTCCGCCATCAATCAACTGACCTTTTGCGGGTTCGATTTTGCTTCGACCGCGCACATAATACGGAAGACACACTTCTCACAGGAGAACTTTATGACACAATTAAGGGTTGAACAACGCGCAGATTTTTCCGTCTTACGCACATATACCGACATCCATGTATTAAATAATTATATTTTCGTGCACTCACAGAGTTATTTGGAAGTCACCAAAGTTATTTTGCTATTCAATTTTCAATTCGAACCGGATGGAACGGTGTAAAAAGAAAAATGTGTTAAATATAAATAAAGAAATGGATCCCCATAAAAACTAGGATGGTCAAAACATACGACTATTTGAAAAAAAAAACAAAAATTCAATTATCATATTGTATCACATACATTTTTAATAAAGATCGTTATCCAATGTAACAATTTTATTCTTTTATTTGTTTTTCTTATCTATTACTCAATTGCAATCATTTGAATTTTGCATATTCGTAGAATATTGATTATTTTAAAAAGTTTACATTATACTTATAAATGTTTATAGAGTTTATGGGACATGCTTATATTATCTCGCGTTAAAAAAGTTGAACCGTTGCGCGCGAATTGTGACGGTACACTGAGTAGCGTCTCGGGAAAGGGATCGCTGCACAGCGGCATGCGAAGTTTACTTTGAATCGTCCCGAGTGGTTTTTGGTACGACCAGAAACGAACCGAGAGGCGAGAGGACAATCCTCGCGCAGGCGCCCTTCATTCTCCACCTGTTTTACTAAATATATAATACTTGTAAATAAACAAACAAGTTATTGAAAGACCCATAAAACAATATGTAATTGGACATTGTTTTAAACATCGCTATATATCCATACTTTATGTGTTTGCGTAAACTATTCATTTAAAAAATTGCTATTAAGACAATTGAAAATCATTATTTTTTCTCTCAATAAACAAAACTATCGAGATCAGAAATTGTAACATTGTTTTGTTTAAACAATTCTCAACACTCTGTTCATTTAATTCATGCGCTATATATAGCCCTGTATATCGTACATACATTTGGATTTTATTTTGACAAATTTTTCATAAAATAAGTTTTCTGCCTACCATACGATATCTGGGTTAGTTCGATGCGAGCATGGCCTAAAAGCCGAAATGTTTTTGCGTTTAAAAGACAGTTGATGTGAAAAGGTTTCGGCGTTTATGTCAATAGCTCTTGCTCACGTAAAACCTCTTTCTCTCTTCTGATTTTCTGTCTTTATCTATTCGCTTATGTGATATTATTCGCGTATCCCTTTGATCATTCTTGAATGTTGGATATAACCACGTGTTCCAGAGACAGCTCGTGCAGTTGATGTTTACACAAATTCCGGACACACAGCATTTGCGAATGTAACCAACATTACTAAACGCAAAACACGTTCCTCGTCTTTACGTTCTCTGCATCAAGACGATAAACTCGTTTTGCTTTTGATAAATACATACTTTATAAAACATCTCAATTTTGGGCAATTGAATATTGAACGCACCTGTGTTCTTTGGAAAATAATACGCACCATTCGACGAAAGCACCCCTGAACTTATTTCTTCTCTCAAACTTCGACGCTACCTACATTTTCGGATTAAATTAACATCCACGAGCCAAATTTTCAAACACAATATCATTTTCCCTGCGGGTTTTCATCTTATCGTCAAGCCAAAATCGACTTTGACAAAATTAGTTTTCAGGCGGTTGTCGGGGCTTAAACAGGAGCTTGTTACATTTGCATATACTTGCTGTTGTTCTGTCAGCGTAACTGTTCGTTTGACTAATGTTTCATTAGCCTGATTATACAGATGTAGCGACAAATTATTCAATGAATCTGCTGAAATAAAGGATAACGTTGAAATTTTCAAAGGATTAGTTTCAAAGTTAAACCTATTCCAGATAAAACTTTCATACATCCATACGAAAAACAATAGAAATTTTTTAACCTTTCCGATGTACACTCATTCCTACCGTGGCTTCTTTTTATTCTACGCCATTTCCAAACCTCAAAATATTTCCAAGTGATTGTTACACGCAATAGAATTGTATTTCACACAAAATCCCCAAAAATGCAAAATTAGTGATACAGATTCGCACCAGTCTGCAGCCGAAGAGTTCAACAAATTCTTAACTCATCGATTATTCATCGAGCTAGCTTGCAGTTTAAATATGATATCAAAAGGTTTATGTATTATCTGTAGCAACGATTTTTTCAACAGTACGAAATCTAAAGAAAAAAAATACACACGGAAAATGTCTGAAGAATATACTGAACCTTCTAGGCAGAGCGAATTGTACTGAAAAAGACAAAAGGGTTGTCCAATAGCGACCAATTCCTTTTTCAGGTCATGCATTATTCAAGAAGTTCAGAAAACTATCGCTTTTGTCGTCACCGATGAATGATTTTGCATCTTCAACAATTCGTGGTTTCGAATAATAGGTTTTGAGATACTTCTCTCGACACTGCTTATTTGTAGACAGAAAAGTGTGATCTTTGTTTTTTTTTTTTTTTTTTAACTATAAACGAGTGACCTTTATTATCCAAAAGTTAAATAAGTATTTGTTTTTATTTCTGTATATTATAAATTTCATTATTATTTATTTCTAATATAAATGTCCTGTATTTTTTCTGATAGTTTAGTGACGAGGTTTCATATCGAGATCAGAGAAGGCATCAACAGTTTTCAAAAATGGGGAATATGATTGATACTTTTGATTATTTTTTTGGGAACAAGCATAATAATATTGCGACAGCCGACACAGTAGATCGACTTCCGTCATAAATGTCGAAAAAATGATGTGTGTAAATCTTGAGTGGCACATGGGCCATCGAGGATGATGAAGCACCCACACGTTTGCAGAAGACTTTATCCACATGTTTCACTTCACAAAATCTTCCGGATTAGCGAGGGTGGGGGATCGCTGCAGCAATATGTTATACTCATGAATCTGTTTTTTAGAGCAAACGATTCAGCCACAGTTTAGGGCCACTGAATTACTTGCCCGAATTTCCTGCTGCATTCTCGTCATAATCCCATGTACATATTTATAACCCTACATATCACTCAGAAGATTTACAACGAAAGACGTTATTCTTATTTTACTGTTCCTTGTCCCTCTTTATCTCTCTCTCTCTCTCTCTCTCTCTTTCTCTTCCTATTTCCGTTATTCTCACGGACTTTCTTCAGGTATAATTTATTATGTAAACAAAACGCTCATATATTTTTGTCATCGTATTTCTTGCATTTATTTTTTCTCGTAATTTAAGATATACCGCGTGTCTTTATTTGTAGAAATATGAATCCACTATTTACTAATTTAAATCCATCTTTTCCGTCTATTTTTATGCATAGTGGCTGGGGCGCAAATTATGAAGCATTCTGTGCTAAACTTATTCAGACGCCACACCGTAAAAACTTGACTTATCAGGTCCACCAAAAGTCAGTAATCCTAAGTTGCTTGCACGGATTGACATTTTTGTGGTTTTGCACTAATTTTCACAAACAGAAATGAAAAGCATTGCGAATATCTGGGGTTAAGTCCAAGTTGTTTGAGTCTTCAAATTTGGGGGCGGTCGTCAAAGCTATAATTTTAATTGTCGGGCTTTCTTCGTCAACGACATTGATGGAAACATCTAAATGGAGTGATTTAATAGCAGGCTAGACTTGAGGGTCTATAAGTGAAAATTTCGAGGAATTCGTTGGATTAAGAGAACCCGGGAAGTTAACGACAACTCGGGGAGGATTATCTTCGAGTTTTGAAAAACAAAACCGAAACAAAATCAAAAGTAAAGGAATTTTCGAGGAAGTATGATCTGGGAACAGCAGGAGTGCAAACTCAGCGGCTTTTTAAAGTGCCTGTTGCTGTTGGTCCAGAGCCAGCCTCTGTAATACGAGGGTAGTGACGCGGCTATAGAATATCTTGCACAGAGACACAAATATCTTTTTCCCCTTGACAATATTATACGTGGTTTTCACGCTAAAATATCAGTAATAACAGTCGTGTTGCTATACATCATTTAATACGCGCAATACTCTCATATTACACGAATCTCCATTTGCAACGAGATAACGTGCTTGCACATGTGACAATAAATAATACTCAATTGCGCAGCAAAAATGTCTATTGAATGAATAATCGAACAATCGGGAGAAAAATGGCCAACAATTCATATTTCAACACGTTTTCAAAACGAAGAGATCTATTCTTTCGATAAAATATTTTTAATAATAATATATTTTGCTGAATACGTGTTGCGATTGCATATAAATATGTACACCAGTGAAATTTCCATTTCTTTTCAAATATCGCTCCTGCAGGTCATGAAATATGACTAAAATGTCGAAAACATTTTCATCTTTTATATTGTTTTTGCAGCTTATTTCAGCCTAATTTAATTTTTAAAAATACCGACCTCAGTGATTATACTTTTTCGCACGAACTGTTTCAAGAAAACCATTTTTACGATAAATTTTCAGAATTTTATTCAATGATCGATTGGAAGATGTAGAATTTTTGGAACATCCTTCGCAAAAGCTGATCGAAAAACAAAAGTTTTTCAAAAACTTAAAAAAACAAGCTGATAAAATGGCAGTACTCCAATACTCTAAAAAGGTTGAATAATCCCGAAATTACGAGCGGTGATAGTTGGCTGGCGAAGGGGAATGTAGAGCTTGATATTGAAATTCTGAAGAGAACTTTAGTATTGGCAAGGTGCAGAGTATAGAGTGGGGGCAACTGAATCGATTGCAGCGATCGTCACGGTCAAAATTTCGTTAAATCATGCTCGTATTTATGGTGATCGAGTGAAAACTAACATAAAAAATGCTCAATTAGAATATTTTAATCCCCTCTGGTATTGCACTTTGTTCGTTCTTACGTTTTTTCATTTGTTTATTTATTCATAATAACTTTTTTTTTATTAGTATTACAGCTCTACAGCATGATCTCGGAGACTAAGCATGATTTAATGCCGCTGTCAGATGTCGCTTTCGTCGCGCACCCTGCAAATATAGACTGTTAGACCTTTGTTGGCTTCGCCCCGATGTTGCAATTGAGACTAACTACATTGAGACTGCAATTGAAGTTTGTTTTTGCATTGTTGTAGTGTCTTCCGTTGCGAAATTCGAGCGCACTGAAATGATATTTTGTTGTAATGTTATTCATTCTAAAACTATGTTAAAACGGTCTTTTACTTCCAGTGTTGAGTTTTTTTTCTTCATATGCACGTTTTTCTAAATCAGTCGTTGAGCTTTGGCTCGTCTACGTTAAGGAAACGTGACAAGCATTTTATATATCACGAACGATTGATATCCACCTACGTTTAGACATGATTGTGCTGGTACGAGAAGGTAAATACCAACGGTCAACGCACTCTGCACTAGCATCGACACGCAATATGAAAGAAGCAGGAACTCACATAATTTCCAAGGAGTCAACGTGCGTAGGATCACTCTATTATCGTTTATTAGGGGTGAATGAGACTTGCCTTGACCAACCAAACTGTCGTTTATTTATTTGATCCTGAATTGCAGATGATTGAGCTGCAATTGAACTCGCGGACCTCGACATCTAACTTTTGTCTATGCTAAATATATCTTGCAACCCGATTTTCGATATACTGTCTCAACATCTTCGTACGTGATTGGTCTCTCTAGACTCATTGTAAATTTCGAATAAAAACGTTCATTGTTGTTTTCGTGTATTTTATAAAAATATTAAAGTTAATTTCCAATGTAATTAAATTTAATGAAAAATCTATTTGTGAAGACTGAGAAAAAAAATTAAGAATTAAATTTGGAAGAATAATGGACAAAATTGAAATCAGGTTCGAAATTACGAAGAAATGTCGGTTTGTCAATTGCCTTCTGATGACTAGGGAAAAACTAGGTTATAAATCATAGAAAAAACCACTCCATTATCTCATTTTATTTTTAGTTTTAGTCATTTTCAACCAACCTCTGAAAAGATTAGTAATTGCAAATTCACGTTAACTTACAATTTATCAAACCCCTGCTGGGCGAATGAAAAAATTCGTACGATACATTTGTCCCAAATTTATGTATATAAATGCAGTTTTGTATGGCATACACGTTTATAAAGGGTCAAGGATGATCCCTCGTATGATAATTTGTGGATACTGACGGGCGTCAACGAGAGGTGATTTATAGCAGCGGTTCCTTTACTACTCGCTCGTTAATCACCAGTGAATCGTACAAGATTCCGTTCGAAATCTTTCACCATGTTTTGACATTATTTTTAACATGCTCACGTCTTTTTCACAGAGTTGACAGTGCGAAATTATAGAAAAACAGAATTACTCAATAAAGATTTCCTCCAATACTTGCGCTTTAAATATTCTGCTCCCAAAAAAATAGTATTTTGTTTAAAAACTTTTTCCAAAAAAAATGACTTAAGCATTTGGCTGAGAGTGAGTAATTACGCACATTGAATAGAACAGAAATAACAGCGAAACTACAAGATATCATCAGTTCCAATTAAAAGCGATCAATTTTTAATTCATTCCGCATGTTAACATTTTACACATTTATAGAACAACGAATTTGAACTATAAATACAAAACTCTCACTGTACAGAGTTACTCGAAACGTTTGAGGAATGTTTCAGTTTCGTTCGTTACAGTGGGCATGGAAAGTATGAGAACGTTTCGAAACACATTCACTCTCTCGAATAAAAATATTAGCCAGCATTCGGGTTGAAAAAAAGTATAGCATGGGCAGGACGTCTTGGCAAGTCTCTTGACCGTACCACGGCAAGACTTGGCGAGACTCTTGGAAAGACGTCTCGCTCATCGAATGTTTCGTCGCTCGTTTCGGATCGCATCTTCAACCAATTGTTATGAACGTCAGTCGGCTACACTCTCATCGAAATGGTTCGTGCGATATGATTATGGAAATTGTTCTCGAGCATCCGGAACACTAATCATTCGTACAAAGTTACGATTTACTTCTCGAGAGCGGCAAATTTATGATCGTGTTAGTTTTGGCCACACGTCATAGTTTTGCACATATATAAATTACTCGAATAAAAAATTTAGTTAGAAAAACACTGCTTCATCTGATTTATGGGCTGATTCAAAATTTTAGACTTCGAAGTTTTTTCAACAATGAATATTCATTAATTAGTTCCGCATACTTTAATCCTCAGTCATATTTTCATTGCTGCTTTTCATTATATTTTTTCAATTAGTGACATCCGATAACGAGTCCGATTTTATTTCGTTCAATCAAATGAATCCTGTACTACATGAAAAATTTTTGCATTGTTTGACATTCGTCATTTTCTTTAAAACAAAACATTTACTTCGAAATGACGCTCCTCTAAAACGTGTCTAATTGAATAAATTCAAAAAGATTGATTAATAACATGGAAAACTATAGGGTATTATTTTTTAATAAATTGTTCTGAAGTAGTTCAAGTTCGAATCTCGTGACAAAAATTAAACAGGATGTTTGCGAGTCTAAATTTTTTTAAACTGAGAAGCTCCCGTAAATAACTTTAAAAAAAATGCAATGAAAGCTACATCATTTGTTTTATCGACGTTTTTTTTTCGTTATTATCGAAATATTAATAAAGGTCAAGGATCAAATATTCGGACATGTGCCGTTATTTTCTGAGATCGGATTGCGCCGCTGGTAAGTAGAAAGTCATGTCACTATAATGCGTAGAGTGTGGTTTCCGCTCACCAAACTGTAGCTTTGAAAACAATTAGAGTAGTTTAATTCTCACGAAAGCTTTCCAGTCCTTGTTGCGTCAGTGTGCAGCGAGCTACAATCGAATGAAGCGAAGTTCTGCGTATATTGACGAAAACCCTACTTTCCAGTACTGTACGAATGATCAACTATCAAAAACTCCGAAAATATATGAAAAGTGCGTAGAAATGTTAAGGAAGTATTTTTAAAGAAACCGGAAACTCATTTTTTTTATTACTTTTTCTTTTTATACTTGAAAATTCAGTATTTTCAAAATAACTGATAATTTTTCAACGAGTTCCTCAGATGCAAGTCTCAGTTTTCAAATAATCATAATTCGATGGAGAATAACGCTAACTAATTGATTTTCCGTGCGCTACTGACGCCTTACGACGAAAAATAATACGAACCATAACGTCAGTCGGAAAACAACCGTTCGGAGATGGATCATTACCGGCTGTAAGGTCATTAACAATACTGGCTGAAGGTAAGAAAAAAAATATGTATTGATGTACAATCGCTTTATCATTGGGACCGATCTGTATGAATATTTTCCATCATCGACGGTCAGTAGGTACGAAATCTACTGTTCCGTCTTACGAGCGCTTACCTGACAAAGGACTTGCGGGAGAAAGCAGCTTTGAAATACGTTTGTATAAGAACACTTGATGGCTTACAATGGGGCACGAGCCGCCCAGGCTTAATTATAGGGTCACTGGAGAATAATACACAGGCAAAAATCGTCAGAGCAAGGTCCAACTGAACGAGCCTTTACAATAGAAAAACGGTTATAGTCCACATTGGCACAGGTTAATGTAGGTATATATATATATATATATTTGTATATAACATAGGTCCCCGAAAAATCCCTTCCAACCCTAGTTGACACTGGACTCATGGAATCGAGCCTTCGAGCTCTCATTCTCAAAAGATCCTTCAAGGTGTGAAGTACTCGAAGAAATAAAATTCGGTGTTGTGCGAAAACGAAAAGTGCGAACGAGTGTTACACAAATTGTGATAATTCTATCTCTTGTGTGAATTAATTCTATTTGCTGTTATTGTATCGCGTGTTACGAGACTTCACTGAAACACAACGTTCTCCAAGTTGCCGAGCCTACAAATATTTTTTGCTTACATTTGCAATGACAAAAAAATAAACTTGTATAGGTGAGCATCACGATTCTACTGTTTGATATTATTTTCAACTACATACCTATAGCGCGTGTTTATACTCGAGTTATGAAGAAAAAAACTGCAGCAATTATACACGTGACATTGTTTGGTACAGTTTTTTTTTTCTTCCTTTTTTTCAACGGTTCAATTCTTGACTGTTAGCTAATAATTGGTGAATAAACACTTTGTCTTAAGTATTCTTGGTACATTTCACACCAAGTACCGAGAAACAAATTATTTCGCATTCACCCATTTTGCGATAAATCCTCCAAGAATATTTCAATTTTTCAAAATTCATGTGTTTTTTAATTGAAAAAAAAAAAAAATTAAAACATTAGATTCCCTTAGATTTCCATACGTGGATTTTTGCGGAAAAGATATTTGATGACGATTTACATTTCTGTTTTGCATAAAAAATTTTCAAAGTTTTGAAGATATGATCATGCGGGTATCCAGTTTGTAACATCGTTTCAAGCAGTAGTCTCGACAAAGCGTTTTTCTTCAAAATTTTTGTAAATCTTTAGGAGCCATTTTGAGGCACACATGATTGATATATAAAATTACGTGCAAAATTTCAAAAGTCACCGTCTCTTATATGATATAGCAGCAAATTGCACGAGATACTAGCAATATGACGTAGAAAAACTAACATTATTGAATTATTCGGTTAGGTATATTTGAGTTTTCAAAAATCAACCGAAAAGTTAAATTCTGAACGTGACTGTGACCAGACTACTGCTTTAAGTAATGCACGCATTAGAAGATTTATTACTGAAACAAAATTATTAGTGTTTTTCAATTTGGCATCGCCAATACGATTTTCATGTAAAAGTTCTACAAGTTATGTTACAGTTCTCTATTCCTACAATACAACGAAGCATTATGTACAGTTGAAGGCACGAAAGTAACCATTCCTTTGTTCAGAGCTAAGAGACAAATTATGGGAATGCGATGTCTCGCCGAAAAAGATACACCCTTTTTGAGGATCATGAACGAATTTTGTTTTAATGATTTTGTTGGAAGAAACAATTCTCTCCCCTCCCGCGGTCACTTAATAGTCAGTCATACAACGCTTACAATGATATCGTTATATCGGTTCATCTGAACCGGAAGAATCGTTGTGCCTCTTAACGGAAAGGACATTTTTTGTGATTTACGAAGTCAATTTATAAAATTCTCATGCAAATAAGAAGAATAGTCCGCTTTTTAATAATTTACCTCTTCGCTCTAAGGAAATATCATCAAAAATGCTTTTTTTTATGCCCCGTTAATTATCAGATTCATATCAATGTGTTTTTATAATATAAACTTCTTTAAACTCTTTGAGCCTTTGAGCCTTTGAGCCACGATAGGGCTCACACCTTTCCACCTTTTTCCCCCAGTTTTTAATTATTGAACGACTAATTTGACAACAAATACCGGGTTTTTTGGTTTTACGTAGTCCCTGGGACATTCCTAAATAAATAAAAATATATGAATGCTCATTATTTGTTGAGAGCCTTCATACCTCATGTAAATAATTAATCGAGGTTCGTACTTTTATACGAAACAAATCATTTTATCACAAACTCAATAAACTCACTAACAATTTACAGAGATTTTCACAAAAATTCGTAGCATCGTTTTTGCATGTAAAGACACAATTAGTACAAAATTTTTTATTGTCGAATTCAGATTTAAGAGAACCGCTGAAAAAAAAATTTCGAGTCAATTGCACCCAAGAAAAAATTTACCGCTCGAATTATTAAATTTCTTCAAAATCAACCATTTTTCATTTGTTCATTTTGTCATTTTGCTCATTTATTGAAAGTTTTCCGAAGGGCTGTAAATCAATCGTGTAATCGTAAAGTCAGTGTACTATGGAAAATCAACGCGCATATAGTCTCAAAAAAAAAAATCCAGGCATACTTTATATTCCATTCTGTCTGTTACAAAAGATTGTCCGTTCAAACGACCGACCCAAGGTCCCTTGCAAAATGTGTACGTTTTGAAATTATTATGAGCACTTCCTTTGGCATAGGAAACGAGAAATTTGAATTTAATGGAATGCAAAAAGTAGAACGCATGTGAAAAAAAAATGGAAACCACGATGTTTTCAAGAACAACGGCTCAAATAATGAGTAGATATTTTTGAATTTCGTAAAACGGTGTTGAACAAAACTGTCGCTGGAAGGTCTGTTCAGAAAAATACTTTGAAACGCCACTCCTCCTATGATCTATCTATATAATTAAGAAAAAAAAAGAATTACTTACATTTTATGCGTCAAAGCGAAAAAGTTAACAGTATTATTTTTATAAATTACAGAACTTCTTGCTATGCCAAAGGATCGTGATCAACCGTAGCGAATGGACCGTGACAAATTGAGTTGATCGATTCGTTATTCATTGGCAATTAAGTGGTACAATTGACTCGAAGTACAATCTACGGTGTTCCGAAGAAAAGCGACGTTTGTCAAGTAAACGTGATCCGCAGAAGAAAATAAAATGAAAATGATTGTGGGTAGCTCTATGCAAGCATCAGAAAGCAATAATTATCAGGAGAAGAATTTTCCTTTCGTGGAGATAGTGGAGCAACCGGCGAGCAAAGCCATACGTTTTCGATACGAGTGCGAAGGTCGTTCAGCAGGTAGCATACCAGGTGCAACCAGTAGTTCGGAGTACAAGACGCATCCGATGATTAAAGTTTGGAATTACCAAGGTCGGGGCATCGTAGTGGTTTCGTGTGTAACCAAAGATCAACCGTATCGGTCGCATCCTCATAGTCTCGTGGGCAAGGGCACGTGCAAAGCTGGAGTATGTCGGATGGAAATAGTGTCAGGAAACCCCTTCGTAAGCTTCGTGAATCTTGGAATTCAATGTGTAAAAAGAAAAGACATTGCGGATGCATTGACCGTACGAGAGGCAATACGAGTCGATCCTTATAAACAGGGTTTCGACCACAAGCGGCAACCATCGAGCATCGATCTCAATGCCGTAAGAATGTGTTTTCAAGTGTTCATTGAGGGTAGTGATGGCAAGTTAAATGTTCCTTTGAAACCTGTCGTTTCCCAGCCCATTTACGACAAAAAAGCAATTTGTGACTTAACGATCTGCAAATTGAGTCATTTCAGTGCGAGTGTTAGTGGTGGTTTGGAAATGATAATATTGTGCGAAAAAGTAGCCAAGGACAATATACAAGTGCGATTTTTTGAGACACGAGACGGCTGCGAAGTGTGGGAAGGCTACGGCGACTTTAAATCTGTTGATGTGCATAAACAAGCCGCCATTTCATTTCGCACACCAAGCTACCGACATACAGGGATCGACGACCCGTTGCCGATTTTCATTCAGCTTCAGAGACCTTCTGATGGTTTGACAAGCGAAGCAGTGCCTTTCCAGTTTACGCCACTTGGAACCGATGATCATGGTAGCCTCAGGCGAAAACGTCGCAGATTCAACGAGAGTCCACGGTCACAGGAACTACGAGACGTTCAAGCTGAAGCCATGGCCCAGAATATTTTTCAAAACGAACCAGTCTTTCAGAACAACGCTGAACCATTGAAACTCGACGTGCTAGTCCAGACGTTTCCTGGTAGAGCGGTCGGGCCCGTTTTTACCGAGGGCCTACAGCCGATGATCGGCAGTGTTGGGACCCCGAATCAATCGCCCATCAGCTTACTCGATACATCTGTACCTTCTTATGGAGATCAGGATTCGCTCGCTAGTCTGCCCTCTCCTGCCGTTGGCTATTCAGTTTACAACGTTATGCCTGGTGCAGCCAATCACGCGGGTAACTTCAATGAAGAATTCGAATCGGCGCAGACCAATCAAGGCTATCACGATCATCAACAATCTCTCAACGTATTACATCAAATGGAATTTACACAGTTTCCTAATTATTATCAGCAGCAATCTTCTGACCCAGAACACGGTCCTATCCTCCAGAAGTTAACAACGTCGCACCAAACTGTTTCTCGGAACGATCATCCGCAAGGACTCGAAAGTATTGTCGGCGAACCCGATTTGCTGGACATTCCCGGACAGAACGAAGGGAGTTTCGATAATTGCTTCAATCAATTGGATTCCACTGAACTCGCGGCCTTCACTGCCGCACTCTCGGAAACTTTCTCAAGTGGACTGTCCATCACCGGTACTCCAGTCAAAAATGAAAATAACATTGCCGCGGGAACAATGCCCGTAAGCGTTGGAGCCCCTGCTTCCTGGTGCAATGTTTAATGATTGTGCATTAAAAATCGTTTTGTTCAAGGACTCGTCAAGAATTATAGTTTTATGTGTATTTGATTATTGATTTTTTTCCGTTTGCACATCGATGCTCGTTACTCTATATATCATTCTGAAGAATGTTCGAACACTACGTCTCAACTGTATCGAGATTATTTCATTGTATAAATAGTTTACAATATGAAACTTCATGGTTCGAAATATATTCATCGTTAAGTAGCGGAACCGACGATGTTATACTGTCTCAATTAATTCGATCAATTGTGAAAGATGTGAAAAGCGCCGACTTTTAAAAGCAACTCGAATGAGTCATTTACACAAAATAGTCCCCCGAAAGTTTCAAGGCTGACAATAAATTTATCAAGCATCTGTGGTTCATCAAAATCCTTTTCCAACACCATTCAATCTTCATAAAAAAGATATAGTCGCTGCAAAAGCGTCTGGTTGAAAGCGATCGTGGCTCAAAACGTTGTTTCGGTCATTTTTTTGTTGCAGTAAATCATCGTTTCGAGAAGTATTCTCGGACGTGATGGATCCAACGAGAAAGAGATCTAGCAATTTTGTCAGCATGTGGCTCACACGCCTCGCGACTGTGACAGTTTACCTCGTATTTTTATTATTGCCGACGATAGAGAATGTCACGAGTCTATCAAGCTCAGGTAGTCACAACAGCGGTTTGTACGTGGACAACGGACAAGATCAAACGGTGATTTATCAGCTATCTTCGCAAAAGGAGAAAATGGCATTGGAACATGAGATACTGAAACTTCTCGGGCTTCCGGACAAGCCACACAAATTGAACGGCAAAGCCCCGCTGATCAAGAGATCGGCTCCGAACTTTTTACTAAATATATATGAGAACTGGCTCGAGGATAAGAGAAAGAAAAAACTGAACGTGAGCAAAGAGGCACACGATTTTTATCTCACAAGAGATGATTTAAGGACAATCAATCAAAGTGACTCGATCGTGACGTTTTCGGCACAACAGAAGCATCAAGGAGCGGGTGGCAAACCTGACAGAGTCAAAAGGATATGGTTCGATGTGGATGCTGCCCCAAAAGATGAACTTATGACCTCAGCAGAGCTTAGGCTCTATCGAGGACCTGATGCCAAAAATCGTAAAAATCGTGGCTCTTTTACAATTACCGTTTACCGGGTGACCCGGTCGAGCGACAATGAACGGACAATGCGGTTCGTCGACACAACTAACACTGTATCTGGCCAAGAAGGATGGATAACTCTGAACGTGACCGAATCCCTGGATCATTGGATGAATAATCCCGAGGACAACAAGGGTCTTTACTTGTCGGTTTATCCGATCGATCGTTCGTCTCACGAGACGAGACCCGAAGACATTGGCATTGTAGGGTTCAAGGGTGATGCCGAGCGACAACCTTTCATGACAGGCTTCTTCAAGAGCACCAGGCTCAGCCAGTTGCGAATTTATAATCGATCGAGTCTCGACGATATCGAAATCGGTTCCATCCGTAATCAGAAGAGAGACACTATCAGCCTACAGAATTTATTGGCAGATTACTACAACCGTAGGGCTCCACTTCGTTCAAGCAGAGCCTGCACAATAAATACTCTCTACGTCAGCTTTAAAGATCTTCAATGGCAAGATTGGATAATTGCCCCCGAAGGGTACGATGCTTATTACTGCGGTGGTGAATGCAAATTTCCCCTAACTAGTCACATGAATGCCACAAATCATGCCATAGTTCAAACCCTCGTTAATCTCGCGCGTCCCTCAACAATACCAAAACCGAGCTGCACACCAACAAAATTATCAACAATCTCTCTTCTGTATTTTCACGATGACAATAACGTCGTTCTGAGAAAGTACAAAAACATGGCTGTTCGCGAATGCGGTTGTCATTAACATTTTAATGTAATCTTCGATCTATTTTGTGCCCGTAGAATGTCACATCCAGATGTATTTATTTAATTTTTTTTTTTAATTTTTAATATAAATGACTTAGTTTTAATAAAATCAACATACCGAAGAATCTGAGGTATTGTTGAATTTATTAAAATCAAGTGAGCCCATCATCTTAATATAGCGAAAATGTTTTACAAAAAAAAAAAAAAAAAAACACAAAACTTAATATTTTCTAGTGAAAAAAAAACTATTGATCATACCGAAACTGCTGTTTAACTTTTATTCGAATAAATATTTTATAAGGAATAAGCGAAAAAGAAGAAAAGGGAGGCGGAGAGAAAAAAATAGAGCGAAAATAGCGTAAGGCGAGTCTTATCATTTTATTTTTGGGTTGCATTCACAGTGATGTAAGAGTTTGTATAGTTTCATGTCGCAGCTTCACACCTTCGACTCCCTTAAATGTAAACAACATGGCTCACATTAGCAGCAAGAGATTAGAATCGAATTAATTCGAATGTGACTAGTGAAGGGTGAAACGTTCAGAAAAGTTACTTCACTTGTCCTGTCTTTTCTTCTTCATGTTCCTTGATATCAGGTACAAAGATGGATAGAGCCTCGAAGTGAATTCAAACATTCTTCTAAAAGTGACAAAATTATTAGTTGGTAAATTAAAGCGGGAAAAAAAAGCTTATAATTACTCTCGCTGCTAGTCTCTGGTCAAATTCAAAAGTCTTTTATAGCATTTGAGCGAAACGACATTGACGAATGGCTTCTCTTGCCACTCAGAAGCGATAATGGGTACTTGCCACGACAAAGTCATTACTCAGTTCTCTTTTGTGTGGACTAACGCGTCTGTGTCTGTGTTTGGTTTTTTTTACGCCCCGAGCGTACATACCTTATAATTTCATGCGAATTTACTACCTTCCTCGCTGTTGCATACTAATAACTTATAAATGCGTTCTTCTCCTCCAGTGTTATTATAAAATGATCTGACTTCGGATCCGAACATTTCCGGTTTAGTGCACAGAGAGATCGACAAGTAACAAAAGCATTTATGTAAATCCCAGAATTAATTGAGCGCAAAAAAAAGGAAGAATCCTCTCGAACTGTGTCCGTGTGTATGTGCGCATGGGTTTGTATGCCTGCGCGCCTCCTAATGTATGCGTGTGTGTGCGCGTCTGTGTGTAACCATTTTGTGTCGACCCACTATAATTGAAAGACTACCCTTGAGCTGTAATGAAGCCTTTCTCACTGTTCGATTGGAGATTGTCTGATCTGCCATCATGTGTATGATAATCGCGATACTATATAGCATTCAATAAAAATAGGTTTTACGATATAAAAACGAGAAATAAATTACGTGCAACATAAACCGATAAGAAAAATATTATGATCTTACATTCCGTCGATAATTAATGTGTGTCTGTTAATAAGTTTTCTTTTATGTTTCATTTAGGCGTAAAAAGTGAATTTTTTCCACCATATGTCAATGAAAAAAAATGCCGATAGGTATCTTGTGTAATTCGATCTGAATTTAATCTATAAATTTGCTGCACGGTATTTATTGATTGTATAATATAGTAATCGACGTTCAAACAAATTCTGTATAATTGTCAAATGTGTTGAAAAAAAAGTTAAGGCAGGAATCGGCAAAGGACACGAATCAAGAATCTTTCCAAACCTATATTAACAAACTGAGTTATTTTGACCTGGAGACATTTTTTGGCGTTGATTATTCTTATCCCAGAAATATTTTTCAATTATGCCAGCGCTTTTCCACCGGAATGAACGATTTTTTATTTCGAAAATGTTTCGTTTTCAATATTTTTTAAATATTTATAATACTAAATGTAACCTGGGATTGCCACCTGACTTATGTAAACTACACCCGGTTTTATCAAACGCAATTCTCGATATAAAAACCGATCACAGCATAACGAACCTTTCGATTTTTATAGCAATCTTCGCGAGCTTTATATTCACCGACATATTACAGAAGCATCATAATGTGATCAACATAAATAAGACCGGACGATTATAATATAAATTGCTCCAGATTTTAAAACTTGGCGTTTTCTCATTTAAAAACATATTTGCATACATTTATTCAAAGGTGGAATATTTTGGTTGCTCAATCTGATCATGGAAAAACCGTTCCAAAGTGTTCTTTCAAACGTGTTAGGAATTTTTTTCTTTCGTTCAGTTCACGAGTCTCGATTGCTACAAAAATAATTTGTACACTAGGGTGGAATTAGTTGAGAAATTTTTTCTACTTTCTCAATCATAGTTTCTAAACGGTATATTGAACTTATTCGATGCGTACAAAAAGGGATGTTCGAAAGGTCCTGGCTGCTCAGCCTGCCGTATAAAGGTTGAGGAGTTTGAGCAAGAAGTTTTCAGAACGAAGTTTAGATTGCAATGAAACACGTAGCCCTCGGGCTACAAAAGTAATGTAACATCAGAACTACAATTAGTATGTAATCAAATTATTGCCCATGCGCTTCAAAAATAAACAAATTGTCCGGCAATCTTCCCCTGCACGGTCCTTCCATTCCGTAATCTTATGGTTCGTCGTGCCTTGTGTATTTTCTGAGATGTTTCTAATGCCTTTCTTGCCCCATTGCTCAATGAGATCCTCTGTAATCAATTGTAATAAAATCACTATGTTGTTTAATAAAAAAACTATCGATCAAGCCTACGAGATTTCTTTTTTTTCAATATTATTGGTTTCAGCATTTTTGGCATGTTAAAACTTGACGATGACGATGAATCTCGTTCCGAAATTTTCAGATCACATCGTCATTCGCAATTATGTAATGTGAATTATTTTATTTCCACGGTCTCTCAAACGGTCACCAGCTGTTTGATAGGAAAAGTACTACGAGAATAAAAATTACCAGCTTCGACAGTATTTGCCACTAAACTTCAACGTTTTTACCATTGTGATTAAAGCGAGCGTCAAAGATGCGCATTAATCTTAATTACAAACAAAACTGAAAGAGTCACGCACTCCTCGAACGGTTAGACATGACAATAATCCCTTCATACAAAACAAGAGACAAGAATGAATTCAATCGAACAGAAAATAAACGTCGACGGGACATCGGTGCTCTACAATTTTTTTTTCAATCTTATTCATTATTTTATGTTATTTTATTCTTATTTTATCATTTTATCTTGGTCAATATTCATTCACACTGTTTTTTTTAAATAAAGATGGCCAATTTTTCGATGTTGCAATGTCAAATTTTTTACAAGACAACAAACGAGACGACTGAATATATCATTATTTCGTAACTAAGTATTAGCCCTAACTTATGTAAAACAGCGTGTTTCGAAACGTGAATCTAGCCCATCGAGAACTCGTGCGATCGAACATATATGCACAAATTTTCCTTGTCTTAACGAGCTTACCGGGCTAAGTAAATTAGGAGTGGTTCTCATATGGAATGTCAAGTGCACACACTTCGAAATAAATGAAGAAAATTAATCGTCATTATTTCATAAAAATCTTTATAAACTCTCAATATTTGCAATGATTATTAAATGGTTTATTCTGATTGAAAAAACACTGGCGTACCGTGGCTCAATTATACTTTGAGAATATTAAAGAATTAAAAAATAAAAATTGTAAAAAAATTCATTTCTATTCGACATGTAAAACTTCAAATATTATTAAAGTATTTTTTTTTTTTTAAATAATTACTCTTAAGGGTTGGCCGCGACCGAGTTATTATGTGAGAACGACTGAAGTACGACCTCGGTTAAAACCCTAGAAATACATTATGCACGTCATAGTGGCTTCCCTATAAAACTCGGATTTTTCAATACCAAGGTTCGCACTCAGAGTTGACAACTCAGTTTGAAAGGAACTATCGACAACAAAGTAAAACCCCTGTATCGTGGCAGATATAAATTATTATTTAACGTTGCGGAACGTATTTAAGTTAGGGAACGAGTGAGATACGTTTGTGTGATAGTGCCGTAAATTGTGAATGAATTATTCGTGACATGGAATAGAGACGGGATATTTTTTATACTTGATTGACCATTCAACCGAGAAATAAGCAATTATGGCGAAGGCTTGCGGTCTATTAGCAGTTATCGTTATATTAGCAGCTTGTACCTGCGGGGTTCGCACAGAGTGCCCCAATCGCGTACAGATATCCGTTCTGACGGCAGTTCACGATGATCCTGCCTGCAAAAAAGTTTCCACAAAGGGCGTACTTCTCTTTGAAGCGGCCAAAATGTTGGCAGACGCGCACAACAACAAAACCCACGGTTTTAAATTTGGTAATATGAAGTTTTTTTGAATATTTATGCTTGAACAATCAGGAATATTGCTTCAGAAATTTGTCCGAATTCATTATGTCGTTCTTATTTTAATTACAGAAACGGCCGTGATGGATACTTGCGGTAGTCTTATCGGCGCTGTCAAATCGGCGATGAAAGCTCTTGTCTGGGCTGATATGAACTGCCTTCATCCCCCATACTTTTTAGGTATTCACAATTTTGTAAATACATCGTTGTTTTAGGAAAAATATCATCATCAATGGTTGTTCACTGCATGGCAGAGGGTACTTTTTTTTGGCAAAGTGTTGGCATTTTACGGATTTCGGTACAGTTTATCGTGAGAGGGAAACCGGGATGGAAGTTGCATAGTTGTCAAGCGAGGCACTAAATTCTATAAATCAGTATTTTGTCTAAAAATAAAATTATTTCTGTGAGAAATTTATAATTAAATTTAAATTATTAGTGATACTACTCTAATTAACAAAAAATTTCTGATAAAGAATTATTATTATTTTTTCTTTCGAAAAAGTAACAAGTTTTTGGGATAGATTTTTTTTGCATAATATCAAAAAAATTACTTAATCAAACGTATATCGCGCAATGGCGTTCCGCTGTTTCCGAACAGGTGCTCATTCAATACTCGTGCACAATTTGTCTGTATGTTCGATTAATGAGGGGAAAAATTATGAAAAATTGACGAACCATAAGGTACACTCTATTGCAATTATTATGTATAAAAATGAAATTATATTTTTCCACCAGACCTTTCCGTGCAGGTGCGATGAAAAATCGTATACGCTCCTTTATTAATTTAGTTTTCGCATCAAATTTTCGATATTGCTTCACACTATTGCACACATAAAACGGTCGTTCATTGATAACCGTAGGCATTGCGTTATGTAAAAAAGTGTTGTTTCTATTTTTAATTTCACATCATGGTAACATTTTGGATATATGTGTTTTTTGTGGGATTAAAAACGTTTCCATGTGACACTCGTTTTAGGAATAATCGGTCCTGATACTGCTACGAACGCTGATGCAGTGCACAAGATAACGTCTGTATTGGGGATACCACATATCGTGAGAAAACCTTCGAGCTCGCCCTATCTTCATCACCTCGTCAAAGAATCCGACAATTTTATAGCCCAGGTTAATTCCTTTTTTTCAGAAAAAGTGGCGAACCTGTTAGTCGACTGGTCTTCTTCACCTCTTCTTTTTTTTTTACATCTCTATGTTTAATAAATAGCGGTGACTCGTTCCACATTCACAAAAAAGTCCATGCATATGATATTACTTCCACTAAATGTTAAAATTTATTTTTCAACCTTTTTGCAAGAAACGGTCACGTTATTGGTTTTGAAGGTGCATATATTAATGAATTTTATGAAATTGCCTTGACCAGTAGATTATGAGAGCGTTCACCTTAAATAATCCCATTCGCTGAATCATATATAATCGCTCATAAACGATTATTAATAGTAACTATTTACAATTGATTGATATCTAAAGGGTATTTTGAGAGTGGTGGAGGCTCTCAAGTGGAAATCCTTCACACTCGTTGCAGACGGCGACAACGAGGACGATGTACAGAACATAGCTAAAAAAGTGACTAGCAACGCAATCGCCAAAGGACTTTGCGTGATGGTTCATGACAATGAAGAGGAGGATTTGACCTCGCAAATCGTGCACATAGGCAAGCCGGTTGATGATTTTTTTCGAACAGCTGCGAACGCAACAATCCTCGTTGCGAGTGAGGGCAATCTTGAGAATTATCTCAATCGGATAAACTCGTCCAACACGATTATCCTGTTGGAGGACGCAAGGTATACTATATATACACAAAATATCAATACAGCATATACTTCTTTTGAAAACTCTCTCGATTGGTACATGAATATTCATAATGCGTAATTTATAATATCTCGGACACTTCTGTATCGACGTCGATCGCTGTATTATCAGGTAGTTAGATAATGCCTTACGCATTCAAGGTGTCTCCAACATTGATTAAATCTTTCGTCATTTTTACCCCATTATTATATATTTTGTATAAAATATACTCTTATTGAATTCAAATTACACCTTTGATCGCAATTCTGACGAGGCGTTTCTTATAGATACGTTCATATTCAGCGTAGAAATCAAACGTGATATGCTTCCTTAACTAGGATATTGCTGAAATCGCGCTAATGTAGTTCAAGTATTACCAAATTCTGCAGAGAACCATTGATATATAGGCATTTTCCTTTCTGATGCATCATTCATGAGACATTAATCAAGAAGTAATATCTGATCCAAGACATTGGTTAGTGGTGCTGGAAAAAAATGAAATTATAGTGATCAAACTGTAAGTTTAAGAATGCTGAGACGTGTTTCCCCTTCTAGACGTTATTGCCCGTTACTGGGCTACTTCTTGTTATAAATCATTTATTACTCAACAAATATCTCTGCCTAGCAGAGGAAAGTTAATAAGAATTAATAAGCTTGAGTATATATTTCAACCAATTCAGAAATTACCCCTTTAGCGCCCAGAGGACACAATTTTGACAGGAAAAAAATCGGGAACCACTGTTTCCTAGGGAAATCAATGTTTTCAATTCAATTGACGATGCGGCGTCAAAGCGCCGTTGGCAAATCGGGAACCACTGTTCCATAGGGAACAGTGGAACTGATTTTTTTTCTGTTCGAATTCATCTTATGGCAACACCTCGAACTCAAATGTCAAAATTGTGTCCTCTGGGCTCTAATGGGTTTTAAGATCTTCGTCAGGACACGCAACAGAATGATAGAAATTTAAGAAACGCGTCAAAGCTGATCACGAAGCGTGTAACGACGCATTTGCAGTAAATAATAGCACAGTTGCCACAATGTATAGAGCCCTCCTCAATAATTGCCATAATCATGGATAATACGATGTTAAGAGGGGCAAAATGAGGCGTTCTCGTTCAAGCGACACTCGACAATCCCCTTTTCTCGCTCACGACCTCGAGGACGATCCGCGGCATGATCAAGAGTGGAAACGTGTTTTTTTCCTTCTTTCCTTCTAAATTAACTCCCACGAATGAAAAATATCGAGAGCTCTGCGGCTTTGCGCGTCAACGAGTCGAATCGTCAAGTTCCGAAGGTCTTAGATTTCTCGCTCGGGGTTTCTCTTTGACTTCCTGTCTTTCTACCTCGATGTCCATTCCATCGTGTCGCCATTTTCATTTTTTTTTTCGTAACAGCTATACCTCTCGGGCATAAATCCTCTGCGCCGTCGGTTCGAAAAGAATTTCAAGATAATTAAATTATCTTCTCACCCAGAACCGCGAGTTATAACGATCCCAAGGAAAGAGAAAATTATTTATCGGAACTGAAGGTTTTCTTAAAATAAAAGCTACAAGCATTTTATTCGTATGAAATACTTGCGCATTTACTGTCAATAACATTAAAACACAGTTTCGTAATTCGGACTCGTTCTCCCATCGTTCTATTACTACCTGGCACTCTCGATGGTTTCAAGGCTTCACCCAAAACGAAAAATTTCAAGGGTACTTCATATTTTCGAGGCCCAAAATTATTCTAGCACATTTATTAATTTTTTGTACACCTTGTACGAGTTGTTCGAGGTCGAGTTAATTTTTTCGTATTGTAAGTACTCGGTTAAACAAGTCCTTGTCATATAAATAGATACAGTGATCGATGATGAATAACATTATTAATGTCTTATGTTTCTCACGAGACTAATGTATTTTTTTAATACAACGTAATCCATTAACTGTTTCGGTTCTACCATGCAAATCTGAGATTCAAAAGAACTGATGAAATAATAAAAAATTAGTGTACACATTATTTTCTAAAAGGATTTTTTGAACTACTTAAGAAAGTTCGATCCTTTCATGCATCAGAAACGGATACGAAGGTCTTGAAGAAAAGGTAGAAAAGTCAAGATGGTGGAATGGCGACGAGGGTATCGGAAAATACGACGATGAGGAGCTGAGGGAGGTGCGATGGCTCGAGAACGCCATCAAAGTTTATTCGAAAGCTCTGGACACTTTGTGGTAAGTTATTTTCATGAAAAAGTATGATTTTTCCGGAGATTCAATATCCGGTAATCATGTACTTCGAGGCTCCTTATTGGTACGTGGAAAATATCTCTATATCCTTCTGTCTCTCTTGCTTTCCGTGCCTCGTCGCCTTTGACCATGAATATATAGCCAGCTTGCAGAGTTATGGTTCGTCGCGGATTTGCTAATTTTTTAATTAGAAAAACACCTAGCGATTTACATCATTAACATATGTCATGCTCATATCATGGTTTATAACTTGTGAATATAGTAAAATTGATCGAATTGCTAATGGACGTGTTAACGGACCACCTGGCTCAGTGTACCGTTGCGGAAAGATACTCGAGATTAAAAAAAGTAGTTTCAACTACTGTTGCATGGGAATGAGTGACAGTACTTTTCACTGGCTTCATTATTCAAATAAAAAATTCGAACATATAAATCATATGTTTATTTATACGATATATTTACCACGTAGCAATAACGTCAATTTAGTGTTTATTTATAACGACAGAGAATGAAATTCAGAGAATAAGATGAAATTTTTCTCCAAAGTAAGAAGAAAAAGTGCAAAAACCAGTTGAATCCTACTGATTGGAATAACGTCCTGACAAGTATCTTAACAACGTATAACACCGAAGTTCAATCAGCGATTAAAACGCTCGATATAGCGATAAAAAGCAAGAGTGGCATTCTCGAGAAACTGGGGCACGTGACCGTGATAAAGAATCATGCTAAAATACAATGGAAAGGACAATCGTCCTCGGAGGACAACGACGACGACGACGACGACGACGACGATGCGGCGAGCAGCAACAACGATGACGTGGACGACGCTGACGATAATGGCCCTCTGCCTGAAAAGTTTAAGCGGATTCTGTCGAAAGAAAAAGGAAAACGTACGGGATGCGCGACGACCACGAAAGAGATTAAAATGATGCATGCCGAGGACGATGATGAGGCTGCCAGAGTTTTGCTCACAGAAATGGATGAGAGTGAATGGTGGACGATGGTAATTGTTTTCGTTATATTATTATTTTAATCTTTCTCGTGATTTATCCGAGATTTGTCAAATTTTATGGGATTAGGCGTCCTTTTACAATTTCTGGGCACTCTCCAGGTCGGAACCGTGAGCGGCGTCGGGGTCGCCATGTTTGTCGTTGGAATCTTGGCCGTTTACGTCGTTTACTCGAACATTCGAGGTCCAAAGCCACCTAAGAGCAAAGGACGAAGCCTCGAAAGGGACACAAGCCTCAGAAGGGTCGGAAGCGATCGCGAACCGCCAGTGGCATCAAGAAATCAAAGAAATGCTCGTGCTCCGCAGAGGAGAGACAGCAACCGTAGCATCAGAAGCACCATGTCTGATAAGAGCGTTTAAAATCATTCGGGACTCTCCAAAGTCCGTTGCCGGTAAAGTAAGTGGAATATTTTTCTACCGCAAACGGGGTTAATGAAACATTAATATTTGAAAGGAAAGAACGTCAGAAGGAATGAGATAAAAATTGAAATGTAATATGCAAATGTATGCGTTTTCTTTCGCGCAGGGAGATTAATCCATTTTTTTTTTTTTTTTAAATACTTATTCCTACTCAGAGATGCGGCATGACCTAGTTTTTAACGGTCATCTATCGTGCAATAATCATATCATATCATCGATCTGTTCCAACCTCCGCGTAAATAATACTTTATGACATATTTTCTCCGTTATTGTTAATTAATACATAGTATGAATCCGAAGTAAGGAGATTGTCAAACAAAATATTACCGTCAATTCAGAACACCATTGGTCACAGATCGAATTGTCGTAAATACAATGTATTGAAGAACGTTAGAAGGACGAACTTCAAAAACCAAAAAACGGTGACGAATATAACTATGAAAATTTCATACAGCCCTAGCAGCTGACTGTCATTTTTTTTTACTGACGTTAGGGCCTTGGATTGTCAGTAGGATAAATATGGGTATCATGACCAATAAGTGATGAGGATTCAATTATTTTTTGATACATTATCTCAAGTTAACCATAAAACATTCGTCCGTATGATTTTTTTGGTTCGATTGTACTAAAAAAAAAAAAGCTGGAAATTATTCGATTAATTGAAGGAGGCAAGATGACAGTCCTTCGAATTATTCCTTCGAGTTCTTCGAGTTATATCCTTCGAATTGTTGATATTTATCGATTTATCAATTGTGTTATTCAATATTGAGAATTGATTTTTTTTTTTAGGCGTTATGGTACCTGATGTTGAAAAATTTAGCTTCATACATTCGCCGTATGCGCTTCACGTATTCGTCGAAATTGAAAAAAAAAGAAAAGAAAAATATTGTTAAGCGCATGTACGTCGACGAATATAAATATGTAAATAACGATTTGTAGAGTAAATAAATGCAGCGAAGTGCTTGTCAATTACCGATGTAGTCCAAGCTCCACTATCCTTAACTCTCGAGCATTGTATTATTTATAATAAAAAAGACGAACGGAACGCTCGTATACCAGCAAAGCATATTCGATTGGACGGATAGTAATTGCTCGCATGATATGCATCGTATGGAAATCGTGCGACGGCGTGGGCAAGTATTCTTATTTTTTTAACAAGATTTTATACAAATGATTAAAACTTTCTGATGCAATATCACGCTTTATCGTTAATAAACGCGCTTTAACAAACACAAAAGGAAAAATGACATCTCGGGAACAGATTATCTTTACGTGCGTGTAATATGGAACAACTTGAGTGAGCTCCTACTGTTAGTCCAAGACATAAATGAAATTAAGTCAAGAAAAAAAAAAAAAACAAGATAAATACTGAAGCAAGATCAATTGAATCCTCGTTTACTCGTAATATGAAGCATCACAACAAACTGGCGAACGAGGAAGCTTTGTAGAGTGTATGAGAGAGAAAAAAATATACAGCCTAGTTGGGATAAAGTTACCGCGGATGTGACGGATTAACGAACGTAACGGGGTTACACATAAGTTGATGGATAGTCCGCTATTGTTCTCGTCACTTGACTCAATCATACGAGCAATCTAGGCTTGCGTAACGCGCAAAATATTCACTCACCCAACGGTCATTATTACTACACATCACAGCTATTCTCCCATCACGTCACGTTCCCCTCGCCCCACCATAACGCGATCTATCGGGAATTATCTTCTCGATTCTTCAAGGTCAAAAAAAGTTAGATTGCAAAAAATAAAGTAAAACGTGTTTTTCATTTTCGCGAGTTTTATATTAAACGAGCTCAATGTTACGTCATGTTCTTTTAACGAGAATTGGAGTACCTGAGTACGCGAAGAAAAATACATTTGTTATTACGTCCTGTCAACACACTGGTAATAATATTGTTAATTTATTGATACTTTCGCTTTAATATCGAACAAAAATTTTTACAGCTAATGACGAATGACGAACGAATATATCTATAATATGTGATAATAAAAGCACATTATTACTTAAGCAATCGCGGTGTTTCTGCCGCGAGGACTAACGTCTTATTTATAAGCTTTATCTCGACCGAATCGGTAAAAGAAAAATCATTGATCAACTATATAACCAAATGTCAGTTGCGACATCGAAATATTATTATCTTGTTTTAATTGAATATTTGAAAACAAATAAAAATCCTATATTATCGTATACAGGGTGATTCACAATGAAATATAAAACCGTGAATGGCGTGTTCGGGATGCGATTTTAAGCAAAACTGCAAATGGGTTTTTTTTTTGTGCAATAGTTTTTAAATAGCAGGCAATAGAATTCGGGTTTTTTCAACCAATCCGGAGGCCAGTTGCCGCCATCATGCACGACGCCTCAATGTCGTGGAATTTGTGGGCCAAGAAAGGGTTGAGACACTGAATGGACGGCAACGGCGTCATTTGTGTTGGCGCGAAGCCTCTTTCCGCGCAAATGACCGTTTCGTCCAGCATGACATTAGCCTCGATTGTCATCGGTGTCATTAATGAAATATTTTGACGTGAAATTGAGTTTTTCTCGTCACTTTATATAGTTTTTCCCCGCCAATTAAGAAAAACATTCGAATAATTGAATAAATAATTTGCTACGTATAAAAATTGATTAATAACGATTCCTTTTCACTTTTCAATTTTCTAAATCATTTTATTATTAATATGATTTTATTTTAAGGTGTGTAAAAATATATATTCCGAATATATATTTTTTAAATAAATTTGAATAAATTGTGTAATCAAATGCTACTACTTAAAATTTATCCACGGCTAGAACTAAAAAAGTATTTCGCGCAAATCGAAAATATATTTCACGTATATGAAAATATATTGCGCATATATATAAAATGTATTCAGAATATACTATTTAATACACCTGAAAATAAAAACTCATTAATAATTGAATAAAAATTAATTGAAAAATGAAAAGGAATCGTTAGGGTATGTCTCCAACGCCAGACTGCACCAAGGCCTGGCATAGAAACAATCAAAACCGTAGCACAAAAACTATGCACAAATTACGAAACCAGACTTGACAACCACCTGAACCTACTAGCCTCAAGCCTGCCTGATAGAAGAACAATCTCAAGGAGACTGAAGAAATACAAGCCATTGGACCTGAGAGAACGATCCCGCGTTGAATAAATTCCATCAAAATAGATAAGACAAAAACCGAACCTTATTATATCGAGGCGACTAATAGAACAGTGTGCATCAATGGATGCGCCTTCTAAATACACATCAAGCAATTGTTTTTATTTTATCACACTATCTTCGTCATCAAAACTATTCAATGTTAAAATACTTAACAGATTATAGTTTCCAACTTCAAGACATTTAAACAAAACAAAAACTTTCCACGCGAATTTAAATTTCTCAAGTGCATTGGAAATGAGCTTCAGAATTCACTTATTTTAGTCTTAGTTTCAATGCAAATATCGAAGTGTATCGTCAAAACATTTTTCACGCTTAATATTTTAATGCAATTCACGCTTGTTCAAGTTTCCGCTAATATATTTACGATGAATCAATATCTGAGACAGTCATGTTAATCGACATACATCATGAAACGGTATAAGAAGTCCAATTGAATTAAAACTTATGAGAATTATTCAAAATCCCTCGACTTTGAATCGCTTTATTCAGGAAAAACAGTCTGCACGCTTGATTCAATTTTTCTAAACATCCTCTTCTTGCAATTCAGTTGATAATAATACTAGCCGTGTTGCTGATATAAATTATCGATTCTCAAGGTCGATTTTTTATACTTGTTCGATGTGATGAATGCATCTCCATTATTTTACGTATAGTTACAGGGAAACCTGACATTCTGTCCAGGAATTCTCATTTTCATTTACGGAACTAGCAGAATAACGTTAGACGATTATCGTCTGGGTAAATATTGATTTTGAGTTAAGAAATGTAAAATGAACATGGGAAAGGGAATGAAAAAATATTGCAACAATATTAATTTTAATATTGAGACACCGCTGTAATATAAAACGCATGTTTTTAATGTGTTTTCTGTATGCAAAAAATATGCACAAACTCATAAGAAGCAGGTGACTGGGAATTTCTTTCTCTTTCCTTGCACTTATCATACGCTGTTATGATAAAGAAAACTCGTGGCCAAGTTCTGTAATCATAATTGCGTCTTTTACAACGCTCGTTTCCTTTATCGAACAGCTCATGCAATTTACTTTCTACAGCGTGCGCGCCACCTCAATCGGATTTCAATATTAACTAATAAATTATATATACTTTGGCTACTATAGTTGGCTCGGTACGACCAAAAAATCATTGTGAACCAAAAAAATGTGTGAAAATGCTTGAAGGCGTTCCAGTCACTTTCACGCTGCAACTTAAGATCATTGATGCTGAAATCTAATTTTTTTATCGTAGTAATTATTTAATGTAATGAGTAATAAAATATCAAGGCGGACATATAAATGTCACCTGTTATCAGAAGTATCGATATGATCCGATAAGTTAGCATTAAAAATCATGCTGCAAGTAAAAACAATGTTGATTTCATTAGAGCCACTGATACAGAGTTTTTTTACTGTGAAGACTTATAAACAAAATCGTTTGGGATGTTATATTGAAAGTCATAAGGATTACTTATCGTTAAATGCATCTATTGTTTATCGGAGAATGTTATTATAATTTAGACAAATATCATTGTGCGAAACATAAGGAAGCAGGAAATCTACTTTGACTGCTACCGTAATGCAAGTACGATTTTATGAAGGATGTTATTCATGGGTACTTTTCTGCAACTTATGAAAAATCCCCGATCGAAAATTTTGGAAATCCGTAGTACGCAGAGTTTTAAGAAATTTCAACATCAATTGTCGCTAGGAGAATTTTTTTATGAACTGAAATCACGTTTTAAGAGAGCACATGCGTAACTGAGACGATAAGGGATTCCCCCGACTTCCTTGGGATTTTCCTCATGCTATGAGGACAACTCGCCAGACGAGTACATACGATGACTAATAATGAAGCATCAAGACCATTTCGTATCACGTGAACTTCCACTTTTTCTGATGTTTTTCTTGCTTAACAATCTCGAATTACGATATAACTTCAGTTAGTTTGAATTACGAAAGCCGTTGCACGTTTTATTCTCGCTTCAACAATGTCAAGAGGTGTACAAAACTTTTATAAATGAAGTGTCGAGAGTGTGTATTATGGCGAAATTCTTTCTGGCGCAAGACTTTCGTACCGTTCCGCATAGAGTCTGGTGAAACCTGCATTTTTTCAGCCCAGCTCTATCATGTCGGACCAACAACATAACGAATACTGCCTCTCGATGGATGTTTATTATTTATAAATCTACAAGTTTAAAACTCACGCAACTTTTTATACAATTGTTTATTTATTTTTTCGAGATGACATTTACCGAGCGATTGTGATTATTATTTCGCTCATTTCCAATGTAGATGATCAAGGAAAAAATATTTTAAAATGTCTAGAATGTGTCAACTATTTACCACTTTTTACGCTATGTTTAATTGAATCGTAGACAGGAAATTGCGAAGAATTTGTCGTCAGACGATTTGTTATATTTAATTGTGAACACTCAGAATACCAGGAAATGTTTTTACTCAAAGTCTTTCCAATACGTGTTCAATGAAATGTTAAATAAATTTTGTTGCTATTCTCGGAATGTACCAGTAGAGGAAAATAGATATTGAACTATCGAACGAGTATATAAATTTTGTGAATTTCTAGCCAATAAGCTTTAGGTTGAGTCAGAAAATTGAATTGGAAGAATTTTGGCTTGAAAAAAATGGTCCGATTAAATGAATGAAAATAGATTTTTTTTTTTCGTCAAAGCATGAAGAAATGTTAATCGTCATTGGCGCACAAAATCCCGGAAGTATTAAAGTATATCGACGGAATATATTCGTAAGATTGAACGGGTTATACGAGTTTAATATTCATGACACGAACCTTCCATTCACTTATTTACGTATACGTGTCCGACTGATTCAATACAGTTCTCAGTGATTTATGTACGTGTAGTGGGATCATAACGTATTAATTTCATTTTCGACGATATCAGAGTTCCAATGCCACGAAACGTGCTATGAATTGTCGTGAGAAGAGTCCCGGAAAAGTCGTAACTGTCATTAAATTTTATGCGTAATAGTAAACGTAAAAAAAAAAAAAAAAAAAACATCGGCTAGATACGTCATTTGTCTCAGAATCCAGCTTGGCGACGAGTCGTCAATTGGATGATTGATCTATTTGTGGATAGGAGTGCGTATGGAATTCACGATCGTAGAATTTTATCGCCAGCAACGAATACAACAACTATAGACTACAGGATAAACACAACATCGTAATGCGCAAGGTTCTTTACCGTTTTTGGTTTCCAAAGAAAAATAATCGAATCTGAATTTTTTTTTACATGTCCCCGCTCACGACGTGGTCCAGACCAACAAATTTTCAACTCGTAGTATAATAGCAGAACATACCCAGAGAAAAAAAATTGTTGACCAACACCGATTCTGTCAATTACAACAAAAATATTTATCTTCGTACACGGAATATTCTTCAACTGAGAAAAAAATATATGTGAATACTGGAAATTTTTTTTATTGGAGCCAACGAAACTGCGTCACAAACAAACAAAATAATGTTAACGCCATTTGCCATTCAAAAAAAAAAAAAAAAAAATAGAATTCACTATTTTTTTTCCAACACAATTGATTTGGTTCGATGAACAATTTTCTTTTCAGTGCACGATGGTATGCACCCATGAATTTATATACAAATATGTACCATTCTCGAACCCGGTTGACCTTAAATTCTGGACGCTCGATTTAACGACTATGCACAAACGTTAACTATGCAGTCTATCACTGTAGACTTTTCATTCACAGCCTATTGTAGAAATAATTAACCTAGAAAGTCGAAATTCCAAAAGATCCGAATGGTTTGTACATAAGTTGAAATATAATTTGAAATTGGAAGTTTGCAGCATTTTTAGGTAGTTGAACGATTCACAGCAACAGACTGTTTTTCAGCTCCTATATGATTAATTCATCTTAATTAAATACAAAATACTACACACTTCAACACACAGTTCGACAACCTTGGGGTGAAGGCCATTGGAATGAGGTTTTGTAATATTTTTTTGCCAAGAATTCTCTGCAAAAACTTCTGCGGATTTTCGTTAGGAGTAAACTTGTTTATGAAACGATTCGCATGTACAACTATGTTACATATACACTAATGATTCGTTTGATGGTCTCGTTGGTTCTGCGAGCAAACAAATGAGTCTGTAAAACAATGTATTGAATTAGATTTGCCATTGGTATCACCTATTTACTGATTCACTGCTCAAACCAAACAAGGTAAAGATAGGAAAAAATTGATTGAGAAACAAACTTGGATCTGTCAATTTTTTTGGAACGCAAATCAATTATTATTCATTTCTCATTTGATTGTATCGAAATTTAAAGCAACTCTCATCGACTATTTTGATATTCAAATAGTTAAGTATTGACTATCAGTAATTGTGGGACGATACTAAAAAAATGAGTCAAATCTAGCATCCAAAAAGTTGACTCGAATGTGTGTGGATAAACATTGTAAGTGAAGAGAATTAGCTGTAACGATGTTACAATAGTTGGAGTTTTGATAGGAATAAAGGAGCCAATGCTCGGAGACCAAGTGGTGAGGGAAGGGACAAACGACGACGAACAAAACCCAGGGTCCTCGAAGCGAGTTCTCATATAAAAGCTCGAGTCTCGTCAACGGGAGGAGGTACTCTCGAGTGGCAATCGCTTCGCAGTTCAACCCAATGATACAGTCACAACGTCCGAAAGTCAGCGATCCCGTGCTCCCAAAGTGAAAAAATCTACATTGAACAAATTTATTTATTTTTTTCAAATAGAAAAACAAATGCAAATGCATTAATAATAATCAATGAAAGTTTCGATCTAACGAAGATAGAACAAAAGCTCATTTTCCACGTGACGCGAGGTCGATCATTAGTGCGATAGCGATTTAAGCGTAAACAATTTGCACGTCTGTGAATGAAGTGTTTTTAGTGTTCATACGCTTTACCTATTGTGAATAAAATGTCATGTGTCGTGACCGCATTTTAATAAAAAAAATACTACAAGCGAGGAAAACAAGAAAAGAACGTCGTTGAACTTTACTGACCACAAGTCACGAGACTCAAGAGTGCAGTGATTTATCGAATATACCAGTCGTTCCATCACTATCCTCATAAATCTTGGGAATATATTTAAAAAGACACGCGAATATTAATTGAATCGGAGAAAAAATTAACAAAAGGTGAGAGTCAACGATGATTCATTATTCTGCTATAGGAATGTCGTTATCATAAATTTGTTTTTATTCAAATATAAGCTTCAAAGTTTCATGCTAAAATAATTTAGAGTCAGGATATTCATCGACATTTACTTTATTTTTCCGTTCATTCAGAATTGTTTTGCTTTTGCCAATTATTTCAACTTTTGCGTTTTTTTATTTCTGTTCGTTGTGCACGCGCATTTCAACATAAATCTCCAACACGTGATTATTTTTTTGAGATCTGACGAAAGACTAAAGTCTATCGACCAAATATTACCGGATTGTACGTTAGTAAGTAAGAAATGATAGGCAATGTTGTCGGAGTGTGACTGTTACTCTCACTCAATGTACGATTAACGATCGCTCTATGGGAGCAACTTTCATATTGGTCGAGCGTAAATACACGGATTAGTTGAGTTGAATAAAATCATGACCGAGTAAGCCGATTTCGTATAATATTTTCCTCATCTTTGATATTTAGAAAGCGATAAATGTGCATATTTATGTTTCTAGTAAGTTACGACAAACACTTGTTACACGGAATAAAATGATTTACGGTGTCGTAGGGATCAGAAAGATTTGTGCGGCATGGAGAATGTAAAATAAGTGCCATAAGTTCAACGAACCAATTACGTCATCAGAATACTGTTCTTTTTTGTTGAGTAAACGATCGTGAAATACACCGTTTAGTCAACGGACTTTACACTTTTCCAGCACCTCATCTTACCGCGTATTCAAATATTTAATTGCTAATTACGCTGACTAACCGACGCTTACAAGCTATTGCACACGTGAGCGTTCACGATTTTCCCCACGATTCACCACACGTTCCCTGCATCACGTCTCCTCGCACGTCTCTCTAGACACAGATCTGCAAAACAGATTGCTATTTGCACGTGTGAATAAGTTGCAAGAAGTTCATTGTACGTTTTTTTCATTTGTTTTCGTCTCATTTGCTTTCGAGTTGTTGATGTAATAAGATTCATTGCGACATTTTTACAAGGAATTTTTTCGTACGTTTCGTCAAACGTCAGAGAGGTTGAAAAAAATATGATGCCTTGAAAACATTGAAAGTCAAAGTCGTGAAACGCTCACTGCCTTGGAGCTCAACATTAACATAAGACCTTAAAAACAGTGACTAATTTCATGAAGTTCCGGTGATGTGTTAAATACCGGTTTTCGCTCGATGGACGCGCGTACAAATACCAGAGACTCGCGTTTCCCCGATCTATAGTATGGACTAAAAAAATATCGAGGAATTTTCACGAAAGTCATAATGGACGGATATTTTTTTCCTCCTTACAGATGGGTTCGCTGCAACAACAATCGGTTCTCAGAGGTGAAAGAATTGCCTGGAGCAACCAAGATGCTCTGGTTCACCAGATGTTTCGTAAAATTTCATCAGCCAATTCCGATAAAACCGCAATAATTTATGATGGCGAGGATGAGCAAGAGCATTCCGTGACCTACGCTGAGCTCGATAGTTCGAGCAACAGGATCGCAAGAATTCTGCGAAAAATTTGCAAGCCCCGAGAAAATGTAGATGCCATCATCGCCGTTTCGATGAGGCCTTCTCTTGGTTTGCCGCTTACTTTACTCTCCATACTCAAATCTGGTATGGCTTATTTACCGTTGGATGCTGAATTTCCATCCTCGAGGGTGAAGCACATACTCCAAGAATCGGACCCACTCATGGTGATAATCGATGCGAACGGTGAGTTTCAGATTACCCTTTTGTTCGCCGATTCACTCGTGTCTTTTCATCTTAATTGTATAACGGAAGAACCTTGAACAAAGCGAGATTCTTAGGCGGTTGTATAGTCAGTCGGAGGAAATGAAAATTAGTTTTATGCTTAGGAACGACAACTTTGTTGCTGTTTCGAATACAAAATAAAAAGAAAACGAAAAAAAATTTCCCTTGGTAAACGGACGACCATGTAACATCGTTCGGATCAGGCCACGGCGTACTTTAGTTTCACGGCTCAATGAATCACTACTTTATTTTATTCTTTAAATGGATATGTAGACTAAATTGTAGTAATTTTATCATGCGAAACTAGTTTGTAGAGTTTGCGTTGAACGCGTTGTGTAAAAAACGAGGAAAAAACACCAATGACATACTTTCAATGTGATATCTCAATAGGTGACAGATCTTCGTACGAAGACACACCATTCATTACGTTCGAGGAACTTTGGGAAGAGGCTAAAAATGAAAAGGAAGATTCGCTGTCGCTTGACGAGCACCCTGAACAAATTGCCATCGTACTGTACACTTCCGGCAGCACAGGCATTCCGAAAGGTATTTTTTTGGATTTGAAAGGATTTAAAAAATAAATGCATTATTATTTAAATCGATTATTTTGTTTTATCACGCAATAATTAATCAATGAAATCTCAATTTCCAAAAAAAGGTGTCAGACTACCTCACGCTACTTTGTTGAATCGACTACAATGGCAGTGGCGCAAACTTCCCTATGCTAATGACGAAGACCGTTGTATCTTCAAAACTGCGCTAACTTTTGTCGATAGCGCTCCTGAAATTTGGGGACCTCTTCTTCAAGGTCGAACGATCGTTGTCGTTCCTCGTTCAGTTACAAAGGATCCAGCTAAATTTGTTAGAGTACTGGAAAAGCACCAGGTGAGACTATAAACTCTACTTAATTGTCTTTTGTTGTCGTTTTTTTATGAAAATGTGAACTGAAATAAAAACAAATTATTTTAAGATCCGTCGCTTGGTTCTGGTACCATCGCTTCTTCGCTCAATGCTCATGTATCTTGGTCTCCGAGTAAGTACTTTGAGTTGTTCTTTGACTTAAGCATTTATTCTTTTTCTATAACAATCTACCGAACACTCTGACTGGAGTCGTTCAATTTATAGAATTCTAAAGTTAATCTTGAAATTAGTAATCGGCAATAGTGAAAGTCCTTGAAGAGAAACTTGTTTTAATGTAGTTCTGAATTAATGTATAGGACAAGGCCGACCCACTGACTTGTCTGAAGCTGTGGATCTGTTCCGGGGAGTCACTTCCACTGTCCCTTGCCCAACATTTTTTCCAGCGATTTACAAACGGTCAACACGTATTGGCGAATTTTTATGGGAGCACGGAGGTGATGGGCGATGTGACATATCATTTGGTGACGAAAATAGATCAACTGGAAAACTTTGAGAAAGTACCGATCGGCCGACCGCTCGATAATTGCATAATTTATCTTGTGAACAAGGACATGTGTCCTGTGAGTCAGGGCGAGGTTGGGGAACTCGTTGTGGCAGGAAGGAATTTGGCAGCAGGATACATACGCGGAAGAGATCCTCACAAATTTATCAACAACCCACATGCGATCGATCCAGGTAAATAATTGATAAATATGAAAAATTATAAATACGTATAAAAAGAACAATACGATTATTAGCTCTCTGCGTTCTCGCTCAACATTCTTCTAATAAATAAAAAACGGTATGAGCGAGAGAGACAGAGCGAGGTAGAATGAAAAAACCAGACTACAATCTTCAATAATGGAGAGACGGCCTCTCCCTCGATCGTTTAATGATTGTTCAAGGTTTCTCAGCAAAAAGAAACCCATAATTTTATCGTTAATTTGAATAATAATCTGTATCGAAGGACACTCAGATTTTTCCCACTATTATACTACTTCTTTGTAGCATTGAATCGCTTTTCTCGTCCTGTCACAGCAACGCTACCGACTAACTTTGTAAAATTTTAATTGTGCTGTAATGCTTATCAACCAATTAAATTGATCCCCGAGAATGCGGATCTGATCGATTAGCAAAAATAAAATATACTCGCAATTGTCGGACTCTAGAGAAAAAAAATGGTGACGACAAACAATCTTAAAAATGTTAATTGTTAACAAACTATCGCGGGAATTCATTTACATTTGTTGCAAATTGGATTAGTTTCGCAAAACATTGCTTCGATTAAATCATCATCTCGGCTAATTGATAATGCGACATCGTAATGACGAAGAATGTATCATTAGTGAAGACACTCTTTGCGATGAAATGTTACGAAGAACAAAAAGTTGCAATGCTTTTCGAATTTCACACTTTGACGGAATCATCCTATAAATAAGGAAAAACCACTTTGTGCTAATCTCCGGGGATACTCACTTTACCTCACAATATCGTTCAACGTTTTTTATCCTACGGTAAATCTCACGTTCGTGAGTTGCGAGAAAAATCAACATTCTCGAGATTTTTTAAATCTCTCTCATAGCTATGCTCGTCTCCTTAATTAAGAAACGATCGATTTACCATCAATTATTTCACACTCGGACAGAATACTCGACGATCTACCGGACAGGAGATTATGCAAGAATTGTTAAGGGAATCCTCGTTTATGAAGGCCGAACCGATGCTCAAATCAAAATACGAGGACATCGCGTGGACCTTGCTGAAGTCGAGAGGTCAGTGGCCGCTGCACCAGGTATTGATAAAGCGACCGTGTTGTGCTACAAACCTGGCGAACTCTCTCAGGTAAATAAGAAAAATAAATGTGTGTTCGACACACAAATATCAACGACTTTTCAAGAATACATCGAAATATGAATTTATTATTCCAGTCGACATTACTTGAATCCAATCTTTCTTTATTCCAATCGTCAAGTAAATACATATTCATGTGGCAAAATTCTGATTTTGTTCCGTTGGAAATTCTCGATTAATTTAACGCATCGATTTTTGTATAAAATATCTTCAAAGCTGTTGTAATTATAAATGATTTTTTTTTTCCTTCAACAATCCGTTGATTTAAATGAAAACATACATTTTTAGGCCATGATTGCTTTCGTCACAGCAAAGAAAGAAACATCCATTTCCGGTCTGCAAATCGAGGATTATCTTCAAAGCAGACTTCCACCATATATGGTTCCTCAAGTCATAGTTATTGATTCTATTCCACTGCTCGTTAATGGAAAGATCGACAGACAAACATTGTTGCACCAGTACGAATCATCAAGTCTCGCAGGTTTGTCAAATGAATTTTTTTTATCTCATATAATAGAAACTACGATTCCGATAAAATTCAATATTGATGTATAAATAAATGTTTCTCTAAATTCACTAAAATGGAAACAGAAAAAATTGTAAACAAATTTTTATTATCAATTGTCCTTTTTTTAAATTCACGTAATCTGGAAAAATTAATTTTTACTTCGCCATTTAATGATCAAAACGATTAAATTTTTAACAGAAAAAGAAGAGACCGTGGATTGCGATTACAATGGTGTGCCAGAAAATCAGCTCGAAAAAGCAAAAATTCTTTTCCCAACGGTGGCAGCGGTAATCGGAAAAAGTGGACGTTCCACCGTAAACGTGGGCGCAAACTTTTACGAGCTCGGTGGCAATTCACTAAACTCTATTTTCACGGTCACGAAACTGCAGGATCAAGGATATCAGATAAGCATCACGGACTTCATAGCCGCCAATAAAATGTCCGATATTCTTGACAAAATGACAATTTGCAACGATTCGAACGAATCCGAGGAAGCGATGGAAGAACAGCAATACGCTATTGAACAACTAAATCATTCTCACAAAAAACAAGTTATTGAGTAAGTCAAATTATCCACAGTCCTTAAATATATTTCTTTGTCACTATTTTTTTTTTTTTATTTTTTAAAATATTTTCAACGGTTCAAGATAAAATAATCGTTATATAATTCTTACAGAATAATAACAGACAGTTTTTACACAAAAGCCGATTTGGAAAGATGGCTTCTTCCGAATCTTCATAGAAACGATTATACGGAGTTGATGGAAAAGTTATGGGATCCATTGATCGAAAAAGGCTTCTGTTTTGTGATTAAATCGTCACAGGATGACGAAAGAGTTCTTGCAGTATCACTGAATTTTGATGCCCGCGACGAACCGGAAGTGACAATAGATTCGAAGTTGACAATAATATTTGACTTTCTTGAGATTCTTGAAGGCCCGATCCGGGACGGACAATTGCCACAAGGAAAAGGCCAAATTTTTCATACGTTCATGATGGGTACGAACAGTGAATTGAGCTCGGCTGAAAATGTTATTATGATGAAAATAATGGAGGACGAGTGTCTGAGGCTCGCCAAGAGGAAAAAATTCGCTGGTATTTTCACTACGAATACGAGCCCTCTAACACAACAGCTTGGTTCGGATATTTATAATTACGAGGTCTTGCTCGACTATCAAGTAAACAAGTACGTCGCACCTGATGGAACAAAACCATTTGGCAAAGCACCCGATGACCAGCGAGCTCTTTGTTCTTGGAAATCAATCGTCTAGATTATTATCGCAGAATAACCAGAGCTGAAATTGTCGTTAATCTTCGCTCTTCACTGTACATATATTGTAAATAGAATTCATAATGTATTAATTATTTGGCAGATTAAATTTGAATAGTTATTTCTTGTAATTTTTTACTGTTTCATCAATAAAACAGTCTCGCCTTATTTCTTTTTTTTGCAATTTTTTTTTTTTTTATATTACGGTACCGTTTCAACAGAAAACAACTGGTTTCTTGTTCCACGTGGATTCGAAAAAAAAAAAAAAAAATTTTTTTGGTTGTAATTTTGCTCTTTTTGAATTAATTTTCTACTGAACTACGATGAACATCGGAATGGCTATTTTTCCACAAATTTAATACACTCCGAAGAATTTTCTAGAATTTTTTCCCACCTTCTCTTTCGACGGTTTTTGTTTTGAAAAATGAAGAAACGATTAGTTTTGAATTTTCACATTTGGAGTTTGAAATATTTTAACCCCCAGGTAATAAATTGCAATGTTTGGACCTTTACCATAAAAATGAATCTTTTCATTTGTTAAATGTAATAATAATAATAATAATAATAATAATAAAATAAATAACAATATCTAGAAAGCTAATTAGTCAATTGAATTAAATTACTACAATTGTAATTTTTTTTTTTTTTTTAATGTTGGTTAAGATTCTTTTTTTACGAATATAATATCGTTAGCAAGATTATCACGACGTTCAACAAAACTGTAAACATAGTAGCCTCGTGTTCTCATGAAGTTGATCAAATGTTCACGACCCACTTTCCCATGGATATGTTCGACCGATAACGTCTACAAAAATCATGAAATAATTGGAGCATTTCTTAAAGAAATTTATTGTAAACGGTGGCAGCAAAAAGAAAAAAAAAACTACGTACTTTTATGTCGATTCGATTGAACGGTATAGTTTCTAAAATTTCCATCTCGTTGCCTTCGATATCAAGGCTCAAATAATCGACAGTTTTGACACCGAGAGCAGCCACGTATGAAACAAGAGGAAAACATTGAACCGTGATATGTTTTCCACTATAAGCGACGTCCATTGTATTGACTGATTTTTCGACTCCGGATTTATCTGGCTCATGGAGACGGCCGATGTTACGTGCCATCAAAAAAGACGCCTGCGGAAATGGGTTGCTCATAATTTGAAGACAGTGAATGTATTTTTTTCACATGTGTTGTGCTGGAAGTCTGCCCGGAGGCTACGACCTTTTGCAACTTCAACAATAATCATAAATGCTTCCGAACTGGTTTAATAAACTGTTTGATTGTTGGTAAGAATGTTGAACAATTGATAATGGTTGAAAAAATAATGCAAACGCACTGGTTTGCCATACAAAAAACTCTTCAAATCGCCTTTGCTCAGCCAATTACTCGACGTTTCCAATTCGATAAACATTCTTAAATTGACCAATTATTCAAGAGTCGCTCGGAAATATTTTGAAAAAAAAAAATGATAAAAATAATGCACCTTCATCGGATAAGGCTTGATGCTGAGACACGTGGGCGACATGTACGCTTTTCGTTTTTTTTCCAACATTTTAGCAAAGTTCTTCGGATCCGCTTCGATCAAGATACCAGACCATCCGAAGAATCTCTCGAGAACAAGTGTGTTGCTTCTCGTTTCACCATCGTAGGCACCACATTCAATGAAAAATCCATTTTTCTGACATACAATTAATGGACATGAATTTGGAAAGCATTTTCGTTTTGCATGATAAGATTTTTATTTTGCGATGCTCGATGGAACTTATACTCCATTCAATTTGAGCTTCGTGTCACTAACTTACTTTGCTATCAAAAATCTTTATGATCTCTTGAGCTTGACCCATCGACGGATCTTGTGTTTCCGGGTTTTCAAGAGAATACGGACTGCTCGATTCGGAGTTTTTAATAATCCACTTGTCACGAATTTTCATTAGCAGTTTCTCGTCGAACATCGATGTATTTTGATTGTTGTACCATTCGTCCGAAGCCTCAGAGAATTTATACCATCGTTGCAGAACTGTGAAACAATAAACTCGTACGGCACATCGTTTTGCTATTCATTAGCTTCGTTATGAGGATATATTATTAATTCATTGAATTATTATGTTACTCGTTAAATTTCGACTTCCCAATTTTGATGACTATGTATTAGATGAAAAAATATACATTAACTATTAGTCATAAAACAATAGAAATTAATAAAAATTATGTTGATACAAAAAATTAATTCCACCTTTTTCGTATCCTCTCCTATGCATTTGAAAGTAATTTTATATCATAACATTCATTTAATCCAACATTTTTACTTTTAAAAATATTTCAATGGTTTCGACGAGTTTAAGTTTACGTTTAAATTGCATTTTATGTTTCTATTTGTGGGCGAAACATTTAGGTAATAAATAGCACAATGGCGTGCTATAAATTCGCTCGTTTTTACAACGTTTGTCACCTTTTCGGTATCGTTCGATCGAAACATGAAGCTCGTACTTGTCGAGAATTTTCACCGGTTGACCGTAATATTGTGTACCAGCGATTAAAAAAGTCGCGCAAACCATTAACGATCCCAAAAGTAACCATCTCCGTCTCCATAATAAACCGTCCCACTATAAAAATAATAAATTTCATCAAAATTCTGCCAGCATTTGCACGAGTTGATGTTTCCATTTCCTAGGAACGTATATCTTACGCGCATCGTTAAATTTCTTGCAGCTTATTGTCACGATCAATTAAATTCCATGGAATTTCGATTTTCGTCATTCATTACCGAAATATGATGCAACACATAATAAAAAAATATTGTGCAACCTCTAACGAAAATTAGACATTTCTTTTTTGTTGCTCACAACCGTCATTTGCCACACACTTATCTTTCGCCAAAAAGTCACGATCTGTCATGCGTCATGCAAAAAACTGAACTCGGGCGGCGATTCGTAGAGTTCGTTCGAATAATCAAAAAAATTGCATAAAACATGACGGCGTCACATGACGCAATCTTTCCCCCGTCCTCAAAAATGGCTCGAGATATTTTTCCGTCATTACGTTATATAATGTATACTTTATTTTCGAAATAGTGCATTCAACTGCAAGCAACTATATCCGTGGTTTTATCGGAGTAAGCCACAGTTTAAAAAAAGTAACAAAGAACTTATGAGTGAAATATATCAATGAAAAGTCAAACATCAATTAACGTCATAAGTCGTACGCTGTGTCCAAACGATTATGACGTGGTTCAAAGGAATTAAACCGAATCAATTGATAAAAGTGAATTATGGATTATTCTGGTCAGGGAATTAACGATAACATTTTTTTTCCTACATCTTTTATTGCGTGTGCCAGCATTTCAATGAACGCAAAGGTAAGAAAAAAGTTTCAATCAAAGTTATGAATTAAATGTGAGAAAATAAAAGAATCAAATTTAGAGAGTAGATTGGACTCGATTGAAACAAACTGGAAATACAATTTGGAAATAATAATGTTGAAAATTGAATCAATCGCGTTCGGGCCAAACGACAGATTCGATCCATTCGACATAGTGAGAAACTCTGGTATAAATTCCCGGAAGACCAGAACTTCCACATCCTTTTCCAAAACTTGTAACACCAACGACTTCGTAAAGGCAACCATTTGGATGAATGGATTGAAGAGGTCCTCCCGAATCGCCTCGGCAAGTGTCCTTTTTCCAACCACCTTGAGGATCACCTGCGCAAATCATGCTCGGTACCACTCCACCTGGCACCGAAGTGGAGGCGTTGTACAACAGGGAGCATCGCAAATTGTCGACAATGTCGAGTTCCGCCTTCATCAGAACATCACTGAGCTCGTCATCTTTGTAATGCGGTATAAACAATTTTATTCATTTACTTGCGTTTTTTATTTCAATTTTATAGTTGAGAAAAGAAAACATTGCCGCAAATTTTACGTAAGAAAATTGGCTATAATAAAAAATTTGGTTGCAATCCGCTATTTCGCATTTGAATTAACTCGACATCTTTATTTATCTGTCAATGGGTTTACTCGAATACTAATAATATCTCGTTAGGTTGTTTACGATGTATCGATGGGTTATCTTGTAACCCATGGAAAAACAAGAGCAGCGTATGTTTTTTTTCAATCGGCCTAAAGGGGTCGAAAAAAAAAATACGCGTCGCTTGTGATTTCAAGAACAACAACATACGAAAAAATGATCGAAATCGAAAGGTTCTCGAATCTGTAAGAGAAAAGACCAAATGTTTACCAAATTCTGTGGTGCCCCAACCAGTGACCCATGCTTTTGTTGGTGTTTTATCAAATTCCATGTGTAAACAAGCTGGTTTGATGTTTGACTGGAAATGGACCGTTTTTGCTAACTCCAGTAGAGCGAGATCGGCGTACATGCTGGGCGGTTTATAAGCCGGATGCCTTATCGTCCTTATGATCGACATCAATTTCCCTTCTCTCGTATCGCTCAGTTGATTAGAGCCAAGACGAACGACCACTGGTTTTCCCCTTAGAATTTCGATTTTTACATACTTTTTGGCTATCCAGTTTGCCGATAATCAAGTCGTATAAATTCTTACAGCGGTCCATGAGTGCAGTGAGCAGCGGTCAAAACCCATCGCTCCGAAATCAGGCTACCACCACAATAATAACCTATTGTTTGATCTTGCAAAATCCAACCTATCGCAGCCATGTGAGGAAACTCTCCAGGCTTCGCTATCACGCTACCGGAAATCAATAAATTTACGAGGTTTTCGCAATCGATAAAAATCGGTATCGGACGTGATCCTGATGATAACGGCATTATCCACGTGGTTCGCCCAGCAGTATGGGCATATTCTTCGCATTCTGCAAATAGAAATATTAAGAGGGTCTTCGGCTTGCCTAGTGAGAGCTACATTTTCAGATGACTGACATTTCAAAGCAAAATTAATTTCATGGAAAAAGATATTTGTGAATAATTTCCCATCCTTCATTCGTTGTGTGTTTGAAAAATATACTGTGAAATGACAAATTAATACGCTTTAAGCTATTTAAATTTGTAATTGAAATTATTTATCATTCCTCTTCATTCGCTTCATAATAAAAATAAAACTTACTTTCTACGGATTTCCATCGATGTTTTTCCCGTTTGAGAAATTCTGTACGTTCAGTACGACGAATTTTACTATTTACGTTTCCAAACAAGTCGAGCTGCCGAGGATCATAAACGGGTGTCGCATAAACTAGCAAAGTCCACATTGATAATAAGAATAAATTCAGGAACCGAGGCATTCTAACGACAATATAATTTTCGAGGAAATGAGCTCACTGTCTAAAGGTAAAGTCGAGACAAATGGGGGTCGAGTCGAAAGAGCAAAAACGCTAGTTGTCGATCACAGCGGGAATTAGCCGAACAATAAGAGTATTTCAGAAAACTTTACCTGAATAAATCGTGGTTATAAAACAGCAGGTGTTTAGAGGTGCCATACAAAGGATCTTTTTCAGATTTGCAAAACGAGACAGTGTTATTCCAACCAAAATGGTCATCGGAGTTTATACCTGATGCGGATTCGTGAAAAACTTGATCGCTTTTGTGTCGTACCTGAGAAGTTCAAGGCTCGTACAGAAAATAAAATTCATACATACATTCTGAAATATTTTACCATGATGAATTTTTGTGAAATCAACGACACGCTTACAGCACTACCAGAAACATCTCTACCAAAATAACAACTGTATCCCGAAAAACTGTACCATCACAACTATACCATGCAAAAAGGCCCTACTTGTGAACAGCTCCACCGAATAAATTGACGTACGATACAACTCTACCAAACAACAATTAAATATGGGTTAACAGGACTACTACAGAGCGTCTGTACCATGGAAGCATACCAAAAAAAGACACCGACAACAAAAAAAAGACAAAAAGAAAGATAGAGTTCACAATTCCATAAAAACGATCGTTCAATATATAAGTAAGAATTTAACGTGAGAAATAATAACCACACTGAGATTCGCGAACAAATAAAAAATCATCATTTCAAATTATGTTCTGCTAAATAAACTCTTATTTAATATGAGCTAACTATAGTTTCAGAAAACTTAAATCATCGTGTTATTAATTTTCATAAACGATTTCGAAGTTATAGCAAAACAAAAAAAGAGTTTATCTGTTAGAGGTTTCATCTCGTTGGCTTTTTTTGTGGTAGTCTTATAAGGGTGCCGTTTTATTTTGTAGAGCTGTTCGGAGGTAGTACTTATAATTGTGGTGTAGCTGTGGTGGTACATTTTTCTTCGCGTAGAGTTGTTATTTCCATAGAAATGTTTCTTGTTCTGGTAGGGCTGTAAGTGTGTCAAATCAACGAGTATTACAGATTCCTGCAATTTTTTTCAACAATGAAATTATCGAAGCACGATAAAGTAAAGGGTTTTTCTTTTCAGCCGACTGAGCATTCATGAACATTATATTTTTGAGTCCCTCTGTCGAGTAGAAACATAAGTATATAATTTCTGTTCTTACCATCTGAGTTCCCAAAAACACTACAATTACGTGAAAGTTACAGTGGTAATTACGGTGAAAATGATTTTCAATAATTTTCGAACAATTCATTACTAAATTTGGATCCAAAAGTAGTATAATGATGTCGACGATGACTTCCTTTCAAATAGAGATTGTGTGGAGATAAAGATTAATTGCATCGGTAAACCAACGAGATATTTTATCTCAGCTGCTCACTGACAGTCAGCTGTGGATCCTCTGCGTTCGATCACATGATTGTCTAAATCCGAAATCCAAAATGGCCACGTTAGGCTGCCAGGAGAGCGACGACAGCTCTGGCAATCTTTCAAAATCACCGGTTTTTTCAAACGCGACAACGGAAAATATAAACGATCAAGATTCATCAGGAATTCCTCTTCAATCCTCATGGACATTTTATCTGGACAAGTGAGTTCTTCGAATAAAAAATGCCAAAAAGATCTGAGCTTAAGTAAATCTAGAATGTTTCGAATTTTCGAATTTTCGAATTCTTCCAATTTTTATAATTCACTAAATTTTGCAGCTGCTGGCGATCGATTTTTATTTTCTCCAAATAATCCTTTTATTGAGGCTTCCTCTTATTATAATAGAGCAATGAATTCTGTTCTTGGGGCAATGAAGCCACTAAAAAAACGCATGAAAATGACATCTGGCGTGAAATATAACAGCGATAAAATATTTAACCTTCAACAAATACTTGTGTGTATGTAACGCCAACAAAAACATCGATGCACTACATGCATGATGTGAAAGAAAACGATGATATATTATCAATTTTTTTAAATGTCAAAAAACGGTGAGAATTAACGTTACAATCAATACTTTGCATTAAAATTTTTGAAACATAAACAATTTTTGTGTCCTCATTACATGAATATACTATTTGTGTGGTGCTCTGTCAGTCTCGCGGTCGGTAACAACGTAGATACACGTTTTTCTCGAACACGCTTGATATTTAAAGAAAAACAAGAGTAACACGTTATTCTTCTTTAATGACAGAATAGCATGTAACTCTTATTTTTCTTTAAATATCAAGCGTGTCCAAGAAAAACGTGTATCTACTTTTCAGTTATCGAAATTTCTTATGAAGAAATGATTTTATCGACAGAGCCGTTCGAGGAACGACAGCCGAAGAGTACAAAGCCAAATTGAAGAAAATTTACACAGTTAAAACTGTGCAAGGTTTTTGGGCTGTTTATAACAATATACCAAAGCCCGATGAATTGCAGGTAATTAAATTATAAAAATCCTATTAATCCCTCAATTAAATGTTTTAATTTGACCAAAAAATAACGACGCCCCATTATTTCAAGATTACTTACAGTTATCATTTTATGAGGGATGGAAGACTTCCGATGTGGGAAGAGGCTGTTAATCAGAATGGCGGAACCTGGAGGCTAAAGTGTTACAAACACGATACCGTAAGATTATAAAAAAATTTCCATTTGATAATTCATGATATAATGATATATATTCTTCTTTCATTAGAGACAAAAGTTGGATTCCTAATTAACCCTTTGAGCCATACATTTTTTCTCACGTCCAAAATCGATTCAGATCTCAAATTTTTTAATAATTTTTTTCTCCATTTTTTAAAACAAAAACTGTCTATTATTATAGCAGTTGAGTAGAAAATGAATATTTTCATGAAAAAGTACGAAACTCGACTATTTTTTTGAATGTTATATTTTGCAATTCAAAAATAATGACCAGTCAATTTTTTTTTTTAATTTATAAATGTCTCAGAGACTATGTAGAATCAAAAAAACTTGGTATATCATTATAAATTAGTATTAACAATAAAATAGTTGAGAATTACAAAAACTGCACATCAAAACGTGGGACAACATAAGCCTTACGATGGGTCAAACGGTTAAAAAAATCGGTTCCCAACGGAATAAGAACTTAAAAAATTACACAACAATAACAAGTAAAAAAGTTAAAAACCAATTCTAGGAAAAAGTTTGGAAGGAAATTGTTCTCGCTGCTATTGGCGAACAATTCGCCGACAGCATTGCCGAGGGTGACGAAGTTTGTGGGATCACTGTTTCTATCAGAGATCGGGACGACCTCGTGCAGGTATGAATTTGCCAAAAAAAATTAAAGTCTGTTTTTGTCCGCATATATGTTTGTTTGACTCAAACACTTTTTTGCTACTTTCAGATATGGAACGTAAACAAAGATCTAGTCAACGAAGCTACCGTTTTGCAAAAAGTGCATCGGCTGCTTCCGGAAATTGAATTTCAAGCCGAATTCTATAAGCGTTAGTGTTCATTTTGTTTCATTCATTTTCAAAGATTTCTTATATTTATGATGAGAAATTATTGGCCTTAATATTCACGTTTTTACTCATATTTCTTCTCACAGCTCATCAGTCACACCACGCTTATATGCGTCACTAAAAATTAAAAATACATCTTTTCTACGATGTATTTTCCCAAGACTCTTGTGACAATCGTATAAGGCAACGAACGACGATTGGATTTACTGGGGAAAGCAGATTTTTCACGTACACTATGAAGGAAAGAGCACACTCGTTGTCAACATTGGAGTTAATTTAAGGGAACGTTCCACAAAAAAATATCAATGTTTTTAACGTCACACGACGTACTTTGTTTTGTTACCATTTTTTTTAAAGCAAACGTTTACATTTTTGAACTGTATAGTGACGTGAATGATGTACTATATATTTTTGAAACCGCATGTTGTGACGTTTTTTTTTTTTTTTTTTTTATTGAGCCATTCGATGGCCTCGAGAATAAAGTTGAATACATGTCCCAAAAAGCAGCTTCTTTCGAGAAAACAAACATCGTAGGCACCGATTTTGCTCAGGCGATTTGTAATCTTTGGCGATTGAGATTTTTCTTATTTTCGGAGAAGACGATGTAAATAATTAACGAGACCTGCAAATGAAAATATATTTTTGATGTTATATCAAAAACCCGATGATTTCTCAATTCGTTCGAGAAAAAATGTTTGCTTTTGTATCAAAAAACGTAAAAAAGAATCAATGCAGCGTTGAAAAACAAATGATTGATAGAATTGAACTGACTAGATTGAGCGCGCAAAAAAAAATTCATTTAAATGTAAATAAATTTTCAATTTTAATTCAACACACGGTTATTTTTTTGTTGGACAAGAGATGAAAACATTTTTTTCGTCCAACAACTCATCATTTTAATTTTTTCCATTGAAAATCCTCCATCTATTTATCATAATGTCATCAGTTTCGTAATGATTCGGTCGGAAAGTCGTCCAAATGAATGTTGTCGTCTAAATAAAAAAATCCATCAATTAACCGTTCTCCTGCACATGCAGAAGGCGGAAGTGACATTTGGGCAATTAAAAAATGGTTACGTCGAGACTCGGAGGTCGTGATGCATCGTAATTAATTCGAGCTTTCTTTGCGTTCTACACATTGATGCGCATGAATAATGCAAGGACTAATAAATTTAATAAATTAATTAATTACACACACGGTTAGAGCTCTTCCTCGAAATTTTACTTAACTTTTGATCCAAATCCGTTTTTTTTTCGTTTAATTGATGTTTATATAGTGTCTCACGGATTCATAATTTTACGGAATAACGCAAATGGTATCTTTTTTGATGAAATTCGCTTCGCTCAACGGTACGTCATGGACGCGTTATAAAATTTCACGGAATCTCGTTCTCTGATTTATGCTTGTTTTTTCCCTCGATCTCTTATCTGTGGAATTCTCGACCGGTTAACTGCATTCACCTCGCATCTTATGCTCTTTTTTTGTTTATATTTCATGTGAATCTTTTCTCATGTCTAACATTTGTTGAATCGTTTTCTTTTTATCGAAGCTTATTTTTGTTTTTATTTCATCTCATAGAAATAGCTTCATTTACGATTTTTTGATACTTTATTCAATTCTTTGTCGCGACAACCGGTCGCGGGAGAAACGTTATCATCACTGAATTCTGGCCCCTAATACGAGGGTGCATCCAAAGACCATCCCGTTTCATCGAACCCGCACTCTTTGACGCGGGAACAATCGGTTCCAATTATGAATTTCCAAACGGTACGCTTTTATTTTTCCAGTTTTGGCAAGAAAAAAACACACTACGCAAATTGATTGTGTATTTTGCGTCCGTTTTATTTGGCGGGAATGAAATATGCCGAATCTAAAATTTTCTGTGGAAATGTAGTAGATTATCATTGATTTGATTAGACATACAAATCACACTTGCCCGAAATGTAATTATGAACATGGGAGGTAACTGAAACGGTGCCTTAATGGAACTAAAAAAAAAGTATAAAACTAACGAATTTTGTCAGAACATAAATATTGTGTGTCTTTTACGTAACCGTGACATAAAGGTAGCCGAAAATATGGGAAAAAAAATAATGGTATACTGAAAAAAAAAACATGGAACTTACGAGCAGGCGAAAATATAATAAAAAAATAAAAATAATAGGATAGACACGATTAATCAGTAGGAAGGAGAAATTAGGGACAAGTGAGTATTTGACATTGGCTGAAGCTGCGACTGCGGCGAACATGTACAGATATAGATATATGAATTTCGTATAATTCTCGCGTCACTGGCGCCAGTGCTAGACGTTCTCGATTAATTAAACGATTTATTAATTCAAGATTCTGGTAGTTCTCGTATTCAAAGCGAAAGAATTCTCGGGCCTTAAGACACACGCGCGTCACTACATATTTTAACGAGCTAGATACACGGGATCGAAAAATGTCCACGCGAGTCCCTTATTTCGAAGAAATATACACACGCACGCGTTTATAAGTCGCGTCTCGCTTTTACGTAAATTAAAATTGCCCCTCAAGAGACACGCGCTCGTGAGCGCAGGATAAGCGAATAAAAGAAAAAGCGCGAGTGAATAAGATGAAGAAGAAATAAAGAACCAACATTTTTCGAGTTCCGGCTCTGAACAAAATGACTTAATGGTATTGATAGGAATATTAGTAATATTCACAGATATTCATGTATTTTATATATAGTTATGTATGTCTCGTTCCGAAATTAATACTCCAGTGGAATGAGTAATGTGGCGTCAAAGTTTTGTCACTGTTCTCGATACATTCGGCGCCCTGCCGAAGCCGCCGCCACGAGCAGGTAAATAACGAACGACTAAATATTAATGTTATGTTTTTTCTTCTTTTTTTTTTCCAATAAAAACTCTCGATTTAGATTGAAAAACAGAACCAAGTTACGTCCCTTCGTAAAAATTAACACCGCGATCGATGATAATCTTTGCTGATGATCATGATGGCCTTTTGATCATGAATAATACATTAAATTTGATAACCGATAAATAGATTTTTCCCCGTGACGAAAATTAAATTGTACGTGCATATATAAATATATATATTTTTACGATTTTTTTACGCGTGCGTGTGTTAGATCAATCAATACCAGATTATAATGATATGCTTATGAATTTGTGACTGGAATTTTTGCCTCGCGAACAAGAGCGAATAGCGTCTGTATTTGTGTTTATATACACATGGCTAGAAACGCAAAAGCCGAACGGCGCCGTGGATCAACATTTTACGGCAAAATCTAGACTCAAGAATTTACTCCCCCTCTCCCTCTCTCTCGCTCCTTTGACGTCAGTCTCTGAGAGGAGCGACTAAATCCCGCAAATTTCATCCTCGAAAATAAAAACAGATTTTTTTAATTCAGGAATCCCGTATCCGTTAAGATGGCCTTAAATTATACTTGGTGATAGGTGTATAGTTGAATCGTACTCGTTGCCACGAATTACTGCCAGTCGTTTCTTACGCTTTACATATTTTCGTTGTATTCCTGCGAGAGAACCATCATGTAACCTGTGCTGTGTGACACGAGAATTGTTTTCCAAGATTGTAATCCGGTCCTTGACTCGCCTTTTTTTCTTACCTTTCTGACAATAAAAATCATCATCGTCAAAACGGAACAACGTCCGAATGCATAAACTTTTCCACATGTTGTTTTAATCACGTTCAGAAGTCTTCTGCCGCATTAAAAACATTATGAAAGAATCCAATTTTATTTTTATTTTCTCATCCGAATAACCTTTACGTAATTGGATTAAAGATACGTGTTTATGTTCATACAAAAATCAAACAGGAATATGTTGCTGATTGAGGACTTTGTTCTCATGCGGAAAACATCCAATTTTTTTTTTTTTTTTTTTTTGATTTCAAATAATATCAAAAATAGTTAATAGAAATTTTGTGCTAAAAGGGAGATAAGCTTGAAGCTCGTCTTAATGATGTGTGAAATACACATTTATTTCTCTCCATAAATATGCTCCGATTGTTTTTTTATTTAATGCAAAAGAATCGTACAACCTTGAAGAATATTAAACAGTTTTTACGATTTTCATCAAACCAGTCGTATGTGATTTTTATTATGAAAATAATGAAGTCTAGAGGTTTTTTAACAAATATTAACTATTCAATTGGCCAACAGATGACCTTGAAGTTAAAAAAATGTTAAATGTAAATTCTACATGAAAATATATTCAATAAATTATAGGTAGGGTATGAAATTAATAATCAGCTTTATTTTAAGTTTCAGGGCTACAAGAAAAACGGTTTCTTTATTCTCAAGGCAAATCTTCCTCGGTAAGAAAAAATTGAAGGTAATCAATTTTGCAGCGCAAGAAAATCCCATATAATTTAACCATCGATTCAGAGTATTTTTCCAAGAGGTCCGACTGTCTTTTTCAAATATTTACGACTACCTCTTTTCATGTACAACGGTTTCCGTTTCTTGTCTTCTTAGCTTCGAACGGAGTGACCATTTCATGGAGCCTCTGTCCACCCGCTACCATAAAACTATATTCATATCTAATATAATAAAAATGGCAATTGAGAAGGGAAAAATTAGGTTTTTTCGTCCATTCTTAGTTCCTGAAATTAAAATCTAATATATATATATATATAAATATTTATATGTATGTTGACATATATTTAAAACAATGTTTATTATTTTTCACAAACGTTAAGTTTTTACGTTACAATACGTAGGTGTGAAAACGGTAAATAAATAACTTTTTCGAATATTCACTGAAAAAGTAATTGGTGACTGGTTTTTATAGCTCATTCTCGAACATCTCGGTTTCTATAAGTAGAATAATACTTTTGACCGGTTAATGTATATAACACCGAAAGACCTTTTAAAGCTAATGCGCAGAAAACTCATAGCGTGCTCGAATGTATTGCATATATATTCATAAATGAAGATTTAAAAAAAAAAAAAAAACGTCTATGTGTTTCTATAGCAGCAATAAGAGCTCCGACATTCCTTAAAGTCTTTACCCCTATATATTGCTGTATTTATTTTCTGGCGTCCTTGAGTGACCTTGTTGGATCGTCGTCTTATGTTGCCAAGCAATTAAAAATTCCGCACTAAACATGTATATATATATATATTCATCTCTACTATTGACTCTACACATTTTTATTTGTCGATTCGTATCCATGAGGTTACGCAGTCGCGCAATACTCCATTCCGTTCATTAATGTGTACATATATTTTTTTATGTATAAATATCCGGATGACTAGTGCAAAAAGTTTTGCGGTCGTCATTAAAACTATTGATGCATACATTTTCCATTCTATCGGGAGCAACAACGATCGAGAACTGCCCTTGGACAACACTGCTCGAACGAGACAATCGAAGGCGAAAAAAATGGCTGTTCCGTGCATGGAAAACCAAACAGAAATTATCCCAATGACCTCCGATATTCACGCACACCTCACCTCGTAAATTTCTCATTATAATTTTCACACAAAATTCATTTTACGATCAACTTAAGTGGGTAACTTTTTTCCTCCATATTTATCTTTGCAATTTCTTGCTAAATCTTTTCGATACTTCGCGTCAAGCCTCCACGCTGCATCTCTTAATTCGAAAAAATAGATACATTCAAAAAATTATGAATCACTTACGAACATAATTACAATTTATGGAATTTAGAATATTTTCCTCTGCCACAGCCTCGTAAATAAAATCCATCAGGATGCTCCACAAAAAACGGAAGATGCATGTTTTGATCGTTATGGACAAATAATTTTTTTCATTTATTCCTACTTTTTTTTAATAGTAGAAGGCAACTTTGTAAATGAGATATTCCCGGATTTGTAGAAAGTTTAAATAATACAGAAATCAATGAAGACAAAAATCTGAGAAAAATCACGGTTGACCTTTCCACCGACACCGACAATGCAAAAAAAGAAAACAGGGACATTGACGTTGGTTTGACGTCAGAACGTGACAGTTCACACTATATTTTATTGCCTTTAATATATGCGCATTAAATAAAGAGAGAAATTTTTCAACGATTAATTCGATGACACTGTAAATTTCAATTTTTTATTAGGTTCACGCAACACCACATAATGCACCTTAATTTGAATTTCTGTATTTTACGTTTATTTCTTTTTGCATACGCGCGTAATTTCAATTTGGTTGTAAAAAAAAAACAGTTTACCTTTACAGTTGTTCAGGATAAGTCCTTGGTACAGAATATATGCAGAAACATTTTTATCTTTCGTTCATAAACGGCCAGATAAATGATTCTCATATTTTTCTTGATGCAAAAAATTAACGAAGTCTTTTCAAGATCTCCGCGGTCATTGATCGTAAATGTATGAGTCATCAATGTACACATAATCGTCATCAATTACGGTCAGGGATTTCCAAGCGTCTTTCATTTCCCGTTCAAGGAGTACCTGTTCTACTCCCCGTAAAGATTAACAGAGCTAACCGAACAAATCTTGAAATACGGGAGCACCAGCATCCAACATTCTCCGAAAGAACGTCTACGAGAGAGATACGTCTGTATGTACAAAGTGTCCGGGAAGTTACCATGCAGTGATGTACTTGTAAGATATAAATGTACCTGATGATGAAGAATTATGTAATTTTGTTGATTTTCATAAGAGTTGTTTACTCTTTTATTTCCCCGTAATTGAAATGAACGACAGAGTTATTTTTTATTTTTCCTGAATTTTTTTTCTCTTCGAGGACAAAGTTCGAGGCATAAACGGCTCGGCAGATCTGTGATCTTCGCAGGATCGATCGTCGCGAACTATTCGACTCGTAGAAGAATGTCGATGGAACAAACAATTTTTAATCAGGAAGGATCGAAAGATCGTCGTAATGTGCTTGCATGGAATAATAACGAAAAACATTAAATTGAAGGCTGTAAACCAGCAGATTTTGAAGGGTAAAGCCTTTAGCTATTATTACCACCGACTCATCGTTAATAAGATATTGAATTATCAAAAATGTTCAATCCGGAGCGTTGTGCAACGCAAGCACGATAAGGAAGGAGCCCGGCCCTTAATTCAGCCGGATCGCATGTTATCGTGTTTTGCATGCTTACTGGATGGCCATTCTTCGCATTGGCGCTGTAGATACAAATTGGCTATCCTTAATAAGGTAAATATATATCATCAACGCAAAGTTGGAGAGAAAAATGGCCAAGAACTTTTTTTTAGACAGCTTGAAAGGATAGTTGTAAGAAAACGATTAATCTTGACCTACTGAGACTCGCAACAAGTATGGAAGTTTCAAATGAAAGATGCGTTGACGTCATGAATTATATTAAAGGATTCTTTCGGGCTGACGCCAGATTCTTTATTCCTCTTCTTTCCTTTTACTACGCCAAGATTGCGTATCTTGATCCTGGTTCACAGAATCCAGTAAAAAAAAAAAAAAGATTTCACCCACTGGAGACCAATTCTTGTCCCCTCGATCGTGTTTATCATATTTTTTAAACTGGATTGAACAAATGTACGTCACTTCATAATCAGAGGAAAGATAACATTTAGGAAATGTATTCCAACCTATCCCCATTGATCGAAAACAAATATTTTTTCGTTATTGGAATAACAGTCATCCACGTGACCTTTTTTGAGGCCTTCATTTCGCCCAAGTCTCGCGTACAGATGGTGACTATAGTTTTTTCTTTTTTTAGAAATATGATTGAGATGAACAATTATTTGATGAATAATGCGATCAAATTTGAAAAACGTCAGAAACTCGATATGTTCGAAATCGAAAATTCCGTAGCATCGTAAATATGTTGTTTTTTCTTTAATCTCGGATTAAAAATGCTCGCAGTTCATAACATTTCAGAAAGAGCTAATAGAATATAAGAATCTGGAGAAAAAAAAAAAAAAACTTTGCCATGTGTCGTGAAAATAGATTCACTCAATATATTGATGCAAAAGAAGGATAAAAATGGGTGGTCCCTTATCACATATACGAAATTTAACGAGGCATTATTACCGGAGACATTTACGGTGTATTTGAATAACATTGAACGAACTGGTACCGAAAATAAAAATGGAAAGATATTTTTCCAGAATAACAAAGTGATTTAAAATTAGTGAATAATGGACAATTCACATATGTATACATTACGAGGATGGATCGAGAAAGGATTCGATGAAATCTAAATTCGAAGTCTATTGTAGAAACCAATGCTAATGATGTGTTATAGCGATTGAGCTACGAAGATCGTGTGCGCCCACTCGTTCCACCATTAGCTTCGAATTCATTCAAATTCCAGCCGAAAAAAATGTAGTACGAAATTTATTGGCGATCGGGGATTCCATGGCTATTATTGGAACAGGCTTTCGAGATGTGCTAAAAGCTCCTGTGATTTCGTATCCCATCTCTTTCTCACGAATTCTCATCACGATAGTCGCTCGTGCCAGGTGAAAGTTTTCTATTTCTTAACCGCGTCAACGCACCCAGATTGTACGACATAATCGGCATTTGACTGCGTTTATCGTAACAAGCGGGCTTCTTTAGGAAACCACGAAAAGGGGCTGACCAATAAGCTTCTGAGGAAGCCACTTAAATCGGGACAGGAATAACAAGACGAGGTGTTACGCCAGAAAAAGTTGTACAATCAAATAAAAATAATATATCGAAAAAGAATTAATTATAAATTAAAATATTTAAAAAAAGAAGAAAAAAAACCTTTGATCTATCGTTAGAAAAACACAATTCCTCGACACGAATATCGTATTAAAATGTGAATAAATGCCGACTGAATTCCGCGAAGTCAACGAAATATACTATCATTTTGTAGTAAATTCCTGAAAAAAATAAAATAATCAAACAAGTATTCAATTGAATGTGTGTGTTGGTAAAATATTGCCCACACTTGTGGAGCAAACAATATTTGAATTACGGTTTAATAACATCCGTGCTCAAAAATTACATACGCTATTCATCACGATCGGGTTACTTTCGATTGAAAAGTATCGAAAAAAAGGTTTACGACAATTGAACGCGGACTCGGATAATTTTTTACCTAGTATGAATATATCACCAAGATTTTTTATGCAGAGTCATTGAACTCTGGCCAGCATCCTTTTCACTAAATTTCGGGACGTTCTCTTGACGTAACAGAGGACGTCGCTACAATATATATATGTTTGTAATTCGTATGCTTGATGGTCGCGGTGAGCATCGATCGACGTTAACGAGGAAGACGAAGAAGATACTCGGGATGCGAGATACTCGTATGAGATGGAATTACCCGGAGGCGTGAGACGGCGCCAACTCGTGCGGGCCTAACAAATTTCGCATACCACAGACACACCACAGATCATACCATGTTTTCCCCGTGTAACACACCAATATTTTCTCCTCACACTCCCCATTTTATACAAGTGATTCAACACGAATGATTTATTTTTATATTTCTTCGTAAACACTATTATTTTGGCGCCAAAAGTATGTTCGCATTCCGAATTTAATACTGGTCCGAATTTAATGGGAAGTTATTTTTCCAGAGAAACTTGAGATAAAACCATTGCGACCTTGTGGCTAATGACTTTGATAAAAATTATAGTTTTTAATTATTCCATTGCCTCTTAAAAATGTCCGAGTTATCAATCCTGCAAAATTTTTATAAGAAAACTTGTCCATTTACGTTAAATGTATGCATGAATTGTTATGTTTTGATTTTTTCATTATTATCCATTAAACAAAATATTTTTTTTTCTTTTTTAGTTCAACTTGTTTAATTTTTATTATTTTTTTCCTTTTCAAAATTTTATCATGTCGATTAATAAACATTTTATTCGATTATTTATACATAAGGTGCGAGAAAGCATTCGGACCCGTGATCATTCATAGAAAATCAATTGTTGCAATCATTTTTATTATCATATTTTTCTGTCTCGTCTCAGCGCGGTCTAGACGCAAAGCCTTTTTATCGGCAAGAATATTGTTGGCGCTATAAAGTACATCGAATTTTGAACGGTTTAGAATAATATTCTCATTAATCACGTGACAACGTGGGCATGTTCAAAATTATGAATGCGCGTCGATTTATAAGACGAAGGCCTATTGTTCTCCGCGCACGATGAAAAATAAAAATGTCGTGAGACAAACCCGGACAAAGCAGAAAAGTTTAATGCCTTCTTCGAGTCTCCGTGGATTTCGTATCACATGTGAGTTATCCACAGCCATTAAAAAAAAAAAAAATGTGTTTCATTAATATTAAAAAATGTTCGTCGTTGCAATACTTCTGTATTTTGTTGTGCTATGATTTATTTTTTCATCCGCGTTGAGAATTTATAGGCAATTTGTCACATAAATGTTGAATAAATATAACAATCGATTAACTTTTCATCGTCCATTGGTCCGTTTGACACAATCTCATTTCTCAATATGTTCGTTCTAATTCAATCCGTAGGCAAATAAAAAAATCAAAAATATATAAAAAAAAGTAACATGAAAAAATCGACCTTGATACACAACGACGCCTCAGTTCTGCGATCTTCAGTCGGATAAAACTATGCCCAATAATGGAGGAGATGGTCCAGACACACCGGTCTCTCGCGGTGAATGATTAATATTAGAGAATGGAATCTGGAAACGACCTTTCGAGGACGCTCATGGGTTGTCCGGATTCTCTAGAACGGATCCTCTTCGCACACACGCGACATATACAGCCACATTCGCACATTTTATGACATAAACATAAAACGTTTTAACTCGTAACACATCGATCTTGGGACTCCGTTGAACGGTTCGGTAATTATTCTAAACCGACTTATCCAAGTTTTCTCTATTTGATGATTTGAAAAACAATCGGTTCCCATAATTTCATGATTGACATTTCAAAAACACAGAGTTTAAAAATGTTAATTTTCATCCTTTTCAATTCCATTTCATTGCCCATAATCTTGAAACATTGTGCTGACAGAAGAAAATAAGTTGAAAATTAACTTATGAGGAAAAGTCGATCGATCGTTCATCCATTGCAATGCAGGATTTAACTTTTAATAGTAATTTATTACATTGACATTCTCTTATGTAATTTTTTTTTATTTGCATATTTTACCAAAGAATAACCAGCATTCAGGCGTAATGAGACAAGCGGTTAATTTGATTATCGCGAATCTACTACGCGGAATTCACGAGAATTATTCTCTTCATTTATGTGTTAAGGCGTCCTGAGTATATGGTGTGACTGTGGATCGAAAATTGTGGGATTGCTATACGTTTCCGCGATTTGCAAAGTCATTCCAACACATTTTTTTTTTTTTTTTTTGCGAGCCTTAACAAATGAGCAATTAAGTTTAAAATCTCAGCTGGAAAATCTCCACGTACGATTTCGTAATCGTGAATTATACGTGTGATTATTACATAAATCCGGCAATTGTACAATTGTGATGTTTTTCTTTTTCTTTTTTTTTCATTATCCCAAAGTAAAAAAGTTTTCCAATCGCTTAATTTTTGGTATATCGTAACTTTCTCGCAACTAGCTGTTGACGAATTGAAAATAAGTGACTACCATTGCCCCTGCTCAGCTCAGTATCCGTTAGTTTATCGGAAATGAGTCTCGGAAGTGGTAAAACGTATAATGAGATTTATCGGTCAGCATAAAACATTGGAATGGCCTCCAAGCGACGAAAGGAATTTGCATTGGGAGACAAAAGCTTGAATTACCGGAAACCGTAAAATCGTAGGGGGAAACGATTGAACACCATTTCCGGTCTTATTCACTCGTATTTCCTCGTATATCACACAATCCAGAGTCATCCTCTTTTCCTCTATTTCGTAATTTTGTTTAAAAAATTTAAAAAATTACGTACATTTTTATAATGAATTTCAACACCACGAAAATGCACCGACCGAATGACGAGCGCTCTGACATAAATAATTTAGCGAGCGACATCAAACGAACTCCCAGATGATATTTTTTCGAAATTTTATTAATTGTATAATGTTATTAATTATTTATACTGTCATTTTATCTAAAAATGTTTGTTTTAAATTAATGTCAAGATAAAAATAATGAAATTGTACTGTGTTGCTTGGGATCGTTGAGGGATTTTCATGTCTCACGTGAATCGCGATACAAAGAAAGGTCTTTACAGCAGTACAAAAATTCATTCTCTGTTACGATAATGTTTATTTTGCACCACCACTCGGCGACGGTGCAAAGAAAATAATGAAAAAAGTGATATACTTCTAATTTAAATATAGCAATCAGGAGATGGAGACTTTTCCACACTGACAATTTCGTTATGAAAGTTTCATTTAATATTTCGAATATTATATAATTAAGTAATTAATGAGATATGAAAATTATTTAATAATCTAAAATGTTACGAGATTTTAACGAAATAATTTTCAATGATATTCTTAAAAAAGAATACAACGAAGATTCGAAAAAGGACGTTCATTGAGTCAGGATTCATCACATTCGTCACCATTGCCTAATCACATAGAAAAATAAAACTAATGATTGTTGAAAAAAAATTCTGACGTGGGTTCAATATTTTAGGGTTCCTCGAAACGTGACAAAACAATTATTAATTCATCACAGAAGGCAACAAAAAATTCAATGAAACGAATGCCTCATAGCGTTGTAATAAATACATAAAAAAGAAAAAAACAATGGAATAGATCCAACAGGATGGAAAGGTAGACGAAGTTGATGTGGAATTCCTCATACGTAAAACACATGAAAGGCAAAACTGACATTTTTTTCACTAGTTTCGAGCTCACGATTCACGTGTGCGTAACTGGAAATTCCAGGGAATCACGGATAGTCGAAATTCCAACGTGCCATCTTCATATACGGATACGAAAAGAGGTTCAGAGGGAATAGAAAATTTTTGGAACCTGGAATTGGAGTCACGAGATTACATTGTTTTCAAGAACATTTCTTGAGAATCATGTCTAATTAGGAAAAGATTTTCACAAATGTGCTCAACAACAGACCAATTTGCGACTACAATATTTGAAGGCACTATAGAATACTTTTTGATATTTATCAATTAATTCATTTGTTGATCAATATTTCTAATAGAATGAAATTACTAACTTTGGGGTCGGAAAGCTTCTGTTCTATAAATCAGTTTTTCAACTTACGTTGTTTCCACTAAAGAAACCATTTATACGATTTTTTTTTATGATCTTACACAATATGAAGTTTCTTTTTTGATGAAAAATCAATCATCGCTTTTTTTAATTTCGACCATGAAATAGATCTGCTTTTTACAAAGATTTTATGTATTTTAGTGTGTACAGTCAATGCTCGTGTGCAATTCATGTGCATGAGTTCGTTGCCGGACAGAGACATCGCGGACGCGGTATTAATCGATCGATTATCAAAGTATTAATTATGTGTATTTATACCGCGTGGGTTTGACGGTATAAAAATGAGCGGGAGATTGCGAACAAAGAAAAATCGCACAATAAATTGGTAAATTCTTCGAGCCCACGCGTTATCATGGGAATGTCCGTTTCATGCTCCTAAACGCGCTTTTCTACTGTTCAGGTTTTTTCTTCCTTATTTGCGTTTTTCTTTCTCTGTCGTTGTTACCAGTTGAAAAAAATTCTAGAGAGAAACGATGATTCGATTATTCTGTGTTTTTATTGTGACTTGTGTAGAAATAAAATTGTTATGGTTATGAAAAAAGAATACTCGTTCGAGACTACATACAACAAAAAATTTGCACTTCCAATCAGAAATGAAATACACAAAGAAAATGCTTAATAATATATTTTGACGTATAGGTAGCTTTTTATGCACGAAGCATTATTTTTATTTATTTTCAGTAGTTCGTAAATTTCTCGAGTGCTACTAAATAATTCATCGTTTTGTTTAGACATTTTTTTTTCTCTTAAACCCGCACAAGACGCTCGCCATGGGGTACAGGAGAGAAAAAAAAGTCGAAAAAAACTCAAGTACTGGGGGAATCATTCAGGCTTGGCACATTATAATTTACCAATTAAACACGTCGATTTTTTTTTTTTGTTAGAAAAAAATTCGCTGCTTCATTTTAATTAAAAATTGATTGAGGCACAAGTGGCAAAGAATGAAGAAAATACTTCTTCAGGTATTGTACGAGACATTTCGACTAGAGACGATGAATTTAATGAATACAGGACAAAAAAAACGCTAATTTTTCCGTTCCTTTAGTAACAATGTCCCGGATCTTGTCGGCCCAAAATCTGCTGATCCCGTGTACACATTCTTTTATTGAGTCCTTAAATCACCGACATTCAATAATCATGATGTTCGAATCGGTCCCCACTCAACGCCTGAGCAAGGAAATAGACGTCTATGAATAATCGATGTTGACATGGGGCAATTATCAATTATAACGCGTTACCATGTTAAATAATCAATATTTGCGAAGATTTCAATGGAAAATGAAAGTGAGGTTCAATGAAAATATTTCCGCAATAAAAGAATAGAAAATATTACCAAACTTTTTCATATAGAAAATATCGCTCAAAAAAAAAAGAAAAAAAAAGCTCTAAAAATATTATTAGCCCATATATAAAAGACCGATTTGAAGTGTAACTTTTTTATAAAAATTTACGCAGGAATTTTGACATTTACCGTTCATATATTAATAGCAAAATTACATGAATTTCATTGAAATACGACTGAGAAAAAATTGATATAAATTACTTGAACCGTTGAAAATTTGCAAATTACCTGGCCTGATATTATTTTATGACTTTATTTAAATGCAATAAGTCTGACCTTTGAGTATAATGACAATACGCTCTGGTATTAATAATGAAAAAAATGATTATTTTAACACCCAAGGCCCGAAAGATGCAACGAAATGGCTTAATAAAAGGACGATTTGCATTTAATTGTACAATCAAATATCCAATTTAACGAGGTGGTTAAAAATGGCAAATTCGATAAATCGAAGTGCGTTTAAAAGTGGATATAATAATCGTTTCTGACGTAATATTACAGACGAACCTGTCAAATGCACTCGTGAGTTATGCAACATTCGCATAAATCCTTTTCTCTATTTGTGGTCTTATTTATATCATGAGTCATTGACTGACGGTTGTTATAAACCACAACCTCTTTGTCTTTAACTATATACTATTGTCATAATATCATTCGTATCGTTGTATCTTCCGTCCCTGGAATTTTCAGCATATATATTACTGCTGGTGTTGGCAATCGATCGAAAAATATAAATAAAAATTACGTATACAATCGAGAGCTCGAACACATGAGCTTCAAATTGTTTGCAAAACATTTGTGCAAATTACGTGCTCCGACTGCCAACAATCAAGTGGCCTAACGAACTCAACGAATGCATTATATATAAATAGAAAGATATACCGCGAAAGAGGAAAAAGAAGAACAGCCAGGATATGCAATCTAGGCAGTGATTCTCCGTCAAGATTGTCTTTGTGAGATTGAATTTTAAGACATCGTCATTTTCAACTCAAACCATCGTTAATATATTTCTTTGCTCGCTATATTAAGATTGTTCATGATATTGAAGCTGCTATTTTTCAAGACGACAAGAAAACTGCATTTAATTCAATTTTTATCGTGGCTCTTATCGAAACGTGTTGGATCTCAAAAAAAACTTGGCATTATTCTTAGACTCTTGATGGTTCGGAGTTAGCTTGTGTACAGCCGTAGAAAATACTAAGTCGTCTTCGACGCAATTCGATTAGTTTGACATTTCGTTTGACATAAATCTTTACGCACATAACTTACAAAACAATGTGGCACGTGCCCGCAACACTACATTACTTGAGCATGACAAAAGAGGAACAGAGAGAACACTCTTGTTGACATTCGATTCCTGACCTAAAGAATAAGCCGTAAATATCAAGCACGTGCGCAGCGACGATACGTTGTTATTTAAATAAAAAATTCAGACACCCGTTTTAACGTTCGATTTGCTAGCTTCCGGAATTTTTCAACATCGAGACCAAATCTTCGACAGAAAATTCAAAAATCTCGAAGGTTTTATTCGATTAAACTGGTTTATGAATTCGTTAAAAAATTCTCCTTTGTTCCACTTTTTGTGTTGATTGAAAAATACGATCAGCCTTTTAGAGCTTTTAATGAAAACAACATATACTGTAAACGGAATGAGACGTTCAATGTTAATCACTTGTAATCGTTGTTTTCAATTTTCTATCGAATAATCACCGCAAACAACGACGTTCTTTAGTTTTTTTTTTTTCAGTTTTTCAGTTTTTTAAAGTTATATCAATATTTTAGAATATTGGGAGCTCATCTCATCTACTTCTGTCAAAATACGTCATTAAAAATGTTATGAGATTTTGTAAACTGAATGCGTAAAAATTCCTGAGGGTCTCACCGTTGTTTGTTATGAGTTCGTGATGAGGCCTCTTCTGCCAAGGACCCATGACAGCGATTCAAGCGAACATCTCGGGCGAAGACGTCGTGTTATGAAAGAAGTCGACCTTCCGCCGGGCTGAAAATCAGGAAATTAAATATTTCTCTATATTTTATATTACCGTTCGATGTCCAAAAACGTTAATCTGTTTCACTAAATGTTCAACGCCTAATTTAAATGGATCGTAAATTGTATTATAAAGGACAACAAGTTTGATACCATAATCCGAAAGTGTAGGCATATGTTTGACTGCACTTTCCCAAATTTTGCCTCGTTTGGCATATACAATCGATCCAAGGACATTGCTGAACGATAAATGTCGATAAAACTGGATTATCGTATCCAGTAAATTTGCTCGACCACGTGCTACGCATGGAAGTGGCCATGGAAAAAAATCAATGGGTTTATAACCCGACATCGTTAACTACTGCAAGCTTTTGGGAAATTCCTAGTACGCACATGACAATTTTCCAGCATGTGGGTGCTTTATGGCGATCAGTTGATTCATCAATCCATATTTAGTTCTTCTGATATAATTATACGTTGCGTATTCATATCCTACAAATGATGGAAGGATATCTGTTTTTTAAATGATGATACTCGTCATTGACGCATTGATCATTTTAAAGTTTGATTATAAAGCGTAGATGGAATTAACTCCACATAAATGGCAATTTACGATTAGACATTAATTTAATTCGAATTGCATTAATTGTTGGTGTGTTGAAGTCTTCTGTTTCATTGATTCTATTTCCTTTACGTCTAATTGCAGCTTTTTCGAAGATAAATGCCATTTGCTTTATGTTTATATGGACAATAATCCCTGGATATAAATGACCGTATCGATGAGCTGCGGCGGCCCACAACCGTAAGGATGCCAATCACGTGTTTCAAGTGATCCAACACTCTTATGCGTTTGAAGGACGTGCAAGGATTCGACTGACGTCGCGGAAAGTCTTGTACGATCAAGCGACGATGTAAATAATGAAATAGAACGAAATGAAATTTCTAAATATATGAGAAATGCAAAGGCGATGTGATTGGGATGAAATGCCAAAGTGACCGCAAAATTGTTATAAAGAGTAGACATTATTCGATTAATTCAAAGCTTTCTCGCTTACACATAATCGATCGAAAAATGTATTTATTAATAGACAGCAATATATAAAAACACTCGTATTGACAGCCACGAGGCTGATGATGATACCAAAATTCATGACTATCTTGAAACTAAGTCTTTACCTGCACTATGATGCATCGAATACACTTCAATTCACTGTAAATATTATTCTAACGTGCAAATCATCTAGAACACGTAATAAAACCTTCGAATCTTCTCTCCAAGAAAATTAAAAAATGGTGAAAAAGGAGATAAAATTACTTATGGAAACAAGATCCGTTTGACGACACGCCCTTGGAGCTCAATTAAGAGAGACAAAAAAAGGTGGGAAACAAAGTTTGGCGTGTCGATCGTAAAAAAAATACATCTATTGACTTGGGTTAGTCCAAAATGTTCTATTCGTTCGATAAAAGAATTCTTCTTTTACGTATATGCGTACGTCAGCCTTTGAGAAATAAATTGGTGTGTGTGAGCAGGACTTTGCTGGATCTTCTGACCGGTAAACAGTACGTCATGAGCTCAGGTAGGTCGATTCGAATGGAGGCAGCGTGTGCGTACTTTGAGCGAGTCGAAGAGAGTGGGAGAATCGAAACAGCGATCTCCCGGCAAACCTGGTGGGCCACTCCACCGATCAAGCCCCGACCAAGATAAAACCGAACGATCCACCACGCTGCCTTCAGTTTATTTCGAACGCTCGTACCAAAAGCTCTCTCAGAGAAATCATTCATACACTTCGTTTTGTCAGTCTCCGTCTGGAAACTCAAAAAAAAAAAAAAAAAATACTAGTGACAAGACAATCTCACATTTTGTGAAAAGATAATACGTAATCGAAGAGAAAAACAAATATTGTTCTACGTTTGTTGGTTGAACAAGTGAGACCGACGAGAGTGCGACGATATTTTGTGATTGGAAAAACACTTTTTCACGAACATTTACTCATTCATCTATTGAATAATCTGGAAACAAACATCAAGATGACGCATCGATCTGGATCTATGAAAAATTGGACCGCGGTCGTGTTCGTTGTGGCTTGCTGTTTCGTTGTGAGGACCAACGGATCCGCTATACCAATGTGGGAATTTCTCGCCAGAGAAGAAAAAGTAAGTTATTTCAAATCCTTATTGAATCAGTTGTTAATTCATAGAGAATTAATAACATCAAACCTTTTTTAGTGACTGTTTTACAAAATAGTAATGATTGGTTTTAGAAAAAAATTGCCTAAAAATAAGTAATTATTTAATATATTAGAAATATTTCAACAACTTAATTGTGTTTCTCTGAACCATATCCTCCAATTGATGGACATTTACATCTCACCACATGCACTCGTCATGAAATTATTTCGATTCCCCAATAGAAGCTTGAGCCCACAACCGCAAAACTTTCACCGAACAATCTTCACCGAACAATCGAGCGCATTCGAGAATATTTTCTCCGGTAATTCGTGGTCGGCGGAGGAGTCACTTACAAGCTCATTACAGTTGACAAAAAAGTTTAGTTATGACATTAAGTTAACCTAATATTGACAATTAGTCAAAAGCAAATAATTTCGATGACAAATAGGTAACTTGTTATTTAATGACTGTAAAGGAGCTTATAATTATTCGCATCTGAAGTACAGATCTCCCTAATTATAAAATATATCTCAAATTAATTATTTTTTATATACATTTGATAACACAACTCGTAGGAAATATAAATATATTTGCAAACTAATGGAAATATTGAATCGGAACAAAACAGAATCAGGAAATGAAGAGTTGTTGATGATATGAGTAGAGATAAATTAATGTGTTGTTGTGAATAATATGGAAGGTGTTTAGTATTTGAAAACGGGATGAAAACGATCTCTGTGTAGACTGCCATTGCCTCGGCTCGTTGAGCTTCCTCGTTGAAGTTCAAGAACACTCTCTCTCTACTCTGATACAGTCTTTTATGGCTTGTTTTGGTGAAGGAGGCACGTTCACCTCTCTAATCACATACGTATACAAATGAAGATCATTGGAGCGTGGAATTTTGAGAGCAGCTCAAATGAGAATCTACTACAGTTTTTTGTTTGTTTTTTATTTATTTTTCCCGCACAATGGTAAAATTTGTGGCCAATCGACACAGGAACTTTCTTCTTCGACCTGTATTTCAAATATGCCCGCATTCGTGACGTCAAACTAACCGATTAATGAGACGTTTTTAGAACGCGAGTAAACGCCGAGACTGCAAAAAAATTCTTATTCATTTAAAAACTTGTTTCGCAATTTTGCATTCGATTTCAAAACACCAAGAATTTTACCGCTTAAAATTTTCATTCTACAATTTACGGATTTGATTTTAAAAAATGCCATCCAAATAAAGTCTTTCATCCGTGCGTGTATGTACCATAAAAAAGATCAATTCTAGTGGAACTGTATTTATCGCTTTTAACAATCCCTCGACAACACTCGTCAACCGTAACTTTCTCCCAATTTCCGGAAAACAAAAACAACCACGCTCTCTCACTCTCAACGAGACGAGAGCAGTGAGATTCATTCACGATCGATGTTCTCTCATGCGTGATATGCAATACAATCAAAGTCTTTCGGAATCCAATTTATTGTCACCTTCTGAGGACGTGGAGATTTTTTCGTTTAGGTGCAGAAAAATATTTGCATGAATGAAAATAATTTTTTATTCATAAATAAATATTTAAAAATATATCCATTGAGCTTGAAAAATTGTAAACATTTTTTCTTTAAAAAACATTAGAAATTATTATACCATTCAATCCGTGATTATTAAATTATTTGACAGAGTTACGTAAACTCGAATAATCGTACAAATTTGCATTTTGCATCGATCGCGAAATCAGTGGATTTCGCGATCGCGTATTGCGTGTATCGATTATTGTTTCGCAAATAGCTCGTCCGTGATTTTAATGCAATATGAGACATGTTACACGAATTCACGATCGTCGAACAATCGTGTTTTATTGTGAAAAAAAAAAAAAAAAATCGAAAACATTGCAATACGATATACGTGACACATGCCATCAACGGTAGCTTCTGATTGCGCTAAAAACATTCCCCCTTATGTGTAGTAAAAAAAAGTGACACACGCGCGTATAACTGTTCGTTCAAGCGTGTTACACATTCGAGAGTTTCACCGGACGCGACGAGGAATGTACGATATATTCTTTTTGACTATTGGCTGTTTTTTATAATTGGAAAATACTCTTAGGCTCTTATTTCTGCATAATTTCTTGGAATATTTAAATTTAAATTTAATTTAATTTAAATGCCGAATTGATCATCTATATTAAAAATATTAATTATCGATCTTCATCTTTTTTTTTTTGCAGATGAGCCATCTGTACAAAGTATTCACGAAACAAGTCGCGAGATACTGTGCAGACTCTTCGTCTCCGGACTGCAACAAGAATTTGTTGATTACGGGGGTGAGAAATTTGGCAAACATCGAGGAAAACGAATTGGATCGTATGGATCCATATCAGCGCAATGCCGATGACATAAGTAAGTTCGTTTTGCCATTCCGTTGTTGTTTTCAAGCTTCGAACCAGATTTTGAAGACTCTTTTTCCTAATTTCGTAATTATTAATTACAGTTTGGCACGCGATGGTGAGGGACTCCAGACTTCCGGCTAAATACGGCCACGAAGATTCTTACTATTTGGGCCAAGATGATCAACTAGGTAATTATCTCGATAATATATTCTTAATTAAAGTATTTATCTTTCGCACATTTTTATCGTCTCGAAGTTTTCCGTGTGGGTCTAGTTTGTTGACAAGAAAAAATTGGCGCTCAGAGGTCGATTGACTCTCAGGAATTCACACTCGCTGCGCTTCGCTCGTCCGATGACCGTTAACGAGGTCACTTTTCTCATGGCCTCTTGATTCGAAGAAATGCTTCAGCTTTCACATTTTCTCCGCGTGCCACAAAACCACATCTTTCATACTCTTTGATTCAAGATCTTCGATATATTGATCCCGAAATAAAATCATTCATTCATTGAGCGTTAAAAAGAAAAAAAAATTATATAATCATGATAATAATAACGAAGCCTTGGCACAGATGCTCGCTGAGAGAATATGAAAATTTGCTTATAAACTCGCCAGCCGGGACTGTACTTTTTTATAGACTTCCGAGATGAAGATGAGGTCGCGCCTTTTCTCGTCTCGCGTTCGTTACACCGACTCTTCTCTCGCGTCTCTTTCGTCCTTGTCCAAACAACATTTAAGCCTCGCAGCGATCAAAGGCTCATTTGTAATTCGTATAACGAAGTACAGAGAGCCTTGAATTTTCGAACTATTCGATTTTGAACTTGCCGGAAGTTTGATAGAAGTGCCTCGAATTATCATAATTCGGAGGAGACTCGATATACGTGTTTCTTTGACGTCATTTACATTCGAAACAAAAATTCTGAACGTTGCAAGAATTTTTACGAGTCGCTCCTTTCCAATCTGTCGGAATCCTCAATATTGTCGAATCACTTTGTTTTTTTTTTTTTTTTTAATTCATCCAAGGCAATATTTTGGCGAGACTCTAAAAGTCGGTTCGTTCGTTATCGCAGATGTTTTACCCCAAAAATCATAATTCAAATTGCCGTCTCATTAGACTAACTGCATTGAATGTTTTCAATATTTATTTTGCGTTCATCAGACAACGAAAAAAAATGAGCGTACTCGTAAACGTCAGGTGACTTGTGAAAGGGAAAAAAAAGACAATAAATCAATAAAATATTTTCTATCTTCGAGATTTCTCCTGTGAAAAAAAAAATCGAATAAACGCTAATTTGTCGTTTTTTTCTATTGTTTGTTTTACAGCTACAAGTGGAAGTGACGACAATGGATTGGGCGAAGAATCGGCAAGAATCAACGACTATGTGAGGCCTTCGGACAATAGTGGACCTTACCTGGTCGGTCCAATGGTGATTCGTGTCTTTCCGGATGGACGTCCGGTGCCCGAAGACGCTAAAAGACCTCTGCCCCGTGACGAGGATGTCGAGGACATGAAATACTCGAAGATACCATCGATCTCGGAAATCGAGGCAAACAATCACAGAACTTTCTTCAACAGACCGAACGCACTGAATGTTTACATGCCGGAAAAATCTCTCTATCGATCGAATCTGATGTTGAACATGAATAAAAACGCTTATTATCGTCGTTACAACACGATTTTCCGGGAGCGTCGAATGCCAGAGATCGGTAACAACGCTCGCATTATTCGTTTCTACTAAGGACAAACAAAAATTGATTCCAATGAGGAAAAAATCGATCAGCGAACATCACTCAAGAGCCAACGAAGAAAAATGTGTTACAACAAAATCGTTAGGATTTCCAATTACTTTAAAAAGGATCTCGTAGGTCTTACGTGATGAAAAAAGATAAGCACATCGATTTTTCCATCCGGAATACTAGTTTATATCATTCACCCTTATTTATTTGATTAACGATATTGTTATTCATCAAAAATGTTAAACAGAAGCGAAACATTTCACCTCATTCTCTTTCGTTGACGAAAGATCTCGATCTTTAAGCTCAACGATTAATTCTTGTAAATATTGTCGTCTATTCTCTCAAATTCATCATACCATTTTCTCATTCATTCATCCCATCGAGCTATTTATTAAGATTGATCGTGTACGTGTGATAATAATGCGTTGAGGCTCGTTACCCGTTCGATAATAATAGCTCCATCGTTTTCTCTATTTTTTCTATTATTTATATCAATTATTGTTTGTGTTTTCTTTCTTTTTCTCTGCTCTGCTACGAAAACGATTGTTATAAACGAACGGAGATTCGTGGAAAGGAAGAACCTAAGTTTTTTTCGTTCTTTCTTACACGTGCAACGGTTATCTATCGATTTACAGGTGTACGTACGTACGTGTACGTACGTTTTATGTTTTTTCTTGTGATAAATTATTGAGACTCCTCAAATTCTTCTTTGTTATTATGTGAAATTGAAAAATCACAGTTTCGTATGTCATATTGATAATACTTGATTGGTAGTTCATGTGAACAAGAGTTTTTATTATTATTTTATACTGTCTACGTATTTTTAATGTATTCATATTATATCAGGGGCTGTATTTTCACTCCCCTTTGTTTCTCGCTTATTTAAACGTCTTGTATTATTAGCGTTTAGCATTTTTTATCCATTGTAAATACCGTTTAGATCGTCCATAGACGTTACAACAATTTCGAGAGACAATTTACCTTGTAAAACCTTATAAAAAAAAAAAATCTTTTATAAAAACGAATTTTTTCACTGGACAATTCAACGTTGTCTGGTAATAAAAATCTTGTTTATATAAACATATACGAATAATGTGACTCTGAATTCTTTCATTCTTACCCCTACCTTGTCCTTCACTCTCCTGGAGCGAAGACAAAACATTTATAAATGTAAATACTGATTTTTTTAAGATACCTTTGATATGTGATCGAATTTTAATATACAAGAAATAATGACATTTTGGTGGTTCATAAATATGCAGCGAGTTATATCATATTTAATAAATAATTTAAAGAATAATCAACAAAAATATGAGTGGGAAGAACAATCGGTAGTTTAGCACATTCGAAGCACTGCTACAATTTTTCAAAACTGCCGCGTCACGGCCTCTCTCTTACGACCGTTCCAAAGCTCACGCGCGCGAGTTGCGACTTTTTTTTGTTCCGTTTTTTTCTCCTCCAAAATCACATTCGGGTATAAATTTCTGACGAACAAATGGTTTTTAATTTGGGAAATAATATTCGTCTGTAACTCTGAATTATCATCATCGGATAGTTAGTGTGCCTCGTAAAAGTTCATATAGGGATATTACTTCAGAGCGAAAAATTTGGTTTGAATTTTCGTTTGAATATCGTCAAATGCTACATGATGGGTGTTGATTCGCTGTCATTGGCCCACGTGGTACAAACACCAAACGGCATAACAACGTCCGCGGCGCAACTAGAATAACCTCAAAAATGCGAAACCTCTCGAATTTTCGAGGATTATTTCGTCAGCGGGAATCTTGAAAGAAAAAAAAAAAAAAAAAAAACAAATCATGTTGCAATGAAATTTGAATTCAGTGCTCAAAGAGCAGCAGCGACGGTTGGAACCTCTGAAAATATTCTCCATCTATATTAAATCGATTAATGTTAATTGACTGGTTTAACATTGCGATTTTCTCGTCATTAAAAATCGTTTTTTCAATCTAATAAAATTCAGAATAGTACACGTAATTGTCAAGAAAAAAACGTACACGGAATAAGTTATCAAAAATGAGACCGGCTCAGAGACGACAACAAGGTTTGCAGTATGGTATATATTTGCTCGGTATGCAAGCCATGAATTATGGAATCGACAAAATACCACCTGCAACACTTCTTGGAGTCATAGGACAGGTACTGTACACGCAACATTTTTTCTAAAGACTTTAAAAACTCTTCCTGACAGAGCAAAAAGGTATCAATAACACGTAGTGTATAAAAAGACGTGACAAAAAAGATAAGAGCAATAATCGTATCAGGTCAAATAATAAACAGGATTTTTTTCAATAAAGTCAATATAGTAAAAATGCTTGAAAATCTGTATGAAGAATGATAATGAAAACTATTTAAGTGTTCGCATAAAGATTTCACACAGTTAAAAACATACATTTAGAAATGTGTTTACAATTTTAATTCATTTAAAAAGTTGAATACAACTGTACTGCAGTACTATGACAGCTACATTCTTTATTAATGATTAAACAAAGTCTGTGTACTTCGACCATTTTTCAATGCAACAACTCTTTTTTTGTTCAACAAACCCTAAAATTGATATTCCCTGTTTAGCTATAATAGTTGCACTATATTTAGCATAGGCAATTTTTCAAAGATCAACTTTCAGTGTGACAACAAACTTTTGCCCAGAAAAATAGTGCTTAATATTCCTGATTGAAGGATAGAAAAAAGATTTTGAAGACAAAAGGTTTGATTGATTAACAAGTCATCATTTTCAGGCTCTGCTTTTCACCGGAATAATTCAAGTACCCTGGAATGCAGAAGACGTGTGTATATCAGCGATCAAAGTTCTCAAATACAGAGACTGGAGATCATTTATAGTGTCAAATTTTGAACATGGCTCGGACATGCATCTCTACTACAACATGATATCGCTCATACTGAAAGGATCGTACCTTGAGCCCATATATGGAACGGCAAATTATGCGTTGCTTCTGGGAATTTTCTCAGCAGGCTGTAGCGCAATGTATGTTGCATTGTCGTGGAGTTTGACCCAAGTAACTGGAGACTGGTCGTACTATACGACGTGTGCCATCGGTTTTTCTGCAGTTTTATTCGCCCTCAAAGTTCTTGCGATATGTGAAGAACACGACAGACCCCACGACGTTGGGAATTTTAGAGTTCCCAGCAGATTTGCTGTTTGGGCTGAATTAATCCTTATTCACGTGCTCGTTCCCAATGCTTCCTTCGTCGGCCACCTTGGGGGCATACTCGTTGGTTGCCTTTATTGTTATACCTTCGTTGGCATCCTCATTGACAACGCTCTTAACACCATCACTGGCAAACCCATCATCCACAAAGAAGCCTTCTACAGGAGAAGAAGGCTCTTCGTTTAAACCTTCCATTTCCCATACAAATTATAGTGTTCAGGACATTTTTTTTTACTTACAGACTTGTTACTTTTACTTTTTTTCTTTATATGTTAGACAAATATGATCGCTATAAGATCATATCATCGATCTATTTTGTCTAGACGGACTCTGATGTGATTTTTCATGAAAAATTCAGTTTTCATTTTTTTTTATATTAAGACCAGAATGGATTTTTCTAACAATTAACCAGTTGGCTAGGCCCGGACAATTGTACTTGAATTGAAGAGGACTTGAAAGTTTTCTTGTAGTTAACCATAAATCTAAACCAATAAAGAGATGAGGTAAATCGAAAACAGCCAAGAAATACTATTTTAATGAAAAATATATTAAATAATATGATATTTCAAACTTGTATGACATTTTTATATACAGCTAAGTTTTACAGGGGTTTTCATACTGAACTATATTTTTATAATAAAATTCTACAATTTTTCGAATTAAACGAAAATTCGTAAGCTTCCAAAACAACCAATGTTTTCGTAGCACCTTTTTAACAATTTCAACATCCTTCTACTCAGACACTATTTAAAAATTTGTATAACTCGTACAGAGTCGTATCTTGAACTTCTTGGGTCAAATGGTTCTTTATAAACGGATGTACTGAAAACAAACAAAAATTGTAATTTTAATATCAAGATTCGAAATCTGCGATAAAAACGGTTGTACATAATTTGTATTCCTAAATATATATTATTTATTGTGGAATAAAGAAAAAATATATTCCAATAATTTCCGTCTATTCTGTGTTTTAACCCTAAGCGTCCAAATCATTAAGCGGGTTTTCCGTAGACCAATTTGTATATAAGATTTGGAATTTTGCTCATTTAAGTAATAAAAAAATCGGCAATAAATGATTATTATCGCCGGAAACTTACCTCCCACTTCGTTGTAATTTGGATTGTAAGGGATATCGTTGAAAATGCAATAAGCACTGAATTTTGCAAGTACGTCAGGGCTGGCTCTGACTTTTCCATTCGCCAAGTAATTTCTCAGCAAAGGTTTGAGTTCTGTGTTAAGAAAAAAATAAAATGAGGGAGAGTTCTTTTTCGTTACAACGTAAAAAACAAAAACACCTTCTGACCTTCTTCCCAGGTGTCCATAATGGAGGCAGTTCTTTGTTTAATTGCCAAAACGCTCTCGATGCTGAATAAAGAATTTGAATCTTCGATATGATTTCTATTGAGGACTTGCGACGAGACTAATTTTATTTGCCAAACAACGTAGGATGTGGGTCGTTTTTCGATTGTTTCAACGCTCTTGTACATGTTGACCCATAATGGCAATAAACTTATTTTGTCCTTTATTACGCACTCGTAAACAATTATAGCGAGAGTTTGCAAAAAATGTTTTTCCGAGTCTGAAACTTCTCGCACATCTTGTTGAACGTTGGTTAAACTTTGAACGTTTCTTGCTGGCGAATTTGTATCACCAATTTCCATTTTTTCTCCATGAAACGATTTTGAGGACTTTTCCAATGAGTCGTTCAGACTTTTCGAAGAAAAAGACAAACTCGTTTTACTGTGACTACTTGAGAATAATCCGTCCCTCGTTGTTTCATACTTGAACTTTTCGTTCGCAGCACGGTTCAAAAAATACATTACGATATTCAGGACCGTTTTGTCGTCTGTAAATGATGTCACGTGCTCTGGACGAGCTGCCCACGTTATCACGTTCTCTGTCGTCAAAGTTTGTGCCACTAAACTTCTAAATCCCTGTTATAAATAAATATATTATATTATTTTTCACATTGAAAAAAGCACAATGTATCAATACTGCAATCAGATTATAATTACGTGTGGATCTTCGAGATAGGAGAGGCAACCTGCTCTCTGCTTGACGCCCAATGAGCCACATTTTTCTAGCATCCCCTTGAGCTGTTGCCAATTGTGTCCTCGCTCAAACACGATTTCCCAATATCGATCATCTTTCAATTCGACTTTTTCTAAACTTTCTAGCTGGGGGAGCAAACAGGGAGCTTTTAACACGGCTTCTTGTCCATTTGCTAATTTATCTGTTTTAAAGGTCAAGTGTACGGTTGCGTAACAATTTTGTCTGGTGTCAATATCTTTTGGTAAAATTAAACGAGGTTCTGCGGCCAGAACATATAAGTGACGCAGGGCTTGGAGATGATATCTGGAAAATGCAAATTTCGATTTTATTTTTATTTTTTTCTCAACTTGGGAAGGGGAAAATACAACACTTCAGACGTCCAGTTTAAAAAAAAATGTTTTTCCATTCGAAATACGGAAATAAACTTTTTTGAAGTATGCCATTTGTGCAACTATTCATCTTTTCTTACTTTTGTGATAAATTTACAACGTTTGACTGATACCAATGAAAAAAAAAAAAAAAAATCATTGGTTTATCTCAGATCTCAGGTGACCTTTTTAATGTTACACTTTGACATTAAAAGAATATTGTGTAGAAAACGTGAGTAAACAAAATTTATATTCGAAATTCCGAAAATAATAAGTAAACCGTTTTATCTTTTTTTTTCAAATAATAAAAATGGCTTTATTTCGTAGTGCCTGTGGTGTTTTCCCCTTGAAAAAGACGTTCATCTATTGACGTTATTTACATTCGTGAAAAAATGCATTTAATTCGTATTAAAACTTGGTTTAATTACGTAAACTTTGATTTTTTTTTTAATTTACCTGTTGTCATTACTATGCGTTGGAAATTTGGGAAATAAAGCGATCACAAGAGCAGCTACCGCGCTCGGGCTGTTCGAAAGAGTGTATCTCCCTCCACCGAGAAACAAAAGACCGAGTGCCATGTGAGTAGCGAGGTGAGAACCGTAAGTAACGACGTTACTCGCTGGGCCAACTCGAGTTCTTACTTGTCTACAAATTCTCATTATCTAATTAAAAATAATAAAAAAAATTCATTACAAGTCACCGAATCAAAGTTCATATCATGTTTATAAATTTTACCTCAAGGTCACCAGTTCCAGCCATGACAGCAGCAGTCGAGAGTAAAATAACGTTGAGACAAGTCTCGATGGTAGATTTCCCGGCAAGTTCACCGATCGACTTGTGAGACAGAGCGGTAAACATTTGAGCGTAATTATAAAGTGTCTTGAATGCATTTTCGTTGGCTGTTCCCGCGTACTTCAAACCCAAAGCCATACAAGCGCCAGCAATTATATTGCAGTATGCTTGGCTGTGAGGAAAATCATTTATTTTTCATTAATTTAGAAAATCGTGGAAAAAAATATTACTTGAAAAATGACAGCCTGTCATTCGGTCATAAACGTATTGTTGTTATGGTGTACGAAAAACTATACTAACTTCATTGTCTCAAGATCGACGCTTTGAGTTATTTCCGGTGTGGGTTTTTGCAAACGATATTTATAGACAATATCGGGCACGTGACTCGATATCCATAATGTCGTAGGTTCGATCTCATCCCAAAGAATCAAGGATCTGGCAAGTATTCTTAAAAGTAACAAATCCGGTCGTACAAAATCGAGAAGGAATTGCGTACCAGGTGCTCTCATCCATTCAGCTACTGCTCGATTTCCGGTGTTGAAATACATGAGACCCAGAGCTATCGTAGCTCCAGGACTGGTAACGTCGATGTTTATCGAGTCACCCTCTCGAATCTGATAACTGCATTTCAAAAAAGTAATATCAATTTTAATACGCAAACAAATCCGAAACCCAATCTAATTCTAAATATATTTCTAGCCCAGATGTTTCATTTTTTAAATATTGCCAAATCAACAGACGAATAACATCAATGAGGATGGAACTGTTTATGATTATAATTTTTTCCTTTTTTCTTATTACGACTTGATGACGTTCGTGAAAATGGAGAATATTTAATGTTTCTGTGTAGTATTAAAATCCAAATGAAATACTTTCGTCATCCAATGACTAATGGATCGTTGTTGATTACCTGGGCGATTTATATTTTTCTTTCTGCGCTCCAGTAAATGGTCTCACATGTCCACCAACCATATAATAGTGCAATGTATCTGGAATACTCGCGAGATCAGAGCCACCACCTCGTCCCAACACCACCAAACCTAAAGCCATTCCAGCGGCGAGAGAATAAGACTCGCGATCAACACAATTCTTCATTTCTGGTCCTGGTGGTCTTCCTAATAAACAATCCGGGAAAGCAATTGTCAATGCATTAACTGAGGCATTAAAAATACTTTAAAAAGATGTGATCAGTGCCTCTTATCAATAAAAACATCAAACCATCAACGGCTGGCTTACCAATTTCCGTGAGAAGTGCATGAGAAATGTGTCTATGAGCGGTGCCTTGGTAAACAAGACCAACTCCCATGAGGGCAGCCACTTGAACATTTTGTTGAACGTTCAATTCGATGCTAGTCGGTGGAAGAAGAGTTTCGACGTGAAGTGAAAGTAATTTTGTCATAGAGACATCCATGGTTGCGCGATGAGTAGCTGACAAGCCTAACAGAAGGCCAACGTTAGTGGCTTCGTGACCTTCTACGAGGTACTCGTACATGCTGAATGGAGCGAGATTTTTCAAATGGCCATTGAGACCAAGTGCCATTAAGAAACCAGAGTGTTCGATGCCAAATTCGCCCTGTTGTTGTCTGTTGTAAACGATCCAGGTTGAATCAATGTTAGAGGCATCCGGATGAATCCTGAGTCCAGCAGCAACGCCGTTGTGGAAAAGAGGCCATAAATTCATATTGGGTGGTACATCAATGTGGGCGAGTTCTACAGTGGTGCCACGAGGTGGGGCTTTGCCAGTTAAACAGAGTCGAGGAATCGGCAATTGTTCGGTTATAATTGGGGTCGAAGTTCGTAGAGTAAACATCCCTCTTGCAACCGGAAGTGCCATAGTTCTTGTGCAAAGAGCGTGCAAATGACGTTCTTGTTCTTCGATAAATTCGTGATCGCTCACATCAGGACGTTGGACAATTGCGATCCTGACGGGTTTCGAGGAATCGAGCAATCGACGGAGCTCAGCCACACGATGGTCCTTGTTGAAGCGCAATTTCAATATCGAATCATCAAACTCCATTCCGTCATCCTGATCCGGATCCCTGGCCGGATAAGTCTGTCCACTCGTTTCCGAGCTGTGCTCCGATTGTAATGTCCTCGAGTGTTTTTCCAAGGCTGCTAAATCCTCACGATCAATCAACTCGTAAGCTTGAGTCGGCCAATCCGAAGGTGGACGTTCTCTGCATCGATGCATGACGTCCTTCACGATTAGGGATACTCCTGGCGGTAGATTTTCGAGGTCTTTTTTAGTGAAACCCATCTCGTGATAGAGAAGAACAATCCTGTCGGCACGAGGACATTCGAGCTTTCGCGGCACGTCCTTTTCTTGCTTCCATCCACTTTCCAAGTGATCCACCCGACTACCCGCTGGAACGATCAGTTTCGTCAAATTATCGATATCCACAGAGTCTGCTCGGTCTTCGTGCGATATCAGACCAACCAACTGAACGATCGATTTCGTTCGCGGATTCACTCGACTCAGATAAGGATAAGCCGAGACACCAAAGCAGCCGTTCAAAAGATTGTGCAGAGTCTCGAAAATACTCGGTGGCTTCGAGGGCATGTAATTCGGTGGTGTAATTTTGTTTAATTCAACATTCGTTACTTGGGACGTTGTTAGGCCAGTCTCGAGTGGACATAATTTTGGAAAATCAAGAAAATAATGACGAGAATACATTTCGAATTTGAGATCGGTGCTGAGTTGATGAAGTAACTGAGCCAAAAGTGGTAAACTCTCAGACATGCCGCTATTGAGCTTTAATTCCTCGTAGAGAAGATGAAGAGAAAAGAGAACGAGCGGTAAATATGGAAACAGGATTGCCTGCATATTTATTTTTCCCATATTCGAGACAGAGCTCATAGCGTTCAAATCTAATTCCGATTTTTCATTGTCGGAGCATTCGTGCAGGTGTAAAACATCGTCGATGTATGTGTGTGTGTTTTTGTGCTCCGCCGACTCGAGAATGTACAGCCAATCATCGTGGGTTCCCGAATCATTCGTTTTTTGCTTTTTTGGCACGACGATCGGACTGTTTCGCTCACCAAGACGCTCATCCTCGGTCCTTTGAATCAAATGCAGTTTATCCACGTCATAGCCCAATAAAGTCAACAGAATAGTTAGGAAGAGATGCCACTCTTGGATCGGCGTGAAATCTTGCGGTCCTGGAGCGTTTCGAGCTCCGTACCACTTCACTAATAATTGCATCGCTAAATCGCGTTGCAAGACACTCCGGAGAGCTTTGAGACATTTTGTTACTGCAATCCATAAGAAGAAATAGTTATTTTGTATTACACATTACTGGAAAAAATAAAAGAATTTGAAAAATTCCATTTCGAACCAAGTTTTAAAAAAAGTTACAAATCGATTGGAACAAACCTAGAGGAGACGTGCTCGCAGCTGGAAGAGATATCCTGTAAAAACTTTTGTTGCTGTATTCAAGGGTAATTTTATTTCCGACGGCATCCTTCAGAGCAGCGAGTCCGGCATCCAATAAAGAATTATCCAATAAAAGTGGAGGTCTGCCGCAAGTGCCTCCAACAGGGCTCAGAAGATGGAGGGCCTCTTCAAATTTAATTTCATTGGAAGCAACGTGTTGCGGAATCAATGAGCTCCTCCGAGGGAATGGGGAACTTAATTTTTGACCGAGATTGTTGATGAAATAATTGCAACTACCAATGTTCGGCAAAACGCTCGGTATGTGAACTTTTCCAACGCAAGTTACACCGGAATAAAGCGTTACACCGTTTGACAAGTCCAGAGTCGCGATCATGCTCAGAGACTGAAAATCATTTTTTTTCTTGCTCACTCTAAAGGTTATAATTATTTATCAAACCATAAAGTTATTTCGTTCTTAATTAGGGTTACACGAACCGGAAGATTGACAGCATCCTTCGCGACGATACTCGTCACCATCCCAAAAATAATTTGTTGCTGCTTGTTAGTTTTCTCGAGTCTCACGAGAAAAAGTTGCGATCTATCCGGCACGAGATATCCCAAATATCCTTGACCCACGAGATCCGTAGTCAACACAACTTTAGACGCACGTCCAGATAAAATTTCCCTGGAACGAAGGGAAAAGCAAAAAATGTTTTTACTTTACTGCTGAAGTAAGACGGAAAATCGTGAATCAATCATGAAAATCATGAGAAGGAGTTTATTTCCATGAAGCTTGATAATTGTTTCAGCCTAGGACCTACTTTGGGATCCCAGTATTTTCGGTCCATACGTGATCGAGACATATTTCCGGATATAACGGTTTACTCGTAGTTGCAGGACGATCCTGGAATTGTATGCTGTTGTAACTGTTCGGAGTGTTTTGCGATTGACCGAGAATAGTCGTCATAACAGTCTGATGAAGTCGCGTTTGATGAATACTGGGATTAATCGGTGCAGCGATTAAGGGAGAAAACGCGGAATGCGTGGGTGATTGACATCGTGAAATCGTAGCCATAGGACTTTGTGAGCGTGAGTGCTGATTGTGCTGTTGTTGTTGAGACGGCGATGGACCACCGCCTGAACAAGACGTCGTGTACGATGTGCCACGCGAACCGAACGGACTGTTTGCCATTCCCAATCCCATACTTATTCCGCTCAATTGAGGATTCGGCACTCCTGCAAAATCAATTATTTCATCCATGATTTTCATTTGAATAATAAATTTCGTACGAGTTACTTATTTTCAAAAAAATATTGATGACTATTTATATTTTCTACAAATGTCTATAAAAAATATCGTTGGTTCATTAAAGAATGGAAGAGATTTATATTTCAAGTATTCACTTCTTTGAGCGACTATTTTTACATTCAGTTTCATTTCAATACTGACTTCGAATTATTTTTTACAAAGTTGTGTAATTAATTGCTTTATAAAAAAACTGTATTTGTCATTGAACCCACCGAATAGGCTCAAAGTTTTTGCGCTGCAGCTACGATTCGTTGAAACATTGGCCCCGATGTGCAAGGGGGATGCATTTGTCGAATTATTGAACATACTAGAGGTCGTATCACTGCTGCCGCAAACAATTTGTTTTTCCTCGTTTGATGCTTTGCGTATTTTGTACACGGAATGTAAGCCCGTTTTTGTGTCATAAACGACAGCCAAAGAGGGCTCGGAACTTGTGAATACAATTTGTTGATTGGCGTCGCACATGTAAGTAATGCCGCCTGAAAATAAAGTAGCACAAAAGTAGTCATTCAGTTCTAAAAATGTCTATAATGAAATTCTTTCAAATTTGTGTATGTTAATTTGAGAATATATTAATTTTTCTATTTCAGGCGATAGCAAAAAAAAATGTTGAATGTTTATTTTTGTATATTGAGTATTGAATTTGCGCATTAAAATTCATAAACCAAAACGATAATTATTGCAATTAATTCGCAAATTTACCGTGTTTAATGAGTAAGGGACAAATTTCGTCAAGAGGATGAGTCAGTGAAAAAGCTACGGGCAAATTGCTCTCGTTCTGAGCTGCCCATCTACTTGCTTCTAGAGATGAGTATCTGGACAGTGGTATAGGAACTTGTGATTTTTCCAAAAGTATTCCATACTTCGTTGTCCAGACTGCAGATATCTGTAAAATATTATTTATTATTACAGCTCATATTTTTTCTACCATTTAAAAAAACACAAAGTTGTGAAACCCATTGTGTTCCTCATTCATATTCAATTTTCGTTTCTCAAAAAAAATGGCGTTTGCTTATTTACTTGAAACTGCAAACTGGAAACATAGTCCTCTCCTGTGTCAGTGAAAACTTTGAGCGTATAAGAATCGAGGAGACAAATGCATTCAATGCTTTTTCCTATTTTTTCATCTTCTTCTGTATTCTTGTCCCTTGTCATTTGATCTGGAGTATTAGTACAAAATGTACACCACAAGGCATGTTTGATTTCAGTTTCACAGGTATAAGCCGTTTGTAGTACTCTCGTAAATTGTGCGCCTCTCGAGTGTATGGCGACTTTGCCGCAGCAGTAAAGCTCTTCTTCTCCGCAGATGTCATTTTCTCGTACCAGCCAGAATTCTTTCTTTATAGAATAACAAACATTTATTCGTTAAATTAAATGTTGAAAATATTATTCACTTTTTATTTTGAAAATTATTAAATTCATTGTCCACAAATCCCCGCAAGATTTTCTAGAATATACTTGGAAAAAGTTACAAACAAGTCTTATGTCAAAAACCTACATAGGTGAGATCTGAGATTTTGAATAAGTCTTTCTGTAAACATGAAAAATGCAACAGTTGTTTTTTTTTTTTATCATATCTATCACTTTTCAAATTGCTTGCATTTAATGACTATACCAACCCACTGACTTTACTCGTGTCCAAAATACAAACTGTCGATCATGGAACAAACTCAAAAGATTAAGAAAAAATTGAAATTACTATAAAAAATATACATGACTATGAATAATTTTAACAATAAAGCATTGTCAGTAACTATATTTTCAGGAAAAAAATGAATTCTTACAGGTGGTTTTTCGGATATATTAACTTGACTGAATTTTTGCAACAGTATGCTGTCTCCAGTCGTATTTTGATATCCAGCCGGCAATTGATGTATGACCGATCCGGGATGTCGTGAATAAGTTTCCCGGCCACCTGGGCTATATTCCTAAACAAATTATATTTTTCAAATATCCTCAAAGTTATTTCCATCAAAATGTGGTAAGGAATGAATGAATGATTGCGTTTTATTTATGATTAATAAAGGCTCTATACCAGCGGATCTGAGGCGGCGATCATTCTTTCCCTGGTTTCATCCAGATTTGCTGAATTGTTATTATTATTATTTTTAATTATATTTTCCCAAACACGAGTCAGTCCTTTCTACGTTGTTTTTTTTTAATCGACCAATCACTTTTGCGCGTCTTGAAGGAATTCGAACGATGTTACACGGTTTTTTTTATTTATGTTTCGCGATTCAACAACACTGACCCATGGTCGCTGCCATGATGAAACGACGCCGGCAACATTACATTCATAACCTTGTTCCTAACCCTCCCTCCCTGTGCTCATGTTCACTATCATAACATTGACAACGAACTTTGCCAATATGGCCGCCGACATGTGTTTGAGGTGATTTGACGTTTCAGAATTAACTTTTCGGATTGTTAGCCTTTTTGACAACTAAACACAGCAGGAAAACATTTTATTTTATGAAATAAAGTTGAATCATTCGTTTAGGTAACGGAAAAAGTGAAAAAAATCCATGAAAATGATAATTTCCACGCGAAAAAAAGTGATTCCAATAAGTGATTGTTTGTTTTGAACACAACAACAATGTCGTATTTTGTGGCGAAATTCGAAGAATAAACGAGTTACTTTGATTTTTCGCCAATTCAGCACACATGCTCGGTGATCGGATTAGGAAACCCGAAGAATTCTCTACGTAGCATTTATATACTTTGTTGAAAATTGTTATCACTTAATAAAATCCTAATGCAATTGAATTTGATGCTAAAACACAAATGTCCTAATTTAGGGTTTAATACACAACCTAAAATTTGAATGCACACTTAATACTCAATTTCCATTGCTTTTTTTCTTGTCGAATGATGGTATTTCGTTTGATAAAAGCCCGGTTTATGAAGAATTCGATTAAAAAATACTCATTTTTGAAATTTTACAAAAATAACTTATTTTCTGCCTCCCAATAAGAACAACCATAATTTCGTAGTCATTTTTTGTGGTTTCTTGTCAAAAATAAAAAAAAACTTGGAAAGGTACCAAAGAACGTTTTTCTTTTTTAACGCGAAATCACACAAGCAATATAACCATCAGAATTGTGATGATTTATTTTTACGAAAGCATACATATTTACAAATACTTTGCAAAATTACGATACTGCGCTTGGAAGGGTTGCCCTACAATTCCGTGTATCCTGTAAAATAATCAATTGATGCGTAAAGAAACATTCCAACATATTTTGTTCATATTCCAAAGGGATTCGAATTGTTTTTCATTCATTGGATATAATACGATTTTACAGATTTGAAAGTACAAAAGAAAAAATATAAATAGACAATTCAGTTTGTAGATTAAATTAATTAACACACTACGCCATATTACGTCTAAATAATCCTAGAAATCACTGAAACGAATTCACAAGGGATCAGAGCTGCACGAATCGGTTTAGCAGGATATTCCCCAATAAAAATTATGAGCCATTACAAAGTATTCGTCGGCGTGCCGTTATGTATTGACGATCCCTTGGAATTTGTTGATCGCGCGGTAAATCATTCTCAAAAATTCTTTGATGGGTGAAAAAAGCTTTGTTTTTTTGTTTTTTTTTTTCGTGTATCTGTCTGTGTGTTTGAGTTTTCATGTGTGTATGTTTAAACATAATTAAGTGCGAGTGTTGTGCCGAACATTATTCTTTCGGTTCTCGATAAAAGTTATGCGTTATATCTCAATTATTTGGCGATATATTAATATTTTGCTCAGAAAGTCTTGCGATGTATTGCTCTGGTACCATCCTCGTCGTACTCCCGTTTACTGACCCACATCTTTTTGAACGTATCTAACGAAGCAAGGATCGAACCACCGATCCAAGTGCTGTAGAGTCGTTCTTGAGGCGCTGATATCTATCCAAACAAATCATCGTAACGATTACATTTTTCATTTTCAATTAATAAATGAGTCTATCAAACATAATTTTATAAAACTCACCCTTATCTTTATATCCTTAGCTAACATTTTACGAATTTCGGAAAGCAGTCTATCGCCGAAACCCTGAAAAATAAATAATTATTCAAATAAATTCGCATAAATTCATGATTTCATGATATTAAAATATTAAGATTAAACATATAAGAAAATAATATAATAATACTCGCTCATGAAAATCCTTCCATGCTTAGAGGTCACACCATGGTTTATTTTTGTTATGATTACTCTATGAATTGTACTGATAATTCTTTATTAATAATTTTACGAAACTACAAAAATAGATGAATTTTTTAATTATTTTTTTTTATGGCTTGAAAAACTCACTCGGAACAGAGTAGAACCACCAGACAGTACGATATTCTGGAAGAGCACTTTCCTCAGATCCAAATCCGATTTTTGGATCGAGTACATAAGTACTTCATGCAGTCCCTCGCATTCTTCGCCTATGAGATCGGGTCTGAAGAGAACTTCGGGTGCTCGGAATCTAGCGGGGCCAATCTATAAAATATTCACATGATGTATAATTTTGTCTTTTTTGTTTCTTTGTTTTTAATTTGATTTATTGAGAATGTAGTACCTCGAGACAACTGCCATCAGGTAGTGTGTATTGAAACTTGTCCGTATCAATGGTTTCCTCCTTTTGTGGATTGCTCGCAAGATAACACGATCTTTCCTTGATCGTCCTAACGATTTCAAATTCGGCGGTGGTTTTGAAATTGATACCCTCTTTGCGCAACAACAACCTTAGATATCTTGTGACGTCACGACCCGCGATATCTACCCTCATAATACTGTGAGGCATAGCAAATCCCTCGTAAATTGGTACCGCGTGCGTAACACCGTCACCCGAATCGAGAACTACTCCTGTCGTTCTACCTGTAGCATATCTACGAAGATAAAAAAATTCTATTACTTCTTTATATCGTAATTAACTAAGAATTATGAATTGGGATAATTTACCACTCGATATGATCGTATACATAAAGGTTATTGTATCATTACACTGTTCTCTTCAATATGAAAAAAAAAAACAAAAAGAACGATGTACAATCAAGCTCTTTTATTGCAAAGATTTTATGCTTTTATTTGTGAAAATTTTATTTCAAAAAAGTTAAGTTATTAACTGATCGCTCTAGGGTTAATGAAAATCCCGAAATTTTAAGAATCACAAAGATAAGAGTCAAGAGAATTCAGTGACAAATGGAATAGGACTTACAGACTAAGAACAGCTTGCATGGAGACAAAAAGTGCAGGTACGTTCAAAGATTCGAAGAATATTTCAGCCGCTTTTTCTCTATTCTTTCTGGGATTGAGAGGTGCCTCCGTTAGTAAAACGGGATGTTCCTCGCAGAAAGTTGCAAGTTGATCTTTGCCATAAACGTAGCTCCAGATCCTTTCCATGTCGTTCCAGTCTGTTACTATGCCATGTTCCATGGGATAGCGCAGCGACAGGAGACCACGATGTTCTTCCGCTATTGGACCAACAAAGAGGTCTCCCTCCAGAGCTCCGGCCATTACACGAACATGCTTCGGCCTGCCGATACTGAAAAAACAATTCAATTTCGAAAACTCTTATCCATAACTCATTAACCCTCCATCCCATGAGCAAAATGAGACGATCGAAGAAAAGTTTTTTGCACTCAGTGTTTATAACAGAGGATTGAGGATTTTTCTAAACCTTTTTCAAATATTAATTGTCAATGAATTCAACATTGACCATCCGGCGATTTGAATGAAAAATAATTTTCTTTCATTGAGTCAAATATCTTGAGATGCTGGAAAAATATTCAATTAATCATTAATAAATTAAATGATGTTTTTGGTGAATATTTCCAGTCAGACAACATTTGACATTCGTTTTCAATGACATACAGGTTTCTTTGGGGTATTTATTTATAAATAAAAGGGATTCATTTGATCGAAGTTAATTGTTGAGATTCTTAAAGTTTAGAGACATAAATAAAAACCTGTATTGCCATCTGTCAATAACCTTCAAACATGAACAAGTTGCTTGTATGAATTTTAATGAATTGCCAAATTTGTACTTACTAATTAGGAAATCTACATTTTGGTATCTGATCGCCTGCGAATCCCGCTTTTATCACGCCGGATCCCTGAAACCACACGAAAAGCAAAATAGATAGATCATCGTTGTTTTATTGATTTTTTTATTGCATGTTCGGTTGGCGAGGATTGTTTGACAATTGTCAAAATTAGGCTTTGACAGGATGATCAACGATCTTTTGTTATCGGTGACACGATATGAAAATCTTTTATTTGAACGTCAGATCGTCGATGTTATAAAAACGTCGATCTATCATTCGCTTCGTGACAAAATATTTGGGTTGAAATTCTAGGACTGGCAACCGGACAATATGGCCTGCAGGGATTTGACACCTCGCCGAGTTCATGGACACATACAAATAGGAGTACGGAAATGTTCCTTTTGATGAATATAAAGAGAATAAATTGAACTCACGTTATCGATAACCACGGGCTGATTCACAATAACATCGTACGGTTCCATAATTCAGTCGTAATATAAGCTTTGGCTCAAATTTATCGAGGCTTTACTTCCGAATTCAGAATTTTCAGTTTCATGCAGTTTGCCCCGAATGAGTCTCAATTGAGTTCCACTGCCCACACAATTCCACAATCCACACGATCCACACCTTCTTCCACAGCCCTGAATCCTCAGACTCTATATGTAACCTCCGAAAAATTTTAGTTACTTACTAGTCATTTGCACACAGCGATGCCTCTCTAGTTGGAAGAGTACTTTTGTGTAGAAACGCTCTAGCGGTAATGCAGTTTGAAACGAGTGTAACGGTAATCGATAAGATAGAGATCTTTTCTATCAAAAATATGCTTCGGAAGCGCTGTCTGATACGTTCTGTGAACTCCATTCTTTCGCATAACGTTAACTTCTCCACCTTCCACTCCAACTCATCGAGATATTTTCACGCTCGTTTCGCATTCGTTGTCTTTTTATTTTTATTATTCATTGCTTATCGCGCTGTATCAGTGACATCAACAGTAGGCATTTGAGTATAGAGGAGAAGGTGATGATATAATAGAATGGTTTCCGTCCTCTCAGGTTGACAGATGGGAACGTCGAGTGTTTTTTTTTTTCTGTGGTGATAACTGTTTTCATGATCACAATTACGATGAAACCAGGGACGTAATATTTCGAAAAAAAACCTTTTTATTTTTACAAAATGTTATAAACAAAGTACAAAAACAAAATAAAAAATATCATGTAGTTCTCTTTGTTTCTTGGTGCTGTGCGTCGATTGGCTTATTTAGCAAGCCGAGACGTTTGATAGGCTTCGTCAGTAAAGTCATTCGATTGGTACATCGAAATAATCATAACATTCTATTTATCGTGAGTTTTTGTTTACACTTCTGTAGATGGAGATTTATCGATAACACGCTTCGAACAAGTCGTGTTCTGTGGCAACTTGGCCGCGGCGGTTTTCGGTAGCAGCGGACTGTAGTCTCGTGTCGTTGACTTTGATGAATTTGCCAAGTTTTATCATATGAATCGATCATTCGAGTCTAGCACGACAGCAAGTCATCATAATTTTGTGTCTAAAATCGTCAAAAGCTCTCTTTACATCTTCGCGCAATTGTCGCGCTTTCACGCGAACTTCCTCCCTCATGAGATTGTAACACATCGCAACAAGGCCAAGTCCGAAAAGGAGGTAAACAAAATTAATGACTAATTTTGTTTGGCTCTCGTTTCGATTATCGTCGTTGAGGTCAGTGCCTGGGACAAAATCACCAATGCCAATTTTGCACAGTGACGTTACGCAGAAATAAGCACTGTCGAGATAGCCCCATCCTTCCCATTGAGCAAAGGTGATGGTGCCAGCGAGAATGTAACCGGAAAGAACCCAGAGGCAAGCGGTCGAAGGCACGATAATTCTCATTCCAGGTTTTTTTTTGCCCGTACATTCGTGCATCCTCGTATATAACCATCGAAAAGTGTGAGCTAGAACTTTGCCCATATTTAAAAAATATAGAACGTAAAGAGGTATCCCAAAAATAGCGTAAACCACTGTAGCCCCACGACCCCACGGTGTTCTCGGTACTAAATTCCCATAACCGATCATCGTAAATACAGACAAACAGAACATCAGTGCAGCTGGTATCGTCCATGATTCCTTCGTTGTTTGACCGTTGTAACCTTTTTTCACTGCTTCGACCACTTGTCTTTGAAAAAACAATAAAATCTCGTCCGCTGTCGCGTTGAAGGCTTCTTTGTCGAGAATATTGACACTTTGGTTTCCAGCCGTTCTGTTCCATAGAGCTATCGCGGATTTCGATCGTTGTCCCTTCAAATCGATGTACTCTGCATTTTTTTCGATCGCTATGAATGCCATGGCTCCCACAATCGCGTAACCAACAACTAGACCACCAACTCCAACTTGGGTGCACATAAAAGCCACGAGCTTGCGACAGCAGTCCTTCACCCTTTCCCTTGGGTCCACACCAGTCGAGGTACTCGAAGAATCTCTGCTCCTCACGGACGATCTCATGCGTGCCATTTTACTTACTTTTTCTTTTCCGCCTCGATATAAACTTTTATCAATTTTCTATGGTTAAACACTTGTCCTCGTACAACATGATGACGAACCAAATAGATTATTCGGAGACTTTTCACGAGCGAAACTCTATTTAGCTTTACTTGAGACTCTCGTGTCTCTGATATTTTGCACTTTTATTTTACACTATGAAACCGGCACAATCGTCACTTAATTTTCTTTCAAATATTTTCCAACTATCGTTCAACATTTCCTTCAAGAAAATCTTTCGTACGAAGTATTGACTGCACTGGACCAGGAAACCAGATCCCACCCAAAGTCTCACTGTTAAGACTGATGTTTTTCTCTCTGTTTCTCTCTCGCTCTCTTTCCAAAACGATCCGACAAGCTTCACGTGGTCGCTCTATTTTTGGCGGTCCCGCGAGCGCATTGCTTCTCAACGTTTGTGCTCCGTGTCTTTCTTCGTTATTACAATATCTTTCTCTCTTCTCTTTTCTCCCATTCAATCCACGTACATATTCTTTTTCTCTATTCAACAAAAAATCAAATAGATTTCTTTAAATATTTATCTCCGGTGGTTGCTGCAGCCTGCAGTCTGTTTAGTTGACATTTTCATATTTTTTACTACAATACGAAGAAGAATCAAAAAATAATTCAACATCAAATACATAAAATTAATCAAATATCGACACACGAGGAATATATTCGGTCAGCTCCGGTAGTTTTGTTACACGTTGCTTCAGAAAAAAGTTCCTATGGACCACACACTTGCTGGATCGGGAAGAGGGGGGGGGGGGTGTAAGGCAAGCAGAAGTTGACACCGTTTTGTTGTTCTTGTTGTCTATCTGAATCCTTTTTCTAGGATATAATAACTTTTCGTGGATATAATAACTTGAAGAGTTAAAAGAAAAAAAAATACTTTCGTTCATATGTTAATTGATTGATTGAAACTAGACAAAAAAAAAAAAATTGAACCATATCTCAACATTTTGCATGATATTGTAAAACTGTGCGGAGAAAAATCTTTTTACTGTTAATCAGAGTTTTTAAATAAATATTGAATAAGTGAACAAAATTTGACAAAAAAAAAACTCAAACAGTTATGAATTTATCGTAATAAAAGTCCGAACAACCGTACAGTCTTAAGGAAGTAAGAGAAATGTGGGATTAAATTGATTGGATAAGATCGTGAAAACCTCAATAGGAGTACCATTAAGAAATTGCAGTTGGTCGAAATCCAATCTCCGAAAATAGAATCATTAATTCACAGTTTAAAAATGAATGAAATTCACTAAAATAAAAAAGAACGAAAATTCTACACATAAAAATTTATATCTGACAAGTAATGAAGCTTAAAAAAAAATGGAAAAAGTAATCACTCGGTCGTAGTAAAAATTGAATGGTTCACTGCAAAACCAAGGAAGCTCAAGATCGCATTTGATAGTTCATTCTCAATTAATCCAATAACGCATGTTTTGTGTCATTCGAAAGATCACGAGAGAAGAAAGATAGCGGCAAAAGCTATTCATCTATCTTTTGCATTGCCTGCCTGATAGGATTACGAGGAAACGAAATGAACAAGAGCTTTGCTTGGTAATGATCCATGGGAAAAGTTTCAAGGAGTTTTTCTTTACGAATGGGGTTGATTATTTTAATAATCATTTGTTATTAATGTATTCTTCGTGTATATAAATATGATATGGAATTTGAAGTGTCGTTACATGCAGTCATGAGACACGTAACTTCAGTCTCTCCCTGCATATATTCATAGCCGTGGGATCATCGAGTACCCTAATTAATTGCAACGAACTGTGATATGGGGGAGCTGCCTCTTGACCCCATTTTTCTATCCCGTTCTATTTAATTTGTTTAATTTTTTATATTTATCGATAAGTTTAATGTTTTGATTAATTATTATTACAAGCATCTTTCGGTAAATAAATAAATATATATGCGTTCGAAAATGATAAAATGTGTATGTCGTTATATTTTTTTAATTTACACATATTTTCATATTTATTTATATACATTTAACTGTTTTGTATACATTTTATAATGCAGGTTACAATTCATATACTTTTGTACCAACTAGTTCACCCCTGTTCCCGATCAAAATTGTAGTACGATTAAAATATACAACCTTGTTCGTGACAAGCGCCGTTTGAGAGGCCTCGAACGAGCCAAAAGTTGCAAATCGTACACCTGGTACCGCAGTGAACAATTTTAAACTTATTTAAATGTATGAGCGTTTCCACGTCGAATAAACTCTTGAAAATTTTATTATTTTGTTGCTATCCAAGCCTTCGAACTTGTTCAATATATTACCAAGATTTCACGCATTTCTTCGTACCAAATTTTATTATTAAATCTGCAAAAAGGTATAAATAATTGTTATAAATGGGAGCAGATAGTGGTACAGAGTGTACAGGATTTCAGTCTCACATTTCAAGGCCACAGGTATTTACAAATAAAAAAGTTGAAATTTCTGGTATTATTGTTGTTTTTATTATTAATATTATTATATAAAAAATCATTGAAAAATGAATAAAAGACAGAACAAGCAAAATATGTAGATTTCTAACGTGTACGACCTCCCCGTAACTTCTGGGCTGTGAATGACTTTTCACTCTCAATATATTTCGAACCGCGGTCCTATGCAGCGATAAATTTTTAAAATAAATCATATGCGAGTATTAATTATTACATTTGAAAAATGCATGAGAATATATTTTACTCGACGAATTGTATCAATGAAAAATATTGATTAGTAAATTGGCGCAATGAGTTTGAATGTATATGGACGATGCGCATGTACGCGTGGGTGCGACCTCGATGCTCTGCTATACAATGTCGCGAACCACTATTATCCATATATATATGTGTGTTACGAGCACCTGAATGGTCTCGATTCAATCAAGTTCTTAGAACGGTCCATGATGGGTCCGAGCACACTTGACGTGAGAACAATATCAACAATAACTTAAAGTACACGTTTTATTAATATCGAAACATTGAATGAATTTCAAAATAAATGAAACGGAGTATAATGCGAGCTATTAAAAAAAAAAAAAAAAAAAACACGAAAATATACAATTATGGTTGAATTTAGTGTTGTTAATATAAAATTATAGTATCGATAAGATAAAAATACGAAAATGTGTTTTGGTATAAAATGTGAATCGATAATAATAAATTGAAAATTCTCATGAATTTTATATAGTGATGATTTGAACGTTTTGCTTGAAACTGCTTGATATTGTGTGCAATGAATGGTTAATGTTATTTTGAAGAACTCATCAGTTATTTCATTAATGGAATTACCTGAAAGTATTATTCGTTCGACGAGTACTGCTCTCTGATTCAGATCTGAGAAAATTGATAATCGGCTTCAATTTACTCAAAACGAGTGTGTGTGTGTGTGTGTTTTTTCGTCGTATTTCGTTCGTGAATTAAAACGTTGATTATATCGTTGGATATAAAAAAAATCTTAACCACCCATGCATTTACCGATCTGACGTTCTCCACTCGGGCTCGAATAGCCCCTGAATCTTCAATTCTTTTTATTGGCGACGTAACCACTACCAATTGTTCGATTCTCGTGTATATACGTGTGTGCAACGCAAAGCAAATCATCGTAAGAATGGTTGGCGCGCGCAAGTCTTCGAACTCTCTCTCTCTCTCTCTTTCCCTCGTAGTTGAGGCGAGTGTAATGGTAAGGCCGACGACGTCGACGACGACGATGACGATGGTGATGATGATGATCTTTCGTAATCCCTCGGGGGTTGCACGACCGACCAACCTGCCGACCAATACTCTTTGCAGTCGTGCGATCGTCGCTGTTCCGCTCGGTTGTACTCCCCGAAAAGGAGGAGGACAAAATAGAGAAGAGACAAATAATAATAACAGACGCGTTGCTTTTGGTCTTGAGATCTGCACGATATCGTGATCGAGAGCACGGTCTCTCGTTGCCGAATCGTCGATAGTGAGTCGGGGTGAACAAATGTTTAGAAAAGTTTTAGAAACAAACAAGAATTTTTTGAAATATTATTGAAAACCATTTCTTTTAGCGTCCCGATTGTAAATCGAACGATTGTCTCGTGACTAGTCGGGATGAGGTCTCTCGCGTCACTTCTCCTCCTCGCTCTCGTTTCAGGTAATATTTTTATTCAATATTTCAACCGAAACATGTTAAAACGGAGGAAAACATGTTGCACTGTTTGACTTTTTGAATTTCTCCGGTATCGAGATCGAAATTTTTCGCTGCGTTCAAAAATTCGGATGATCGAGGCACAAACTGACCCGCGCAAGCACAGAAGGACGTTTAATTCTGTCGACGAATCGTAGGCGCAAACGATCGTCAATTATACAAAGTGCGACACTCTCTTGGCACGAATCTCAGATTATTCCTCGTCTTCACCACGTGTTTGGAGATGCAGTTACAGTTTTTTTCGGGAAAGCGATAAAATACGATATGTGGCAGTTTGTGCAAGGGTAAAAAATAATAATTACCTCGGAAACATTTGATCGAAGGGTTAATCGGTAAATTGAAATGATCTTCTAATAGCAACTCGTGTTGTACGTATCAGCATTTCAATCTGTTCGGACCTCAATCCATTCATCCATCCGAAGGTCTGACCTACAGAGGAAGGAAATGGAATGAGAGCTCCATTGCGATACAAGTCCAAATTTACATTTTCAATGAGAGATAATAATAGATTACTATGGTTAAAATTACAAGATAGACGGACCAAAAAAATCATATTTATTTGCACCACATATTTCATACACGAAAAAAATTGAAATTTAAAAATCACCAACACAGCAAAAGACATGGACGATAAACTCGAATCGTGGGTTAATTTCACTGTGAAGAATGTGAACTTTCATGAAAAGTAAAATAAGATTTCTTTTAATCCCATCAAAATTTACATTTTGCATAACAAAGATCACCTTAAATTCAATATTGTCGAATGCAATTATTTCATATTCAAATCAAGGACCACACGCTTATTTTACAAATTTTTAAATCCATTGTATCAATGACATGGAAAATGCTGTGTATTGGCATGGAAAGACAATCATATAAATAGGAGAATTAATCAAATTTATTAATTTCTATTAGTATGTTCAGTTTTTGTAGTACCAAAAGATAATTTTTCTTAGAACTCTCTAGCCATTATTCCTGAGCTCCAAAATATATTTACGAGGATTCAAAAATGAATATATTTCTATATCGGCAAAAAAAAAAAAAAATCCTAAAATTTTAGTTACGTTGATCGCGATGAATTGATGGTTTTTTTCACGAGTGTCTGACAAGTCACGTCGGTGACGAGTAAGCGGTAATTAATGGCCACATAAGAACATGTAATTCCTAGCGAATTATGCGATTGATGAGACGTGGACGTTGAGTCTTGAGTGAGGACCAGACACGCGAGTCTTTTCGTTACAGAAAAATAATAATAGTCCTCTTCTTCTCAGCCAGTGTCCATGTTTACCAGTGTCGTAGACTAGTATTGACAATTGACCTGGGAACGCGATAAACTCATATCACTGTATCACAAATGCTTCTTCCTGATTTTTAGAAGCCTCTTGTTGACTCATCGCGCATGGAGTGCAACAATTTTCCTACTGGAATCTCCATTCAGAAAAAAATTTGAAAAAATTAGATTGCTTGTCTAAATTATGATATTTTTGAGCAAAGCGAAAATCACATATGAATCAAGGACTGTTATGAAACATAATAAATCGAAGATATCTATTTCGAATTGTACAAAAATAATGTAAACCACCAACAAAAATGCTCGAAATATTTTCAAAAGCGGTATAAAAGTAGGCAATCATTTTTTTAGATTGATGCAAAAAAATGTTTAATTATTGGAGATTAACAGAATAAGAAACGATCACCAATGTCATGCGGAAACATTTTATATCCTGGTTTATTGGGCAATTGCAGAAAATAATTTGAATAATAAAGATTAAGAGAAGAAATGCATCCGTAGATGTTTATTCGAGAGAGAAATAATCATCGCTTCTAGATGCCCAGAATGTAAACACAGTAAGCGATTTATCGAGGTTATAAAATTAATTCCAACATTTTTAATTCAGGTGTTCCATTGGGTATTGAGGGATCGACCGACTGGTCTTACTGGGGTTCAAACGGTGAGTAAACAGGATTTATTAAAAACCATAAAAGGTCTCTTTCTCGTAATTAAACATTGATTCGAGATACGATGTTATCTGTAGACATCTTTCATATCGTGATACTCGATTTTCCTTGAAACTTTTTTTTAAATCGATAAATCTTCAGTACTATTCCACAATTTTTGCTACGTTGTTTCGGAAGAATTGTAAAAAATTATGATTCTAAAATATATTCAGGATTAAACGCTTGTTCATCGTTCATCACGAAATACACTTTTTTTTCTGACGAATTATAAGTCGATTTTTTCCATATGGCGAATATTTATGACATTTTTATTACGTTTTCAAGTTCTCACCAAACAGATCAGTCCAATTGAAATCGAAAATGATGAAATGCGACTAAGTCTGCAGTTGTTTCACAGCAATCTGTCCAGCACTCGAATGTATAAAAATGTACGCACGGTTTGTGCGTGCCAATAGTCCGCGTTATTTCGGTCAATCTGGCCATTATTACCTTCTGTCTTTTTCTCTCGTTCTCTCTCTCTCTCTCTCTCTCTCTTTTCCGATATTATGGCTCTGGATGGTCCAACATAAGGAGGGAGAGCTTTTGATTCGTGCGATCCGTCCGGACCGTCTCTTTCTCTCTCTTTCTCTCTTCTCTTTATCTGTCGGCGCTCGAACTGATTGAGGAAATGATGTGCTCCAGCGCAGCGCGCACACACAGATTGGATAATGGCCAATTTACGTACACATACTCGCAATCCTTACGAGCTTGACGCCGTTTCGTTATCACTAAATATAATCTATACGATTTTATGCTTTATTCCGAAGTCCTGAACAAGAAATTTTTTCATCAATCGTACGAAGCCCTCTTGTTAATCGCGAAAACTGCTGGGATTTTTTTCGCAGCTTTATAAATATCGATTTTTTAATATTAACACATAAATCTACAAACGAAAAGAACGACCGTGTATTTTTTCGCGTTCAGTAGAACTACTTGAGATTGTACGCGACCTCAATGCCGCGAAGACCTCGTTCGTCCGTTCTCCTTCATCCCAAAGAGATAAAACACGTCGATGAAATTTGCAAGCTCAAGTGCGTTATATTCTCAAGACCGCTTGACCGAGAGAAAGAAATAATTCTCAGAGGCCATGCTGGAGCAATGTGTACTAAATATATAATACCTGAAGTCATTTCTCTTCTTCTTCGATATCAACAAAAAAATTCTTATATATATTCATGCGTTCTATATTCAAACATTGTTTTTATTCGTGAAGTTGAAAAATAAAAGTTTCACGGATTGAGATCATGAGACTTTTCGAACTTACGTAAATTTACAGGACCTGATCATTGGCCAGATATTTGTTTGACGGGGAAAAAACAATCTCCCATTAATATAGCCAGTGATGACACCGTCAAAACAGATTTGGGCTCCTTGAAGTTTGTGCGTTACGATTACGCTTATACTGCGACACTTACGAATACTGGTCACTCGGGTGAGTCGAAGAATCCACACAAAAATCAATGAAGCATAAAACAAAAATTTAATACATAAAATCATTTTATCTCGTATATGGAAATGCACAAATAAAGAAATTTTTGGCTCCAGTAAAACGATAAAACTTCACTACCTTAATGAAAAAATCTCATAATTCCGATCAGAGTAACAAAAAGTATGTTTCAGTACAAATAACTCTTACGGGGGTGCCAATGTTTTTGAAGGGTGGTGGTCTCTCGTCAACTTACGTCTTTGATCAAATGCACTTTCATTGGGGCGCTGAGCACACGATTGACGGTACCAGAGACGCGCTAGAATTGCACATGGTGCATTATGCGAAACAATATCCAAACTTTACTACCGCAGCACAAAACGATTATGGATTGAGCGTCGTAGCTGTGCTTTTTAAGGTAAATCACCATCTCGTTATCTATGTATTTGAAAAACAAAGAAAGTTCTAGAGTCATGAATTGTCGTCACTCGAGAGATATAATTTTATGGTTCATAATATTTTAAGTGCAATTACTCACGTGCAATGAAATTTTATACTCGGGGGGGTTTTTGAGGACGTTGATTACGAATCTAAACTCAAAGTTTTTAAATTCGATATAAATTGTTTATTTTTTTTTTGTAAACAAAAACAACGGGACGATTCAAGATATTTGTAGTAGAGTTGAACAGAAAATATATTTTTCCATGATTCAACGTCCAATAATAATTAAAAAATGTGATAAAAAATCAATGTAATTTTTTTTATAGCTAAGTGACGAGGATAACGATGACATTTGGTCGATTCTCGAAGCCACGGAAAGAGTATCAGCCTGGGTCGGAACAAGTACGACACAAGTACAACGCAGGGTAATACCGTCGCTCCTTATGCCGAAGGATTACACGACGTTTTATCGTTACGACGGCTCGTTGACGACACCAGGCTGTTCCGAGACCGTTACCTGGTTTGTTCTCACAGAGAAACTTTCCATATCCCACTCTCAGGTTCGATCCAAATTTTTCTTTTTTCAGCCTATAATTAATCCTTTAATCCTGAATCTTGTCAATTTTTATTTCTCATTTCTGGTCGCAATATTTCTCATAATTATTCAAATTTCTATCAAGTTGAAAAATTATGATAGTTCATTTATTTATAAAATAATATAAATGTCAATGAAAATTCTTGCGGTTGAACAACTAAATGAAATTTTGTCGCATATTTTTTTTTTTTCAATCAAAAAATAATTTTTTATTTACTCAATACTAATTCAGTGCAACTGTAAAATGAGGATTTATTAATTTTCTTAGCTCAAAGTATTCGAGAATGTGATGTCGAACAATGGAACGTTAAAGTTCAACTACAGACCAGTCCAGGAATTGGGATACCGGGACGTTTATCATCGTTTGGTTGATTATTCAGGAGCTTCGATATCCACCGAAAACAAAATTTCGTTAACGATACTTGCCGTTATTTTCTCGTCGTTGATGCTCGACCGCTGAGGTGATATAACGTGTTGGATTGAATCGGTTATTAATCGAATCAAATTAACAACCACTGTCCGTTCCTGAATTTCTAGTCCCGATTCTGTTTTACCAATTTACATGTACGAGAGAAAAATCGAACCTGAATCGATGAAAAAACCTGAAATAAAATGCAAGAGCAAAACGACGCGGAGAAAAATCGTTGGAAATGTATTTTATTTATTCTGCTTCATATTTTCCCTTAAATCTATATTTTTTATTAAATCTTTTTTCCTTTCTTTAAATTCTTTCTTAATAAAGGAATCTCTTGATCCGTGCTTTTCTTCGCCGACATCGTGACGATTCGAAATTTCGTTCCCTCTCGCCTCGCTTCGTTTTACGATACTCGCAATCATTCGTTACAAATTCAATGCCAATTTTTCGCTCTTCCAACCAATTGCGATCGCGCTCCCGACGCCTTCCTGGGCTCGAAACGCTTCTGACGTTTAACGTGTACGTGCAATTTCTTCTGAGCCCCTTTATATCCTGACGTGTTTTCTGCCGATTAATTGAAACATAAAGCAATTTTATATTATCCTTGAAAATCATTTTCCTTTATGAAATGTTTGAATTTTTAGTTGAGTAATAATAAAAATAAATAATTGAATAAAAATCAAAAGAAATATGAACCCACTTCGGTGATTCGTGTTCCGGAAATTTGCTGATTTAACTTCGCGGTCTCTTCGTTGTTCGACAAAATATCGCAAGACTCTTCTTTCCATGATACGTTGTAACTCGTAGCATCGGAATCCGGTGGCCAAACCAAACGTGCCTCAATCTGTTCACCTCCACACTGACAAATCAATCTTCTCACCCGAAGTCCTTGATTGTGCTTTTCGCATTTTCGCGATCGTCCCTCACCATCGGCTTGAAATAAACGACTGAAATAAATATGCGACTTGATGTTTTTTTGGCAACGTACGAAAGAAACGAACCCCGAAGAAAAATTGTGCATTTGGTGGGTTTTGAAAAGTTCGCTTTTTCGGAGCCTCCGTTTCTTTATTCGCGATCTTGAAATATTTTCAAACTTCTCAAACTTTGTTGAAGAACAAAAAAAACATATTTTATTATTGACCTAGTCCCTACCGTATTTTTCATAATCTGTACTGTTGAAAACTTGCGATGCTTTTCTCGAGGCCAAACGACGTCCACCGTAAATCGCTACTGCCTGGACTTGAAGAAAATACTGGCAACCGAGCTCGAGATTTTTCACTTCGTAGCACACTTTGTCCTGAAGAAAAAAAAATCATCGCCTATATTTCGTTTGTCCCCAATTTTATTGACGATTTTCTTAGAGAGCTCCTCGTGAAGTTTTTTCTCGTATATTTCTCTATTGACTTTGAAATTAGAACCAACCTTGGAAACCGTTCTGTGATTAACGAGAACCGAATCGTTGGCTGGTCCATGAATCAATCTGCTCCAGAACAGTTTGTAGAACATGATTGGAACATCCGAAGGTGGTGGACGCCATCGTAAAAGTATACGAAGTTTCCCATTCGCCTGAACTCGAGCTCCGCTCAATGAAAGATTTCTTGGTTCGCGAGGATTTCTAGGTTCTAATCAAAATTTATTAACCAAAATATAGAATTTATAACAGTAAATAAAATAAAATAAAATAAAAACTTAAATTCTTCGTTGAGACACTTTAATTTGGACAATGTATTGACGCCCTGGGTCAATATGACCCGTAACGTACTTTATCCACCCGTCATCGGCAACCCTACGGTCACTTTTCATTAAAAACAATCAGGAGTAGGCTTTAAACATTCCTCAATATATATGCATCATGAAAACTCGGGAAATATCAAAATTAATTTCTTCAAAAAATTATTGAATACTTTTACTTTTGAAAAAGTGACGAGATTTTCCAAATAAGTATTTATCTGAACCAGTGAACTTGGTTTATATTAAAAATGAAGAAATCGTCAACTCTGGTGAAAAAGCGTTGACAGTCCTCGAAAATATCTTTGAGGCAGGGATAATTATAACGTCAAAAAATTATTTCGGATTGGAATGATCCAGTTGGTCAACGAAGGGTTATTTTTATCATGACAGAATTTTGCTGGGAACTGTTTTCCTAAAAGCTCATATCTTATCATTTTTTTGCATAAATACCCATAGTTTTAAAGGCTGCCGAAGGTGACGAATATCCTCGAGAACCATTGACGTTCACAGCGGCAACTCGAAATTGATACCAATGTCCACTTTTGAGTCCAGCTCTGAGAGAAGCCTGAGGTTTGTTCGATACGTGGCGAACAGACCACGAGCTAAGTCGCGACTCCAAGTATCGTGGACCCAAAGAATGACGCTCTTCTACGAGGTAACGTACCGTAGATTCGTTTCCGGTAGTTTCCTGCGAAGGATCAACTTTCCAACTGAGAATAACGAGATTGCTTTTTTCACGTCGTATCTCAATATTTTCCGGTATCGATGGAACATCTGAAAAACAAATGAAGTTTTTGGTTTTCAATAATGCATCAATGAAACGATGCAATTAAAGCAATAAGCTATAACGCATCCGTTCATTATTCAATGACAGACAAAGTTTCCATTGGAAATTTCACGGAATAACCAACCATTTCGATCATCGAACCCTGTCGGTCTCATGCAAGTGACACCGCAATCGTTGGGGCAACATTTGGCAAGATCAGGACACTGCGAGTCATTGGCACAAGCGATGATGCAAGCAGCTTCGAACGGTGACATTGAATTTTCCTCAGGACAATTACCCGGCTTCGTGTAGTTGGATGTTAGGCAGGTGTCCATGCACTGGTTTGCAAGAAAGCAGAGAGAATCAGTCATTAGTTACTCCCCATCGATTGCATCAGTTGCGAGCAATGTAATTGGCTTCACATCTTCGTACACATTATCACAGAATAGCTTTCTGTTAAACCTCATGGTAATCGTCGTATAATAATCAACTCGTGAACATGAGGGATAAAGGTAAAAGGGTTAACTGGTTCGTATCAAGTTTATGGGTTTTATGGTGGTGGTTAGTCATTGCCAAAATTGAGAGGGCGAGGATAAAGATCGAGATGATTGTAACGGCCAATTCTTGACGAGAGAGGAACCGAGATGCAGTGGAAAGGGACTAGGGACCGAGAAAGAGGCTTTGGTATAGTTTGCGTTCAGGATATACAGGATGTTCAAAAATCCATAGCTACGATCATTCGCCATTCGCCAACATTCATCAAAGCCGTATTGTTATCTAGAATGTCATTTCCAGAAGTGATTTTTTGGATAGATTAATTTTTAAAGTTTTCTAATTTTATAAAATTCTGTACACGTGCAGTTTATTGTTTAATTGAAAAGACACAAAATTTTTGGAAAAAAATACCAAGTTTTATCTCATGGTTCTATATGATTTAGAAACATCCCAGTTTCTAATAAACAAATTATTATTTTATCACGAAACGACGGCATATGCTGAGCCTTGGATATCGATTTTCCGAATGCTTTTCTCTCGAATCATAAGATAAAACATAACGATTATTTCCATTCAATTTTGGTTGCATTGCTGAAAACCAATCTAAGTGAAGACGTGTACGAAATTTCAACTCAATCGGCCGACAATACAGGCTTTATTAGTCGCTCTGCGCTAATTGAATGAGCGCGATTGAGTTCGGAAACGTCATCGGATGAGCTTGAACCTTGGCAACCCTCGCTCATCGCGTTACATAACTATATTCAATTAATATCTGACACACGATGATTGAAAGAAAAATATAGCGAAAATTTGTTCATTTCTTCAGGATTTTACGATCTAGCATTATTATTTCGGATTCTTGAGAATGACTTTTGAAACAGTCTGTAGAACGAAGCATTTGCGCGTTTGCGACTTTGTTGGTTCTCGCGAGAAAGCAGGAGAGAAAAAGATAAAAGTCTTCTGAGCCGTAATCCTTGGGAGTCCTTTACCGGGGCTAAAACAGCGTGTGTGGCCACCACCGGCGGTCCCTTCTCGGCTTTATACCCAACGTAGCGCGCACGGCCAACAGCACACATCGCGAAACGCGTAAATCATTCGAGCGCCCGAAGAAAACTGGTTCGCTTACTTATTGGCCTACTTTTTATAACAACCCCAGCCTCACACAAATAACCATACAATCCGTATACAAGTTCTCCAAGTACCTGTACTGCAACATCCAGTACGCTATCGTAGACTTTTTCTTTTGATCAAGGAAGAAGTTGAAGAAGCGAATGAGAAGAGAATGAAGAAGGAAACAGGAAGAAATTTGTGGCTGATTCCTTTGATAGAGAAAACGTTTAAACAACGATAACTATTTCGTTCCGTTTATAAAATACATTTGTTATAGGACAAGGTAAAAAGAACAAAGCAAACAAAAACAAAAAACTTTTATATGTCATTGCAAAACCGAGTAGGTTTTTGTCATTATAAAAATAATAACCGGGAAAGATAGATAATCGATGGGGAAATAAGATTAAAAAAAAAGTCCATTTTTTATTACGGAACTTGAAATTATACCTAACGGACATTTCGGAGGATTGTGTAAGTCGATCATTGGGAATAGTAGAAAACAATACACGGGACACCAAATTTTAAGGTCAATGTAAATAAGAAGCTATGCGGTGAGAAATGTCTCGACCTTCGACCGAAATCGCGGGTTAAATGCGTTCTTGATAGCTTTACCGCTCGTATGCTCCTCTTCCTTTTGTACCACATATAATATACATGCGCACGAGCCGCGGGTTCTCTCCGTTCACGGGTGCGTTTATAATGTGTATAGAGTGTGCAAAACCTGTTTTTCGATAATGTCGAAAGGGCAACTCTGTTGCGCTCCGTAATAACGAAGAAGCTTTAACTCCAGAGCTTATTCCCTCGTAAATAAAGTTTCCCGAACTACTCAAGAAGAAAAAGAAGAAGAGGAAGAAGAAGAAGCAGGGAGAGAATATATTCAAGGGTTGTAAATAAACGTGGTTCATGGAACAGCTCTTAATTGTTTATTACAAAAGACTTACGTGTTCAGTTGGAGTCAAATGACTGCATTTAGCGTCGCATCGAGCAACCCTCATAGAATCGTATTCTTCGACGTACTTGGTCCACGAGGATAAGCAGACCGGTACCAAAAACCACCATGGCCACCACCCTTGCAATAATAATCGCACTTTTTTATATTTTCATCAAATCACATTATTTTCAAAACAATATAAGAAATATGGAGATGAAATAAATTTTGAACCCGCATTGCGATCAATAGGTTTTGCCCAACTACGTACATCTCGATCTGGAGACGATCATCAGGAAATTTACGTCCCGGTTTCGTGTGTCAAGCGGACCGAGAAATTCTCGCGACACTAAAAAAGACAATTATGGTTCAGTCGAATTTTGACGAATTACACGAAACCTCCGGAAAGTTTTGCGAACTTCAGCTGAGAAAACAAAAATTGTTTAAACGTTATTGAAAATCGGTTGATTCGCGGGGTTGCTCGTGTGGCGCCTATAAAGGATGAAGAGTTCGAACTGGGGATCGAGTTTGGTTTTGTGACCAGACGATCCTTGAGGCACGGCTTCTTCTCCTTCTATACCGCTGACTCACACCATTCGTTTCCACTACCCCAGCACCACCGGCTCTGACCACTACCAACGACAGCATATAACACCATCCTCTGGTGACGAGTGTCACCATATCCAACACCCAGATGAAAATATTGTGTTTATAAAGATCCGATGTCAATAACCGTATCGTCAAAAATCTACGAACTAATTTATAGTTCTGCATTCTTAAATAATACCCCTTTTTTCTCATGAGTTTTTTAATCATTTTCTATAAAAAGTGCTGTAACTACAAGTTTTGTAAATCAATTATATCAAAATAATAATTCAATTAATGTTAATTTACTGAGAAAAAAGCGAAACAATTTTTTTTTTCTTTATTAAAGTTTGAATCATTGGTACTCAACGATAAATGATGTTTTTAATAATTTTTATTTATTAATTTTTTTTATTTTTTGAATCCTGTCACTTTTTTAGCAGGTTCCATTTTAAAGAAGCAGAAAAAGATTGTCCATTTATTATAGAAAAACCTGCAAGAGAATTCTTGACTCGACGACAAAAAGAAATCGTTTTATTCCACAATGTTGCAAATGACAAGATTATCATTTTTTTATCTACTTATTAATATAAAAACGTGTAATAAATATAAATTTGAATAACCGAAGTACTTGCTCTCATTACGATGATAATACGAATATTATCATTGAGTAATACAGTTTGTTAAATTATAATTAATCGTTAAGCTTCTATGAATCTGCAAGCTTCTTAAGACATTTGAAGGGTTTTTAATGGGGCATCTGCATTAAGATTTTTTTTCTTCTGAACGATATTGCTGCTCGAGAATAACATAAAGTTACGCACTTCTCTTAAGTGCGTTGTTTACCACAACCCAGGTCACGGAAGGGCCTTTTTTCTTGGGGCCTCACGACTCAACAAGCTCTCGCTTGTTGTTGCCGATATGCGTTCCCGATAGGCTTACAGCATTATTGGCAATAAAGTTAAAATTTAAGTGTTCTCGAGGAGTTTGCCAGAGTACCGCACGCGGCTCATCTTGTTTTAAAACACTTTTCTGAAACGAAGGTTATTTATAGCCGCTCGTTGTAAAACTCAAGTTCTGATGCAGAGGCTGATCCTTCAACTGGCCAATTTTTTCTTCTCGGTCCGCGCTCATTTCATCAAATTTTTTATAAGGGCCTTTAATAATAAGGGATTTTGAAACACGTTTCATTTATCCAGGCCCTCCCTGTGGCGGAATATTTTTGTGTGAAATTCAAATTGTTCAATCGTTCACTGAGAAACACATGTCTTTTTCAACAAAATGTTGTTCTCAGTGTTGAAACGATTTTACTAATGCATCGAGATATCAGAAACAAGGTGTAGAATAATCATTATTTTTTATTCCATTTTTTCATCTTCCGGTTAACGAAATGAATATTTCGATAAATCAATACAGAATTTTTATACAACGTTTTTTTTTTCTTCATCGAACGTTCTGATCATTTTTTTTCTATTGTTTTTTACTCCAAATTTGTCTGATTGCCCTTTTTCGCGTTATTATCCGGAGGTGTATCATTGATAAAGATTTCGTAAAAAAAAAAAAGACAAACCCTCTGCAGTGAATTCTTCTCGTGGCATTGACCCCAACAACAATGAGCCTACATTGTTTACCGACAGTTTACAACTGACCATGAATCAGAGACTCTTGAATAAGAAAATATGCTCTCGCTTGGGTCACGCGAAAAACAGGCGAGATCGAATTTCACACGATCGCGAGGCCTTCCACTCGTAAATCCGTCGCGAACCTCACGAACTCGAGGAGTAATCCATTCCTTTCTTTCTGTATGCGGGAAGTTGGGTGAATGACATTCCGAGAACTCAAACTTAAATGACGTTTTTTTTCTTTTTTTTTTTATTGACTAATGATAATTATTTATATCGTATGAGAAATTGTGAATATATTGGAACAATATGAAACATGGGAATAGCTGACAAAGTGAGATTTTTTTTACACCCATTGATTTGTTACGATCAGCGACTGCATTCCCGTGATTTCATAGACGAAGAAGAATTTTCGTTTCCCTTGTTGCTCAGATGCTCGTAAATTGGACCAACTATCAACCAATATACAGCGAGAGCAATTACGACTGTGCACAAAATCGTGAGAACAATCGGTTTGATTCTCGCGCGACAACGTTCGCCTCGCGTTTCGTCAGTGCCACCGTGACGTCTCGCGTAAGCCTGAAGAGTCACCTCGGCGATCCCTATAAGCGGGAAAAAAAGTTAAAAAGAAAAAAAAAAAATTTCAAGATATTTCAGTTGAATTGTTTGTCATTGGATTGGAGTGTTAAATTGCGTTATCTGTTAAATTCATTGGAATTTCTTATTATCTAAATAAAACCATTAAAAAAAACTATACATGAAATTAATAGACAGCAACGAACACTTTTGCACAATATTTATTCAATGGTTTCGTAAAAAAATCAAAAAGGGAGTAAAATACTGAGGAATGATCAAAACGTTGACTACCTGGAGTTCTCCATCGGTTATCCATATTGAAAATTAAATTTTTTTTAATGACCGCGTAAAAAAATCCACTAAAACGGATGTTTATAGGAAAGAAAAATACCGGCGGGTTTTAGGATGAAGTTTAGTGACGTAGTTGATCACTGAGCGAACGAATTTCGACTGCGGACAAAGTGAGAGATATTCTCGCAAGAAGAAATCTTGTGAGATAGAAACAGAAGCCTCCCAATAATAAAAAGCCCTTAAACATTTAAACGTCGGCGTACCTCATGGCTGTCGGTGTACTCCTCTCCAAGAGTGTTTTCTCTCGAGTGCTCACGGGGAATATCTCTGACACGCACGTAAATATCGAATATGTATACATATATTCATATATATCTATGAGGCATAAAGATTCAAGAGCCTCGACACGTGCCCCTATCATCGCTACTGTTGAAATCAAACACACCCACATTTAACGAGGCTTCGTTCACCTAAACCGCAAGTTCAAACAAATAGATGAAAAAAAATTGCAATAATGAGACTAACGATATACCTACGAAAAAAACAGGACTTAAGGAGCCTTTTAATTAATGGCATAAACAAATAAAGCAACAAACGATTAAATTATTTTCCCCTACAATTCGATGTATTTCAGTGTGAATGACGTTTATTATAAACCGAGAGGATAAAACAAGAATACTCAGCAGTTTCATGGCCACGTTGCTTGTTACGAATGTCGTTTTCTATCGAACTTTTTCAATTTAGGTCAAAAACACGAAGGAGTTGGTAAAAAAAAAAAACCTGCTCGAAATTTCGCAAGCGTAATTTTTTGGGACCGATCGGATCAAAAGTTTCAACCCATGCGGAAAAACGGCCAAAATGAGTTTAAACTTTTGAAATCCGATCTGATGAACGGTATCGAATGATTAATATCCTTTATGGAATTCAATAGATCAATGCAAAGAAGAGTTCCCGCGTTGAAAATCGTATTAAGGCCCGTCAATGTGTTCGGGACAGAACCTGTAGCCCTTCGTTGTTATCTTAGGTGCACTGAATAAGACCCTTCGGACAGAATTATAGTTTTCTTGACGTAATTACGAGGCGTAAACGATATGCAGTAAGAAATTAATGTCTCCTACAAAAATCGTTGCACGAAATCACAAAATTAGGAAAAAACCATATTTATTTGGATTAAAAAAAAAAAAAAAAACATTTTTGACCACTTCAAACAAACTGGAACATGCTCCGTTCGTCAAAAGTTATTTATAAAATTTCCAAACGTTTTCAAGCTCACGGATACTTGAGAAATAAGAATGAAATGGTATAAAAAATGGAAAAATCTCATTTCACTTGATACTCCGATATATTTTTATAAGTAAATTCCAGAGTTTTTTGTTTTTTTTTTTTTTTTTTTAATAAATGAATCTTCTGTTTAACAAAAAATTACCATCTGCGCACTCCTGTAATGATCAAGACAAAAATGATACTCGAAAAATAATTTAAAATAATAAAAAGAAAGAAATAATTGAGACAAGTGAAATATTAATGGTCACACGAATACACTGTTACACATAATTAATTTTTTTTTCTTCAAACTTTGTTCCAGTTTTTAGTGGCGGCCATATTTGAGCAAGAAATATAGGGAAAGATACACGAAAGAGCTGGAGATATGAGAGGCAAGAAGAAAAAGAGACCGCCCATCAGTTACATTCTCTTTACACATAACGTATCCACATATTCACACATGCACACACATTTATATATATATATCTATAGATAAAAATATATGTATATATAATTACGATCGTAAGTCCCCACACACGATATACTTATACACGTTTTGTCATTCGTGAATAACAACGTGTCCCAGGATTGGCTGTTCAGCTACTGTGAGAATTATTCTCTCTCAAAGGCCCCTCCTGACTTATTCCAGTGAAGATACATACATATATTTATTATTTGTGATTTTTTAGCGGCCCTAACGCCTACGTGTTGTTTCCCTCAACGCCTACGAAGACGAAACGTCCTCGCTGCTCCTCCAGTAATTCTCGTTATCATTATCCCCTCGACTTTCTCCACCTCTTCTTCGCTTTGCTTTTCATACTTTTTTTTTGACAGTTTTCTTAGTCCAGACGCGTGACATTTTCAAGTCAGTCGTTTGACAATCCTCTTCGGAGAATCATCTTCGAGAGGTATTTTTCAACTTACTCGAATTATCATTTTTCGTTTTTTTTTTATTTAGTAGCGGACACTGTCAGAACGAGGAAGAATAATTAAATTAATAATTATATTTGTTCTTCTCGGTCGCTAAAACTCTTATCAAGTTACGAGAGTACATACCACGAAACACTTGAGACAACTCGACGAACCGGAAGTGGCTTCAACACGAAGAAGAAGAAAGAGAAAAGAGAGGATAAGTAACAAGTGCTATAAATATTTACATCGAGAATATGAACTTCTCGTCTCATCAACAATCCTCGATTCATCACGAGAACTTTAAACACGATACGTTAGATTTACCACCAACACCACCGAACCCTTCAAAACCAATGTCCCAGAACAGCTTCAATACCGATCCGTCATTGCGGTACATTCCTTCTGCTGAATTCATATGGAACTCTATGGGAAACGCTCATGTTTCTTCACCTCATTGTTTTATGTGCCCTGGCACTGTATTTCGAGAAATTGATGTGAACGATAATTATCATCCTGGCAGGTAAATGTGCGTTAACTTATCGAATTTTTCATTAAATTAATTCTCAAATGACTTTTTTCAAAATTAAAGTTAACCAGATTAGCCTCCGTACTTCCATGGAATGAAAAGTAATTCATATCTGTTTTTATTATTCCATAAATTCAATTTTGTCATTTGCTTGAACGTCAGATTCGATGTATTTTCTTTATTTTTCTTATAACTTCGAAGAAAAAAAATTATTATGTCAAGAATGTCAGAAATCGAGAGGCCGGGATTATTATTATTTTTTTTGTTGAAATGTTTCTTGAACTCGTTTTTTTTTCAATTTTTATTTGGACTATTAAGACCGTATTTTCTCAAATTTTGTACGCATATTTATTGAACTTTTTAAAAACGCATACAAATTTTTATGAAAAAAAGAACAAATGATATAAAACTTCAAATATGTTTTTGCTAAAATAATGCTTTTTGAATTGACAATGAAAATATCTTAATAACGAATCGACCGATTGAGTACCAATGGTACCAGAATTGCGTAGAAATGATAGTTATGTTCGAGTAAAAAATTTAATTCCTGAAATATGTAAATATGTACTAAAATATAACAAAACATTGTCATTAAGTTTTTCAATTTTGATCAAAAAACAACTGTACAAAATAAAGAATACAAAAATGAAAAATTATCAAATTATTCTATCCAGAAATTCACTTCTGAAAAGCGGATTCTAGACAATAATTCGGCCTCAAACTAACGTTGAATTTCATTCAGATGGGAAGAGTATCCAACGATCAATAACGAAAACTTACTTCCGGTGAACTTTCAATCGAACATAACATTGGCAGAGACGATGATGTACGAAAAATCTTGTATGGATGAAAGAACACAAGTTGACTTATGCGCGACAGTTTTTCGTGCATGGGAAAATCCATGTTGGGAGAATGGATCGTGCGTGGATGAGAAACGGGACTTTGATAGCTCGTTGAGAGATGGAGAGAAGAGCGAGGATGATCGAGAGGAAGGTGCAACGTCGTCGATGGAAACGATCGATCCATCGGATTCCGAACATGGTCAGTGTCCACTTTTCTTCCTCTTATTTAATTGCGCTATTCTCGTTTCTCTTCGAATCGTCGTCATTGCTCCATCTTTTCATCACTTTTTTAAACCAACGTCTGTTGATAATAGCGTTGAGAAAAAATAAAAAATAAACAAGATGATAAAAAGAAATCTGGCGAGTTTTACGACTGGATAGACGCCACTGTAGCTTCAACCGTAACAGAACCCGTAAGACTAAATATTTATCCAATAATCTCGTTTTAACGAGATTGCATCGGAGCGTTATGCAATTCGTAGATATGCCTCTCTGTCTCTTCTCTTTCTTTTATTTCTTTTGCTTCTTAGTCGTGTGGAAATTCTTCTTCATTCGTCCAGCTCTTGGTTGAGATGACGTAGAATCAGTTTTGGATCGAGATGCGCTTATCCGGACTCAATCACCACAGAACCACTTTTTTTTCTACCCAGTTGAACTTTCCTTCCGGGCTATTCTATTCTTTGATCTTTTTCTTCAAAGCCCAGTTACAACTTTGTCTTTTTTTCCTCATAAATCATTACGCGATAAATTGTGAGAAAAATTTCGTAAGTCTCAGAGAAATGAAGTATTCCTGCAAGGATTTTAACGGCGACGTCCGATGATTAATATTGAAAGATCGTGCAAACTAACACTGGCAAAAAAAAAAAATTCCAGCCCGATTCGAGCTCTCTAGATTTTTTTTTCTTCTATTTCGAGCAAAAATTACATCAGCTCGACATCATCGTAAAATGTGGCGGTACGGAAGAAAGACCTCGCAAAGTATCGTGTGACTGATTCCAGTACGAGATTTGAGTCAACCCACGTTGCAAATGGGGCAAATCGAGACTGAAAACACTCTCCCGTCTCTCGTTTTCTGAATTAATGTCGTCATCAAGTTTTTCTTGACCAATCGTTAAATGACGATCCCATTTTTTTTCACTTCTCCCACAGATTCGACGACTTCTCGTCGACGTCGACCCAACAGCGACAAACCGCGAAAGGAAAGAACCGCCTTCACCAAGCAACAAGTTCGTCATCTTGAGTACGAATTCTCTCACAGTAATTATCTAACGAGATTGAGACGATACGAGATCGCGATCACTCTCGACCTCACCGAACGCCAGGTATGAATTGTGTTCGAGAAAATTCTTCAAAAATCAATAATACTCGAAATAAATCAACAATTAATCATTTTTTTACGAAATATACAAAAATTCATGAATTTTTTGGCAATCTTTCATACCAAATTTGTATGGAAATTATGAGAATTTTCCTCCGATTCGATACGCAAATACTCGCGTTGAGATCAAATCGCCTTTCAACTTAAATTGTTGTTTTGTTAAGTAGCCATTATAATTTTGTTTGTGACATTTTTAAAATTATTTTCAGGTCAAAGTTTGGTTTCAAAACAGACGCATGAAGCATAAACGCATTAAAGAGATAAGCACGCATTGTGAGCACGAAAAAAGAGCTTCGTGAGGTTTTTAAACCAAGGACAACAAATTATTGAACAAGTATTGCCGATACTTGTTCCTGTACTTGTTGAAATTTGTTCGATTGATCTAAAACTTGTACCAAATGTCATCATTAACGTGAATCGATTCGTTGCTTCCAGATTGTAAAAAAATTCATGATATTATGAAAGAAATTTCATCAAAGATTGTAACGTTGTTTCCATAGTTATTGTATGTTTTTGCGATGAACTATGAAATCTCGATCGAACTATGACCGAAATACCAAAGATTATGCTGTAATGAAAATATTTGATGATGATAAGAACCATTAAATAAAATGTAACATTGAAAAATCTTTTAAATATCAATCAATATGAGTGATGAAGAGAAGAGAAATAAAGGATACCGAGCTTTAATAATAAAAAATTTTACGTGTTTATTCTTTTTTTGGAATTATTGGAAATTCCAATTCGATTCCTTCTTTTTCTAGCTTATTGGTGAGTTTAGTGAGTTTAGCATATGATTTCTTAACAAACGTTTTGTGGTCTTCCGTCGTCTGAGGGGCATTCAATTTCTTGATTTCTTTAATTCTGTTTAACTTCTTGGGATAATGCTCTTTCGTCCATCTCGTGTTCGTGAAAAATCCATTATGTTGTTTTTCTGGTGGAATGTACGTGGCTGAAAGAATTTAATTTTTGTTTAGTTTTTTATCAATAGCAAGTATTAATGTTCAATAAATTTTAAAGGATTCGGCAAACTTCTTGTACTTGTAGCGCAATTTCACCTTTTAAGAGTCTTCCGCACATGAGGTAATTGTTCATTGTCTCTGCAGCGATTTTTGCAACTTCTGGATTAAAAAATTCAATATATCCATAACCGCGGCTTTGTCCCGTCTGAAAATAAAGAGCAATATTATTTTTCACTCATATTTGGGTTAGTGGTCTCGATATTCTATCACCAGTTGGCCAAATGTGTGGAGAAATGTTACACATCTTTAGTGAATTATTTTTTACACTGGCACCGTAACTTAGTCGAGTTCAATGTTATTTTTTCTTTTGCACCCCATAGAAGGGAGAAAACGTAAGAAAAATTGATAATCAAAGTTTAGCATGCCATCGCTCTGTAGAAATTTTCTTTTTTGTTTAATTCTGGTGCCATTGCTGAAAACACTGATGAAGATTAAGAATACGTTTGACTCTTTTTTCTATCGTACATTACACGTTCTGCTATAGAACCTTCTAACTAATCAAAATATTCTTTCCCACGTTTCATTTTACCAAATTGGACGCACAATCTCACAAGTTTTAGCTTTTTTGTCAAATAATTTATACAATTTCAGAATGGCCAATAAATAAGTGTACAAAATGTAAAGAAAGGAGCTCAAAGAACATTAAGTTGTTTCCATTCTCCAAATTATCTCTTAATACGGCATTCTTGACAAGAGTTTCACCATAGCATTTTTCTATAGAATTTTTCAAAATTAGAGGATGCATTCAGGGCGCTATTATGAAACTACATGGAATATTTCAAGAAGTTTTATGATTCCGTATTTGAGATATCGGCAATAAAAAATTGTACATTTTTACATAAATATGAACTATAAGTTTTGTGTATTAAACATCAGGAAAGAAGTTATTCCTCAAACTCTAAAATTCGTTATAGACATTTTCCCCAAAAGTTTACACTTTTTCATTCTTATAAGACATGACAACTAACATTATTAGATTTTTCCGCAGGTCATATTAAATAATCATAATTCAATTTTATTCAACTCACTTCTTTCGATCTAGCCAGTCTGACACGTATGACGCGACCAAATTGTTTGAAGTACTCTTTCATCTGGTTCTCGTAAAATCCATGAGGGATGTGACCAACGTAAACGATACCACGATTGAGGACGACCTGGTCACGATTTTTTCGCTTCTTCTTTTTTTCGATTTTCGAGACTTTTTTTACTTTGAATTTTGCCTCTTTGCTCTTTGTCTATGGGAAGAAATGGATTAAAATGAGAAACAAAGTTTGAACATGCTTTCATTATCGTTAAAGGTTATGTTGACACGTGATTTGCTTACCTCAAGTATTTCTTTAACATTTTTGACTGCCTTGTTGAGACTCGAACGTCCCTCCTTCGGGAGTTCCTTTTTATTTATTTTTACCTTCATTATTACTTAATCAACACTTATGAACTTCGTAATTATTCAATAAACTATGTTGTTTTTTTTTTCAAGTGATCGCTTGATCGGCCTGATCGGAAAGCCGCAGCCACTGTTGCCACCTTGACTTACCAAAAAGACTGGCCCCGCTGCTGGGACCAGGGGTAGGGCTAGAGGACACTAGAAAGGGTTGTAAAGGGTCAATACGGAAAATTAACTAAAGTATCATCTGATCTGCGGACTGCCCATTCCTGATAGTGCTGAAATTGCCGAATTGAATTGTGTGAGCAGTTTATAGGGTCTAATCGAACTCGTTTTGTGATTTCGGGGTTTTTCCTTGGAAAAATACGTAGAGCGCTCTCTAGCGACGAATGTCGCATTCATAACAGATCCCCTAAAAACTACGTCGTCAGTTTCCGGTGATACTCTCCCAGTCCTCCATCTCCCTACTCCCTATTAGTTATGTGGTCTATGTTGAGCAAACAAACTTATTCTCTTTTCCCGTGTCTTTTCCTCACCGTTTTGAAGATGTACTAATTGGTTATTTATTATCAACAACACCGTACGAAAATTTGGACATAAATAAAATTACTCGATGGACTCTGGATTTGAGAAACGGTATTTACATTTCGTGTTTTAATAAAGCATCGTTTTTTTACTCTCATCGTAACCAAATCTAGTCAGGTAAGTCGAACTTTCCAACCTAATTTAAGAGTTACACGACGACGCTTTTATAGCTTGCGGTTCGATCCTTCTTTATTTATTATCTTTATTCATATGTTTTCATTAGGTTTCATATTAATCTATTTCGACTGTTGTGACGAATTTGATAATAGTTGAATTTTTAAAAATTCTCAAGTCTAAATTGAAAGTGTGATTGTTTTGAAATGACGTTTACTGTTCATGTACATCAAATACGAGATGTTTTAACACGATTGACTCTACCACAAACCACAACAACATTCAATTAGTATATGGAGACCCAGTTATGGTAGCTTTATCTATTTATTATATAAAATAAATATTTGAAGGAGTTGGATGATTCTAATCCTCCAAAACCTAGATCCTGAACAATTCTGTAGTTTAGAATAACCTCACTATGAAACATTGTCTCAAATGTAAAACCTGTTTGGCATCTGGTACAGCAACAATTTTTTTGTTATTATTGACCTCTGCCTATTACATTTTTATGCAGCATAAGAAAAGGCTACACACATTAAGGTAGTTAATTGGTCCTTGTGTTTTCCTATGTTTTGACTGACACTTATTTCTTAATTCATTAAAAAAACACATTCAGCAAACGATTACATTATAACTTGCGGAATTCAAAAATATTCACCTTGCTGGTTCTCAGATATTCTCTATCCGAGCTCCTGCCGTTCTACATGCATCTTTTATCAGAAGCAAATAAAAAGTCCTTATTTCTGGGAAAAACTTGACAATTTTTTTTATACCTCGATAAAAAATTTATCTTTCATACATGGAAATTAGTATTAGGCATTTTTTCATTGCTTTATAAGTTTTTTCTTTCTTCTAAATTCTTACAACTAACATCATTAGGACAACTCACATGATATCCAAGCTTTGTCATACAGCGATCAAAGACTTAATTTTTCAACATGACCGCAGTAAAACAAATGCCTGGGATGTCTGGAATTACTAGGATTGTATTCAATACATTCAAATTTCTTGCATTAAACATTATCTTTCAAATTACAAGGAGTCTTCCATGCATTTGTTATCCATTGGACTATCTTATTATCTTCAGTTATATCGAATAGCGAGCATTGTGCACAATGGTGAATGATATTAAATGTAATTTTTTAAACATTTTTAAGGATGACAGCCAGACTTCTGAAGGATCCTTCGACGGCTGGTAGTAGAGTATTTGTCGGGCATCTGCAATCGGAAGATACAACTAAGGCTGAATTGGAGGAACACTTCTCTAAGTACGGTAAAGTTGTGGGTTCCCTCATAAATCGTGGCTTTGGTTTTGTACAATTTGACAGCGAGGAATCAGCTAAAAATGCTATACAAAAAGAGGACGGAGCAGTATTCAAGGGCAGAAGAATTGGTAAGGATGTTTGCCTGTGAAAACTTTGGATGTGCCATGAATAATTGTATCACTGCTGGTGTATGCGTTATCGAATCACACTAATACGTTTGCGTCTGATGTACTTTGAATGTTAAACCGTTGACAGATTTTCGTTTACCCACCACCTTCCTGCATGAGAGTACTTTTGAAATGAAAAATAATGTCACAAATCTCATATCACAGGGCTTGAAGTGCGTCAGCTTTGAGGTGATCGTTCGGTCGATGAAAATCCTACTTCACGTTGTTTTTCAGCATCTGTGATATTTACAGAAAACTTCGAGTGACACATTGTTCTACCATCCAAGAATAATGTGACCTTGAAATATCAAAAATACTTGAGAGCAACGTGTATCTACTTTTGAGTCATCTTTTTCGCAATTGGTAGATCACCTCGAGCTCACAACATATATCGCGGCTTCTTATTCATTTTTTTATCCCTACATTGATCTGTTGATCCATACTCTGAGTGGGGGGAAGTTGTTTAAATTATTTTTGTCAAACAAGACTTTAAAGTGTAATTCGTTGATTTGACATTGTGGCATTTCTTTATTTATCTGATTGACATGTGGACAAAGTAGTGCATTTTTTTTTCTACAAAAATTTTTTCATTTCAATAACTCCAACAGCATTGTTTGCTTTTTTCGCTCCAAAGTATTCACGCCTCTTATCTAAAAATGTTACTTATGTTATTGTCATAGATGTGAGACCAGCAAAGAAGGAAAATTTTGGCAGTGGTCAAGGATCGCAAGGAATGAGAGGAGGTCCTGGAACGACTGGAGGATCAGGAGGTCCTGGAATGGGTAGCGGGACAGGAGGTCCAGGAATGGGTGGAGGGCCCGGTGGTCCCGGAATGGGTGGAGGATTTGGTATGAGTGGAGTCCTGGGAATGGGTGGAGGACCCGGAATGGGAGGCGGACCAGGAATGGGTGGAGGACCAGGAATGGGAGGCGGACCAGGCATGGGTGGAGGACCCGGAATGGGAGGCGGACCAGGCATGGGTGGAGGACCCGGAATGGGAGGCGGACCAGGCATGGGTGGAGGACCAGGAATGGGTGGTGGACCAGGAATGGGAGGAGGACCAGGAATGGGTGGAGGACCTGGCATGGGTGGCGGACCCGGCATGGGTGGAGGACCTGGCATGGGTGGCGGACCCGGCATGGGTGGAGGACCTGGGATGGGTGGAGGACCTGGAATGGGTGGAGGGCCAGGAATGGGTGTAGGACCTGGGATGGGTGGAGGACCTGGAATGGGTGGAGGACCTGGCATGGGTGGCGGACCCGGCATGGGTGGCGGACCCGGCATGGGTGGAGGACCTGGCATGGGTGGAGGACCTGGAATGGGTGGAGGGCCGGGAATGGGTGGAGGACCCGGAATGGGTGGCGGCCCAGGAATGGGTGATATGCATTCCAAAAGTAACATGAATCCCTTCGGAAATAATCAATTTGCACCACAAAACACACCTTTTGGCGGTGGAAATCAGAATTTCGACCGTGGTAATCAGAATTTTGGTGGGCCGAATCAAATGTTCAACCCTGATAATATGCAAGGTGGAAATCAGGTACACGGTGGTGGTGGTCCATCAACCCGCGAAGGAGATAACGATAATTTCGACGATGATATACAGGAAATTGAGAACGAGAATAATCAGAAATTCAGTGGCAATGATCAGTTCAACAATAGAAATCAGAATCGCAGTGGTAATGCATTTGGAGGAAATCAAAATAGAGGAAATGATTCGTTCAGTAATAATTCTGGAAGCGGAGGAGGAGGAGGAGGACCAGGTAGTGCTGGTGGTAGTGGGGGTGGTGGCAACAACGGCGGTGGTAATGGAGGTGGAGGCAACAACGGACCCGCAAATAATCAGAATAGAAACAACCAGTTCTCCCCGAACAACCAAAATCGTACCGGGCCTAATCGTAATAATCAGTCCGGTAATCAAAATCAAAATCAAAATCAATCGGGCAATAACGGACGTTCGCGCGGCAGAAGAGGCGGTAAAAACAGAAACAAGAACAATGATTCTCAAGGCGGTGGTAACAATAGCTTCCGAGATCGCAGTCCAATCGTTCGAGGTGGACGTGGAAATGACGACAAAGGCGGTCGCGATTGGGATCGCCAGGGACGGGACAGAAACTTTGGTCGTGACTCGTACAATGACGGTGGTGGCCGTTTCGATGATTTCAAAAATTGCGGCCCCGGCTTTGGGTAACTTGCAATTAATTTCTTCGTTCTTCGAGTTTCAAGTATTATATTTAATTGATATAACAATTGTTTACAACTCATTACAGATCCAACACCCTCGGGGATAGTCAAGCACCTGTCGTTGAAAAAAATGATTGCGAAATCATTGTTGTCAATAAAATAGTCACGTGAGTTACTTATATTCAGATTCGATACATTTTATAAAATTCGTTTATGGTAGTTTTAAAGAAAATCTATAACTTTCTATGAATAATGATATTAGCCTTTGAAAAAAAAAGTATTACTATTTCCAGCAACTGATCGTAATTCCGAAAACGTGTGTTAAAAATGTCAATTATTGAAATATTTAAACCTTTATGGAGAAAACTTTGCTTGATTTCTTGTACGTTTTATCAACGGTTTTCATTTACAGCGAGTACGCCGAAATGATTGAAATGCGATTGAAAAAAATCGGTCTAACGGTAGACCTTTTGTTCCCCAACGAGGATGTACCGCTGAGTCGCGTACTCGGTAACATTGCGAGTCGTGGGTGCCTATACGCCGTTGTCGTAGCACCGATAAACATGGAACATCGTTCGCTGACACTTAATATTCTCCACGGTCTACCACAAGGTATGTTTTTTCTGTGGCTTATATTCTCTATGAATTTTCAAACATTCTGCACTAGATTTGCTACATTCGTTAGTGGTAGCGTAGATTGTAAATAATCGAGTGGTACAAAGAGAGATAGAATAATCAAAAAGGTCCTTTGAAAAGTTAAAACTAAAAAAATCTCAGTAAACTAGAATTAACACTAAACTGTACAAAAAAATTGATCTTTTTCGTTGTATTGGAATATTTTCTTTAGACCGAACTAATAGAGTTATTTTAAATAAATAAAAATTGAAATTTTCCTCAGAACATCGAAACATGCCGGTGGACGATGCGATATCGTTGATGAATAGCGATTTCTCCAATTACAAAAGTGGTGGACGTTCGGTACCGCTGAACATACCATTTTCAAACGAGCGTCATCCCGATGCAATTCAAGTATTGGTGAATATGCTCGCGGACAATCATCAACTAACAGTATTACAGTACGACCGTATCATCAAATATTTGGAAATGAAACGAGAAGAGCAAATACAGATCGAGCTCGGAGATGCGAAGGATGTTTCGGGGGGAGGTTCGATTGGAATAAGTGATCCGAAGCAGGCTGAACTACAGTCAAGAATCCTTAATATTTTGAACAGCAACAAACCCAACGCTAGTGCACCAGTACCAAGTCCGGTACCCGCACCGGCTCCCGTACCACCCTCCACTTGGGCAATAGGTAAAAATCATTACGAATTATCGGCGTTAATGTTTGAAAAAAACAGTAGCACCTTTAGACACGCAGATTATCAAACTTTTTTTTTATTAGCATATCTCTTCGATTTTATTAGCAAACTCTCCGTTTATGTAACGGTCTCCTCTAAACCGACAATAAATAGTGAAATATCTTCTGGACACGTGTGATTTGGAAGCTTCAAAAAATACGTTTACAAAATCCATATTTTCCCTCTACATTCTGTAGAGACTGTGTTTCTATTTTCTTTCTGCCATTTGAGGTAGAAAGAAAACGTTCGCGCGCTTAGTTAGAACAAGGCTGATATTCTCGCCTAATCGGGCTCGCGATTTTCTTAACCATTCGAGACTAACAGCGAATTTTTAAACTTGTCGCTTTGTTATCTCTCGTTTTTTTTTTTTTGCTTTTTTGTCCGTTTGAGATACCCGTTGCAATCTTATTGCACATTTTGGGAATTTCACTGCGAAAAATAAATGGCAACAAGAGCGCGCGACTTTTGTTCGAAATTCGAGAATCGCTGATTCTTGATTTGTTTGCCATTTTTTATCAGACCTTCTGTGCGCATTTATAGCGCATTCGTGCATCGTGCAGCTGTGTAGGGCCACGTAACACTCATTTTGATTTTTTGTTGGTAGGAAATTAGTCGCGACCGAGAGAATTAGCCTCAGGGAAAGAACAACATATTTTGAGCTTTTTGGATGACGATTGAGTCACCAAATCTAACTTTTTTCACAACTTATTATATAGTACTTACCAAGTTTTCCGGTTACGCATACGAAAAACACTTCTCTGGACTTTTTGAGGGCTATTTTTTAGAAGTGAGGCTAATTAAGCCAACTTAACTTTTCTTTCGTCTCATAAGCATTGTTTTATCGCGAATTTTCCACGATTACGCACAGTGAAAAATGTCCTTCGATGATTGGTAAGACAAAGAGACAGAGAGTATTTTAAGGTAATGGAGACAAGTTTTTATACACTTTTTCATGATGTTTTTTAAGAAGATTGGCTTTGAAAAACACTCGAAACATATTTCAAAAATACTTTTCTTAAAAATTAAGATCGTCGATTGACGATTAACGATTCATTTTTATATCAGCTGCTTAATAATTAAAAAAAAAAAAAAAAAACAGAAGTTGCGACAAGTCTTGTTATAAGAAATTGTGATGATGAAATCTTCAGTATCATTCATTTTTTTAAAAACGTTCATTTCACTTCGCAATGCTGAAGAAACAAAATTAAGAGTGCAGTTTTTGGCCCTTCTCTGTTAAAAAGCTAACGTGTTGCATTGTTTTTACTTTTTTTTTTTTACGCACCGTTTCACGGCTGCTTGCGAAAAGAAATCGAAACTGAATTGATGAAACAATGATATTATATTGTCAGCAGCACCAACAAACACCGCTGCATCAACGACTTCGGCTCCCGGAGTTTCCCCATCGCCGCTGCTTAACGATCCGACAGTTCAAAAGGCCCTTGATAGTCTGTTACAAGGAAACTTATTGAAAAGCATCGGGGACCCACAACCAGCATCAGCACCTTCGCCTTTATTTGCTGCTTTCCCGTACATTGGTCGTTTATAAAGAAAACACGAAGAAAATAACCCTCGAACTTTTTATGATCGCATTCATTTGGTCGTCTCCCAAAAGCTCATCTACATACATGATTCAGGAAGGAATAATACGATATTTTAACTTGACTATCGCTTGAACGTGATAAATGTATGAATAATTATTTCTTCATTTCTTATGAAAGAAACAATTCTTATTAACTGTTCAATGAACCCTCCAGCTGTTTCCAGCGAGCATATTGCTTCATTAAGTTAACATTTTTATAAACAAAAGTGTGCGGATTTATGATTGAATCCACAATAAAATTACCACACGAAAATTGGAATAGCTAATTAAGAATAATTTTTAAATGATTATCATTGAATAACGCGATCCATCTCCGATTTCAAATAGTTATTTAACATAATTTCGTTAGAGCAGTATCTTTAATTGTTTACTATTAGATCAGACGCCTGTGTAGTGAGCGGACTGGCGACAAACTAATTATAAATGTTCATAAACAAACCTCTTTTTTTCTGTCTCAAGATTCATATCATCGTGAACGAATGTCGGAATTTTGAAATAAATTGTTTTTTTTTCCGCTGAAATTTTCGTATTTCCGAAGAGCCAGAAAAATGTTGTTATCAAATGGTTGAACTTGTACGAATATTGTAGAAAATTGAAGAAAGAACAAAATTGCCAACTATCTATTTTCGTGTTATCCGATGTCGATTATTGTGTAATAAAAACGAAATGTTCATTTATGATCAGGTCGAACGCGTCTTTCTGTTTCTCTAAAGTGTTGCTTGTGCTCGAAAGTTTGTTTTCTTTTCCTATGGATCTAAAATGGAAAATAAAACATATTTCTTCATTAGAATAAAATGCGAGAGCAAATCATACAAATCTTTCTTGTTTTCGTGGAAAAAGAAATAAGCATTTTGCGAGAAAAAGCGAAAAAGCGTGTAATTGCTCATTTTTTTCACATAGCGAACAAAGCCAAACTAGCGAGTGTATAAAAAACAAAAGCAAATCAATAAAGCTCGTTAACTAAGACAAAAACAAGCAGCAGGTAAGCGCGAAACAATTTTACTTGAACATTTTACCGAGATAGTAACTCTTGAGGTATTGAACAGCGTGAAGTATTTCTTCGCAAGGTTTTTTCACCTCACTGTGTAATATCTCCAATACCCTTTTTACTGCATCAACGTCATACTTATTTGCCAATAATCTTTCTTTGTACGGTTTTAGTTTCTCCACGATATCCTTGTTCTTGGCGATTGAACCGATGTGATACTTCAGGATATCAGGATACGTTGGCCAATCATTGACACAAGCTGGACACTGACAATCGAAGAAATATTGCTCCATAAGCTTCGCTTTACGTTCTGCCAACGTCATGTAAGCGTGATCTGCACCATAACCCGTAAATATTTGATCGCCTGGATGAATCGGTTGCTGAGCACGAGTCAACATTGTCAAACCGTCGAAATGCCTGAACGTGTTTGGTGCACATGAATGATTGTACAAACTGTGCACTATGAACAGTCCCGAACCAGCTTTCACACCCGGATCCAGTTGCATCTTCGCAAGATGAATATATTTGTTATTTTTCCATTGACTATTAAAATGTTTAATTTTAACTATATTATGTTTAATTTAATTCGAAATAATTATTAAGTTTTATTTCACAATATCGTGAATCGTCATCTAATGCGAACAAAAAAGTGAAATAATATGTCGGTACGATGGAAGATTGTCTTTAAACGATAATAAATTCGTTAAGTTGCATTATTTTTGTTTCGCGCAAATTCAAAATTAACAACTGCAAACATTTAATCTTAAAGTAAAAAAGAAATATTTTTATCTATGAAAATAATACAAGAAAATTCAAATAACTTTTGGGAACATGTCAGAAATTATTCAAAACGGTATAATTGTTTCAAGTTTTTGGGTTTGACGACTTCGATGCATTATGATGTCAAAAATAATCATTTCAAACGAAGTAACTTTGAACATATTTGCTAATAGTTTCAATAATGTGTTGAAACATAGTAAACACGTGATCAATATATGTTTCGAAATATTTCTTGTTTTCTTTGGAATACAGTTTCCAAAATTTTAAGTATTTATGATTTAGTGAAAGAAAACCTTACCGAGAAGCAGTTTGAAGATACCAATACGCAGGCACGAAACATAATGCTACCGCAAAACCATAAATCGCGTAGTTCATCGATACTTGTAAGATCAGAGGCATCGTATTTTTTGCCAAAAAATTCGGTCTGAGTAGCGAGCAAAACTGCAGTAAGAGCCGATATACAGGCAAATGCACAAACCCCAACCAATGGTCTCGTTGTCATATTTGTCGCTAAGCTTAGGGCTGATCTTGCGTTTTTGCTATCAAGAATACCGTCATCCGTAAAACCCGCAGTCCTTGGGTCTGTGAATAGAAAGGATTACTTTTTCATTCCAAAACTAATTATTTTCGTTTTGTTGATTGTTGACACTGTTGTTTATAATCGAAAAACTTTATACTCAATTTTTAATTCAAAGGAAATTCTGTATTATGCTGAGACACGACATTTATTATTAAGGATTTATCCTTTTTGTGTGTATAGGAAGGCAGTTATTGTTTTCTTCAATTGCTAGATTTTTATTCTTCGCGTGATGTCATTATTTTATTTCTTACATCGTTCTATTCGCACCGATGAATAATTATAAAACTGACCTGGATTACATTCTGCCTTTTTCATGTCTTCACGAAGCTCACTAATTTTTTTACCATTTTCCGTGACCGTCAATACAAGTCTCATTATCTTCATCATCATTAACGTTCGGATTTTTTCTTCATCAACATCGAGCAGGTTGAAGAGCACCGACAGAACTGGACACTCCATACGATGGGACTTTTGCCAACTGATTTTGCGACATTTCTCGGAACAATACTGGATCAACGGACAGTCCGGACATGGCATCAAGTTGTAACACCTCTCAAGACAGTAATGGCAGTGGGTATAGAATCTACGAAAGAATTTGTAAAATCTTCGATTGGTTTGGGCATGTGAAGAAATTTGCCTGCACCAAGAAGTTGTCATATTCGATGAGAATTCACAACTTTTTCCATACAAGTCTGAATGTTCAAATTAATGATAGAAATATTTCGGAAATAGTCGTTTTTCACTAGTTATGACGAAGATTTTTCACACATTTTTCTCTTTTTTGAAAGTATTTCATTTGAGAAAAGTGGCAATAAATCATTTTTTGGACTCGTTACAATGGTGTTTTCATTTAAAGATTTTATAGATTCGATTTTTATGAGAAAAAAATTGTGGTTCGAAATATGATAATAGAAGAAACTGAGAGTGTTGTGCAACAAAAATCTCACTTGTCTTGATACAAAACCCAGGAGTAAGGTTCCTCAATGGTAATCAGATCACCAGGTTTGAATTCACGTGTAGCAACCAAATGTCTGCCATATTGCTCATTATAAGATATACGAACGCCAGCACTGTTTGCCGGTGCTTCTTCGCTGGAACCGTATTTCAATGACATTACATCAGGATCCAGCAAATGCCGTGGTTTCGGTGCTTTACTACCACTCGAATCTTTCAAATCGAAATTACTCGTGATTTTTTCATTATTCGCAGTTGGCATGGAATTTTTCTCACAACTTTCTCCCTCACGTTTGTCGACCTTTGAGACTAAAGGAAATTTTTTACTCTCCAGCGAGCTTTCCGTACTATTGAGAGGAGATTTATCTTTTACTTCCGAAGGCAAATTCTTATTTGTATTGTCTTCAGATTTTTCCTTATGCTCGACGCCATTCAATAATTTTTTCATTTCCTCAACAGCTTTTACACCTCGTGCTTTTAATTTTTCACGCTTTTCCTTCGGGTACCCCAAATCGAGAGCCGCGTCAACATCCATAAAACATTCTTTGTACATTTTTTTCCTGTATAAAGCTGCCGAACGATTTGCCAAGGCATGAGCCATAAGTTCGTTCGTATCCGCGTAGGCGAGACTCATAGTGTAACACTTGATAGCCTCAATATCATCACCCGCAACAAAATGCTGGTTACCTAAATTACTCGAATTTTATTAACACTCGTTTTGTATATTAAAACAATTGAGATCCCATGTGGGGAAAACTTTTTTTTTCCAATAAAATATTTGTATATTTTTAATCATATAAATCATTATTGTGATTTTCTGTCTGCTCAAAAAAGCATTGTCTTTATTATCTCCAATTGAACATCCTTTTTATGTCGAATATGCTTCTCTTTTCAAATATAATTTTTTTTTCCTCAAAGACAATTTTTTATTATTATGGCATGTAAAAAAAAAATGTAATTCAATGAAATAACAGAACATAATTTTTCTCGAAACTATTGTTAATTATTTTCAGAAATGTGTGACTATAAAATGAGAAATACAAATCTCCACGGGCACAGTTTTTGAGTTTTTGCTTTACGTATCTCATGAGCATCACTTATAAATATCTTACCGTCCTCTCGATACCTGATACAATCCTCCTCGTTTTTGACATCAGGTCTCATGTCTGGTAACGATGATTTCACCATATTCAGTAAAATGTGTTTCACTAGTGCCTCACTCTCTTTTTGTAAACCATAACCGACATGAGATTTCTTCGTTTGCTTCATAGACATGATCACTTCTTTAGCGACTTCCATGATTATTTTTCTTGAAGTGCAGAAATAAAGAAAAAATAAAAACAGTATTGAATATTGAATCGAATTTGTAACAGAAATCCTGTAATCGAGCAGAGGCTTGATTTTGTGCAGGAAGGTTCACGCACAATTGGTGAGCTTCATGGACTGAGATGAGAGTAAAGTCACGGGATGAACTAAAATTACCTCAGAGGGGAGGTATTAAGAAAGAGAATTAGAGAAGGGAGTTTAACAATGAAAATTTGCCACCGAATAAAATACCTTCAACAAATAGATCGATCAACAATCTGACAACATCTTATTTGTTATATAAATGACTTTTAAATGACAAGGCATCAAGTTCCATACTTTTTATTTCGAGACTTTAAAGTTCAAACTGTTCTACTAAGTCGTATTTCGAGAACTCGCCGGCTTGTACCCATCGGACCGGCAATATCTTTGCTTTTTTTTTGTTCTTAGAAGTAAGCCTCTAATTTGGCAGAAGCTCAGATACATTGCAGTCTATTTAACACTCGCAACGATATCCCAAACGGGCACTTGAGCTATTTTTGGACCACAAGATTGTAAAGTTGTAATTTTGGAAAGCCTCTTCGTATTATAACGGACACTATTCAAGTTCATGGTTTCAATATAAAATAAAATAATATAAAAATACAAGGAACTTAATAAATAGATTTACCGAGTTCTGTTTATTCAATATTTCAAATTACTCGGGTATAAATTTTTATTTTTTACATCAACGTTGATTAATAAGGGACGAGTGTTTATTAGAGTAGCAATATTAGGACGCAATATCAATGAATTATAATAACGGCAACCATAAAAATAATCAACTGGCTTTAATTTTTAAATGCATTTTAAAAAGTTGTGATTTTTTTCTTATTTTGTGATGATGAAACGTGAGAAATTGTCCTGTTAATTGATATATGTATATATTTATGTTTATAAAGTTATTGGATTGCACTAATCTTCGTCCGCTTCCAAATTTATGTGGCTACCAAACTTAGCGTATAGCTGAGTTTTCAAATCGCTCATCACAGACTTGAGATCCGTACATTTGTTCTCCAGGCTTGAGATTTCTGCCAATTTTTTATCCTTAGCTTCTTCCAAACATTTCTGTAAAAATAAATTGAATCAACGCTTTTGTTTGAATAATACTTATCACATAATGCAAGAAATATTGAGTATTACCTGCGTTTTTTCGAGATCTTGATTTATAAAAACATCTCCTATGTGATAAGGAATTTTAACATCGTCGTCCAATAACGCCAACTCGTCGCAGGCATCCTCCAGATTCTTTAATTCATTCTGGAATAAGATTTTTTCAAATTTTTATAGAATTTTGGTCAATTCCAAAAACTTAGACTCGAGTGTTCCCATATTATTGAAATAAAATGTTACACCTCTTAAATGGTAGAAGTTGCTGCGTTGCCAAAATTAATTACAGAGAAAATTATGTGGGATACTCAAATGAATACTTTTATCTTTTTTGTATTGCTCTGAATTTGAAAATGATTGGTTTTTGACGAAAGAGAAATAAAAAATGGCGATTGCCAAAACACAATTCGTTATTGTGCTTAAACGAAAAACTATATTATAAGAAACAATTGTACAATATAAAATTAATAATCATGTACAACGACTAGAGAAACATTGAAGCAAACGGTTCTGTAGTTTCAAGATATTTCTGGTGCCAGTTTAAAAAAAAATATAGTTAGCTATAACACGTTAAATATACAATCGAGCTAGATTGCTTCACCCAAACTAGGTTTTCGATTTTAAGAATTTTTATTTGCAATTTTTTATTTGAATTGTTAATATTCTTGCGTTGTTGAACTTGAAATTACAATTTGGTTCTTTTTTAAAATGTTTAAAAAGCTTTGAAAACTAACTCTTCGGTGAATGCATGAAAAAGCTTGAACAACTTGTGTCTAATTATGTTCTTTGTTAAGTCTCATAAAACTGTCCGTAGAATCTCTTAATATAGCATCTTCCGAAGCATTGTTACGTTATTCCATAATGGCCAATTTGTGTCAAAGTTCCATAATAATCCTGAAAAATACCCAATTTCCAAATACTCCTGACAGGAAACACGTGTTTGTTATGGAAATAGGAAACTTTGTAGGAAATATCTCAAGTCCCAAAACTGTAATCTTTTGATAATGTCAATTTATCATATAGTAGTGTACTAAATATGTCCTCTAAATGGAAAAAAGTGTTCTGCCACAGTAACTTGATTTTTAAATAATTAAATTTGATTTTTTCCCTCCACCTATTATTTAGAATGTGACAAAAAAATTGACCTATCACTTGACAGAGATAATTTTTATTAACAGTGAGAATTGAAAGAGCACAAAAGAATAATCACTTTTTTAAATTAGAATAAATGTTAAAAGTACCAACCTACTTCTGGTAGAGTACCAAATATGGTCATGAACACAGAAATGTTTTTTATATATATTGTGTGACAACGCTAAATATAAATAAAATTAACCTGTTTGATTCTCAGCTCTTCCTTGTAATCATCCATTTGGGCATTTTGCTTTGCGAATTTATTTATCTTCTGTTGATCCTCATATGATATATGAACGTCAGAATCCTGTATAAAATTAGCGATAATAGGTTAGGTACGAAATTGCAATCGGCGTATTCAACACATTATATCTCAGCTGAATTTTTACTCACTGGCTGAAATGCTGCCTGCGCATTTTTTCCTCCTGCCATTTCTGTTAAAGTGCTTTCTTTGTAAATAATAATTAATTTATAACAATATTTATCCGCAAAGGAGTAGGCTCGATTGACACAAGTTCTCGTTTGGAAACTGTTGAAAGCGGGTAGCGGGCTCCGGGCTAGAATGCTAGAATCAAATATGGCGCCGACTAAAGTAGTAAGGGATCCCTGTATCCTCCACGCCGTACGAAAGACATGACATGTCATGAAAAACTCGTGCAAAAGTGGTGCAGGTGCTCTTTACTTATATTCTTACTCGTTTTACCCGGTAAGGATATATCCCTACTGTGGGTTGCTTCATTTGTGTCCGAATGGAACGAGAGAGAGAGGATCTAACGTTTTGAAATTAGCGCCTTGCTGCAGGTCCCCTATGAAACCGAGTCAAGACATTGCCTACAAAAGCAATAACCACGCAATATTTCAAATGAATCACATATTATTATAATCGGAATTCCTTTGGCAAAAAGCAGAGAAATAGTCGATAAACAAATTTTCGATGAATCTGAGACGCTACAGTTCTTCGAAAAGCCGTGAATGCATGCGCGTGGTTATCCAACCAATCCTGATGTAAAGGCCAGTTTTTGAACATGGACGTGCGATGATGCGATGTTCTATTGTTAAAAATATGTAGTAAATAAAGTTTAATAGCAATGATTTGTAAAATTATTTCAAAACTTGCTTGAAGGAAAAAGCACAAAAGACAATGAACTGGAATAATAATCCTTCGCAAGCGGGACTTCTTTCATATCACTAGTAGTTTTCAGAATCCTTGGGCGGCCGTAGTACAGCCGTACAGCTGTTAGCAGACGATTCACTTAGTCATATATTTCAGTATTGCAATCACCGATCAACGTATTGTTACGATTGTGTCTTGTGCGTGGTCTTGTGAGTCTTGTGACAGTGTGCAGGGACTGTAGACTGCAGTGAATGCAATAGGGCAGTAGTCAGTGTGTCATCGTCACACGTCGTTCGACACGTCAAAACCTTCTAATGATAACGCACAAAACGCGAGAGATAACTCTTTTCCAAATCCTTAAAAATTAACCAGAACAATAAAACGATGTGAACAAATTGGACGAAGAATAATAACCTTCAAAATAAAGAATAAATCGAACATAATGACAATGTGGTTAAATAATATCTTCGTGTTTACCACGCTCCTTGTGATTCAAGGCCATCATGTGTCACTCGCTAAAGATGAAGAGGTTAACCTTTTGGGTTCAAATATTACGACTAATGTTTCTGGCCTCGTTACAAGTGCGAACGACAGTATCAAGCCGACAGTTCCATCAAGTATTTTGAACACAAAAACGGTCACTCAGAACGTCAACAATGGAAATCCGATAATGAAAGTGACTGATAATTCCTCCACACCAGCAGAAGTGGCAGTCGTTTCAGAGAGCTCGAAAATAGCATCAATAAACAGCAATGATTCGCTCAAAATGACAACTGTCACAAGCTCAACAAACAGCACGATAATACCCGTAACTGAAAAAACTAGGTCTGTCGTCACGACTGAATCTTCTACCGCCATACGCAGTACAGATGTGACAAATTCTACAAACATAAGCTCAACAGTGCCTCCTCTGACCGAGCCAGTATTACCCGACAAGGGCTCTGCCGAGGAAGAGCATAATAGTTCGATGTCCATCTTCTTTGTACTCTGCGTTCTTGCTTTGGGAATTTTATTAATCCATCTAATGCTCCAAACGAATTTCCAATACTTACCAGAGTCAGTGGTCATAGTTTTTCTCGGTGGTGCTATAGGAATGATAATAAACATGATGTCACATCAGAATATTGCAAATTGGCGAAAAGAAGAAGCTTTTTCACCGACAGCATTTTTCCTTGTTCTTCTGCCACCTATCATCTTTGAGTCTGGTTACAACCTCCACAAAGGAAATTTTTTCCAAAACATCGGCAGTATTATGGTATTTGCCATATTTGGCACAGCCATATCCGCTTTTGTAATTGGCGCAGGAATTTATCTTCTTGGACTTGCGGATGTTGCTTACAAGCTCAGCTTCGTGGAGAGCTTTGCTTTTGGATCTCTCATATCTGCCGTTGATCCTGTCGCTACGGTCGCTATATTTCATGCTCTTGATGTTGATCCCGTTCTCAATATGTTGGTCTTCGGAGAGTCCATCCTCAACGACGCCATATCCATTGTTTTAACCACTTCTGTACTTGAATCCAACAATGCAGCGACGACTAGCGAAGCTATCATCGTTGGAATCAATAGATTTTGCCTCATGTTCTTTGCTTCTGCTGGAATTGGTGTTGTTTTTGCTCTTATGAGCGCACTGATGCTCAAACACATAGATCTGAGGAAAAATCCTTCCCTCGAGTTTGGGATTATGCTGGTATTCACCTATGCTCCATACGTTCTTGCTGAAGGAATACAGTTGTCAGGTACATAGGAAAATTGATTTTTTTCTTCTGAGTTTTCCTTCTCTCACAACGTTATAAATCAAATCTGAGATTGTTCTATAATTTTTCGATATTAAATTCAAAGCACAAGATGTAGGAAAGCTCAATTGAATTTGTTTCATCGGACAATAAGGAACAGAAAATGCAATCAAAAGATTAAAAGGTTTTTCGTTTACTTGCAAAATTTGATGAAAAATAAATGAACGGCAGACAATGGGAGCAGTCCACTAAAACTGCTACTAATACTAACTTACCGTCATTGATACGTTCATGTGATAATTAATTTCTTTTAAATCCCTACAGAAGCATCAATTCGAAAACAATACAGAAATATTTCGGTTTTCATTTAATTGAAACATATACTTGTCCAGCAAATGATATTTCTTATCCGTTTGCTTACCAACGCATATTCGATTTCAGGTATAATGGCAATTTTGTTCAACGGGATCGTAATGTCACATTACACGCATTTTAATCTTTCGACGGTCACTCAAATAACGATGCAACAAACTATGAGGACTCTCGCCTTTATAGCCGAGACTTGTGTATTTGCGTACTTGGGACTGGCGCTTTTCAGCTTCAGACATAGAGTAAATATTTCATCAATATTTCGATGCTGGGAGGAAAAAAACAATTATACGTTGCTGTGTTCTTTTCTTCTTTTGTTAATAGGTTGAACCAGCTCTAGTCGTATGGTCCATAATCCTTTGCCTGATCGGTCGAGCCGCCAATATATTCCCTCTAGCAATTCTCGTGAATCGTTTTCGTGAGCATCAAATAACTAAGAAGATGATGTTTATAATGTGGTTCAGTGGTCTTCGTGGTGCAATTTCGTACGCGCTCTCTCTTCACTTGGATTTCAGTGACGAAACTCGTCACGTTATAATCACGACGACTCTCATTATTGTACTTTTCACGACTCTCATTTTTGGTGGCTCAACGATGCCTTTGTTAAAGTTTTTGCGGGCTGAGAAGAAACCGAAGAGCAGTCGGCGAAAGAAACGCGACAAAGAGATATCGTTGAGTAAAACCAGAGAATGGGTAAGAGCAATGAGGAACAATTCGGATTGAAATAACTAATCACATAATTTCCACAGTCTGTTCAAAGCAATTATTAATACAAGCAGAACGATAAAGTAACATACACTTTTTCCTGAAAAAATCTTCTTTGATGGCGTCATGCAAAGAGAAATTAAATTATAAATAAAAATCCGATTAATATTTTCTGCAATTCACCTGCAATTGAGCAAGCTAATGATTCAAATTTTTCTTCATTTCCTCATTTTTCAGGGTCAAACAATCGACTCTGAGCACTTGTCGGAGCTGACTGAGGAAGAGATGGAAGTGTCGTTTCTTCAGTCACGTAGACGTGGTTTTGCACGTTGGGATCTAAAGTTCTTTATACCATTTTTCACGCGTCGTTTTACGCAACAGGAGTTGAAAGATTGCAAATCGCAAATGACGGATTTGACGAATCAGTGGTATCAGGCGATACGAATAAGTCCGATTGAATCGGATGAAGAAACGACAGCGTCGACTGCACAATTGAACGTTCTTGGAACTCCAGCCGAGACGAGAAAGGACGGGCGTGTCAAGGATAAATCTGGGCGACCGAGTCATGGGTCAATATTGAGTATTTAATCTCGATGTTGCGGGCTTTAACGTTTTTTTTCGTCTCTTCACGTGTTGCAAGCCTCAACCATCATCTCCGCTCTTTGATAATAGTGCCAACAACATGTATGAACATTTAATCAACCAACAATTTCACTATCTAACAAGATGCATCGCTGCTTCGTACCGTTATATCGATTTTTTTTTTATTCAACTTAACGCTCTCAGGACCATTCAGTATTTCATGGAACGATATTTGTCGTTTCACACTGTATATTTGGGTGTAAAAAATATACCGTATCGAACCATAGAACCGTAGAGTCCGATAGAAAAGTATCCTACAAGGATTGAAAAATTTAAGTCTGCGCTAGTCGACAATACTTGAGAAATATAACCTTTGAATATTCATCTCGCCATAGCTGGGAATTCAACTAATTGGAAAGCTTGGATATAATTCGTGAGATATTCTACCAATATTTAGAATACCATTTAAAAAAAAAGACAAGTCTATTTTTATTCTTTGTTGAAAAAAGAGATTAATCTATAATTTGTCCCTATACCAAATATCAAAATCATTTTATAAAGTTAAAAAATCAAGTGATGTGTACTCCAGGGTAATTTTGCAGTGTAAAAAAATGTGACGACGGTTCTAGGGTTAAAATCTGAATAGAATTAAGTGAACATTTTACGATATTTTCGGTTTCGTATTTTCTTTCCTCCGAAGTTCCATCGCCTACATAACGCTAAGACTTTTTCTTATTTTTTCTCTTCTTTCATCAATTTTCGAAGTTTGTGATATTTTCATGTTTCAAGGTGTGTAATTAATTTGGTGATAAATGAAAAATAGTATTATTATGTCGCGGGTTCGATGTGTTATCGCCCATTCGTCAAGCTTAGAATTTTCTGATGTTTGTTTTTCTCTGTCCGTGTTGGAAGTTTGTGATATTTGTATGCTTTAGGGTGTGCATATAATTTGTTGCCTCATTCAAATTCATTATTCTTATCGTGTTCCGCAGGGATACTTTTGTACGTTAATTTTTTTGTTTTTCGGGTGCTGTTGGTGAAATGAGTTTTTTGTGCTCTTCAGCATCATCGGTGTAACTCAAAGTACCATCGTCTCTAATCAAGAGTGATCCATTTTTTTGCAGAACTTCCGAGGATTCGTCCGATTCATAGGATACCCACAAAATAATATATTATTTTGTTTGAAAATACGTCTCGCAATTTGCTACACGATTTATCTGAAAGATTCACCTCTGAGTAATTTGAATACTCAAATAGTGGAATTTGTATTAATCATGGAAAATCGCGATGATTTCCCATATTTCAGTGCACAAAAAAAAATTAATTTATTTAATTCGTCTATCACAGCACAAATTATTTAACGTACATTGAACTCTGTATATAATTGCAAAAGTTCGGTTGACCGGCTTTTATGATGGGTATTTCCGGCTGGCCGTATATACCATGTAGCTGTGCATTTTTCAATAATAATATACGTATCTTTATAAATAAAGAAAATTGAAAAAAAAAAGTTTTTTTAAATCGTACGTTTGATAAAAACTTTTCTTGCACGATTTAGAGTTCCTACAATGATTTTATTTAGTTTCATGCGTACGGTAAACGTTTTTTTATTTTATGAATGATATTACTGTTGGTTTTATTAGCATCCCATGATTATCTTATTAGCTGAAATCTTTATTCTTTAGATGCAATCTTAACGATCATATTTGTATGAGAATATGTAGACAAAATGTTTCTATCATTCATCGTTTTGATGGATTGTATATTATGGAATGTCAACAATAAATACGATAATTTTTACCGTCGAAAACCCATATATAAACACACCTTCAAGAAATATTGACACACAAAAAATCCGATTTCTAGGATTATCCAGAAAAACAGCAAACGATGCGAATACACGAGTCGGAAAAACGATATAATTTGGCCATCATCTTTCACAGGTTCTGCGAATGGACCGAGGCACTGGTGCGCGCAATGGTACGCAAATATAAAGAAAAAAAAGAGGATATTATATTTTTTGAAATTCCATCGGAAAGATATTTTCAACTTGGTTTATATATCACACACTTTTTCTGGCAATAGTAACAAGCAGATTAATAGGTCATGAAATTTTTTGCAATGGCAACTCTAACTCGGTGTTTTATTTAGATATTGGGGATCAGTCATTAAATATTCTTCAACGAAAAGTGAAAGGCAAAAAGATGTCAACATCAAATCCATTTATTCATTTATCTGTTTTTTTTTTTTTCGTTTCACTGTCGTCGAGATTATTCAACTAAATTCGATTACGCATTTATTTAACTTTTTTCTTTTTTTTTAAGTTGTCATCACGCTCGCCCATGTTTTTTGTCGCACATCAAATAACTAGTACATGCATTTTCTAAACCAAACTGTCCTGTATTTTTTTTCCTGTCGTTTATTTGTTTATCGCTGTAACAGAAAGAAATGTGCGTATTCTTCATGATAAACGAATTTACATATTTGTCGAAAATTTCTTTTTTTGGCTGAGAAAAGTCTTGTGAACACTCCTCGGTATATTTTTGTTTTTGTTTCCTCATATGTTTGTTTTTTCATTGGCAAGTGCACCTTGTTACGAAGTTTTTCTAAAAACACATTTTTCATTTATATCCACTTTTACGCCATACGCAGAAAAACAAGAAAAAAAAATTGAAAAAGAAAACACAAGTTGGAAGTACTTTTTGTTTTGTTTTTTTTTTTTTTTTTTTCCAGTGGATGTTCGATCAGGACTTTCGCTACGTATATGTATAATAATAAATTATTAACAACCATTATTTCATTCCGGCTTCTCCATTATTTCATTTCTCGAGCAATCATAAATATATATTGTCGTTAAACTTATTTTGCGGTACAAAGGTATGATTCTTGCGATTACATCATATATCATCGCAGTTACTTCGGTTGTAATATTGGAGAACAACAAGTAAAGGAGAAAGAAAAACGTAAATGAAAACGACAAGCTGGCCATTTTTTGTTTCTATTTTCTGGCAAGTGGGTTTTTTTTTGTATATTTTTAATATATTTTATTTTTTATTTTTTTTATTTTTCATGCGTTTTTCTATCAGTCGCGTCTGGGTAAAGTTGCTAAAAATCGCGAGGGTCATGGGAGTCTCTACGCGAGTTATATTAAATTTTTTTTTCTTCTCTTTTCGCACACTTCCGTCTCGTAGTTATAATATTAATCGATGGATCATGACCTTTATATCACTGCATCTCTTCGTGTTTTTTCTCCCCGTTACCGCTATTTACCGATCGGCCAATACTTAAGCATGCAGATTATACGATTTTCTAAATTGTTTTCTTTTTATACTACTTTGTTGTTTTTTTATGCCTCTGGTGTGTAATGTGTGTACCGGTGTTCGAAGGTCACTTCCGGCACGATAACTTTCCATTTTCAAATTTTCATTTTTTTCTTTTTAATATTTGTTGTTGTATATTTCCGTATAAATAAAGACAAAAGCATGAGGCAATCTCGTCTCGTTGATTGTTCATTTGTTTGTTTGTTTTTTTTTTTTTTTTTGCTTTTTCCGAACTACTATTACGAGCGTTTTTCATCGTCGCGAAGTTCTCAAAAGATATTATACATTTATATTCTTGCTCTTTGTGCCAAATTCACTTTCATTCTTTCTTTCTTTTTTTTCTCCAACAAGTACAAAATGTCTCTTCAAGAACGAGACGAGAAAATTCGTCTTTATTTCGTTTTTCCTTTTCTTTTTCATCGCCGTTCGATTCATAAAGCCTTCTATACCCAATTTCTTTCCTTTCATTTTTTTGATACAACATCATTAAATTTTTCAAAAATTCTGAGATCGCCTATTCACATGATCAATATTGCTTGCACGTTATCGAGTTCTTCTTACGATCGAAGCAACAGCGTTCCTATCACGCGTACTTTAGTTATGTATTTTTTCTATCATAGAAATATTAAATGGTGTTTACATTCCGCAATTGTTTCAGAAATTCGTTTTTTTCCCTTCACTCTGAACCCGATTTGTCATACCAGATAACACAATCGGGCAGTTATCGCAACTATGTTAATCGTAGTGAAAAATTCACCGGAGATTCTGAAGATTTTTAATAACGTTGCCATGATTTTCTATCGTGCCTCCGTTTTTGTATCTTTTTTCGGTCTTCCGTTCTCTTTTTTGTTAAATAAATTGTATGTACTGTACAAATGTGGCAAAATTGCCAATCGGATGATCAATCCTTATAAATTTTAGGGTGAACGATGAGAGAGAATGATCGACGTGCATAGTTCGAATATTTAAGGGATGAACGAATGTTCGGGTGAATTGCCACCTTTTTATGAACTAATTTTATTTCCCATGCGCATTCTAAAGAAAAGAATGCGCATTTACTAGTTGGCAAATAATCATAAAAACTTATAAATGCCTATAATCTACGTTGTACATCGCGTTTTCACTCCACCTTTTTTTTTTCTTGCGTAACACCGAAAAAATAATAGATAGTGAAAGGAAGAAGAAGAAATGAAAGAAAATTTAAGAAAGTTCGTTCTTCTTGTTGCAAGTGTCAAAAAACGCAGGGACCATCTCGGTAGTTAATAGTTCAAAATAACATCGACCGCATTTACTCATTTTACTTTTTTGTATTGTTTTCATTCCGTGTTTGACCAGTTATTTTTGTCTCATGCTAATACCCTAAATTTCGGCACTTATGCGACTGTAACCCGTCAACGGGTATCGATTGAGTATTGGTAATCAGGCTAAAAAAAAAGTTCATCCGAATTGCCGAAGGACGTATCTATACTACCGCAAAAATTCTTGAATTCATAAATCATTTGTTGAAAATTAAGCCAGTGAACCTTTTGTGAAAAATTCTAAACGGTTTATAGGAAATCAACGCGAACGATGAGGTACGAAAAAGAACAAAGCGTTAACAATCTTCCCCAAGAAATCAAGTACTAAAAGTTCGATTGTGTTTATATGTTTAAATTTAAGTCGTCTTTGATGAACGAAAAATAATTATACAGATAGAGAGACAAGACATTACGGATCAACAAAAAAAATGTAATAGTAATAATAAATATACATTATTGACGGCAGGCCCGCCGAGAGCGAGACGCGCGCAGGAGTGGAGCAGGTAAGAAAAAATCGGCTTGTTTCACTCAATCGAATACGAATAAATCCCTACCAAAGTTCCGGAATGTTTGACGAAGCATTTAACCGTAATATTTTGATTTTTAAATACATTCCTCAGCCGTCTTATTTTCTTTTAATTAAGGCGTTACGAGTTCGTTCGATCGTCACGAAGCCTTGTAGCTTTTTTATTTATAATTTATGGTATCTGCGCAGCACCGAGCGTGTTTATCCTTCTCTCATCTTTGTTTATTTATCTTTTTCTTCCGTTTTTCTTCACTCTGCCTCTCTCTTTCTCACTCCCTCGCTCTCGGCTCGGCGCAGTTTACATCGGCGGGCATTTCAGGAGCGTTTTTTTTTTATGTAGGTGTACGTGTGGGATTGTTTGTGTCTCCTTCTTCATGTGTGATAAACGACTGACAAATTTCATATGTTATTTTTGTTTTGTTTTGTTTTGTTTTGTTTGTTTCTGTTCTCTAACGTTTAAACGGTATTAAAAAAAATCGATCACTGAATTTGGAGCCATGGATGCTTGAGGCACTTGGCTGCAGTAGCCCGGGTGCTCGGATTAAACTCAAGCATCGGCGTTAGGAACTCAGCAAACTCGCGGGCTTCACTGGGCGACCAATCGTATTTTTCTGTAAGCACCTCGTACAACCCCCAAGGCTTCAAACCCGTAATGTGCTTGAGTTCACCCTTCTTATTGAAAAACATTCTCGAATGCCTTCCGTACAACGCAATGCGACGCGGTATTGCTCCTAATAGCTCGATTATGTGGGCCAAATGATCCTCGTCCCTGTGAACATTTGAAAAAAATATGAATAATAATAGAACTCGGTATGATCTCAAAATCGTTGGTATTTTTTAAATTCTGATCAATTTCCTAGCTGATCCCGTGGATCCAACCGCGTTATTGTTAGCAAGTCGAAAGTTGTATGTTCATTAGCAGGTTTTTAGGGAATTAGAACGAAAAAATAATTTGTTCGTAATCAGGGGTGAATACACAAAGTTAGCGATAGGTTTTTGACAATTATAAAAAAATAATAATTCGCTGTTATTAATTCGAGTAGTTTTCCTTATGACGTTCGATAGCTTTTGAATTGTAAATACTCGAGTATTCGTATCTCTGTGTTGAAGTAAAAAAAATGCATTTAATGTAAACTTTTCTTCCTTCACACATATTCAAATATATATGTAGAGGATTTCACAGTATTGAATATTCTGAATGATTAATTATAAAAGATAGAATAAGACCATGAATTCATCTAAAAACAGTCTATTTGCATTTGATTCAAATACTTTGAATTTTCAATATTTTTTTATTGAATGATTTGATGGTATTCTCACCTGCAATAATCCGCTCCACTATGAGGTTCGAATAAATAATCGCCAGTCGCTAGTTCGAAGGCCATACAAGCCGTTGACCATATATCCGCAGATGTGTCGTAGCCAGCGCCGAGCAAAACTTCGAGAGATCTGTACTGCCGCGTCTGTATGTCTTCCGTGAATTTTTTGTGTACCCAACAGGCGTTACCAAGATCCGCGATTTTAACTTCAAGTTCACAGTCTACGACAGCTGGATCGAGAGGTGCGACCGAAGCACGCTTTAATTGTTTCGGTCCCGGTGGTTTGTTATTACGTACTGAAAATAATCGAATTGAATAAAGAAAAAGAAACTTATTTGAAGTTTTGAAATAAACAGGATCCATAAATACGATATAAATCGTCATTATTTCACACTGATGAATTTTGCTTATGATTTTCGTTGATTTTACCTTCCGTTCTCCTTTCTTCGGTCTGATCCGAGTCGATCGGATGTGGAGCGTCATCACAAATTTTATCACCACCCGCAAGTTCATCGTTTTCCAATTTAGGTGGTTCTTGCGGCGATGGATTGTCGACGTTTTCACCACCCGCGAGTGCATCAACCCCGTTTACGTGGGGCGGTGACGTATTGGGTTCGGATATATCAGGGGAACCTTTGCTCTCGGAATTCTCTTCAATACTCTCCGGATCTTGATCCGGACTGTTTGCCTCAGCATCCCCATTCTCCCGTGTACTGTTTGTATTCTTCGATTGCTCCTCGATCTCCTCGATTTGTTCCATCTGTTTCTTCAATAATTCGTTCTGCCGTTTAGCCTTCTTCTTCAAACGTTTCTTCTTGTTCTTCGACATTTTTGCATTTGGAACTGGTTCCTGAAATTCCTTAGGTGCAGTCGAGATCAAAGAAACTGGAAGCTTTAAGCCCAATGAGTGCAACTCGGTCGCGATGAAGGCTAGGTTTCTTATGTAAGTCTCGTCGACACAAATCAACACGTTTTCTGGCTTTATATCCGTATGAATTATCTTGCCTGTCAATTGAAGAACAAAATTGAAAAGTTAACCAATATTATTGTGTCAAGGGGCTATTTAAAAAATAAATATCTTAGGTTTCTCTTATTATTATTTATTTTAATGCGGAATTTTGTGTAAATTTTATTACAAATAATTGCAATTGATAATAACCAAATTCTTTGTAAGAAACTTATTGCGGAAACAAAACGCTTTCTTTCTAAGGTACAATGACGTTCATTGAAATATCAACACTTCCGAAAATGTATTTATAATCTATGCCACGTGCGTAACGTCCTCGTTCTTTAACGCTCCTTGAATACTTTATTGCCTATTAATTGAATATTCGTATTGAGGTGCGCTTAAATACTTACATTTGTTGTGCAGATAGTCAAGACCCTCGAGGACCTGCCTGATTATTCGCTTAACATTGTTCCTCGGTATACCTCGATAATTCGATTTGATAATAAGCTTGAGAAGATTGTGCCCAAGAACTTCGAACACCATACACACGTGGAGACCATTTATACCAGTGATCTTGAAATCGTTCAACAGCTGAACCGTTTTATTGCGCTTTGGATCATTTGGATCTGTATCGCGTACGTCTTTCAAAAGTTTTATCTCGTCCAGAGCCGTCTCGGTGAAATGAGACGCTGATTTAACGACTTTTAGTGCAACGAACCGTTTGTCCTGAAACCACCATTTTTCTCAATTTTTTCATAACATCTTAAAAAATCATCGAAATATGTGAAATTACAAATATACGGATTGCACGGTACTCAATATTTCGATTTTGCAATTTCAATATTGATTAATCAATTCATAAAAGCCGAAAGATCAATTATTTTTTTATTAGCAACCATTCATTCGCTTTTTGAATTACCTGTAAATCCCAGCACAGCCAGACAGTGGAGAAATGACCCCAGCCAAGTTTTCGTGTAACATGATAACGATTTAGAAATAGGTCTCCGATTTTTACAGGATGATAACCGCCTTTACAGTACTCTGTGCTGTCCTCTTGTTCCTCGTCTTCGCTGCTGTAAACCTCGTCGTCGATCTCGATGGAATCGTTGCTAGAGCTGTTGGATGGTTCAAATCTATAAATTATGGGAAATGGAAGTGATTTTGATGGATTTATGATGGCAAGAGCTATAAGTTAAATGAATTTGTCGTTATAGACAAATAATAATAAAACATTCTTCGAAGAAAAAGTATAAGTCTCTAATAAAACGAAGATTCCCATTTCTATGAAATAATTCAATTTGATTTTCATTGATTGAACTTATTGAAAAGCCTTTAGAGACAATAATCAGGTAAAAGAAACTGAAGTTTTCTAAGCTACAATCATGTACTTATTGGAAAAAAGATTTTTTATTATTAAGATTATTATTAATTTATTATTATTAAAAGATTATTTTAAATGCATTTTTATTCACTGATACCAATAGTGCCACATTTTTGATTTCCATGAACTCAAGCATGAACTTGAATAAATAAATATACATAAACAACAAAACTACCCCACTTTCATTGCAATAAATGTAAGATTATGCTGTTATTGACAATCAACATGTCAACATGTTTCATCTGGCAACATCGATTCTGCCGTAGGCCAAACACTTGATAATTATTCCAATATTTTCATGTTTTAATACTACAATATTAAAACTTGGCACAATTGGAACACAACAAAGTTCATTAATTTTCACTAGAGTCCAAAATCCATTTGGACTTTGCAGCTACAAAAATTGGTCCAATATTTAGTGAAACCTGATTATCTGAATTTTCATCAATGTAACAAATTTGTTTATTTTATTAGAAAATGAGACTGTTTTGCATTGCTATCTAAAGACAGAATTTTAAAAAATATCTGATGTACAATATACAAACGATAGTTTTTTAAATTTTAACAGTAATCTATATTATAGGATAATCTCTGTGAAATGAGACAACAAAGAGATTCATCTATAATTACAGAATTATAGTCAATGTCACATACAGCAAGCGCTTTACCCTAATGAAACAAGTGGCATACATTTTTATTAGAAACTGGAGTACAAAGGCAAATAATGACATGATGATTGAGCAGCTGAGTACAAAACAATAACTTGGGAGGACGGATAATTGAATTTTTTTTTTAAATATCCCGATACAACAGATTCTTTATTTTTTTTTTCCCAGTAAACTTCAATATTTATTGCGTTAATGAGGTTTCAATGATTGGAGAACAAGGATATTTTTGTTTTCGAAAAATAGTATCTTTTTCAGCGTGTCTCATATTTTGTGAGTCAAGGACAAAGACAAATCTTTAGAAATTGAAACTCTACAAATCAATGTTACGACCTGGTAAAAAAAAGGAATTAAGTTACCGTCCAATGCTGCAAACTTCAAAGTATCATGTATCTGCTGTATGAGGGTACAAAAATGAAACAACTTTTTTTGGAGACTCATAAATTGACCTAAGAGACATCTTATGACATTTTTAAGTTTAAGGAATTTGCTATTAAATATTTGTTGTTCATCATTTGTGATGTCGCAACTGTCGTCGTCACGAAAAGATGAATCAATACCTATTTCCATTCTCCATATTAAATTGCCTCTGTCCAGTGGTCTCTTGAGTCTGTCTCGCAGGTGCAGTTTTGGAGCAATGGGCGCCGCTGGTTTCACAATCCGATTGAGAATTCCCTTTGCCCTTTCGTTTGGCAGGCTTGTAACGCTTTTTTTTAGCCTGTATGGCGAGTACTCGCCTATTTACGTAAGCTTTGGCGCTCATACCCCTGGTAGTTACTGGATTTGTTTTGGTAGAGCCACCACTGGGACTCCCAGCCTCCTGTGCCGCCGTTCCTGCGATTTTCAAAAACCTCTAGTACAACGAAGAACAAAGCTTCGCCAAAGTTTCTGCCCTGCTGATATGAATTTTGTAGATTCTTTAATTTCGGAGCAAATATCCACGTGAAAATCAGTCAGAAGTGTTGAAAGCTTGGCTTTTTAAGCAGCAACCATAATCTTATTCACGATCGATTGATTTGATTGTGTTTGAGCCACGAGGAAAAAGAAATGAGGCAACACGTTTTCATAGGTTTTACTGGTGAATATTCCAGGGAGAAAAAACGAAAAAAACCTGTCAAATTCCCGCTCACCGCGGCATATTAACGGAATAAAAAAATTTACAAAAACACCTAACGTTGCTTTTTCCGCGATTTCCTTCACCCGGGCACGAGTCGATAATCTTCACAAAAGTTCAATGTTCTTCCGATATTCTCGTTCTTCCAAAAGGGAAAAAGAATTGTGGATTTTGCGAATTTCCGGAGGTCACACCGTTTTTTTTTTTTCAATTTTTCATTTTCACGCGTTTGAGGACTTTTAGCGTTTCTTGTTCGTGTAAGCTAAGCGAAAATTATCCCAGATTTACGAAAAACTACGAGATGGCACTGTAGGGATGTTTAACTCCGTGGTCTTCGTTGGCTAGCCGTGATTTCGAGTGGCTGTATCGCTCCCTCTTTTTTTTTTATCTCTCCTCACTATTTTTCGCGTTTCCGCGTTTTTACCGGAGCAATGTCAAACTGACCAATTTATTTTGTAAATAAATATTTAATGGATGTTGTTTTGTTTTTCTCCTCGCGAATCTTTTTGTTACTTACAAAATATAATCCTATAACATTATTCTAGTCGGTGCACACACACACTCTCTCACTTTCGTAGTTCTTGCTCTCTTCCATCCTTCTCTCTCCCTCTGCCGTTCGCTTTTTTGATTCTCGTTCGGCGGTTGTTTGAGTATGGCCGCTCCTCACAGCTCACAGACACGGAGGCGGAGAACTGCCGCTCTTCTCCGGTCGCGACAAAATCACGCACTAAGAACTACGGATAAAAACACCTCAGAGGCGTCTCGACGTTCCGTTTTATACGAAACCCAACAGCGCTCCTCGAGTCTTCGGCTCGTTTACGTTTGATTTAATCCACGTTTTGTTTATTTTTTTTAATTCATCTTTGCTTTGTAATGTTTGTAATCATAAAGGCGAGATTCAACGAGCTTTTCTTTGATATTAAATAACGACGGTGTGAAAAAAAGAAAGGTATCCTTTCTTTTTGTTTCCTAGCGAGGATCCGGCCACGGCCTATTTTAGCACTTTTGTTCGTCCTGTGTGTTTGATGGTATTCCAGAAGACTTTTGCACAGGGAGACTCCATTCGCTTTTTACTCCACGCACCGCAGGCGGCTGTAGCGCACTCTGTGTTGTAGGTAGTGGTATTTTTGCTTGCTCAACGGGTTTTCGAATAATTGTCAGATAGATTCTTTTTTTTTATTGCTGTTGTAGCATGAGAATCGTTTATGAAAGTTGATAACGATATTATAATCGTTTTTGAAATAAAATTTTCCTAATGATCAATGAAAGTTTATTAGACATACAATTAGCAAAACATTATTCGAAATCATTATTTTTTATTTCGTTCACCTGAAATTCATTTAGGAATTATGTGGTTGATATTGAAATAGTTTTGTCTGCTCTCCTAGGGACTTTTGCGCGCTGAGTGTGTACTGTAGGGAATTTTGGTGAGATGTGAGTTGATCCAGGCTATCCAGCGATCCAGTAAACTAGTCGAGCGGCCGTCTGTAACGTGCTCGGTTTGAGGCTTACCGTTTGCGATCAGTCAGCCGCCCGGGTTTGATTTTTCGTGGACATCAATGGATTTTTTTCCAACGTGTTTTTGCCAGTGGCCTTTCGGGTGGTTCAGAACCAAACCACATCTCTCAAACTTTGCCCAAAGCGGAGTCTCCCCAGTGGCTAGGCTGGTCTCACTGCGATACGGACGGGAGACTAGTCAAAAACAAATAGAAACAAAGAAAAGATGTCCCGTGACCTCAGTCAGTAGCGAGTCTAACAAGACCGGCGAGAAACGAACTCGAACGATCAACAAATTTCTTTCAAATCAGTTTTTTATCAGTTGAATTTTCGTAACAGTAGTAAAATTCCCCTGATGCGGCATAACATACATAAGATATAATAATAGCACCCAATAGTACAGCGTACTCTGATCTATAGTCGTACCAGTACCGAACAAGTACGTGGTTTCGTATTTTACCGGGGATGGAGATCCTAATAATGAATAAGTCGACATCGCATTGTTATTTATTTCAGCGACGTAATAATGCACCTGTAACAAGTAACAAGGTGATTGCTCTTCGGTCCAATTTGAAAACGTAAATACTGACAAAACAGTTCAGAAATTGATCCGACAATGTGGAACCATAGAATAGTGTATTTAATATTAGTGTCATTGTGCTTCATCGCTTATTGCCGGGCGCAGAGCGATTTATTGGGAACGGTTGCATCAACAAACGGGTAAGAAATTTTAAACATATTTTAATGCAATCCGGAACGACAATACGGCTAAAATTGCGCGCATAACCTAACTGTAACCCGGTATACGCGAATTTTCGATCTTTCACAACACTTTTCGAAAGTTTTACTTTTTATCGTTATCGTGGCTTGTATAACACAGAATTTTGGGAATATTCGAGGATCCTCTTTCATTTTATAAAAAATCGTCAGAGAAAGCATACAACGATCCTCATTGCATTTAATAAAAAACCATCAGAGGAAGAATGCGAGAATCCTCATTTACTTTATAGAAAACCATCAGAGCAAAATTACGAAGGTCCACATTCCGTTGATGTAAAACCATCAGAGGAAATATACGAGGATCCTCATTCGTTTTCTAAAAAACCATCGCAGGATAAATACGAGAATCCTCGTTCATTTTTTAAAACACCAGCGGAGGATGAAGAATCACCCAGTGTCGTTCGGAAGATGTTGGTATTCAAAATTCTAATATATTTCAATCGACTTTGCTGCTTTTTCCATTTTTTTATTCAATATCTTTGTTGCATTTTGATACAGAGGCAATTATCTTGGCTGTGATGAAATCTGTAGAAGCCATTGTAACCCCTGCGAAGAAAAACTTCGTTTGTGTAATATGCATATTGGCAACAAACCCGGGAACTCGGATATTGCAGATGTGCTGCTGTCCAGACGACTGGTCAATACAATTTTATCTAGATCCAACCTTATAGTAAGTAAAACATTTAACTTTTACAATAAAAGCATGAACAAAACTTGTATTTATACAAATCATTCTAATAAAATGTTAGAACTTAGCAGTGTGCAAAACATGAAAAATACAGTTATCTTTAATATTCCACGACACATTGATACGCAATTATAAAGTTATAAAATTATCAATGGATTGTTTATGAAGAAAAATTGTCTGATAAATGATGCGACCATGTTTTTTGTGAATCATTTCTTGTGCTATGGAATAACTTTTTTATTTTTTCTGAGGGGGTCATTTAAGAAACTTTGTGATTATGAATAAATTATTTCAAATTTATAGAAATAAGTGAAACAGAAAGGGAATGTTTCTGAACAATCCGTTTTTGCACAAATGAATAAATCTACTTGTTTTGAGATTCTGCAGAGGCTATTGGTATAAATAGATAAAACATCCATGTGCGTTCAACACAATTATCAAACGCATGATGTACGACATAAAAATAAATTGCTGAGAAACATTTTGATAACACAAGCTGTTTGCAACTTTTTAGAATAATTGCGTTGTTTTTCCTTAATGTTTAAAAACATTGGAAGAATTTCTAGAAATTTTATGGTTCTCAAAATCTTTTGTAGGAAGATGGTGAAATATTCAGCAGTCATTTGAAACTCGAACTCACACGTGAGGAGCTTGATCTGTTGAGAGAATTTGGTAGAGGAAAGCTGACTCTAAGACAAATTGATCCGATACTCAATAATGTCATAAAAGCACCGACAGAAGATCCTGTCTTAAAGGCGTTCGAATTTATAGCGGATTCTGCATCTGTACTTTATTCCACGTCAATATGGTTGTTCCTCATCACAATAGAATACGTAAGCACAGTCTTACTGTTTTAACAATTTCCCTTACTTTCTTAATCTCTGATTAATTTTAACGAAAATTAATTGGTTCAATTTATATGGATTGCAGGTGGAAATCGCCATTGCTGTCCCATTAACATTGTACATTATATTTATTTTAAATGGAAGGAAAGAAAATTTATGGATGTATCTGACCATCGGCACTGTTCTCATATTCGTTGTCAGCTTTATCATCACTTGGCGGAAACTCATACAGGTAAGTCGTATCCGTGATCTCATTTTGATAAAACTTCCATTCAAAAAGTTACTTCCCGTAATGAAAATATAATAATTTTTTCTAAAAATAAAATGCAACATCAGAAATATTTGAATAGAAGATTTTTGAGGGCAACTTCAGGTATTGCAAATGAGTTGGAATAATATATTTTTTTTCGGAATTGATAAAACTCGTGTATGTTGAGTTTTTCTTTATGCAAACCTCACAGAACAGAATAAATAATTGTACTGATCATGTCTCTCTTAATTTTTTGATTTTTTTTTTTCGTTTTCATGTGTCAAAAGGAAGCAGAGATAAAACATTCAACGTTACAAATGCAGTACATGAAATTACCCGAACATTGTCGACCAGATGCTACATTTTGGACCAGTTTCCGGTCGTTTTTTCGTTGTAAGTATTAAATATTTGTGAATCGTCGACTCCCTGAATCTCCCTCAGCCAACAACGAATATCATGTTTGAAAAAAAAAATATAGTAAAACCTCTTTGGAGTTTTGAATTCGTAGCTGTAAGATTTTCTAAATTTCGTGGCATGGCAGAAGTATCGTTTTATATAAATATGTTAACTAATAATTTTAAATCGTTTGGTTAACTTGTTTATTTCTTTCTTGTTATTATGAGGAAACGTATTTTTTTAAATTACAGCAAGTACATAAGTGACGATTAATAATTTTGATAACTCTACCAATATTTCAATATATCATTTCACGAAAATTTGACAATGCCCCATTTTTTAATTTGTTTTATTTAGGTAGACATGGAATTTTCTCCTGCGACCTTATTACTAAATTTTCCAATCGAAATTCATTGCAGCTGCTGACGACTGTAAGAATTATCATGCAGCAAGGATGAAGAGCCCTTTCCTTGACGTAACTCCAGCCCAGGCACTGTCGCACATGTTGTCGCACATTGTTTACGAACCTATTGCAATACTGGGCAAAGCAATTGCTGCGTTTCTCCAACACGTTACCGGTAAGAAAATGATTTCAATACAATTTCAAAAATTGGACAAATTATTCGAATTGCAAATCAGATTTAAAAAGGGAAGGTAAATCTCCGAAATAAGTGAAAAAAACTTGAAAAAACAGCGATTTCATTTTATTTCATGGAAAACATTATCATTTAAAATTTCAAACGTTTACAAATTATTCAAATTTCAAATTGTATTGAAAGAAAAAGGAAATTGGCTATAAAATTCGAAAATATTCTAGAAAATCAGCGTATTTATTTAATGATGAACAAAAAAATCAATATCAATAGACATTTAAAAACTATACGAATAATTAAAGAACCGTAAATTGTTAAATTTTTCAAATCTGGCTAAAATAATTATAAAATATTAGCAAATTTATTTAATACGATGGAAAAAATTCATCCGACAATGAATTGAACAATTTCATAAATCCATAAGGTTACAATTGAAACGGAGTCCATAGCTGATGTTTTCATTGAATTTAGTTTTCTTAATAATAAAGTATGCACTTATTTGTCTAACTGTTGTTTTTTGTTATTAGCTGACATGTCACCACTGTTTTCCGGAATAGTGCAGATCGTGATCTGCGTTTCATGTTTGCCAATATTGGTAGTCATTTTGATTTTATTGGCTGGTGGGACACTGAAACTCGGAAGTTTGGGTCCTCTTTCATTTTTCAGTTTGACCGGAGCAACGAAAAAGATCGAGGATGAAATGAGAGCTGTTGATAGTAAAAATGAACGTCAAGCGGTAGAAGTTATATTAAAAGTAATTGAAAAATCACCTACGCAATTAAATATCGTTCACTCTTGACAAGTTCACTCGTACAAGTTTTTTTTTCTTTACAATTTTTTATCATTTATTTTATTTTGAATCCAGTTAGAGGTCAACGAACGATTGGCTGGCAATATGGCTATAGGAGACGCAAACAACTCAAACGTGCTGCCCGTCATGAATGAACCCAAAAAAACAAACGAAAAAACAAAGTCAATATGCGAAGCAATAGCATCCACGTCGAAACCGAAAGAGGATAAAACTGTTGACGATCATGTGTCGAGCGCTGATAGCTCAGACTCTGAAGATCGATTTGTTGATTCGGAAACCAGTGAAAAAGGTGGAAGTGATGTTAAAGAATCCCCAGAAATTGGAAGTGGCGATCACGCGTAAGAATTTTTGTTTTTTTCGAAATTTTTATCATTTGCTCTTCAATGATTGTGTGACGACTTATTCTAGCCTATTATTTCAATTGAAATATTTCTCTATCTACCGTACAGTATGCTCCCTGTGAAAGAATATTGCCGTCGTTTTAATTTTTGTTTCTAAATAAAATTGAGTTTGTAATTTGTCGCAAACTCGTAGGAATTCAGCAATGCTCTCAAAGTTTTCATTATTGAGTCATGAATGCCAAACGGCTCAAGACTTTTTGAAACTTTAGTTTTAGTTTGTGCCAGTACAGGCTAATAAATGAAAATTATGGCGAAAATTGGTACTCGGAATGAAATCATACGATAATATTAATATATAGCAATTTTGCAAAAAGTGCATTTACTTTTGTAATTATTTTTCGAAGAAAAAAAAATCAACAATTCAACAACATTGTACAAATGATCGTCTGCGTGTGTGCGATGGTTATTGGTTACCAATAATAAAAAATACAAAATCAAGTTCTATTCTTCAGCTTCCATGGGTTTGAAAGCTAAAAAAATATTTATACGTATGTGCGAATATATGTTAACAGTACATACAGTTTCTCAGGATTGATGAAAACTTTTTATACAGTTTTATTCGCAAATAAAATTTTACTAATAGCTAAATACTATCGATCAAATTTATAAAAACTCCCTTCAGTGACAGCTTTTAGTTGAATCAAGGGAAATTGCATTTTTTCAGAGAGAGAAATACTCCGCTCCAGGTTGAGCCCTGAAAATGATAATCCCAAAGTTTTATGCAATTGATGGTAAACTAGCAATTGTGAGAAACTTTTGGGGTTCAGGGATTTCAGCAGAGTAACATCCCGATAATCATACATTTCTTTAAGAATTTCGTCTAAGCAAACAGTCTGATATTCGATGGGCGATGAACCTTTTTTTTTTATCTTCACAAAGGTCCAGTTCACGTATATTTACCGTTTGCAAACTCTATTTTGGTGATATATATTATTAAAAAATAATATTATTCGTAGATGCCGACGTATTTTCGACTCGTCGCAAAATCACGCTCCCTAAGTTATTTTATTAATTAATATCTTGTGGGTTCGGTGATAAAATGAAAAAAATAAAAAGAAGATTGTTATTCAAAAACAATCTTTGATTGTAAGCAACCCTCCAAACCTCCTCGAATTGCCCTTCCAGTGCCTTATGATGACTCTTTCAACAAATGCATCGATCGAGACTCGATTCTAGTGATATAGAAATCTTAGAATCCAACTACCAAGAAAAATCAATCCTTGAGAACAAAAAATCATGTGTCCTAAAAATGATGTCTTGTATTTCAGGAAACACACGTTGACACGCGGGGGATACTTTTCGATAACTATTTGCCAAGTTAATTAAATATGCATACAAAATTTTCAATTGAAATTTCCAGAGTGCAGAACACGAGTAGAATATAAGGCAAAGCTTTAGTTAGTGAACAGCGAGAAGTTATTTTTTGTTGGTAAACTGGAGACTGGAAGTTAACGGGCCAAGTTTTGGTGGGGAAAGGAGAATTTTTTTGTTCCTCGCTACTGTTCAGCGGGAATCGGAGCCGCGTCAAAGTTGCGATTGCTGCTTTGTGAGCGTGCGCCGCTTTGAAAGTTCGTTCGGTATACCTTCAATGGTGAACATGCAACCACAATATTTTGTACACCATCGCTATACCGAAACAATCAAAGTGTAAAGTACCACGAAATTCTCTTTTTAGACTCATCAAGCCATGAAAATCTTTTCATACGGACCGTATATAATGTACAATGGAAACGATACGTAGTTTTACAGCATACGGGCAAAGATATCATGTCTCGCGTATTGTAAAAGGTCGTTCGAAAAAAATTCACATGTGCTTGAACGAGTCCATCATAACGTTATGGACCGTACGCCTGAAAAGTTTTCCAAGTTTTTCTTTCACGGGCTCAAATATTATCCAAAAAACACATCTTTGTTTCACTATCAAGTAAAAATATATCCCATTTGACTGACAACAATAAAAAATAAAACAAAAAGTTCACGAACTTGAACCGAATTAACGAATTCATACGACAATTCAAAGAGATGACCTGCCGCGCACTTTCCTGTTTGAAAAATCAAATCCAAAATAATTCTCGACATAAGATATGAATAGTCTTAGAAGAAATTCCCACGATCCCGTAGCAACAATAAAAACAGCGAATCAGTGTATGTTTAAGAAAAATATTTACGATACAACTGAAAAAAAAAAAAAAAAAAAAAAAAAAAAAAAAAAAAAAAAAAATAAGACCAGCAGCAGATTTAGTTTCAACCGTAATTATCAAGAGGCTATGTATTATTTAATAGTTTTGATACGATTTTTAACGCAAGGCTTTTTTCGACCCGAATTGTCAGCATTTTCAAAAAGTTCTCAGATCGATTTTGAAGACTTATTAATTGACAAACAGTCAAGTCACTAAAGAGAATAAATTGATAAACATTGGGGAAACGTCATTGTCATGAGTCGATATCGAAATGACGAGGAAAACAAATAAATCAGTGATTCAGTGCAATAAATTTTTTGTTAACAGTTGAAAGTTGAATTTTTCTTGTCGTTTTTCATCGAGGAAAATGGCAAGGGTGAGTCGCTAGCAGATCATTTCCCGTTGGGCCAACGACTAAAATATATGCATTTGGTACGATAGCCTGGAGCGATTCCAGCTCGTTGGAGCCTTGATAATGTTAGGCTGACCTGAGAAAAGGTTGGATCACATACTCGAAATAAGTAAGAAGGACTGAGAGAGCAAAAAGTAGGGTTGTTGGTTGGTTCTCTGTAGGCTTTACCGTAAAAGGAATTCTGTAGAGACGGTGTGCCTGAACGGAAAATAGAGGAAAGCTGGGAGGGATGGATTACAGGAGCCCGGAAAGTTGCTTTGTCCATAGTGGCGCGTGGTTCTGATGATGGGCCACAAACGTGGCTTTAGAATTTCCGACTCTTAGAGACTCGGTGCGTACACGTGCACAATAATAAAACACATGGTTATTCAATTGTGAAGGAAAGCTGAGAAGAAACCGCAGCCAGTGATGTACGTAGGAAAAGAAGAAAAACGAAAGAGAAAGAGAGACTAAGAAAATAAGAAGTGAGAACGTCTGACGAGGAAGCAAGAAAAAAAGAAAGAAAGAGGAGAAGAAGAAGAACCGAAAAAGAAAGATATACAAAACTTGGGTGTATAGAAAAAAAAGATCGAAAAAGCCAGAGTTTGAAATAGAAATAGCAAGACAGAGATGATGTAATTATTGACCAGTAAGATGCTGAGATCAGTTGAAAGAAAGAGAGATTGCAAAAGAGACAGATTAACAGAGAAAGCAACTATGAAACGAACACGAAGACTAGGAGAGAGAGAGAGAGAGAGAGAGAGAGAGAGAGAGAGAGAGAGAGAGAGAGTGATAGGTAAGGATTTATGCAGCCTCTAGTCATAGACGCACCAACGAGCAGCTTTAATAGTAGCACTATCGAAATAACGAAAACCCATCTCATATCGAAGTTAGTTAATCGCGCACGGTTGCACGTGAAACGCACATTTATATACAGGTCTATATATCCATGTAGAGAATAGACTAAAATACATACTATGAGCAGAGAGAGAGAGACTGAAGTTTCATAGACCCAACGAGTGATGAATACGTCCTTGCTGCAGCCGGCTAACGTACATACAAGATTTCTCCTTGCTCGTTGGACCACGTACGTGCACCTGACGAGATCTGTAAACAGAGAGTGTAAACGAGAGAGGGAAACGGAAATGTTATAGAGAACGTGGGTACAAGAGGTGAGAGAGGACTCGAATAAGTGATGGTAGCAACATCTGCACCCTCGCTATTGATGCCTTTTTTACGCTTCACTCAACGTATGCTCATTTACCGGAAACTGGAGGCTTCCTAAATATTATTATTTAGCACAGGAAAACTTTCATATATTTTTTTTAAATCTGAATAATATCACAAGCATTATTATCGGATTAATAATTTTGAAAACAATACTCAATGTTTTAAGTTTTAAGTTTAGTAATAAATTAAAACAAAATCTAGAATACCATGGAAAAGAATATTTATAAGAAAATTCAATATTGAATCGAGTTCGAAGTTGAGCTGCTTCGAGCCGAATACTCGGGTCGGCGAACGTTCAGTCCTTCACTGCTTCGCGTATCAATTGCTGAGTAGGAGGAAGTTTTTCTCAGTTTTGATGGTGAATCTTTTGAAACTTAATCCAAAAACAGATTCGCCTCTACGCCACCCATGTCTTCTATAATAGTTTTCTTTGGTCTCCGTGCGAATACGATTGAATAGTTCACATCATAGGAGAGAGTAGCTGTGTTTATTACTTCAACGAGTTATAGAAAAAAATATTAAACGTCAATAATTAATATTATAATATAAGAAAAACTCTCAAAAACTCTAAAAACTTTTATAATTTCGTTCTATTTTTTCGATTTGTTAAGCTTAGACATTACGTTTCAAATGTCATAAACATCACGATGAAAAACGATACGATAATAAAAACAATTTCGTATTAATATGAGAAATATTATTTTATTCAAAAAAGTTGGCATTCCGCAAAAGAAAAATGACCTGCTTTCGAACTTCTGTCACATTTTCATTGCTGTAACGGTAATTTTTTTATTCCAACTCTCTCCGTGTAGAGTTATGAATAAAATTAGATTTTATCGTTAAATGAAGTGGAATGGAAGGATAAAAATGAATGGTTTTAATGCAATATGTGTTTGAGACAGCAGAGCAAAATATATTTTCCCAAAATTTGTTAACTCATATATGATTATCGTCACTATTTAATTAAATCATTAATATCAATATTTACGAATTCATTATTATTGAGTTCGTAACAAAGTTTGAAAAAACAATTGACTAATTTTTGTTGTCCAAAATGCTCAATGTTTTGGATTTGAACGATGTAAATTTCATAATCGTATGAAATATTAATATCCAAAAAAAAAAACTATAAATGAAGTATATTATCAAATGCCATTTATTAAAACAAACTACAACAATTTTCGTTTTTCACTCAATCACGACGACAAGCAGCATCAACAACCAATCAATTTTATCGATAATCTCCGAACGGGACAACTGTGTTTTGGTGTTAGACGACAGCCTCGAAATGTTGTCCCCTATGTCTCGTAACTCGTTTCTTATCGTGAGAGACAAGTTTCTATACGTTGTGCATCAAAATGTTCGATTACTTGAGAAACTCGTTTTTTTTTATTCTTTTGAAAAATACTAGGGCCACAAAAAGTGGAAAATTAGGGAGACTGAACGAACGGATCGTTCATTTCCATGTCCGCAGGTGGCAAGGAACGAAGAACCTTTCGCGATAAGATAGAAAGAAAAAGATCGAGCTAGGGATCGACTTGAAATGCATCCGGGGGCCACGTTTAGAGGCTTTAATTACCGGACTTTCTCGGGCCTGAAAGGCTGCCTTATCGCTCAGTATTATCTCCGCTTTTTCTTTCTCGCAACGCTCTTGATGCTAATAACGGATTCATTCGTCGCGAGCGTGGCGTTAAATTTAACATTTCTGTCAGGAGGGAAAGAGAAAGAAAAGCCAAACATTCCCAACGACATTTTGACCATCGCGTCAGTCGTATAAGCTTCTTTATGCTCGTACATATACAACCTGCTGTTGATCAAGACATCAAAACGTCGTATCTCAGTTCCCAGCATACAATTATTTCTCGAAGCCGTTACGATCGTCCATAATTATACCGGCAACCATTATACACTCACTTTCCTAATTTTTTTTCCCCAATCCCTTTTTTTAACTCGGTCTGAAACGCGTGCTGTGAAAACTACGAATAAGTGAGACACTCGAATAGAAATTTAATGTTAATTTAACACCTTCTTTCGCGCGTGACGCCAAATGCTGCATCTTTATTTGTCGTGAAATATTTTTATGTCCATTTATCATGTTTTTAATCGTATGGTTCGATAGATTTTTAACGCGTACACTTATCACGGAGCGTGTGAAGAATTTTCCAGATGTTAAGACCTCTAAGGAACTGAGGTTTCAACACTGGGACATTTTTAGTTTAACTCTTCTGTATTCACATTTTTTTGTGATTTTCATCATGGAAATTGTTTAGAATTTCTTTTCATGTATTCTATATTTGATAATTGACAATTAATGAATTCTACAACTTACAAAAAATTGTTTCGTCCACCTGATGGGTTCCTTTTTTTATTTCTTTCAACTCTATCTTGGATGTTTCGATTCCTTTTCGTAATACTTTTCTGAATGATATATTTATTAACATACGCGTTGGTATAAAATAACAAGTTTTGTATTTTCGTTCCTCTTACCATTTTTCTTTATCTCTTTAACTTTTTTCCCAACACCTTTCCAGTTTAATAATTTGTCAAAAAAAAAAAAAAAAAAATTTGTAATTTCCACTCTCCCATCCGGGCTCGAAACTTGAATCATTATTGTACAAAAACTAAAGATATCCTGCGTGATTCGTTCGTATATCTTTACACAAGTAACTGCAAAATGTTGAGAGTGCATAACTCTAAAGAACTGGCCAATAATCGTCGTTCTCTTTGTGTTCGATGGTACAAAAGAAATCAAGGATATTTTCAACCTCTCGGATTCCCATCGCGGGGATGAACGTACACCCTGGAGCGTCCAGTCGCCGTGTCATCGTGTCATCGATAATTGATGTATGCCCCGGACTAATGGCTGTAATTACCTCAACCTAATATCCATCCCAGCATCTTCAGCCCCGTGGCCTCATACGTATGTGGACTATCTACATACATACACATATAAATTGATGTAGAGGTGGATAAATGCTTGAGGCCAGGTATGCTTTCGCTTCAAATCTGAGACCTCTTCCGTTGCCCGATGTTTCAGCCCTCCAGGCTCCCTCCACCGTCTGTCTGGTGAGTTATTTTTTTACTCTCCTTCTCTTTTTTTTTATCAATTTCATCTTGTATGCAGAGCTTGGACTTACATTATATCAATAGCTGTTCATATCCTTGCAAATGCAGGAGATAAGTATAAGTGTTAAAAATCGTGAACGGCTACACCGAATATCAGTAGTGCATGCACGTCTAAAGAAAAAATATTTGCGACTGTTGATGAAAAAGACGAGACGACGAAAATAAGAAAGGGAAATAATCGGAAGGATTGTTGGGTGAAGTAAAAGATCAGAGAGGAAAAAAGTTGAAATGTAGGACGAGGAAAAGTGGAAGAAAAGCTGAAACGATAGAGAGAGGACAAGAAAATGTCTAAATGGGGGAGAGATATTGATTTTGGGATGAAGATAAATGTGTAAGAGAAAAAATGAGGTAAGAAATACGAAAAAGAATAGAGTAGCGAAGAACAGGATAAAAACATTAATAAAAAGTCTAAATTTTAATATTAAAGAACGAAATTATAAAATGTATAGTTAAGACGTGCTGCAAAAACATTGGGGAAGTAGCAGGAGATATCAAAGACTGAGAAAAAAAAAACACAAGTGGGAAAAAAAGGCGATGAAGAACCAACCTAAAAAGACAAAGTAATAAAGAGATGAAATATATAATATAACGAAACCTAATCAGCGACGAAAGAAGAAGTGAAAGGCAACGACAATGAAGGACTCAACAAAGAGGAAGAATAAAATGACGAAGTATAAAGAAATACAAGAATAAAGGGGAAAAATAGGGTGAGAAGTTAAAGAATGAGAAAGAATGGCGAATAAGAAAAAAAGAAAAAATTAATTAACGACTCCCACAGAGAATGTCAGACGAGGGACCCAGGGTAATTAATAGCGCGAGGCTGCTCGAGGTAGGATTGACGGAGTACCGCACCTTCGCATTCTTTTATACCAAATGCACGTTACGTAGCCTTCGCTGTTTGTCCCTTACTCACACATACTTTTGTCTATATATAGTTATACGCGTTCAGAAACATTAATGTATTCATATATAACATAATATGTTATGGTAATGGTCACTTTGGATGGCCATGTAGGTATTATGTCTATAGACCATAACGACGATGTAGAGCGAAACATGAAATTGGGCCCGACAAGGAAAGTGACCTTGTATCATCGGTCATTTTACCTGTCAGCAAGCTCATCAAATTTTTAAGAGATATTTTTTTTTCTCTTGACTTTTTTCCACCGTCGTAGGAAAGAAAAATGGCTTCTCTACATTTTAGTTTTTACGCATCGTTGAAAAATTTGACGAGTCAAGAGTTTAATGATGTGAATACAAATAAGCGTGTAATTTAAAAAAATGTACAAACATTCAAATTAATTCTTTTTGTCGATACTACAGTTACTCACTTTTCACTATTTTCATCAATGTTGTTCATGTGATTGTCATAGAAATTTTTTTTTTTTTTTTTTCATAACTAACCGAACTAGAGTTTTTGTCGACTAAAAAAGAACATTTCGAAAAGTCTTTCTAATGTCTTTATTTACAATAAAAGTAAATTTGCAATAAAAATTAATTAAATTTAAATAAAAATTCTAAATTCATGCATAGTTTGCAAACCTCGTAGAGGATGAATTTCAAAAACCACTTGACCGATTTGCTAAAAAATTTTCATGGTTATTTTATACCTAATTACCTAACGTGTACCATAGAATTTTTTTCAGACACTCAGTTTTTTTTCGTAGTTTTTGATAAAAAAACCAACAAATATTTATTAGAAAAACGTCGCTTTTTTGTCTAGATTTACGTCGTTTGATGAAAAATGAGTAATTTCAAAATCGGTTCTGTCACAACATAGAGATTAGTGTGTAGTTTAATATTCCACTCTCTTTCTGTTGCCTGTAGATTTTTGGAGACGGTACACCCTTCAAAATTTTCCATCTTTATTTATTTATTAAAAAAAGCATTTTTACCGTGCTCCGGTTTCGTTACACTTTTTTTTTTCAAATACAAAAATTACGTGTAACGTGAAACGTGTAAAAAAATTGTAATGTTTTTTTTTTCCACAAAAAACCTTCATCCGATTACTCGAATAGTTGTCTAGAATTAAGAAAAAATTTCTCACTGAGTTTTGCAACGTTCCACGTGTGTATACGGCCCTTAATGATCATGGTGTATATTTTGTTCGCTATTTATATTCACATGATATATTTTGTATAAAAATGTGTATATTCGGAGAAAGAGCTTTTGGTAGAGCTTTGGGGCAGAGGAAAATTTAATCCGTCTCGAATGAAATTTCGGACGAAACTAGAAATCTGCTCTCGATGTTCGTGTGCACATACAGACTGAGATATATCTTCTGTAATAAGCTTATGGAGAGAACGAGGATTGTTCGCGATTCGGCTATTCAAGCTTTCCTGTGTACGTATATAAACGTGTGTATATATAACGAAACGCGTGACTAACAAGACTATCGCCACTGTTCTCCGAGTGCAGAAGCCTTTAACGTGGGTGTGTGACGCCCGCTGGATAAGAGCAGTAGTATGTGATGTCTGGATGCGGTCTAATCTGTCAGGGTGGGCATCGCTACGTATGCACCCTACCGTCAAGCGTATTCACTCCGCCACTGGATGCTGTGTGCTTTTTCCTTCTTCTTTCACTCCTTGTCTTTTTCTCTTGTGGCGATAACTTCTTTTTTTTTATCCATCCACATATGGATTGATTAAGTTACAAAGAAAAATTTCATTTCTCATCCAAATACAGTAAATTTCATTTGTATTATTTGATATTCAACAGCGTAAAGTTCTTATCTTTTTCAAAGTGACGAACAAACTTTTTATATTTATTTTATCATTTCCGTAGTAAAAACAAATTCACAACTTTCGATAAACAATGTTTCTGGTTTTCTATATTTTCATATGACGAATGTTAACCGACAATTCAATTCAGTGATCAAGACAATGAACACTTTTCGATGTAAATAATAATCGTTTACATTGCAATTGAAGATTCTTAGACTACAGGAAAACTGCAATAAATTGCAGAAACGATATAAATATTAAATAACACTTTTCACTTCGGTCATATGCATCACGAAGACCGTGTTGTTTAGTTACGATCCCAGAAATTAGTCAAACCTTAGGCATTAGCATCAAATCTATCTAATCTAGGACGCATTGTGTCCCAAGGGATGTTCGAAGGGCTAATTCACCCCTCGGGCCTTGAGAGGTCATACTTCCAGAATAAATTGAATGTATAGGATGGTCTATGCTAGAACGATTTATAATATTTATCATAAATAAAATCGAAAAAAAAAAAAAAAAAACAAATCATCAAGAAAGGTGAAACTTATGAAGTCAATTTATTTTTCCTACGCGAATACTTTTTTTTTTTAAGATAATAAACTCCATAACTTACGTTCCATTCGTTATCTTTGAATTTCTTCGTTTTTAAACAGCGTAAAAAAAAAATATATATGTAAGAAATGTAATTACATGAAAGTCAACTCAACGAGAAACTCAGTTAGAAATTAGGGAATTCAGAAAATTGACGGAAATCCCAATTTTTCCATATCGGACTGGAGTGAAAATTGATTTGTTTTTTTTTCTTTTTTCGAAATGGCACAGTCTCTAGAAAATTATTCAATATAATCGTAGATTCAGTTCTTCGGCCACTAAATAATTTTGTTTAAAAACAATACTTGATACTTTCGTGTAATTATTATTAAATTTTTCTATAAACCGTTCATATATTAGGTTTCTGTTGACATCGAATGTCCTATAGATGGGGTAGGAAATTCCATATATTTCATTCAGATTCGGCGTGCGTACTTCATAGAGCATTTTGTTATTGAATCATTCCAGAAGTCTTAGTTTCAGTCGTAGGAGGGAAAGAATCTGGGATTAAGGGTTGCAGATGTAAGAGGCGTGTCTTTTTTTCGGCAGCCGTGATATTCCGATCACAGTGATATACCAGAGATTACTGCAATCCTGAACTATCGAACTCATCTCTTCGTGTATATGAGTTATTTCGTTTCATTGCCCCTTCGCGTATCTTCGTAAGATGTTCTCATGTCATTTCACCCTCCAAAAGTGGCCTTTATTCTGCCCTTTATTCCCCTATGTATCAGTCATCTTCGATGCTTCCATATTCTCGAACACGTCCCAATATTTATATACAGTTGAGTCAGAAACCTTTCGAGACCATCGTACTCATTGATTTTGTTTATTTCTATGTTTTCAAAAACATAACTAAGTTAAACCAAACAACTGAAGAAGTTATTTCCCAAAATAGAAATAGTAATAAAAAATTTATTGAAATTTTTTGATATAACAAAAATACTAATTAATTTAGCGAGATAAAAATCTTTGAACGTTGATTTTTCTCGTGCAAAAACATCCATAAGTGACGATCAGACCTACGTCCCCTCGCAAATATTATTATTATTATTGTTTTTTTTTTTCGATGTGATTTAAGATGCGATTACAGTTAAGAGCTCGCTGCGAGATGCTGAGATCTCGATCAAGCGTACAATAGGATATGTTACGATATTACTATGGGGAAAAGGTTGTGTCGAAAGATAGTGAAAAAAAAAAAAAAAAAAAACAAGGGTCTCGCCTGACAGAGCTAGAGATTAGGCAAAAACGTCGAAAGACCCCACTCATTCTCTGCAACATGTGCTCTACCTCGCTGCTGCTGACTATCATAATGGTCCAGCATGTTGAAATATATATAAATATTTATCTACGTAGATCCGCATGTGCTCTTTTTTATTTCATTCTATATCAATGTGTTATTTACGATATTTGAAAAAGAAAAACTTGACTGGAGTGGCATGTTTCTCGTTGTTCTGTTTTTGTTGTTGTTGTTTCAATCGTTCTACACTTTTGACATAGGTGGACTTTAATTTCTTTGATTTTTCTTCCAATCGTGTAACAAATGAGGGAACGATCCATTCCATAAAAGATTTTGCAGTGTGAATGTTCGTCTGTAACTGTTTGGTCAACTTTGATCGCGAAATTATTTCGTTGATATACTTACAAAGTTGAAAAATAATTGGATTTTCCAAAAATATTGCTGAAAAGTAAAACATGTGTGGATATTATGGAGTTTAAAGCATAGTTCTTAAAATAATTTTGTTATTGCTTTGGTTTGAGCTACATTGAACTTAAAAAAAAAAAAAAAAAAAAATATATGTTAACTCTGCATAAAACTACGTCGTTGGATTTTTAAAGCGAGTATACTTTTTGAAAATAAAATTTGAGTGTTATGAAACCACAGTCGAGTGAATATTAACATTATCGCATCCACTCGTGAATAAATATATGTACGTGGCTATTTAACGGGTGATATTTGAGTGGCAAAGTCTACGTGCGTCCACAGCATCACTAGAAGGTTGTTATTTCACCCTTGTTTCTGAGGGTTGAAACAGAAAACAGAAAGAGAGAGAATGATACCAATAGTAGTTAAGAATCTCCATCTGCTTTGTTTCCAACGATGGAACACAAACTAAAGTGGGCTGCAAGCTTCAATGAAGGCAATAAACGTGGCGGTCCTAATGCTCTCGTATTCTCTGCGTTTGTACCCAACCCACGTTTCGTATGGATACAACCCAAGAATATCACAACCCTTTCCTATCTACCCTCTTGCAGGTACAACTGTGTACTTCCTATGTGGTGTTTAGTACACTGCATTGCGAGGATAGAACACCGTTGAAATTTCTGAACGAAACGAGGGCTTGGCTCAAAACGTAAGCAGAGGGTCAACTACCCTAAAAATGAAGATACAGAATTCCAAATTAGAGAAACGCCGTTGGGGTTGCAAGCAGTCAAACGAGTTTTAACGTATACTAATTTCGAACTACCTTTGAGCTAACTGGTCATTTTCCCTAAATAGAAACTCAGTAATTAAAGGAAAACGATCGGCTGTTGATGTAATTGTTTAGAAGATATTTCATTTTCCATTGGGCAAATACATAAAAACTGAAGAGCGAAGCAGAAAGATATTTTTAACAAAGTGGGAAAACAGACTCGATGTAACCTTCGTTGAGGATTCACTTTTAATTCAGACAATTATGGTAATTCGAATATGTTCGATATTTTTTGTTATGATTGTTGAAAAATTTACGAGAGTGACCATTATTAAAGGGTCAGCAAATATAAGATTGAAGCATCGCTGCCGTTGACGTCCTCGAGTTCGCAATTATATTGCGCCTGACCTCATTGTGGTGGTGTGCTTGTGAGAAGATTCATGCTTTTGTTATGCGATCTGCAAATGTAATCCTCGTAGCCGCATATGCGTCTTGAAGCCTAATAATGGATGAATATAGTGCGGAAAAAGCGTACGCAGCTGATATGTGTATAATATATGCATCCTGCGAATGATTCAGGACGGGGGGGCACGGAAGATATAGGGTTGGGAGCGAGAAGTTCAATCAACGACAGTTCGTAACATAAACGAGGGTGACCACCCTTCCAGATATTCCATTCGCGTGTTAGAGTTAGCCGCGGCATTAAATAAAGGATAAAAATGTCATTGCTTTGAAGATCCTCCTGGAATATCCTTCGAGAAATGAACATTTTCGTAGAAATTTGATAAATATATTAAGAAAAATGTTGGTGATATTTGCGAACGATTACCACAACTTTTACACAAACTAGGATGATCGGGAACCGTCGTGAATTTATCGGACGTTACATTTAGGGCTGTTGGATGGTGAAATTCTGTAGAATGGTGTGCACTCTGATGGTGGGCTTTGCCAATGCGAGCAGAGAGGATATCGTGTGGCAGTTTTGTCGTTGATAGAGGAAGAGAGAGAGAGAGAGAGGGGTTGGCAGCATCCCCCTGGCCGTTACTTTCAATTAGATAATTGGAAGTGCGGCAACTGTAGAGACCTCGACGAGCACTTCCGTAACACAAAACGTTCTAATGGTGATACTCCTCTTTTGGCTCCTGCAGGGTGGTGTCTGTTCGAGCTGATGGCGTGAATGTAGGAAGCTATACGATGTCCTTAATTACAAAAGGGCTCCGAAACCACGTTCTTACTCCCTGGAAACATGCCTTTAATTTTCACCGACCAATTCACATTTCATGTTACTACCTTTTCCTATTGTTCATTCTCCGCTAGAAAGCTAGTCGATGAAAAAGTACAACCCTTTCTGATACTTTGTGAGCTTTCTACTTTAATACAACGTCCTTCCCAGCAGCAGCTTAAAAACCTTTTTACTAGGCATTACCATACAAAAACCTGCTTTCACGCAATTCTGGAAGGTTGTATCAACATCGCTGGAAAACGAAAAACAGAAAGAGCGTTTATGCAAAACGGCTTTATTCTTAGGGAACGAGAGGAATCAATCGGCTTGAAGTTTCATTTCTTTTTTATTTGACTTAACTTACCTTTGTGCCTCTCTTTCTTCATTTTCTTTTTCTCATGCTGCTACTTTGTCCGCATAGCCATTCACGTATTATCAATGATGAGCATTTAAGCGCTTGTTGACACATTCAAATTAAAAATTTTTTTTTTCCAATGACATTATAATTCAAATCTTTCAAATATGTTCAATAAAGTTTTCAATAGAAAAGTGAATTTAGGTTTGTCAACCGCATCAGTCGTTCCACGCGGTCTTATTTTCGATCTTTTTTTCGATCTATTTTTATTTATTTTCGATCTATTTTTCGATCTTCTCGATCTTTATTTTTTTCACAATATCCATCACGGTCTAATTTAGCAAATTTCTGTTTTTCAATTATCTCAGTTGGTATTGAACTTCTGTTCATCTTTTTTCACAAGGATGACTTGCTTTAACAATGAAAAACCTTCAACTCCCAATTTCGCGGAACCCAACAAAACGGTACGGTCAATATTGCGATAAAATTTCGTGGGAAACAGATGTATAAAGTGTTTTTCTACATAATATAAGAAACTCCAGCCTTAAAGTTGGATTTGTTTTGATCGTCGTACCTTTTTAATGAAACACGAATCAAAACGATGGGGAGTTTTGTTATCGCAATCATAAATCATCTTTGATCAGGAGAAAGAGCTTTGCAATTTCATATTTTCTTGCAGATGGTAGTTTTTGCAAAAAGCAATCGATTTCGATTGCAGGGAGTCACGAATTATTTCTATCACTCTGTATACTCTTTTAATCAGCGCGTTCTCGATTCTGTTTCTACGGTAATGTACGTGTTTACGATAATCACCGTTTGAATTGCAATCTGCATGCCTTCGACACTCTGAAACACTCAAAAATACAATAGATGTTAATGAATGTTCTGTATTGAAGTATATTTTGGGATGAATGAAAAGTTAAGAATCCTGGAGGTGGTGAGGACTTTTGTTCACATATTTACAAATTATTGGCCTCTGGATCCTGGAAGAACTCTGTAAAATCAATATTAACAATGAAGCTTATCAAATTTTCAATTCCGAAACTACCCTTCATCAGTATTTTTAATCTCAAGACTGATGTACACGAAAAAATATAGTAGTGAATAGTAGTGGTGGTCGATGTAAAAATGCACGGGTATCCATTCTATGGGTGTGTCTTTTTTGATTGAGAAAAAAGAGGGAAGTCGAGAAGAAAAGAGCGACGCAGCTATACGAATAAGGGAAATGCTGCAGCGTTAGAGATTTCGATGCATATAGAGTAGAAAATGGAGAAAATATGGAATCACTAAAATCAAGAGAGCGAAAGTTGGCAAAGGAAGGAGGAAAGGGAGCAGGGAAAGTATGAAAGGACGGATGTATAAGCGAGAAAAGTACATATAGATACGAAAAGGGAGAAATAGAACGAGAAATCAACTGATGCAAAAGGGCGAAGAGAGACGAGAGATTGGGAGATGCAAGAAAGGACGCGATTCTCTTTCCTACTTTTATTCTCGCTATCTTTTTCTCTCTCTCTCAGTCTGGGTGATATTAAATATTAATCCCGCGAAATTACTAGCGCTCCGCAGCCGCGGCAATCTTTCGCTCTTTTCTCGTGTCCCCATCGTCGTCGTTCGCGCACTAACGCTCTCCTTTCTATTTCTGCCCTTTTCTCCGTGTTGCTCGTAATCTCTAACTCGTTTTAACCCCAGTACACCATCCCTTCCTCCCTCTTTCTCTCTCTCTCTCTCGCTTCAATCTTTCCTTTCCTTCTTTCTTCTTCTCTAAGCAATGGAAAGTCATCTGGTCGCCGGATTAACCCGAGAATCTGAGGGTTATATCAGCCCAAGAGTTTTAACGGGTGTACACATTTATATATATATATATATATATATATTCTTTTCGTGTTTTATCCTCTTTTTTTCTCCTGCTCGTATCATTCGCGTCCTCCGCTTCCTCTTGACCTCATTTTCTCGACTCGTTTTGCCAGAGTCTTTTCTAACTGGTATTATGAGTTATTAATTTGGCGACGGGGGATAAGATTCTCTGCCTTTTTTCTCATCTCGTCCTTTGTACAGGTCTTGAAAGAAAAATTAATTTACTTGATTTAATGTGATCTTATTCGTCCTTCGTCTGTTCAAGGAATGTGCTTTTGTTTCGGTGGAACATGTATCATTTTTGTTTTCTTTGAAAATCAGCTTTAATTATATGAGACAAACACGATACAAATTCCCACTATATTTCGATCGTATTTGTTTCATCAATTCGTGAAGCTATAATAAATTATTCAAAGCATTTGGTTTTTTTTTCTCTCATTAATATAGTTTTTCGTACGGTAACGATGAAATATTTTTCAAAATTCACATCAAACCTGCAGTTAATTGTCGTCCAAACGAGCGTAGAGTCTGAAAAAGTGTCGTTTCCATTTTGACATAAAAGAGGAAAATTCATAATTTGATTTATTCAGCAATACAAAACTAATAACTCCTTTATTATAAATATTCTTGATTGATTACTGTTTGCTTCAAATTTGTAAAATTTTATTACGAAATATACAAAATTCAGGTCACCAAAAAAAAAAAAAAAAAAAAAAAAACTCGAAAAGAATCGATACTGAGATTTGTATCAAACTTGAAGAGCTGTCTTATCGTCAAACGACACTCGTATACGAGGTCGAATTGTATTTACAATTTTCGAATTGAAATGTGCGTGTTGACACTTTAGTGGAGAGTAAACATGACACGTGATCCATTGTCATTGATTTGAATGCTGTCACGATGCCATCTAGAAGGCGTGAGAACGAAATAATTGGGGGTAACGGAAACATCGTGTGAACTCGCCATTCGGTAGTCAATAAACAAACGGTAGAAAAAACGAAACGTTCGATGTGTTATTATCTTTATATGAAAAAAGCGAATGTTCCATTAGAAACCGTTTTTGTATATAAATTTTAGTTACTATTAGTTCATTGTTAAAAAGCAAGAACGTGTAAAAAAGCTGATAAATTTATCGACTCCTGGTATCAAACGAATTAACTTCACTTTTCGCTAATCAAATTATAAATTACATATATGCATTTTATCTTCCGAATGTAATTTTGCAGTCATTGCTCGATCAACTGGAACAGTAATGACAGCGAATGTTTATATCAATTTGTATCAATGGATCATCTTAATCCGAGCTCAGTACAATCCCATAACTAAATGACAGATTGGATTGATTATTATCAAATGTAATTTGTAAACAATTTGTTAGTTTCGTCGAAATGTAACGGATATCCCGTTTTATCCTCTTCGAATATTAATGATTTTGAAAGGAAGTAATTACTCTTCGAATTGCCAGAAGCGTTTATTTGCAACGTACGTTAAATACTCGGTAGAAATAAATTGTCGAAGGTTTGCTGATCACTTCGACAATTTTCCTATGGGATTCCACCCAAAATTTCCCATATATATCCAAACAAATACACAGTGTGTACATATAAGTATATTCAACAGAAGGAGAAGCCCCGTGGCTCTGATTCTGCCACGTACCAGTTTCCCTGTCCTCACGATCATTCGATCTGCAGGGACACAAACAGGGACACATATTTGAACGAAGGATTAAACCCTTCGGCGTGTGACAGAACGCACACGTGTTGTAGGTCTCGTCTTAGCTACACAATGCGAGGATAACCCACTACCAATTATTCCATAACCCTCTCGTTGGTATTAACTGGACCGAAGGGTTGCTCATTCCAATCTAAAGATTCCAAGGCTACGGATCACTCAAACTTACATTAACCACGTAGTAGGTGCAAGTTTGAGTGATTCCTGTCCACACTGTGTAGCAAAATACTCCGAATGTCCCTTTTCAACCATATTTTGGTTCAGTCTCAGTGACAGTTCTATTGTGAGAATACAATTCCCTGATTTTCGTACTTTCTCACGATACGAGTATTTTAAGCCGTTCTGACATTGTGAACAAATGAGATTAGAATTTCTGCTAAATGTTTTATTCAAAACTTCAATGACAGTGATCGTCCATTTATATCGGTTGATAATCTGCTTTTTTATTTAAATATATTAGGAGAAAAACCTTTGATTCGTTTTCTCACAGAAAAAATAGTCTCAAGCAACAATTAAAATACCTGTTGAAAGAATTTGTCATATGCTCATGAATTAAAGTCAACATGCATCTAAATGTCATCTTGTCATTTTCTCCATACTTTGAAATTCTTGAATCAAACGTTTCGATTTGTTTTTAGTGACACATCGTCTCTTTTTAACGTTTTTTTTTATTTTATTTTTTGTATTCTTTTTTCGTTCAAAAAACAAAGAGGAAAAGAAAATGTATTAATAATTATTTCACGTAAAAAAACATATCTGTTTCCTTTGGTAATTTACATCATGTTATCAAAAATTTATCTCTGATTATTTATTTTCTTTCGAGTCATGACTCGAAACTTCTGTTTACAAAGAAATTATTTCATTTTACACCTGAGCGGTCATCAGAAATAGCATTCTGTTGCAATGCCCATTCGATAAGTTCCTATTTTTCATATATACTTAGAATTGAAAAAAAAATCTTTAAATCTGCAACGAATTTGATTTTTGGTGAAATGTAACATATTGCTCTCAGTATTTGTAATCTTTTTCCGAAACATGTTCATTGGGCATGGTTCGGAGAGCACGAGGTAATCCACAGTCCTCAGGATCGTACGCTGGTGGACGTTTTATTTGTTCTTGAATTTTTCGACGTTTGCAGAAGAACATTGCAGCAAAGAATGAGCTTAAAAGCGTTATGACAAGCATTCCACAGGCTAAAACTATTGTGATCACATTTGTAGTTGTCAGGTCATCGATGATGGTCTTAAGCTGGATGGTCGCTGATTGTTCTATTTTTACGTTTCCGGATAACATACCGGCGCAGGTCCATTTTCCTATGTCCTCCGATGTGACGTCTAATTATTAAAATTAGTATGACATTATAATGACAAAGGAAGCATCAATTATTCCTAATTATGACAATAATATTAACAGGAAAAAATATAAAAAAATTTACTTAGAATATTTAGGTCACAACTGCTCATGCGGTTCCTGATTATGTAACGCCACGCATCTTGATAACTTATACCGTGGCCATCTGGTCGAACCCATCTGCAATACTTGAGAGTGCCTGCTTCTTCGAGGAAAATTCGACAGGACAATTTTGCTGTATCTTTGGCCTCAACTGATTCTTGAGTAGCTATGAGATAAGAATCTATAAAAAAAGGAAATAACAATGGTCATTTAAAGATTTTGTTTGAAAAAAAATTTCAAAATAGTAAACCATGCATGAGGTTTAATGAAAAAATCACTTAGATTTCATGATTTAATTCCGTTTGAACGCTAACCTGTCACTCGAACCGAAATCGTATCCATCACTTCGGTACTTTCGGAAAGTCCTAAATGACAAGTCCAGTCCCCGTTGTCACTTGAGTAGGCGGCGCTAAAAATTACACTGCAATCACCCATTGTGAATCCTTTGCCTATGTACTTGATGCTTGAGTGCGTAGATGTTCCTGGAGATATACTGTATACCGTACCATTTGGACTGCTCAACCAGCAGTAATCCAGTTGAGCGTTCACATGACAACGGATCTGAGAAAACGTCAACTTAATCCTTAATTTCCTACTTGTTTCTTTCTTTTAAAATATATTAAACTTGCTTTCCCGCCATTTAATCATTTCGATTAATAAAGTGGTCAGTACAAATTTGAGTCAAAATTTCTTCATAACTATATGTGAATGATCACAACTTTTTTAATTGAAAACAATAAAGATTTCTTTTTTCTTCAATTAAGCAAAATTATTTGTTTGGGTTTACATTCTTTTCTTGACTAAATGTCAATTAATAACAACTTAGCAATCGTCTGTATGATTTTTTTTTTTCGTATGATATTATTTCATGTCTTCTAAAAGCTGCTGTGGAAAACTTTTCATTTTTTGGAAACGTTTGCGTGTTAATATAACGAGTTATTAGATTTGAACTTACGGCAAAAGAATCTTTTTGTTTCACTATTACATCGGGAGATTCGACGTTGTAAAAGCGCTGTGATCGAAGGTTTTTCACGTCGATTACAGTGCCTCGAGTCTCCACGTTATCACCCTGCAGAACGCCCATTTCACAACTCCAGAGACCGACATCATTTTCGGATGGATTGTGAATTGTTATACCACAGTCAGCATAATAACGCGAATCTATATCGTCCTTGTATCCATCACCGTAGTATGAGTAACTTTATAGACGAAAGAAATAGTTTATTTATTTTTACCATTTTTTTTAGTTCAAATCCAAACAAATGGAGTAGGAATAATTGTAGAAATAAATTTACTTTCTACATAAACAAAGATCGACACCACCCTATTTTGTCGATTTTTTTTTTTTTCAAGTATTCAGAAAATATATTTTAAATATATGCGTGAGTTATCACTTCGTCTGAAATGGTTTTTTCGGTTTCGATTTTTGGTCTCGTCTGAAAACCTGGTACTTTCAGGTTCGGCCAATATTCCACCCTTTTAATGCTGCCAAAAAATTCTGAAAAAATTCATACTATTGCTTGAAACATTCAACTCGAGATATCCATTGTAAAATTCTCGAAATTTTATTTTTTTTATAAATTGTTCGTTAAATAAATACTTTAAATACAGACCCAACCCGTTTCTGCTGGGACACAAAATACCCAGGTTTTCAGACGAAGTGTTAAAAATAAGAAATTTATCATTAAAACATACTTTTCATTTCCGACGCCGACTGGTAAATTAATCGTGTATTTGTCCGGTCTTATAAAAGTACAGAATTTTAATGACGGTACTCCAGTTGTGCAGAGCAAATTTAGTTGTTGTCCAGGTCCTGGTATTATTCGTGTATCCAGGGAATCTAAGTCTGCAATAACCACACGAAGAAAAAGTCATGTAAACTGTGAAAGAATGATATTTGTAGGATTGAATTTAAAAAAAATCGAATTTCCGTTTTGGTTGGAAAAGTTTTCTCGAACTGATAAGTGAATTTCGAAAAATAGCAAAATATTGGGAAACAGCGATGAATAAGAGTTTTGTACGGTACTACGGTCTATTTCATCATTGATTCGACTTCACAAGGATAAATATTTGTGGAGAATAAACATTCTGGTCGTACCCCAAAGTTCAACATGAAATTCAACTGAATCCATTTCCATTTTTCCCTTCATTGCGAAAGATGCGATCCAGGTGCCATAATGAAATGTGTAGACTGCAGGGATTTTGAGTTCACATGCTCCATATTGTACGCGAGTTGTGGTACCATCAGGTTTTGTGAAATGGCAAAAAAGTATATCTCTTTCTTTCACTTCTAATACCGCTGGTTTTCCAATAACAAGACGACGATTTCTCTGATAAGAATAAAACTTTGTAATTGATTGTTTTCAACGAAGCTCAAGGCTTATTTATTGAAAGCTCCTGAACTCTGCACACTGATGAGGTATTATTATTTATTCGTGGAATTATATTGTTGTGCCATCGATCGAAGGAAAAAACTGTAATTGAGTTCACGCGCTTATTCGCACAAGGACATATTTTCCTTGCTTTATTTATTAACCCAAACAGACCCGGATAAAAACTTTTATCTCACGTACTACTTTTTGTGTATTGTCGTTCTCGTTAGGAACTTGGATTTGGAATATAGCATCTTCAATCACGTAATCGCCTACGCTTCGACGGAAGCCCCATTGCCGAGCTCGTTCTTTGGTGGCGAGTATTTTTGCTCCACATCCTCGATAAAGAGTTATTTCGTCAAATTTATAATTCAAGAGATCGTATTCTTCTTCCATCTACGGAATTAAATTCTTCAAAAATTATAGAGGGACGAAAAAAAAATGGTGTTGAATAGAAGACATTAAAAACTGAATTAGAGGCTATTGGATTTTTCGATTTGAGAAGAAAAGGCGAAAAATGTATTTAAAAATTACTACCATTGTAGCTTTGAGCTTGCAGGCTGTGACGTCAGTATCGTTTCCTTCAAACCATACCGTCACCCATTGTCCGGCATTTGCGTAAATAATCTTAGCTGGTTTCAAAAATACACTCTGAAATAAGCACAACACGTTTCATTGTGATTTAAATACTTTCTACACCCAATTTTCATTGTTTTACGTCCTATTTACGATTTGATTCATTTATGAATCAAACAACAACAAAAATGAAAATTATTACAAACAATAGAAACTTCGATAATGCTGTGTTATTTATTGCAATGGGTGTTCACTATTAGCTGCAATTTCTTCCCTTAGGCAGCATTCACTTTATTTTTTGAATGAAAAAAATCTGTTTGGTGACGCATTTCGATGGGAGAAATTTTTTTTAAGTGTCAATGTATGGCAGGATAATCAAAATAACACATATTTTGGATATGAAAATGATTTTTTAAAAATTAGTTGCAAATCTAAACGAATGCGAAAAGAATAAAGAGATTCATATGATTTGAAAAATATTTGCTTTTTAAATATAGTATTTTTCTCAGAATTAGCGACATATTTAACGGATTAATAACGTTACCTTCGTCATTATGATGGTAAATTCCTTTCGGAAGGACTGGCCATCCTCGGTATAAGTTGTCAATAACACAATACCCGCGTAATTAAGTTGGGGATTCCAAACAACGATTCTGCAGTATTTGTCGCCATGGTCATCAGGTTCTTCCAATATTTCGCCGGTGCTTTTTTCAAGCGTACAACGAATCACTTTTCCTTCGACTTCCTCACCTTGAAGAGTAATCCGTGATCCCACATCCGTATTAATAACTTCTGATTCTCCTGGAAACATGCGTGTTAATCACTTCCATTCTTCAATCCAGAACAAGTTTTAAATATTTGACACAAAGATTTTTGTGAAAACACATAACGCTTTCACACGATCAACGGTACTGCTAGTTTATCAGTTTACCAGATGCTCCGAAAACTACTAATAAAACGACAACAAAACTCTCGAGAAGAAAAAATCGCTTCATTTCGCGTTCGCGAATGTTCATCAACTTTGAAGATGTAAAGGTTACCTGCGTACTTTTATACGCATTCTGGCAGATAAGCCTCTTATCAATCGATGATTGAATGCTTTTTCATGTAGGCACAATCTTTAGGGCAAAGTGGATCCACTTTTATAGTTAAATTCCGATTCAATCGGCACATTGTCAAAACACTGAGCGTGTGTGATTCAAGGTTTATTTATTTTTGTCCATTTTTTAACGCTCTTATTTCGAAAAAATTCAAGTTTCAGTCCAGGTTTTCAAGCTCCAAAAATTATTGAGTTTTAGAACCTAGAAATAAATCATTGCGCCTTTTTCTTAGTCTGAAGTTAATTCTATTGGAAAAAAGCATTATTCGAGAGCATTAATCACTAAATCTGTAGGTTGGTTTCAAATATTGATATTCTTTTGAAGTGGCCGAGGAAAAGGTGGGTGGGAGTTTTTAATACAACGTATAAGACTTGGACATAATTAATTCAACGGGCTATGCCCGAGGATTAATTGTTCGCAAAGAATAAATGACATGACACGAGTATTCTCATTATTTTTCTTCTAGCAAATATTCCTCGTCATGATGGACGAAGTAAAAAAAAACCCTCTAGATTATGCTATAACAATTCTGAGACATCGTAACGATTCGATGATTCCAGTCATTGAAATAAAAAATTATAATTTTCCCTATTCGAAGTAATCACTCAACAAATAAAGTTAATAACTTTTTTTGTTTTTAGAAACTTGATCGAAAAAAATTAAGATGTAAAAAAACCAACCATATGAACACCGATACTGTTTTTTTCTTTTTACAAATTCGAATTGCTCTTTCAAAGATAGTATTTTATTTCTATCCGTCAATGAGTTTAAAATATAAAACAAATGAATAAATATTTTGTTTTAGTTCCTCTCAAAGCTTTTAAATTTTACAGGCTAATATTGCCTAAATCGTTATCATAACTTTATATTATTGAATGAGAAAGTGACAGTCACATCGAATGTGTGGCTCGGAATCTCTCAATTAAGGAAAAGACTTCACATGTACAAGCACCGAGTATTTATTCTGATATTGCTGTCTCCGGTGACGGACTATCGTTTTAAATCGATACTCTATAACGTGGCCTTATCTCTACGTGCCATTTTAAGCGTATTTGTTCGGAATGAAAAGAGCCCACAAATCGTACTTTGACACAAACAATCGTCTTGCATTATCGTTGCGTCTCATACACGAGATTTTTCAGGCTACTTCAGTTCAGATCTCATTCCGAATGTAATTTCAAAACACTAACAACAGTATATAAATTGAATATAAAGAAATTCAAACCATCCGTAAATATAATTTATTTCCCATGGTTTCTGTGCTATTATTTTATTATTTTGTTCATGAAAGATAATAAACGCGACATTGCGTTATTCCAATACATCAATTACATTATTTCAATTCTGACTTAAAAAAATTTTTACAATAATGTTTTGAACTCTCCAAGTGGAATGGTGGTTTATCAAAAAATTCGAATATGTTCTTGATTACCAAGACCTTCGAATACATTTACGATTACGAAGATAAACATTTAGAAATACGATTTAATTTTTGAGCTGTCAAAATCATGCAAATAACTAGGAAAGCTATGAGAACTTATAATTTATTTGTAATCAATTTATTTTCATTATGATTTTAAAACTAATGACGATATTGATGTTATAACGACGTCAAGTCCTTTCTATCTGATATGAGTGTGATTATTGCGCAAACTTGGCTCAGCGAGCATCGTCTAACCGCGAATTGTTAAATTATTTGATAAGATCGTCAATTCACGAACAAGTTAGATTATCGCAAATACACTGAAAGTGCTTTTGCTGGTTCCTGCCATGTCGAAATACCATCTCTCGAGGTTCTATCCTAGTTGAGATTAGATGGGCAGGCGTGAATTGTGTTACCTCGTAGTTTGAAGCGGATCAAAGGCAAATTCCCCAGTTGGGATGCATATACGGACGTAATTGATATGCCTGATGGGGATTTCCCCAAGTCGGATAGTCAATTACCATAATCTTGTCACAGGAGAGAGCAGTCCAGTCTCACTGTATTCATCACTTCTTGTTATATGTATGTATAAATACAGGAAATAACATTCACGCAACAATGAAGTTTTTACGCCATTAGTGTAGCCGTAAACGTGTTTATAATTTTAAAAAGTAGATATGAATTAACAAATTAAAAATGAAATTCTATTCCATTTACGAAATCATTTACGGAAAAGAGTAATTTTTTTTTTTTTTTTTAATTCAGGAACTCATAAAATCGGTGTTTGATTTATCGGCCAAGTATTATTTCCGTTCAATCTTTTGCACTGTAGCAGAAGAATTACGTTGTCCGGCCTATTTTTTTGTTTTCAGTTTATTGATTATTCAAAAACTATTTCAACAACAAATATCAGGTTTTTTGGTTCTGATCGGTCCCTGGGACATTGATTAATGTGAAAAAACAACGAACAGTCGTTATTTGTTAATTGCACCCCTACTGCATACAAATAAATTGTATAATTTCATATTTTTTTTCATAAAAAGATAAATTTTAAAGAAAAATACTATGAACATCGTAATGGCAATTTTTCTACGAACTCAATACACGCCAAGGAATTGTACATAATTTTTTTTTTTTATTTTCCGTGCAGTGTTTGTTGTTTTAAAAAAAATTAACGAAACAATAAATTTTAACCCTCTACATTTCGAGTTTAAATTCGTAATCGGCGACCCCAAAAACCTCCGAATACCTAATATCGAGTCGATTGGACCTAAGAAAAAATTCATGGCTCAAACGGTTAAAACTGGACTCTAAAATCAGTCTACATTTTTTGTCCATCTAATTAGAAAATAAGCTTTCGTTCACACTGAGAAAGAAAAAAAAAAGTAACATTCAGTGCACCGCAATGAGATTTGATAAATGAGATCTGTGATTGGCAATGTCGACTCACAGTTTCGAATGTAATTCAGAAAGTGGAGAATTCTGCTTATCCATACGAAATAGGAGATGTAGATTCTGGTGGCGTACTTCTCGATCTTATGAATAATACCGAGTCCTTAATTCGATCCGATTACGAATCAGATGGCATCGATTCTCGGCGGGGATCCTGTACGAATACGGTGACTTCACTAATCGTACGGTTCGGGTATATATATGTATATTGCACAGGATCAGCTTGCAAGCTTGACTAGTAAGGTTACCAGTTTACGGGGGATGCTACCTCATGGATAACGCAGAATTCTCTTGAATTATGTATACATATATCAATATTAAAATAGATTTACACAGAAAAAGGCGTAAGTTATATCAATATATATCTCGAAGGTTGCCCTTGTGGTCCTTGACAGTTGATTCATTGCACATTAAGCTTTAATCTCTCAAGAGGACGAGTGTATATCTGGTTCTCAGATTGATTTTCAAGCCAACGTCAGAAGGACGCCACGTCATTATCGATTCACGGCAACTCATATTCCCATATAATTATACAAATTATTTTACAAATGGAAAATCTTCAGAGCAAAGGATTCCTCAGTTTGACAATAATGTTCCTGGCAAGCTGAGTTGATATACGACGTACACACCAATGCTCAGGAAATGGTGAACTCCGATAATCAACTGGTTCTAATTCAAGCCTCTTATAAATTATGATAATTAAGAATTGATGGCAATCATCGTAATCAATGTCAACAATTTCAGTTACTTATTTTTTGATTAAAAGTTTCGAAAACATTTAGTTGACATTGTGAACAAAATTTTGCGAGTCCGTCCCATCATTTTAATTGCACTTTACTTTTTCTGTTCCTATGGGAACTTACAGAGTGTTAGCCTCAGTCACTCTTACCCAATCCACTACTGTATTGCATTTGCACAAGGGCCAAAGGAAACTGCGGAAAACCCGTGGAATCAGAAACTCAAAGAAACTGTTTTCCGATCTGTGCAGTGTTTTTTATATGAACATTTGGACGACAAACGGGCCTAAAAACGGGCATAGATCACTTGACATAAATCGTTAATAGTGAATTCTAGTGATTGATAATATGATTTTTAAATCAATATATAATTTCTTAAATATCTGTCCCTTTAACTACAACAAAGCCTGCTATTCACTAACGAGGAAATTGTAAACGAGAAATTTAATGCAAGCTTTCATATAAATCCATGTCTATCACCCTGTACACTGCTTTCCATTAATGCCTGGATGAGCCTACGAGTGTCGCTATTACCGACTACGCATCGTCGTTTGTTTAAGTTTTTTGAAGTTCCGACGAATGTGTCACGCGTCATTTTTAACCCTCAAGTTGAAATACGCAATATGGGGGTTAATAAAGACAAAATATGACAGCGCGGAGAAATATGTAGCTACGATATGAAAAAATGTGGACTCATTGAGGTCCATGGCATTTAATCATTCCCAGATTAAGAAAAATACTAACGAATGATATGTGCTCGGCTGATCATTGAAATATTACGATGTAATATAAATTTAAGCGCTTGTCAACCTCTTCGTGAGTGTAGAAAAAATTTCGTTTTTTAGAAATCGAATTCGATCAAATTTGAGTCGAATCTATACAATGTATGGGCCCACAGAATCTATAGATTCTATATATTTAAAAACCCAAACAAACTCATCCAGGCATTAATGAAAAGCAGTGTACAGTAGTCGTTTGCTAAATATATATTTATAGGTATATACACATGTACTGAGAAAAAGAGACATACAAATACGCGTGTGGAGAGTTTATTCACGCGGAAGGTTAATTTTGTAACCAGGCGCGTGAACGTGTACTTCCGTTTTGGTGAATGATGCAGAGAACGTGAAGGGTTGATAAGAGCGCGGAGGATGTGCGTGCTCGCTCATTTACACAATAATGGCGTAATTCGCAAGTGTGTCCCGATGATACCAAACGCGGAGAGTGAACAGAACACGTTGTCGCATTTCACGTTCGTATTTCGAACCCACATTGTACACACATTCAGGTGACACATGTGTTCGGCTTCCCTTTTCTATCGTGTTCGGTCTACTCGATGCCACACGTTTCACGCGCGTATGCGAGAATAGACTTGGATCTACAGGGTGTCTTATCGCGGATGATAATTGCTGGACACTTGACTTCAGGACCAGAGTCGAAAAGTTTAATAATACTTTTTTTTCCAGTAATAGATCTCACTTATTAAGGAAGTGTCAAGTAGCTTTGTATACGATTATTGATTTTTACTTATTACAATTATACGACATTCCCTTTCCAATTGCAATTCCCAAGATTGCAAACCAACCTTGTTCGAAACCTTGGAATATCACATTTTTGACAAAAAGTTGTACTTGTTGCTTAATTTTTTCATTTGAAAAAGTTTGGTTCCTTACGACTTGAAAAAATAACAGATCTTTGTCAATTGGCTTTTCTTGTTTTTGTCATGTGAACAAAATAATTCGTTGTTCAACCATCGAATATACCGTTGAAATGCCAAAATTTTTGTTAATTTTCGAAAAACATTTTCTAACGAAACGAAATTTTCACTGCAATGAATAACCCCTCAGCAGAGGCCATTAATTCCACGCTGAATTTGATGAATTTGGCGAAATAACTATATCGATGGCGAAACACTCCGTATAAGCATTTATGAAATTAATATGAGAAACGAAAGGGCTCAAATTCATGGTAGCTCAAGAGTAACCGGTATCTGATTTACGCTCTTTTGTTTATAAACACTTGTATATATTACCTGGGGCCTGCCGGATTTAGGTGTTAGCTATATCCCTTTGACGCGTTTCGTTCAATCCCCCCGGAAATGAATTCGTGTCGATAAAACCGCGAGGGATGCTGGAAAGAGCGAAAGAGACTTGATGAAACTCAAATGCAGAACGTTGCGCAGATCATTTCCTTGCAAACCTTCCACATCATCGAAACGAGTCAAACGTGATCCCGGCCTTTTCCACTTCCCATTCGCATATATGTCAACCCAATATCATGATCGTTCTCCGTAACACGTATATATTCGGTCTATTTAATTGCTCTGATAATTTCTCACCCGTACGATAAAACCCACGGTTTTAAATTTACTCCATTTCTTTGTGACTCTGACTTTAGTTTTTTATTTTCACTATAAATTCGAATATTTATTATTGATTATGAGAAACACTTAATTCGTTCCATTTCACAATGAATCCAACGGTAATTCTCATAAAGTAAAACCAATTAAAAACAGTTTATTGAACGGTCCATTAAAAGTAGAAAAAGTGAATTCGCACTCGAGAGCAATCGTTGAAATGAAAAACACCATATCGACGGCTGAAAAGATAGAGGAGGGTAACAAACTTTTTATTTTTGTTGGTTGAACTAGACAAAAGATTTCGACATGCTATAAATATTCGTTATTCTTTATTTTCATGCATTTAATTATAGAAAAATCGTAAAAAATTAAACATTCATTGTTTCAATCAGACCGAAACAGCTCTTCTACGTTCTAGCCGTAAATTTTACCGACAGATGTCCGTTGAATCGAATAATCAGCTGTTTCCGCAATTCAATAATGTCATACGACGGTGCGTTTGTTATTTTCCGCTGATCAAACTCTCGATAGACGAGATAAAATATGGGTAATCCTCGTGGCTACGCTAAGCTCGGCACATAACATAACGCTTAGTAAATCGATCGTTTTTTTTTTTTTTTTTCATCTAAATACAATAGTGATGACAGAATTTGTATTAGAAAAGTAGACGTAGAAAAAAATATACATGAAGGAACAAAGATAAAAATACGAAGAGAACGAAAGAAAAAAAAAACTCTAAAGAGAACAAACAAACGAGATCTTTGCAAATACGCTCGATTCAGAAAGAGAAAAGTAGCGAATAAAAGCAATTGAAAATACGCGAGAGCAAGAGAAATAAAAAGAGATTTAAGATTATCTCACTTGATAATATACGGACGCACTAGACGTTGCAGCTTACCGATTATAGCCTGTATCGTATATTTGTATTCGCCACCTACAGTGGGTTCGAGGGACTCGTACAATGAAATAGGCAGAGAAGGGGCAGCAGGAGGGATTCACGCGCGTTGTCATAAGCACTTTAGATATAACTATATAAATTAATTGTACGATGGGGCGCGATGTATCCTCTACATCCTTGCATGTTACACGTATATATATATATATATGTATACAAATTACAATATGTGGATATATATATATAGATACTGCTTTGGCAAGTTGTATAATATGGTTTTGAAGTGGGCGCCTCGTATGCCGAGATTAGGGGCTCGCTGGTTTTTGTTGGATTTGCACAACAATAAGCAGAAGCAAAGGGATGGGGATCAGTGAACGCAGCATGTGCGAACCCACCGCTCGGTGAACCGCGCTCGCGATCTCTCGTCCCCGATGTTAGTGTATCCATCGAGGGATCCTTAATCCGCTGCGATGCTCTCCAATTTGATACATTTTCTATTCTCAATGGCATAATGCAATTGAGGTTTTTTTTTTTTTTTTTTTTTTTTTTTGGTTTTTTTCTCACTTCGGACTTCCCCTACACGGAAGAGTACGATACTCCGCCTTTATGTATAGAAGTCTGTTGCAAATGTCCTTCACCAGGGCTTAGTCAGTTGCCAATTATTTCTGGGCTTGGTAGAATCATCGTACTTTGCAGTTTATTTAGTTGACCGCTAAGAATAAATTGTGGTGTTGACGTAAAAAGGGGCTTGCGAAATAGGAAATTATTGTGATTTTTTACATTTGTATATTGTTTGCGTCAATACTGATGGATTTTGTTTGGGAAGGATCTCTCAGGACCTCGGTGAATATCTCTTTGGCACAGATTCGTATTCAACAGTCTGAACCATTTCAGAATTAAATATCTAATAGCGACTTTTTCAATTGTTTTTCGTTCAAAGAAATATATGAAAATTTGAAATTGAATATATAAATTTTTGTTGTTTTAAAAAACGACAATTCGATAAAAATGCGTTTAAAGATTCGCAGGTCTCATGCAGTGAGTCGAAGTTTTCGAATATCACGACCAAAATTTAACATGATGTTTATGAAATTGTAGCTTTTGTAAATTTTAGCCTGAGAAAATGTCTCAAAACCCTATCCTTTCAAAACAGAAGTTCATTCATCCGTGTGTTCGAACGCATAGAATAAATTATGAAAAAATTATAAAATAGAATTCTCACATTAACATTTCGATAAATTCTTTGTGAAATTTTTAGTTTATTTACGCTTTAATATTTAAATTCGTGGTAAATACCACTGGAATTCAGAAAAAAAAATTCTTTCAAGTTTGAACCTAGACAGTGAATGCGTTTTCAAATCTTCTCTATCGATTATATGGGATAAATATAAAAAAGAGAAAAAAGGAAAAGATTTGAATCAGAATTGAAACGTGAATAAGAAAAATCTCAATCAATGTTTCGATGAGTAATGACGAATAAAAAACTGATGGTTGGTCTGGATTGATCTGAGCAGAAAGACCGTATAGACTCAAGACTCTTCAATGTACCTGTCTCAAGTCACACAAGAGTTTCTCATCGGTGCGCCCCCCATTGTAACGGAATGAAATTTAAAAGAATGACTACGGCTATTTTTCTTGCTTGTGTACATCGACACAGGACAAAAGCGTCTTTTGAGTGCCTCGCTGTTTCAACAGTGAACTTTAAAAACTGAGAGGGTCGAAGACGAGAAAGAAGAAAAAAGAAAAAAGAAAAAAAGTATGCGAAATACAAAAATATTGGAGGGTGAGGGAGGATGATATTGACTGACGTTAGTTTACGCGCCGGAAGTTTCTCTGGGGAATTACATACAATAGTTTGAGAAGAAACGTTATTTCGCTGCCGAAGTTGTATTAATTTTGCAGAAAAACTTCCAGCAAACTTATCCATCTTTACTTTTTTATAATCCAATATAAATTTCATTAAAAAGTGATTATAATAAATGAAATAAGAATGTATATGTATATTATTATTGCACGAAGTAAAAATCGTTGCAGCATACAATGAGAAAGTATAGTTGACCGCCAAGCAAAAAGAGCGATTGACGAATGTTCGTAGACGCGAGAATGAAACAATTAAGGATTGGAGGTTCTGTATAATTTGCTGAAGAATTTTTATGCTGGATTTTGCTTGAGGCACGAAAAACCCTCAATAACAATCAGTCAAGTCCGTCTGCGGCTTCTCCTCAGTCTGATGCGAAACGAGAATAGAGGAACGATTAGCGCAGAATAATTAGAAGTGTATCGACCTAAATCACAAGCCTCAATGGTTAATTCTATAGTTATAACAATTACGGGGTGATACTTGGAACTCAAAAGAAATAAAAATAAAATAAGAGCCAAAGAAAAAGTGAAAATATACTCAGATGCTCTCACATCCATATGTTTCGCCAACTACTATTATTTTAATTGTTCTCCCTTAATGGACGTTTTTTGCTCATTCCATCTATCCTGGCAATTCGCCTCAATGTTTTCTCATGCTCATAATTAGAGACTCACCTCTGCTGCGCCATGACTCTAAAAGTAATATCCACCAGTAATTTTTTTAGACCTGATGTTGGGTGCGAAATATACTTTTGTTAAAGAACACGATATCAGTATTGCACGCTAATTGTTTTTTTTTTTTCGTAGTATGTACAAACGTAACGACAATTCTAATTATTTTGGCAGCTCACAGTTCAGATTCAGAATATTGATTCACGTCAAGTTATTGATATAAAATATTTCTATTAATTGTATTCGTTATTCAATGTCGTTAATCATAACGACGATATTTAAAAAAAAATTCTCGATATTTTGCTACCGAGTCAATATGTACTCCATTCTATCTACCAATGAATTTAATTTAATTAAGAGATTTACAACGATTTATAAGGATTCGAAAGATTCTTCGTGCTACTGCTTTATTCGATGAACCGTTGAACGTTCCAATTCATTCGTTTACATCAATTTCTGATAAGTATTTTAAGATATTAAATTGGAATTTTTGTCTTCAAGGTGTGCATAGAAATTCGAGGCCAAAAGCTTCGGCAGGTGTCAGCGTTTATCGTCCAATTTTACAGACTTTTTTCCTCAATTGACATTCCTGCATGAGTATAAGAACACATATATCTATATGTACATTTATAAATGCATTGCCTGTTGCCTTCGGCGTTTTCACGGCTATCTCTCCGCTGCTGCTGGATTTCGTTGCATGGCTCTCCCTTTCTCTTTCTTTCTCTGGCTCTATCTCTCTCTCCCGCCTCTCGTCAGCATTTTCCTCGCAATTATTCGTAATTACAGAGAGCCGCGTTGTGCTCACCCCCGTGTGACGCGCCGTTTCGTTAATTGGCAGAAGGTGGAAAAACAGCCGTGAAACGAGCCAACTACTACGGTCTACTCCACCCGGTTACCGTCCACAGTGGATGGAGAAATAAAACCCATGCTGCGTAAGGACGTTTGCTCTTTTCTTTTCTTTCTTTTCTCACTTTTTGTCTCGACTATATATTCGTTTTTTCTCATCCCCTTCTCCACCCTTATTTCGCTATATTAGTTTACCTTAATGTTTTTCAAACGTTTCATTTCTCATCCCAATTTCCCTCGTGCTGAATTATTATTTGAATGAACTGCGTGTGGTGCTCTCAATTATAATCGCAAATATAGTTGACATTTTATTATTTATCATTTTCGTCAAGCAGACGAGAATACTAAAAAATGATTGATCGTCAGAGCGGAGGGCTTATATGGCGTTGAAACGAAAAAAAAAAAAATATATATCTATATAAAAAATACATGGTATCTTTTTCGCTACGTGAATCAGAACGATATGATTCACGAATTGCGACGTAACTAATTCCCAAAAAAGCAATTCCATAACTCGATTAATGTTATTAATTCCCGAAATCCCAGAGTCTCGTATCTTAAGAGAATCTTGAAATATTTTTGGTCGATGCTGTCACTGCAACGTGAGAATCGCGATGACGCGGGTCTGACATCTCCCCTCTCTCCAGAGAGTTGATTAGTTAGAGCCTATTTCACGCTCTTCACGGCAAGCAAAATACCGACAGTATTTCAGCCGCCTACGGCATCCGTGTTAAGTATGGATCGCAGTGATTTCAATGAATTACGTTTCAAAGAATTCGGAGGTTATATACACAGACTACGGAATCAGTTGATTTCCATGGTCTGCCGTATACGCCTTGAAATATCCATGTGCTGGATTTTCATAGCGTTGGTTATAAAATCGAAGAGAACACGAAGTAAAAGGTGCGTTAGCCCGCAAGCATTTCCGTAAAGGTTTAAACACCAATTTGCTATCTTTCCGACGAAACATCTGTCAAAATGGGCTTTTGTGGGAGTCCGGGTGAAGCATGTTGTCTACTACATATATAGAACCAAGTGGTGTTCGACCCTCTTAATGTTGGTGGCACGGGCGTTCGAATAGCGACCGCATCATAATGAATGCCCGCCGGTCGAATCGAAGCCCATTTTCTATGGTACGGTGCCTCATGTGGTTTGATCGGGGTCTTCTCCTGGTTTCCCTTTTCTCTCTTTTGCTCCCTCGCTCTCTCTCTCTCTTGACTCTAATCGTCGAGAAATTATACGCCAGGTTCGATCGCTCATTTGCTCCCACACATCCGTACTTCATATGGTTCAGTATTCTTTCGGAAGGACGGATCCAAAAGTGAGCACAACAAAGATCGAAGGTGCTTGTGCACGAAGGTTTCCTAAACCCCTTATTCTTCTAAATTACGTCATCACTTTATCAGATCGTAATTAGTGCATAATTACTGCATTGCTTACCATAATTTTCAATTTACTTGTTTGTTTATGATCTTTGACTATTCATGCGATTCGAAAAGATCCATTTTTTCAGTCACTAGGATATCATCATTAAAATATAGGACAGTTTATTTTCAAGTGATCATTTTGACGACATCATATTTCGTTAAAGGTTAATGGAGTAGCTCTCCCCGTTGCGCCTTAATAACGCTTGCAGTTTTCATTCGATACACTTTGAAATTGTGCAGAGTATTCTTCAACATCTTTAACCGCAAGGCAGGCAAGTTATTGACGAAATATTAAAACCTCTTTATGTGGTGAACATTTTTTACACAGAAAAGTTCAGGCTGAAAAAATCCATACGCTCTCCGCTGGTTTTTCACATCATTAATAATCATGAGATTTTACTAAATTCTGGACGTCAAAAGTCGCAAAGACGTTTTGGTACCAACAGCTAAAAATTATTCAGCGGTAGGGCAGAATATAGTTTTTTTTACTTTGCAAATATGTTGAATAACTCCGCCAATAAACAGATTTTTCCTAATGCGGAAATTTTTTTAAGTGTTCGCGTTGTACACTTGCTCATATCAACGGATTTTGAGACACACATCACTCACCATTTGTCATTTAGAAACAGAATAGTGACTGTCTTTCATCCTCAATAAAATATAAAGATTCCATTGAGGACAAAATTTCCAGTTACTATTTTATTTGATGCCTCATTCCCTCGGGTCATCGAACTCATTCGCTTTCTCTCCTTCGCTTTCATGTTATTTGCCAACATCTGAGAAAGTAAATTGCGCAAGTAGAAGTAGGTAGGTCCAACGTATACTAAAGGGACAAAGGGTGTTCGGGAGGTATTGAGATGGTTGCCCTGCGGGAGGTATTTTCGTGCTCCGACGGAGCTCGAGGGCCACACATCGCTCCGATGCGCAGCGTACACTAATACTTGGCATTTTCTCCTCTCTCTCTCTCTCTCTCTCTCTCTCTCTCTCTCGCATTCTCTTGGAACATTTATCCCCGACTCATCAAGAACCTAACCATTTGAAGCTTACCAGTCAAAGTTGCACTTTGCCAAGAACTGACTTCGGCCGCGATTGATGCAGTAATTAAGATCTACTCTCGGTTCGAAAATCCCAAAGTTCACGATATATATTATGTAAAAATGATTTATAAGCTTTTAGTCTTGAATTTTCCTAACGATATAAACATACTGCCGAAGGGAGAAATAAGTTTATGAAATTTCTTGAATTTAGACATCATCGCTATCGAGCTTCTTCAAATTTTCATAAATTATGCACTTCTCTATAATCGTTGAAAGTTTTGCGACCTACGGATAAGATATCTTCGAGTATGCGTGCCTTAATTAATTGTACATATACATACTTATGTTACGACAACTCTTGAATCTTCCATTGGGGTGAGCTTAACTGTTATCGATCGCAGCGACCAAGAAGGAGATGGATAATATTATTAGGGCACCAATGGTTAAACGGTAAGCGATTAAGAGCTTCAACTATACTCGAACCTAATGAAATTTCACTCTGGAATCCATCCACCTGATTCGTACGTTGCTAAAATCCAGAAATTTTTCACCAGCTCGTTTCTTTCTTCCGAAATTAAAATTCGTTGCAGTCGATAATTAAGCTCTAGGCAGAAGATTATTTCCTGCGAACGTATTGATACGAAGTACTTTGAAACAATGTGGTACGAAAAAAAAACTTCAGCTATAAACGTAGTTCCAAACAACCATATTTAACCAATCCGCCAAAACTTCTCCAACAAAACTTTCAGATTGAATTGAATTTTTTTATCGTTCTTTTTTTTTACCCTTTGAGACATAAATTTTTCTTCACGTGCAATTTGACTTGAAAGTTGGTACTCAGAGGTTTTTCGGTTTGTTCATTACAAATCTAAACTCGGAATCCAGAATTTCAATATTAAGTGTTTCGTTATTTCAAAATAAAGCAAAGAACGCAATTTTGTAATAATTCTGCAAAATTCTTTGGAATGCATTGAGTTCTTAAAATTTTAGCCAATATTGCGATATTCATTGTAGTTCAGTAGAGAATTCATGTTTTCACGAATAAGTACGATGTTCGCGAATTCATTTAATGTGCTATTTGTTCTATTCTGAAAATGTCAATTAACATTTTATTTTACATTCACAAATGTCTCGGGAACCTTGTAGGACCCAAAAACCCGGTATTTCTTATTGCAGTACTCGTTAAAGAATTGAGAATCTGCACAAAAATCGGTGGAAAGTAGGTCCCACCATGGTTCAAGGGTCGAACGATTTCGACCATAAGAGCTACTTCAATGTCGAGCAGAACACGTGCTCCCGCATGGAGTATGCAAAAAAAATCCGTCATACAAAATGGTGACTGCAGAAAAAAACTTAACCTGCTTTTCGGAGATTATACGAGAAATTGAAATATCGATTCATGAACATATATAATCAGGAAGTTGTCGAAGAGTAGCACGTCGTTGGGATCAACGCAATAGTCGTTAAGAAGCATCAATCGGGTGGAAAATGTCATCCAGCTCTTAGAATATGTCCACAACATATGCGGTTGATCCCCACAGTCCATGTTGGAGCACGTCACATCAATTTGTCCAATGTATACATTTACCGAGAAATTGAACAGAGTATTTTGAACGGAAAGAGTCCCAGAAGAGTCAGCAAGAAAACGACGGTAAAATTTATTTTCAATTAAACTTCGTATTTGTTTATTTATTAAAAGAATCATGGAACTAATTGTACATTCGAATCAGCGATTTCATCTTATTAAAAAAGACAAAAAAATCATGTTTATTCGTTCAAATAAATACTTTTTTTTAGAAATCATATCACAGTACTATTTTTTCCAAAAAATAGCATTTTTTTTGAGCGGATCTCTGGTTTTAAAGGTCAAAAAATGTGAAAGTTTAAATTTGTTATTAAAATTTTACGTTTCTAGATGCTTAAGTTTTCAATCATTTATTTGAACAGTTGAAATTTGAGGTTTTCGAAGTTTTTTGATGCATTCTTATCCAGGAACATTTGAACGGCTGCTAATGACAGATAGATGAGTGACCAAGTGTGACAATGCAGTCACTGGTATAAGTGTGTCGACGGAGGGTTAATAATAATATATTACCAAATGAATGAAAAAGAGTTGAATGTTGTACGAAAAATAAAGATCGTTAACTCGGTATCCGGTCTCCATCGGTATTCCAATTTTGGCTAAATGTTCTTAAATAAATATTTTCTTTTATTTCAAGTCTCAAGTTAATATAAATTAATATGAGAAAATATTATTTTCATTATTTATTGTCTGTTACAATCGTACGGTATAATCTGATTTCCTCATGCCATTCCTAATTTCATATCGATACGAGGAAGAAATATTATTGGCCTATAAAGCTAATCAAGCATTCATAAATATAGTTAAAATTTTTTTTAGGTCATACTAAAAACGTGTACATAATTAAATTATCTCCGGTTTTCAACGACAGTTATAATTTGTTCAATAATAATTTAAAGATTTTGATCATTTCGATATTCACAACAATATTAAACTGAAAAAATATATAATTGCTATTCCAAGCGTATGTTATATTCGCAAAGGTGACTGAACAATCAATATACGAGAATGTAAAGAGTGATGGTTCATTAACAGTCCCGATGATTTGTCATGTCTCGATTTTTTTCTCTCGGTTATGCAAGTCCTCGACTTTGACAAAGGGATATTTGAGGATTTACAGAATTCCGAGTGTGAGTGTTACATATACGAAAGTACGTCACTGTGGAGACGTATTATTAAGCCTTCGGCTTGGTTCAATGCCACGTAGCTTTCTGGTCATACTAATAATGCGAGAAGCGAATGCTCGTTTCAAAAGTTGGCTGTCAACGTATACGAGTCTCAAATGAAACTGCGGAGGGAGAACAGCCCACCAATGTCCAATGTGTATTCCGCAAATCCCAAAATGTTCTATATCCGTCGTAATAGGCTTTAATCGGGTCCCCTCCTGTCGTAACGAATCAAATGATGGTTCTGCATGGCACACGCTCCATTATCATTCGTGTCCTCTTGATTATCGTATAACCCACTTGCATATACGATTTCCACACGACAAAACGTAATTCGAATTCATTGGGAATTTAGCCCGAAGTAGATATTTTGAAATTGTTATTATTTTTCTTCAATTCAAAGCTCGTATACTATTTGATGAGATCATTTTTTTGTACGATTGTTATTTGAAGTCCAGTCTGCGTGCAAAAAATACATGAGCAAAGTAAACGAGTGATTTTTCCCTAACGGCGAATAGTCCGGACTTGGATAATTTTCTATTGAATAAAAAATGTCTAGAGCCCATTCAAACGGTGATTAAACTTCACAATATAATTTTGCTATAAAAATAGAAAATGATAACTTACTCTCTGAACGATTTGCTGAGAATTCTTAGAAGTGTTAAATACTTTATTCCTGAAAATACGGAAAATCATATATTTTCCATATTTCGTCTATTTCTGGATCGTAATGTAACAACAGCTGCTATCCTCTCTCATACACAATAATAGGCGAGTGGATATTGGAATAATATGGAAGCAAAAGGATTCTCATATTTGCCAACATTCGATCGAGAAATCGTGGTGCAGGAGATTAATACAAGCGCAATATCGAGTATGCTGTTAATTTATGCTGTCTAATCACCATCAAATGTGCAGATCATTAGCGGTTCATATTCGCATCAGAGTAATATCGGCATATATCCGCTATGGGCTTGACGATACTTCATCCGTGTGGCTAATAGTACTGCAGTATAATATGCCAGGTAGATTAGCGTATGAAGCTTATGGTACATCAGGAACTTTACATCGGATCAAATTTTCCCGCCGTATATCCATTCAATCACATTTATCATTTTTTTTCTTACTCGTTATAGCTCGTTTTGAAATGCGTAGGCATTATGCTATCCTAATTCAATCACATTCGTCTCACATTCCACCCTTTTATGCAGTTCGTTTGTACTAATTATCGTTCCTTAAACCACACGTGAATGAAATATCGAATTAACATTGAGTTCAGTGACAAAAGTATAAAAAGGAATCCTTAATTTTTTTATCGAATCAATGGATAATTAAATCTGTGAAAGAAGAAGTTTGTTTGTTTTTTTTTTTTTTTTTCCATCGGTAAGTTCGATGGTTTATAATTAGGAAATTACCATTTTCTGCATTGAATATTTATTGAATTCGATTGAGCAATGTTTGATGTGAAGAAATGAACGACTATTTTGGATCGAAAAGCATTTGGATGTGATGTTAAGTGGGAGATAAAATTTTTTTGCCAAGAATAGAAAATGTACTTCGAAATAATAAGCATTTGAATATACGTGTGAAATTTTTTTGCAGGTCCCAAATATCAAGGGAGTGATAATTTATTTTTCTGTCTTTTTCTTACATTTATGTCTTTGATCTCAGTTGTTGTATTTTAATGGAAAAATTCATTGAATCAATTTAATAACTGTAAGAGCTTGACAGACGAACATAAGAAAGTATAGAAGTTCTTAATACTCGAAAAAAAAAAACCCTGAAAACCAAAAAAATTATTGGAATAGAAGTGAATTGAAAAATTCTGAAACAATGTGTACGTAAGAGATTAAGATAAGACACTATTAATGAAAAAAGATATAACGAAGATGTTAATGTCTTGACAATCACCGGATGTACGCATTAAAATAACTCATATAATTCTAGATAATTTGTTAGACAGCAGTAGACAGGTGGGACGGTGTGTACTAACTCTTATTGTCTCTATGATACATGAATATGTTTTTTTATGTAAAAAAAAAGCAATCGTCCAAATGGGTTTTGAAGGAAGGATCATCATTGGGTTCTCTCGTCATTCAGTGCATTTATCTGATCGATATCTTGGTATAGCACATTTATAATCGCTAAATAAGTTAATGGTTTGCTGATCGAGCTTCCACAGACACAGACCACATTTACAAAGCAAGTTGATCTATTAAACTGATAGACTCGCGCACAATTAGTATCAATCGCGAGGTTCGATCTAAACGCGATCGTTATAACAATGCTGAGGCAATTAAAGCTGCCTATATATACTGAACTTGATGATGAGTATACACAATATAGATATATATACACACATAAAAATATAAGTAAACAAGGGTTCAGAGAGCTTTAACTCTACCACCACATTCATTCAACTTTTCATACACACTTGAAGCAACGTTTAAATGAACGAGGGTACTATAGTCCCGGCGTTTTCCATGAGAAGCCGCCACAGGCGGGGTTCTCCTTCATTGTTAAACGTGACTCGACGATCTCGAATACCTGCAGTCTGCATACGATCGCCATACAAAAGCCAGATGGTGATCGCAGTGATAATTGTATGTCTTTCATTATTTAGTAGAAAAAAAAAAGGAATCATTTGTGACTGTTGCGTCTAGTGAAATCGCTGGATAACCGAGGTTATTTATATGGAAAGCTTTACATATTTCACCTTACGCTTTAGGTGTTTTAAGTGTGACATTAATGATGAAAATTCGGCATTCGATTTACCTCAATTCACTTCATTTTCTTGACACTTGACACTCGTAGAAAGTAATCGTACTGTACTTATCGTAAATTTATCCCAAATTATTCCGGCGCACCTCCAAATGAGACTTCAGATCAATAGCAAATGACACAATTACGGTATAATATATATATATATTACGGTATATATATCCGTAAATTGAGTGTGAGAAATTCTTGAATTCTAACGTGTTAACCGTGTGTCCCACCTTTCGTTTTTCCTATCTCCTGCTTGTATTTTCGGTTTTGAGGTGATGGAATTTGATCAGTCTGGTGACACCTAATTGCTTCTAAGTAAGCGCACCTGCACGCTTCACAGGTACGTGAAATTCATTTCAACGGCGATGTCCACACTAATCACTTTAAATGAAGCTCTTCTTCCTGTCCACCTCGCTCCATCGCTGTCCATCCCTTTCATGTCGACGTAGGTGTCGACAAAGATATAACGTCTAACCGCAAGCCGGATGATCTCACAGAGAAAGATTGAGACTGGCGCAAGTCTGTGCTACACACAACCGTGTGAAAAAAGGTGAAAATCCCATTTTCATCACCACACACTCTTTTCCGAAACCCTCGGGCTAGTTAGCCCATGCGACGTACGTAATGACTATCTCACTCTTTTCCTCTTTCGTCTCTTTCTCTCCTCTCTGCACACACCACTCTAACCAGATACATTGGACCTCGTAAAAGATAGTAATGAACCGGACCGCTCTGAGATTTACTCGCGTGTGTTTCCCGAGGGAGAACATACCAGGAATCACGATCTTCCAGAGAGTATCTAATCTCCGTGGCGCGGTCTTTTCCTCTATATTCAGTACTTTTTTTTTTTCAATCGTTGATTAATTTCACTCTTCTGAAGGTTGTATTGTCGTTTGCGTAATTGGCCGTGTTCGCGGAAACCAGCAAAGCCATTTAGGGGATAAGTGAACACTGTGAATCAATCAATTTACATCTCTTTAGCCGATCATAACTTTCTGGAATGCGAGAAAATGAATGAAGTATGAAAAATAGCAGAGGAATCGCGATTTCGTAGAAAGTATGTAATTCACATTATTTGTTCGTTTTTTTTTTCGTTCATTCCATTCTTTTTCTTCTTATCATCGATTCATTTTGATACTTCGAAGGGTTTATTGTCGGTTCTGCGCGCGCTTGCAGAAAATTGTACAGCGTCATTCCAGCCGTTAGCGAACAGCTCAATTAATCAATCTACCTCATCTGCTAATCGTAACCTGTTGAATGAGAGCAGAACATAAACTACTTGTACTATTCATATTCATACAGGAAAAAAGGAAAAAAAGAATAAAGAAGTAGACGAACTCGAAATCATGGAAACGAGATATTTATACATGACTTCGAGTTCACTACGCCCTATTCAGTTGTGGAGCAAATAAGATGTATATTTTCGTTTATACAAATCGTAATCATATCGAAGATTGAAATATAAAAAATGAGAAATTTTCATTTATTATTAGAACACTTAATTTAAATTTCAAATATCAGACAAACTGATATTACAATTTGACTGAAGGCTGAGTCAAAAAGAGAAGGAGAGAAAAAGCGATCGAGGGAGAGAAGGCCCAGTACAGACTGAGAGTCGATGGTTAATATACAGTGTCAGACCTCCACCACTAGCATCCCCTAAGCTAGTCTCTTGGCGTTTGCCACGAGTCTCTGTTCTGGCTGAGCCGTTGTACGACGTGGCTAATTGTGGCAAGTGTCACGCGGAACTAATTGCACTTTATCTCCGTAAATTAATCGTTGACTCGACATCGCGGTCGTTCTGATGGTTCCTGATGGATATATACACACGTATATTGCGCAACTATATGTACAACTGGACCAGTGATTGCAGTAGTCATACCGTTGAACAGCGTGCCACTCGGGACAAACGCTCTGCATTTCATGACTAGATATTGCTCGTACATTTATCCCGCTATTCATTTATGTATCTCAGTTTATATTCGCGTGTACGGCAGGTAAATGTGGACGGAATTGACCTTTTCATATTATATCGAAGTAATATAAGTGCACTTTCGAAGCGTAAAACTGCATGTTCAGATTTTTCCAATGTCTAAATGTGTTGAAAAATTTCTTGAGTAGTTTTTTTTTCAGTCAAACAAACTTTTTTCTTCAACAGCGATATATATATTTTCACTAATTTTATTGATTAGTTTTCCAATACTTTCGATCACATCGGACAACTTTTCGTAAAATTTGTGCAGATTTTTTGTTCAGGAGTAAATACCCGATCGATGATATTTATGATCGATATCAATGTCAAGCCCCCATTTTTTATAATATCTTATCTAATAAGTAGTTTATTGGAATCTTTAAAAATCATATGAATCATACCAAATGCATTTAATTTGGACATTTTTTAATCACTCTTGTGGATGGAAAAGATTGTTTGAAATGTCGAATAAAGGGCTATTGTTTATCAACTGTCATGACCTGCTTTCTTAACACTGAACTACGAAAAAGACAAGATTATAGCGCTGTTGGGCCTGAAAGTTTGTTGAATCGCGGTGTCCACTCTATTTTGTAGGAGTTTTATTTTTAAGAGAAATGTGAATCGCTTTGTACACTACTTTCCATGCATTGATAATTATCCCACATAGCCTTCTCTTGCTTCAATTATTTTAACATATTTTCTTGTTTCACGGGCTTTAGATGACTCGATCTGAATTCAGATTACGTTAGGAAACCATTTGAATTTTCCTCCAAGGGGCAGGTTTACGTTAAAAAAAAAACCTTCTGGTATCGTTTCATCACATAATAGTTACACGTAATTATAGTGTAGGAGTTACTTAATTTTCTCGAGTATATATTTAGTCCGCACTATTTGAAACAATAATTCGTTCACAACGGCGGACAAAATAATTCAATGGAATTAAAGAAATATACATTATAATAATAGCTTATTTGATTAAATTGATAAACATTCTTTTTAAATTTTCTTCTAATATCCTTTCTGGTTTTTAAGAGCCCATCCGATAAATTTAACGGTCACCCAACCAAGTATTGCCCGAGTCTGCTCAACTTTGGTGAAAGCCGGACCTACACACGGGTTGTACATCCTTTGCTGTGGTTAACTCAATATTCAGCATATTCAATTACCATATCATCACATATCATTTTAAAAATGCTTCGTCATCTTATTTGTTTCGCAAGAATAAATACCGAAGATTATAGTTCTCACTGAATGACCTGGTGTTTTTCGCTTCGAAGGCACACGGAATTCAATTACGTAAAGATTATAAGAATTCTGAAAGTTTTTAATAGCATGACAAGAATCTATGATGATAGATTTTGTAATTTATTTAAACACAGAAATACATAGCCGGCCAACTAGTTTGTAATAATGTCCACCAATGGCAGCCTGAAATTTGTAAAATGTAACATTTCGTTCATCAGCAGAATCAGTTATACATAGAAATTTTTGTCCAAGTCCACAAATCACGATAGGTTTGTTCTAATAAATATCACTTCAAATAGAAATTATTTTTTAGAACGTGATTAAGAGATTTTCTTTTCTTCGTACCAACAGAAACATTAAGGTCACAGAAAGACAGAAGAGTATATGTAATTCGTAGCGAAACATGAATGAGAATCATGAGTTGGGTGAGCGTAAATGAGGACATTGACACATGTGTGCGCAGTCCGTTGGGAAGTTGGGAACGTGTGTCGGTATGAGAGACGGTGACACGCTAGGTCCGGGTAATGGACAATCGATGACACGAGAGTTGACATAAGGTGTATAGAGCTTAAAAGGGAGCGAGTGTATAACATGACGCAGATAGAAGAGATTACGAGGCACTTTGATGACATCCAATCACGTAGGAAAGGACATTGTCCGTGTCATAGAGAAGAGAGGAGGACCTTCTCTTAGCATTAAGAGAGCCAAGGGAGTGCATTTAATATATATGTATTAACACATACACATACACATTTAGAAGCGCTTTCAAGTGCTTGTGCTTCATGAAATGAGATGGTTCCTCTTCGCGAGGGCATCTGAGTTTCCTCGATAATTATTAGATACTAGAATGCTCTTGCGTCTGCTTACTTGTGGATGCTCTCACTATCTATATATACTTAACCTCACCGCGCGGAAGTTTGCCCCTTGGGCCATCATCCGGCACGATCGATCCTTCACGCTTCGGGAGATCTCTCGTGGGGCTTACCGTCATAATCAACGAGACGTTTCCTTGGGATTTCACGTTGAATTTCGCGATCTTTGGCTGCACCACCAGAGTTTGACGTCCGTCAAGAAGGAGTGGAGGGAGTTCTATGGTATTATGAACTAAACATCGCCACTAGCAACACCACCGGCAAATCCATCCATTCTTGTTGATTGAGCAAAAAACTCGTAAATCAATTTTTCAGCCTGGTTGTGTTCGTATATACGTTTTTATACGCGATAGAACTGGATGATAACTTTTCTTCATCTAAAGAAAACTCAATGAAATATCCATCAATATAAGTTAGACGACACATGTTTGCAAGTTTGTCAGTTCTTCTAGTTTTTTAATTTTTAAACTTAAAATTATACGTTTTTTCTGTGCTCCTAGAAATAATTAGAGATGTTATTTGTAGCGATGAAATCTTGAATAATTGCGTCTTTACCGGTTTTTATCGTGCTCAGACACGAAGAGACTTTTCGATCGAAGCTTGACCTCTGACGGAAACTGAGTATGAATATTCAAACACCTCTGGAGACGAGGGCGGCTTCAAGCCCGTCTGCATGAACAAGGGCGCTTGAGTTTCCGTCCACAAATATATTTCGCGGTGTGCTTTAATTTTTGATGGATTTTGTCGAGCATGGCGGATGAATGTTTGAAACTGTGATCGACCGATCCGTCTCGATGTAGGTTTCTTAATTGCGAATCCACATAATAGATACGCATTTAATGATTCGAGAATTCCCATCTATAGGACTCGAGCCACATATCCCCCGCAGTTCTATCGGAGAATTAATTATCATGCCAGACCTCAAAAAAAAAAAAAAAAAAAGAGTATATAAATTGAAAAAAATTCGCGAATAATTAGTCTTGAGTTTTGTAAATATTCATCGGACGATATTACTTGTTTCAAATGAATCGCAAGAAATAATTATTTCCAAACTCATGACAGGATTAATCGTTCATCACTTTTTTAAATGATAATATAAAAATAAAGTATGAACGCGAATCAAGATATTATCCCTCGGTATATTTATAACTTCATTAATAAAACTTTTGGTTGCATTCGACAGAAATGTTGGGTCAATAGGAGTGAGAAATATTATCGGGCAAAGAAAATAGCCGAGCAAAACGCGAATGTTTTTATTTCACAGACATGCATACAAGTGGATTGCACCCGATGCACACATAGCAGTATCAATCCTCTCTCGGCTTTCGTACTGATGACCAAATAATTGCTGGCAATTCAAGCGAATAAATGTCGGGACGCCGAGAGAGCCATCGGACTAATGGCAAGAGCGCGGTCGAAAGCATCGGCCAATGCGCCTAACCCGCAAATATCTATATATACATATGCATTAATGGTTCTATATATGTATTGTGATCGTATGTATTGTAGTAGTACGCGAGGAACGTTCGCAATGTGCATTTATAGCGTTCAATCGTTTGAACAGAAGTATCCTCTACCAGTCCGCAAAATGCAAAATCATTCGGACATTGAAAAATTAAATAACAATTATCGGTTGTGGTTCGTTGGCGTGGAAGCACATTACACCTAAACATTGAGCCTTTCCACTCACGGAATGCAGGAATTCAAAATACAACAATATGGTTTGTGTCGAGTCAATGGAATATCCTTAAATGTGTGGGTAAATGAACAGCGATTTGAAAAGGGCCCCGCACGAAATAATTACACTCGTTGAACATTCTGTGTTACGCCTTTATGCTTATGAGCTATTAAACATTGTACTGTTAAGTGTAAATATTTATATATATGTATGTGCACATACAAAACAGTTAGAAAAGCGTTCGCGTAGAATTTTGCAGATCGTGAGAGGATTGAAACGAAACGAACGGAACAGCGAGGCTGTAAAGGTTTCACGGGGTGCCTTTTAATCACTGTAAAAGGGAGAATACGGCGGGGGGGGGGGGGGCTGATAGTATATCCACGGTACTGGGGAAAGATTGTACTGCACCCTCGTCAGTCAGCCAATGGAGCGTGCACGAGTGGAGACGCTTTCCGATAGCAGAGATCAGGATTCGAGAGCCCCGCATCGAAACTCACCCCTTCTCCTCACCTTCACCCCTAGTTCACCTATTCTATCGTGAAGCCCCAACGATTTTCGGGTTAATCACTCTTGCTGCTCCAATCGCACACTCCTGCATCAACCCTATATCGATCCCTTTTCTCAAGCTTCCTCAACCCCACCTTATATTTTATCTTGAAATCAACTGCGGGCTCAACACTCGCGAAGCGAGACATTTTCTTAGTGCAATTAATGGCACGCGCACCCTTTGCGACGCCTTTGGCTCATTTTTTCTTCGAATAACTGACGTTCTAATCGCGTGAAATATATTTAGGTTGTTATACAATTCACATGGAGTCCTCGTATAAAGATAAAAGGTGCATTTTTCTCTGCTACAATTTTTTTAAATCATTTCGCAATAATGTAACAAATGGAGTATTTATTTTTATACAATTTCCTTAGTTGAATCGTCATGTGGAATCTGTTGTTAAAATCATTTAAACGCACAGACAATTGACACCTAGTTTTATCAATTTCTTTAATAATAATTTTGTATTAAAAAATTCAAAAGTCCTTCACACAGTCTACGACTCAGGAAACGAGGAAATGAAAAAGCCTCGTCATTAGAGTGGCTTATTGTTGATGATGTGAATGTTCGCATGCCATCGAGTCAATGAGACATGTGAGAGCATTTCGTGAGACTCTACCCTACGACAAGGGGTTGAGAAACCCTTCCTAAGCCCGGTTGATTCGAGTTCATTGCTATGGTTGATTTTGGATCTTCGTCGAAGGGTGAAAACCCCTCTGTCTCTTGATGTGCGTATAAGGAACATCCAGTTCGATAAAATGAGACTACGATTAGGCTATGATTGGAACCTTTCTTATTTAAGAATAAAAGAAAAAAATTACAGTATGAATGAGAATTCGAATATCAGCGCCGTCAAGTTAATCGACCGGATATTTTTTTTCTTCACCCGTATATTTCCTAATGGTAATTGCACGAAAGAAGGTATAAAGTAAGATGGCAGAGAAAGAACAGTGTGTCGGAGAAAAAGATGAAAAAGAAGGGCTTCAATATGGACAGAGTTCATCATCGAAGCTGCGGTCCACCCTATAAATTTTCTCCTCCTTATGTTCATCATGCAAAGATTGACATGTGACCACACCCAGACGATTAATGGTACGCTCCCAATCGAGCGAATGATAATTGAATCCCTATGTGTAGCAAGATCAAGAATTCAAATGCATGTACAATGTACATTATGAATTTACACACACATAAATATATTAAGGCCTGTGACATGAGCGTGAGAATCCATTGAGCAAGTAAACGAATCTTTTAGTCACTCCAACTCTCGTGACCTGTCTCGGTGCTCTATGAACGTGCTTGCATATATTTATCACCTTGTGCGTAGGAGTTTATGCTAATGAAGGAGAGAGATAAATAGCCAGGGCGTACAGTGGTGAAGTCAGAAAGATTTGTAACCGCTTGAATGTGTAGGAAGACTAGATTGAGGCCGATGCAAATACTTATTGGTAACATTGTGCAAAATTCGTGCCATATTATTAGTGAATAATTGCAGCAATATGTTGAAAAAAAAATATTTCATCATTACATACGTCTATACGTTCATTCCAATTTAATTAAATCAATTATCAAAACACTCGGAGTTGTCCTGGAGCAAACAATTGAATTATATGTAATTTTGCCATGTCCTAAAACTGAGATACGGCTATTCTTACTTGATAAAAGTAAAAATTGAAAATGGGCATGTCACGTAGTACACGTGGATTAATGGGATTTCAATTGTACGCGCACACAGTACTGATAGATAATCAAGTACAGATCAACGAGGTTCAAGTACAGATTGCTCGATTGAATTTCTACTCGTTTTATCTTTCGATTTGACAAGGAATCCCTTGATAGAGTTAAATTAATCTATCAAAAGATTCAATTGTAGGAATTGTCGTTGAAAAAGATCATATATTTTTCAATGTCGAATCGATCTTGAGTAAAAAAAAACTTAATATTTCGTGTTATATCTGTTCATTCGCATGATCCTTACTAGTAGGAGTTCTTTTTATAAGAAGAAGAAGCTCTTTTAAAATCTTCTTACCTAATATTGGCACAACCATTTCTACTTACATGTATATATCTATATGTTCATTCTCTTATGCTATCGAGAGCAGAAAGACCATGATAGCTCTTTCAATTATGATCCTGACGGTTGGCTCTCGATTCCGAGTGGATTGGGACCCAGTGAAGGAAAGATGAAATGAGTGAGATGGAGAGACAGTGATGGAGGAGAATGAAGAAGAATGAGAAGATAGGGGTGTGGGTGGTAGTAATATCGAAGGAAAAGCATAGGGATGAACGATGAAGAGAGATAGAGGGATTCCTCACTCTCGGGAGAACTTATGAGGGGAATTTCGAACGACCCTTTTCTCTTTCCAATAATTCCATGGAATTTATTAAACGTCAAACATTAAAGACTCCGTTTTATCGATAATTATTCTATAATAACTCATCAGTTATTTATGTGTTGCTCTAACAATAATTCATTTAGTTAATTAGTAATGAATCACTCATATGAGTTATGTTGACTTTTAGGAAGCGGGCACATTATTTATCGAAGTTTTATTCACAAGTTATTGTTCGCAAAACACTTTTTGTCTAATATTATTATTTTCTTCTAACTTCATTGTTCACTTCATTGTTTGTACAGCTTTTCGCGTTCTCACGAAGCCGTACTATCGCTTCACTCCTGTTTTCCACTTCCACATACGCTCCTCCCTAACACTTTACTAGGTCACCGTTGCACGAGAGTCAAGGAAAACTGTGAAAGACCTGTTTTGGTACAGTCAGCTTTATACTCACTGAGTTTTCAATGGAGTAAAAGCATTGAAAATTCAGGAAGACTTCCTCCGGTTGAGTAAACGATGGCTGAGTCGGTGTATGGACAAACGGTCACCGATTCAAGTACTGGTTTCATGCGTCCAAACTTATTCTAGAAAATCGTTAAGACTGTATCGTTAAGGCCATCATTTTCTCCAATCGTTCTCCGCACTTAATTTCATTCTAATTAAATAATTGTTCACAATTTTTATTTCACAAGTAATTTTTTTTTCTTAAAAGTTTACTTTGAAACAATAAACGTGACAGCGCTAAGAAAATTATAAATTCCACATGGAAAATAGTTAACCTCGTATAATTTCTGGTAGTAATTTTGCCGGTAGTGAAATTTAAGGGAAAGGCTTCAAGTCCCATACGAGATCCACGCACCTGACTGTAACGCCAGAACATTTTGTCAGAAACCGTCGAGAAATGTTTGCAAGTAGGAAAACCATCCCCGTATAGGTATTTCACTAGGGAACCATGCACGAGAAGGGGCAATAGGGCAACGAATCTGGCGGAAAACAGATTCCCGGGACTTGTGGCGAGGGTTGATGCCACAAAGAGTCGTAAATATCACCAGCCGGTACTGCATCAGCACGAACTACGGAAGGGCGATCCTTAGAGGGGAAAGAAAAAATTATTTCCCCGGATCTTTCACCATAAATTGTTTACCAATTTATTTTCACACGCTCTTTTGATATCTCTGCAAAAAAAAAAAAAAAAAAAAAACATCGTTTTCGAAAATCACCATTTAGATACAATATGTAATCAGATGAGATCTAAATTTTTACGATTTCAAACAATTCAACAGATTTGAGAACCAATAATTTTTCATGAAGATTTTAAAAATAAACAAAACATTATTCAAAATTTTGCAGCTCTCCATTAATTGCCAATTAATTAATTAATTAATTAGCTTTCAAACGTGTCCTCAGTTACCTTTTCAATCAACAAAGCTTTCGATTCCATTGATACTATAGCATCATTGAATCAACCAGGTGAAATTTTCTCGAAATTTATTAATTACAATGTGTAGCACATGTGTAATGGATTTGGACGATTGAAACCGTGAAATTGGTCAATTAAGAGGATGCTAATTACGGTGATATGTCTAGCATCATGGTGCAACTGGCTGTCGCACCCTGACAGAAGACCTGCGAGAGTAGGGTTTCTCGAAATGAGGATAGGGTTGCGAAGCGATGTGGGGAGATACATAAATATCCATCCCCTTCACACTGTCTTTCTCTCTCGTGCATCCCTTTTATTTTATCCCTATCTCTCTCATTTTATCTTCACAGCGACTTATGCTGTTTGATAGCAGGAGCCACTCGCTTAAACTTTCATCCTCGTTTCACTTCCTCGTGTTCACCAAAACTATTTCCCTCTATCTCGTATTTCCACTTCCCAGCGGTGGTATTGACTATATACAGAATACCCCCGCAATTATTCCCGTGCTCGGCGCGTGTCTGTACGAACCCAAAAGCCAAACTCAATTCCTCTTTCCCATTCTGTGTCTATCCGCATTCTCACCCTTCTCTCTCGTTCGTTTTCTCTTTCTGTGTCGATGGTCGTTTGCACTCGTGTCTCCCTTTCATTCGCTCTTACACAGCACTAGTCCGGACATCCTGGTCAACCTGAGGGGCTTTGGGACTACAGCTCTCCTCTGAGGGGGGGATTTCACGTAGATGTCGAAGGACGGAGAGTCCAATACGTTATACCAGCCTCTCGACAAGGCCTGACTGTAAATCTCGGCGGCAATCACCGAAAGTGGAGAGACCACTCTTGGTTCTCGAGAGTGACACGAGAGAGGATTGTGAGCAACACGGAATAGTGTAGGAGAACAGCAACTACGTTACAGAAACCAACTACGAAAAAGTGACTAACCGAGAGAAATGGAGCGATGATTGGAAGTCACGATCTCGTGGTCGAATCTTAGAGAAATACGTGTGATGGGTTTCGTGTTTGTAAATTTAATGAGATAAAAGCCTTTTTTCGTTTCAATTTTCGAAGCTATAATGATGTTAATCTTTTTCAACAATGTACGACATTTTCGAAAATTGATTTTCCGTAACCGTATGATCGACACCGTAAAATACTTCGTGTGAGAATCTAGGTCCTAATGATTTTTTCCAGGTTTGATTTTCACAGCGGAGTAGTTTTGCTATATGGATCTCAGTGTAGATCAGTGAGGCCGTTAAAGGCTGTGAATTTTTGGTAAAAAAGTTATTATACATCAAACGAGAGTCTCGCCGCACTTCCTGCTGTTTCTGATAATCATATTTTACATAATTTTTTTGGCCTCCGATTTCTGTTGCTTGTTTCTCTCTTTCTCTCTATCGCTATCTCGGTCTCCCGCCATCGAGTCTCTCTTTGCTTAATAGCTATTGAGGATTATATTTAAAAGCAATATAATTATCTCAGACAGCTCACGCTAGTAAAGTCTCGATCGGTTAAGCCCCGTTCAGTATGCTTTACTGCTTTTATGATATCGAACTTTTATAGTATATATACGCTCTGCTTGTGGAGTCGGGTCGACGACTGCTTGTGAATTCACGAGACGTATTTGACGGGTGCAATCTTCCAGTTTGCATTTCAGTCAGCAGTCAATGGCAGAAACACCAGAAAATCGGAGCAAAATGCACAAGAAGATAGAGAACGGAAATATCTACTATGGAAATAACGAACAGCCCATCAAAATACTCTAACGATCTGAAGTATTCATTCGTTGCAAATACTATACAGTTGAACAAATGTTTTATCGAGGTTTTGTCATTTTTAGAATAATGCAGACAATTATCTTATGCTTTTAATGAATATTTTATACATTTATTCTTTATTAATTGAAACTTTTATATTCTCATTATTATCCTTTCATCACGAAAATGGTATTAACTCCGTCAGTGGCAGGAAATCCGAAAATTAAATGAAATTAATTCAAATTCAATTACATTATGATCAATGATTTCTGAATTGTGAAAAAAATGTAGATCGAGATGAATAACGAAAACATTCTAAATAATAAAAAATTCAATTTTAGATATTAAAAAACCATGATTTGAATAAAAACTGTCAAAGTTTGGGTTGACTGAACGAATGAGACGAGAAAAGAGAAGAAGAAACGAAAGACGAATGATTTGATGATTTATCTTAATTTTTCTTATATTTTATTATTTCTCAAATATTTGTTATTATTTATTTTCTTAAATTGCTTACATCCATGTGTACATCATTAAAATTGCAGAATACGATCCGCTCGTCACTTTACTTCGTGTACTTCGTAGATGCTTTTTGCATTGAAAGCAAATTGTCTTTCTGGCTCTGTCGTTATTTCTTTTTATTTTCCATGTTTATTTCAAGCTCGATGCATATTTACCGTGTTTGTTCCATCGGTAAATGCGATCTTTTGACGTATCTAGTCCACGCCTACGACAAGTCTTCAGTCCCCTTCACCTGCTGCAAAGTGCATTTAAGTAACCCTATGAAACGAGACTGTATATACATTGAGGATATTCTCATCACGTCCTGACTGCATTAATAAAAATCGATCGTGAAGTTGCTGTGTTACGTGGTGGTTAAATTCAACAGGATTCCATTGAAATATCGAATGATGGCCATGTTTTATAAATCAATTCTCTATTTATATGACATGGTAGCAAATGATATTAAAAAAAAAAAAAAGAAAATAATCGATTTATTGATAAAAATGATGATTCCGTCGAATAAGGCGATCAGCCTTTCGAATTAAAGTCAGTCTGACTCAACTCCTTTCATATATATTACCAAAAATTAAGTTACATTTTAAATGTTATATTTGCAGATTATTTTTAGAGATTCACAGCCACTAATGACCCGAGTTTCCACGGATGTTTGTAATTGCACTAACTGTTTCAAGGCAAAACGGGAACGATTTGTTAGAATATATACTCGCGGGAGTTCGAGGTTATGTCAAAACTTCGAGGCATATCTTGCAGTTGATTTATCGTTCTGAGGATTTCTTGAAGAGTGTCTACAGAAACGTATTATAAATTATAAATATATCTGTACAGTTAAATGTATTTATAGTCTGCGTTCACAAGAAAGCGAGGATGTTTTGTTCTATAGACATTGCAACGTCATTCTTAGTTATAGGCTTAAATATCATTAAGGTTTAGAACCAACGAAAGTGTACCAGCCTATCATTGCAGCTCCCTGTACTGGCACTTATTTGTTTTTAAGAAAACTACAAAGTAAGTAAAACTTACAGGGTATTAAATAATAGAAAAAAATTAAATTATTTATTACTGACGAGCGAGTGTCATTGAAATTATGGTCTGAATTGATTGCGACAAAAAAACGAATAACCAAATGATCATATGTTTCCAATCATATGACCTTTTGAATGATTATTCAAATGCGATTGCTTCAACATAGAAACTCTTGTTTTATCGATAAGACATCATAACTTTTGGCGCAATTCATACCGCGATAAGAATCGATAAAAAAACTCATTGATTTCTCCTGTTATTTTACTTGACTTAAAAAAACCCCATTCTTTTGGTCTTTTTTCAAAAATATGATCGACAATTGGTCGTTTTCGGAAAACGTGCAAAAGAAAAAGATCGAAAGCATTTAAATATATATATTGTAGCCGGATTTCGAGAGTTTCAATCATAAACAGAACGAAGAAATAAAATTTCAGTATACTTTGCACCTTTTCTGCGTATGTGTGCGTAGTTTGACAGATGTCAAGACAAAGCGAACTCTACAAGATGGCGATTGCGGTGTGTCCTATAACTACAAACGAGGGGGACAAGTGACAGAGAAATAAGGATTGAGAAAAAGGGACGAAGGTATACATGATTCTGGGGTCCTACTTGCGTTACATTTAAATGATTGATGAGCGTTCCCGCGACGCAGATCGCAGCTGGATCGCGCGAGTCTTCCCACCCGCAATCACTCTCTCATATCCTCTGCCTTTCCCTCTCTCTCTCTCTCTGTCTCACTCTCTCGATGTCCTCCGTACACAACATAGACCCAAGCTGGTCGTCCAACGTCCAAAATCGTACCACCCGTGTCTCATACACACTCTTTTATCATGTAAGACTCACAGTCGGACGTCGAATCACCTTTTCCCAGCTCTCTTCATTTATATACGCTAGCATTAAAAATTATATCTCCAAAAGATGGATCGAACTCATACTCCCCATGACACTGCCCTTATATCTCAAAGAAAAAGCCAAAAATTCTCTTGCAACATCGAAAAATACCATAAAGATTGGTTACTCAAGACTTTTCTCCAACAGGACGAATGATCAATCCCAAAAGTTTAAACATTCATTGCTGGTATTGAGAAATAGCATGAAAATTTCATTTTTTAATTTAAATCAACTCCTTTTTCCTACAGGACTTAGGAAATTATGAAGAAAATGTTAAACGATAAAAATTAAAAAAACAACTGCATTTCAGTGTCAACCGAGGATCAATAAAAAAAAAAATTATATTTATTAGAACCGTAACCTTAAAAATTGGATGATGGTTCTTCGTTCCCATAGTTGCCAGACTGATTTTCCTAGTAACAGTCTTCGAGTATAGTAAACCGATTGTAGAATATCAAAGTAGATTCAGTCGTAATTTGAATTTCAATGTTCTCCTTTCTCTGGAACCTTGAAATTGGCGACCTCGATCCGTTTTTTTCGCTTCAAATAAGAAACGTGTATCGTACCATAAGTCGTGATTGATTCGTGGCAAAAGGTAAACATTGCCGGTGCTCGTACACAGAGAGGTCTCACCACTGGAGCCCGTGACTCTTGGGTTGCGAAATGACGTATGCTTGTGTTATATTAATACCGGAGCGCGGCGATGTAAGGACGGTAGCCAGCTGTGAAGCCACGGGTGGTTCAGTCAGTCAAATGAATGACGTGCTCCCTCATTTGTCTTCGGTCAGCATATACGAACGAACCCACGTCTGTATTTGCGAATATACTTTCAGATCAAAGAAGCGATTTACGATTGCGAAAATTGGTGCAAATTAGAAGGTCATAGACCAGAAGTTTCCTCGATCATGATCGCAATCATTCTAAAAATTTCCGATGAATACAATGAAATGCAATATAAAATACGAAAAACTATTTAGATGATATACTCCATCGTATTAATCAATTACTACTGAAATGAAGAACTACTTGGATAAGTTTTGATAAAAAAGAAAATTGAATGATTAATACGAAATTGGTTTGAACGATAAAATGAAACAGTTTTCATTCTGATCCCCAATAAATATAACAAAAAAGTTCAAGCTCCGAAAATAAACGAATGTGAATTCATAAATAACATACATGTTATTCATGTCAAACGAGAATTAACGTACATATGTAGCATGGAGTGGAGTAATCATTGGACTAATGGCCACTTTGCGAACGGTGGAACACTTCATCAAATTTTCATGTTCAGTCCATATTGCTGGTGGATACTACGAGCATATATATATATACAGTTGACTTTCGGCTGTGTGTACAATGATTGTGGCATATTGGCGTTAGTTCGACCAGCAAAAGGTTCTTTTGCCGTCTACAATGTGTGCTTCGTACGCGAATGGAGGCCAGACGATGAAAAGTTTAATCGACAAAATTGGCCATTACGACCATCACCGGGTGCGCTACCTTTTTTCGTTATCTGTGTCCTACGAGCATACTTCAATGTTCGCTCCGAACCTTACTCTGTATTTTACAACGTTATATTCAAAAAATTCTCTCCGTACATTCCGTAAGAGGTAAGAGGCACTCAACACAATTCACTATCGTTGCATCAAGTGCATTTATGCACTTCAGTCTGCAAGACTCACCGATAAATCAATTAAAAAATCATTCCGACCAAAAAAGAAAACATGCACGCATGTGCCGAGGATCTAGAAAATTGCCTCACTCATTCAACACAGTTTAGCTGCATTGTCTAGCCTTTGAAACTCCATTCCACGAATTAGTGGTTTTTTAAATAACGTTTCTATTAATCCCAGTAAATTCTTTACCTCAATTTTTAACGATTATATATGACCAGCGCCCGTTTTAAACCCTGTTGTATTTTCATGAATAGAATTTCTCTGAATTCAGCAGTATCAGACCTATTTTTGCACCAGGATATCCGCGACTTTGTTCTGTAAAATAAAAATGAAAATAATAAAAATCCAATATTGTAAACGGCCGGAGATAAAAATTGAAATAATATGCTGCAGGGTAGTGGGCTAGTGGCGTATATTCCTATATTGATCTACCGATCCGATTGACGTATATTTTGAATGATGTTGTTTTTTTTTTTAAATATTTTTATAGCAGTTATCACTTCTGCTAGTTGGTAGCAGTTTAACAGCCTGTTTCCCCTGAGGGTTTGTGGGCGCTGCTTACTCCTTGATTTAGCAATCATTACCCGCGGCTTCCAGCCATTCGTTTGTCTCTGGTATGATTTTCCTGCCCGGAGCTTGTTGCGCCGCGCTAGATCTCAGTATCGGAACAGCTCCAGTTCTGTAGTTCGTAAATCCTGTATTTGAAGCTACGTCCTAGTTCGTTTAGCTTTCATCTGATGGGACTACGACCCGGAGAATAACATTGCACCAGATACTTATTTTTTAATCGCCGCCAACCAAGGCACTGGCTATATCTTGAGCCTACATTTTTTTTAGCGGGTTCCAAACAAGCTAGAGTGCAGAAAAATAGATAGGAAATGTCTATCTATCTGTCTCTCCGTGTGTGATATTCTTATTATTGAATTGCGGAAGATAAAAAAAAGTGCTATTTCCATTGCAGGACTTGATGCAGATCAGTATATGCATGAAATTGCTTGTGTAAAAAGTATACAGTGTGTTTCACTATAAAATTGATAAAAAGGTAAATACGTGAGATTCGTACGAGTTCTTGGATAAAACAACACCTGCCACGAGATTTAATACGCTGCGGTGTAACACAACCGTAAGATAAACGTCAGAGATTGATATGTTTTTGTGTATTGAGTCGATAAAATGAGGGCAAATTACGTGATGGAAGCGGATTCTGTACAATCAAAGCAAGCCTAAAAAAACTTTATACTGTTTGAACCCAGGATTTCTGTTCATTTTCGTTCTCCCATCCTTTTTTATTTCTATCGGAGTCACATGAAGAAGAATGATCAGGTTATTTTGTGGGTTTCGATAAGTCAGATGGTGACCGCAGTTGGTGGCTACGAACGAATAAGAAAGGGTGCGATTTGAAAAGTCTCGGTCGAAGAACGACGACCACCATCACCGCAACTTTTGCAGCAGCTGAAATTTCGTTGGTGTGCAATAATTTGCATTCTCGCTCGTCGGGACAAGAAACCCACATTATTATCCATCCAGGAGAACGGGATTGGCATCGAATCGAAAAAAGGGGTTTGGGATATGAAAGAGAGACAAAGATCGAAGCACGTAGAAAAAAAAGAAAGGGGGGAAGGGCGAGAGAGAAAGAGAGAGGGAGAGATAAACAACACGCTGCTTTTCGATATAGCTTCTCATACATTCTCTCGTCGTACCACATCCTGAGCTCTTCTATATACATATGTATACCACCCAATGTGGTTTTCTTTTGCCAGGATGATTTTGTAATTAACTTTTTTGCTCGAATGCCCGCCGCCTTGGAGACTTCTCCTCCCTCTCTTTCTCGATCGTCTCTTCGCGTTGTTTCCCTCCCTCATTTCTTTTACCTAGTGGGCATCGCGATCGGTCCCGATCGCGAGACAGATCGAGAAAAAGAAGACTGCCGATCGCATGGGGACAGGGGTGTAATCTTTTCGCTATGCTTGTTTTAATACTTCTGGTATATACACATTGCCACGAGTCTCAGCCACCTTTGTCGATTTCGCGGATTGCCCGATTGTGGTATATGTAATGTTGTCGATACGCCGAGCAGTAGAATGTTCAACAGATGCACATTCTACGTATATATATATATACATATACGTATGTACTGCACGATATACGATGGCTTGGAAAGGTATAACGATAAAAAGATTGTGGTGAAATCAGAAGCCCGATCGGATGTATATCATTACGAAGAAATATATGAACGTTCTTATATTCTTTGTTTCTTTTGACTCCGTGTTGAATATTCATTGCGAGCGATTGATGTACTATTCAATCAGTGGCACGAAATTCAACTGATTGTACGCCGAATGACCTCGTTATAACGAAAAAAATCTTTTGGCACGGCATCTTCCAAGATTCGTTCCTTGTAAATTGCGTGACAATCTTTCGATGACAAAAAACGCATGTATCGATTGAAACATTTGTATTTAAACAAATTTAGATGCACTTTATGTATACCTCATTGCTTGTTACGTAGTACTTTTTCATTGGGAGATTCATTGAAACCAATCATCGTATCTAATCGAATCGTTTCGCTCCCCTTAATATTGCAATTGAGATGTGATTACGTGGTTATGAATTCTTAACAACATTTTAGCCGTTATACTGCTATAATAATTGATGTATAATTGATTCTGCTTAATTCAATGGAAAATACTAATCAAGAAACTCATCGACGCGGACGTTATATTTGAGAACTTGTCGACATTTGTGCAAACAAAATTAATCACTAAATCAAATTAATTTCGAGTCTCGTTTTTACCCGTCAAATTTCCCTAGAATCGATTTACCATCGTCTTTGCAATTCACCATAAATTCTATGGCTTCCCAATATGTGCATATATATAGAGGAGCAGCAGACAGAATAAGACACACGACATTTCTTTCAACAACAAAGTCAAACCAACCAAATACAACAAAAATTGAAAAAAAAAAAAAAAAAATGTTGTACTTATTGCAAAATTCTCAATAATTCTAATTTTTCTGGGATGTTTCTGCAAAAAAGTACGTACGAAAAACTAATAGTTCGTACTACTGAACGATTTGTGTAATCAATGTTATTTTACTTTTAACGTATTTTACGAAGATTAATACTAAATCCAAATAAATCTATTTCACAGTGTATATATTTTATTTCACTTTAGATATGGTCTAAATATGACATCTTCAGCTACAAGACGAAGAATCTTTTATTTAAGACATGATGACGTTTTTATTGTAGCGTAGGTCTATGTCAACGCAATAAAAATGTAACGTAATGTGAATAATATATGGAGAAACGACACAATGCACTAAACTTTGCAGTAAACATATTAAGTGTTTCATCTCCATTCTCCATCATCACAATGTTGCATCTCTATTCAGTGACGAGATGGTCCTTTGCCATTACGAAAACAATAGTAATTTTACTGCAGCACCGAAGAAAATACATGTAGTAAATGAACAATATTGTTTGTTTCCTCTTGAAACCCGTTGGATTAACGCGAGATACTTTTTGTTTAAAAAATTGAATAATTATTTAACTAAATATTACGTGTGATGCGTTTCACGAAGCCATTTAGCTCAACAGAGTGAACTTTCATTTCATTGTAAACTTTTTAACTTTGATTATTTAATGGAAATGTGAAAATTTGAACATAAAAAATAGTCATCATTATTAATCATTAGTGATGAATGAGCGAGACTCAAGCGTGTCTTTGTTGTTTTCCTAGTGGAATTATGAGATTTCGATTTTGACGTGACAAAGGGAATTCAACATTTTTTTTACATGTTGCTCCACTTGGCCAATCTCTCCCCTGTGTCTCCTATCTGTACATATAACGTAATCGGTAAAACGAACCGTGCAAAAGCACATCTCAACGCGCCAATGAATTTCTTCGACGACTGCAAAAATGTACAGAGAATCTCGTCCTTTGGGTATACATAATTGAAATGAGATTACGAGTTTCACGTTTCATGCGCCGATGGGTATATTCCACCTTCCGTTTCCGTCGCGGTAGCCTGATCAGAGAGTTGTGTGGTTTTGCTGGAGTAGAATTTACGTTTAATCTACATCGGTATATAAATATATATATATATATGTAAACATGCAACGAGGTAATCAAAATCTGGAAACTGTACGCAATCCTTCAGGGAAAACGTTTCCCATACACATTTCCCGTTCGTAGCCAACCGCAAATTTTGGTATCAATCGTTCATGTTGATAGAACGCTACTATGAAGACTTCGCTGCGAGATACTTCGTCAAGCCAATCATCATTGCAGCACGAATATTATTTCATTTTGAAGTTTTGTATTAAGGTCGAGATGTTGTCTAAAATGCAGTTTCAAAGGTGATTTCCTGAGATTGCGCATACGCATTTATTGATTGTTCAAAAGCAAATAGAAATTTCAGACAACAATATTTCATTTTTCATCTCTTACTTTTGAATGATTTAGTAAAACTATGCGCAGAAAAAACTTCTGACTGGCGACTGGAGTTCCGGACTTTCTATGCATCCGAAAAAAATGAAGCAAACATGTTCTTAATCTGTATCAATGTGATGAGCAATATGGCACTAGAATCGGACATAAAAATTATTATCTTACAAAATGGCAGCATGTGGTATTTTGATTATTGATTTTTTGTATACTTTTTTCTCTTCGATGGATCATAAAACAAAACATAACAATTGTTTCGACTCCATTCTGATACTATTGCGGAAAAATTGTGGTGATAAAGATGTGAGCCAAATTTCAATTAAATTCTCCAACGGGTGGTTGGCATATCATGCTCGTGATCGTAAGAAATAATCTCTAGAAAAACATTTAAAAATCTCTGAACGCATGTATTATATATTTTTTTCCTTGAAAGAATTTGTACATGATCTTGAAGTATCATAAAATATCTTGAAAAAATTTCAGAAATAAATTCCGAACAGTTTCGAATTTATTCCATTCTTTTTATTATTCGATTCTTTTACGTAAATTATTTCCCTTGAATAATGAGCCATCTGCAAATAGAAAAACTACCAAAAATCCACAATTTCCACACGAGAATTATACTGCGGGTGATCGTAGTGCGTGTAATTTACTCTCTTCCTTCCTCTCTCTCTCGAAAAAGCGAAATAAAAAAATATTTTGTCGCTCTTTCGTTTGTCCCTGTATGTATATCACGTATGAATTATATTTCCATTTAGTTCACGTGACGTCAAATAGAATATGTGTAGAACAATCGAGTTCTTGGCCACGAGGGCATATGGAAAATGTTCCGCTCGTTGATCATATATGAGCAGTGTGTCACGCGACAATATACATAACATACATACGTATATACGTATACATGTGCGTGCATTATGTACATATATCCATTTTAGCACCATTGGTTCGTTTGCGAAATAGTGGCAGGCTCTAGAAAGCCAACAAAATATCAAAATCATCGACAACAATAGTTTTGAGGTTGAATAAAGGCATGCCAGAAACGTTGAGAGGTGAAAGGGGTGGTTTGCTCGGGTATAGGGGCTGCGGTTAACGCGTTCGAACCGATCAACCCCTTCTCGACGCGTGCGTGCCAAGCTGGGAGCGCTTAAGATGTGTAACAGCCCCACCGCTCTGTTGTGTACGTTCAACGAGCTGGAAGATTCATATCTCCGTGAAAGGGGTTACTCTCGCAGAGTTTTTGGAGACACGCGTTCATAAACCTTCATTTACAGTGTTGTGTATCGTTCGTGAGTCAGTTAGACAGCCATAGAGCTTATTATTATTGGTCCCTTGGTCTATACAAAATACTTATTGATCACTTTTGTTCGTATCTTTGTGCACGGAATTTCAGCATAACTCAAGTTGGAATGATTATAGTGTTTTGACAATAAAGTCACTTTGATTTTGCCAACGTTCACCCAATCGACTGTTTCAGTTTTCTCCCCATACTCCCGCGTGGAGTTTTATCGGAGAAGACTATAAATAACGAGTACGTAACATGTTTCTAAGAAAATAAATTGTCCGAAGCAAACCGTTTGCCCAATTGTGTCGATAAAATAAAACTTCCAGAGCTTCACCGTTAATAAAACTCTGGTTATAAACTTACAGCTTTTTTTCTCTCCCTCTCTCTCTCTCATTCTTATCTTAGACTGAATTTCGCCTTTGCTTTCGTATACGTACACACACAAAACTTAGGAAAGTCAGCCTTTGCAGAAAGAGCTCTACTCACGAGCTTCCAATAATGAAGAACTTTAGTCTTTTATACAACGGGTGATCTCGAGCGAGAAAGTACCCTTTTACATTTTTCTCCCTTATTTCGATTGAATTCAACGAGAAGTCAGTTCAAATTGGCAAATACATGGATGTTGTATAAAATTCTCTGATATTTCAAACGGAACGTGTACGTGCACTACTTCCTAATTTTGTTAAATTCGTGAAGTTTCGAAGAGCAAACTCGATCGGACGAATTCAGTCTGAACGGTTCTGTTTTTTGAAGTCTCGTTATCTACTCAACATTGAACGGCATATTGTTCATCCTTCGACCAAAGATGGACGGGACGAGAAAACCGAACAAACAACAAAACTAATTATAAAAAAAAATTATATCTTTTTCGAGTCTCTATTTATCAAATACATTTTATTGTGTAATTTTAAGTAAATATGAAGAAAAAAATTATAACTTTTAACGAGGGGCGCAAATTGTTTTTATTTTTCCGAAAGTTACGACAAGTAATTTCAAAAAACTTGCCTAAAATTACAATAAACGCAGAAAAAGGAGTGCCATGTTGGAATTCAGTAGATTTGTCATTTTCAGTCGTAGTCAATCTTTATTTTATGATTTTGTGATAAAGATACGAGGATCCGGGATTTTATGGTTTCGTAGTAAAAGAAAAGTGAACGCGCGGAGGCGTAAGAATAAAAATCTCCATTCGTTTCTTGGACTGAAAGAGGAGGGATTCTGCGCCTCTCTTCAAGATCTATCATTTCTCATTTCCTTCGTCTCTTGCTAGGAGCATCTACTATAATTTGGGTTTCTCAATTCGATGTTTGATGCTCCAACGTGGTTCGTTCACTTCGCAGGGTTTTCGGCGTTCATCCATTTTGTTCACTCATTCACGAATGCCCCACGGGCTGTATAATTGAACGTCATGTTTTGCTTTTGGCAGCATCCAATATGAGCTGCAAATGTGCACGTTGCCCAAAATTTCGATAGAATTTCATTAAGACTTTATGATCTCTAGCTCGTTTCGTGCGCACGTATAGTTTTCCTTTTTATTCTACTGATTCGCGACAATTTTCACCCGAGACCCCTATATTTATTCTTCTTGGTCGATTCACGTATTTTTTCGCTCACTCAGCAGCGAGGCTTGATTCATAAATATGGATACAGATGAAAATTCTTACGGGGATGTAAAGACACGCAATTTCGTGTGCCTTGAATATCGGACTATACGCATCAAAATCTCTTTACTGTACTAACGTAAATATTCCCACCGTGTCAGTCGTCACGCAGCCACAGTCTCTCCTACGTAAAGAGACTTTTATAAAATCCGGTGTAAAGCAAGGAGACAATGAGAGAAAAAAACGCGAGGCTCTACAGTCGCAAATATAATCTCATCAAATATTCCATCCTGGTCCACGCCCCTCGTCAGAAATTGCGGCTTATATAGCTAATGCCTGCTATTCTGAGATTGAAAAAAATTCTTACCTGAGACTGGAGAAAAATAATTTTCAAGAACGATTCTTAAATTCATGGTAGCGTCAAATATATTATCACAAGTTATATCTTTTCCACATAGTGCTGTTCAAATCCTTGTGATGTTTTCTGGTAACGTCGGAAATCAATTTCTCACAACAAAGAATTAAACTTCTCATTTCCTCGATCAGAAATGATTTTTCTATTATTATGTAGATTGATGCGGTAGCATTGCTCAACACTGACGAGGTTAGGGATTAGTAGATATAAATCAAGAACCTGAAGACCTTCCAGGTGGCACCGTATCTCCACTACGTATCTTTTTTTTCCGCATTTCTCATTTTCTTTTTTCTTACTGTATTTCACAAATCATTTACGTATACAACTTTAAACTAATGCACTACCAAAACGGATTGTTAGAAATAAATCGAAGAGAATATTCACCTCCTGTAAATTTCATTAAATTTCATTAAATGTCTTTAGTAATAAAACCGAGTTTTCAGGTGTGGGTACAGTTAATAATTGGAGGTTGAAGATGGCATGAATATGGAAATGGCATCAATTTAATTCTATCCTGTTTAATAGAATTACAAACGTCTCATTGTATGACAAATTTTGTATTGTTGGAAATATCACATTAATTCGTTTGTGTGTGATCGATTCAACTGGTGTCTGATTATTACGACTTTTAAATGAATTAAATAATGAATCCTGAAAAAGATTTGTGCATAAATTTTTTACAGAATTGTTGAACTTCTTATTCCGTTTGCCGTTCTATCCGAACGATGCCTATATATATACTGTCCTTTTTGTTACATCAGACGTATACCCACACACGAATGTTACACATAGCACAAAAGCTGAAAGTCTTTACGTCCGTATATCACTGGTAACCCCTTTTTTCGTTCCTCTAATTTTTCGCTCTCTATAGCGAGGTAGGTCTGGGGAAGATGAAATTCAAGAGGAGGCGATGGGCGAGAAGAGCCTCCATATTAGTCACGGTCTTCTCCTCAATCATCCACGATGTTGGGTTTGTTTCATCGCATTGGTAACCTCGAGTGTGTCGAGCTTGTTTCTGATCAAAAGAGATTTTTAGGTGCTCTCAGTTCACCTCTTATATTCGTGTGTGAATTGTATACATGTATACAAAATGGAATCAACCAAATGGTTTGTCTCGAAGCATAATGAATTATACTATATAAAAAGAAAGGGTTGAGCAGTCGTTCTCGCTGTCTGACAGCCGCCAAGTCACGGCATAATTTATTCGCAACACACAATAATTATTCCTCCAGGCAATATATAATATTATGTATATATATTCTGAAGGTCCTAAAAAAGAGTCAAACTTTTTCGACAGAGGACTTCACGTCGTAACTTTTTCATTGGTCTAATGGTTGCTCGTTGATGGTTGTGTTTTAGAGACATAACGACATATGGGTAACAACAAAAACTGATGGTAAGCGTGCCCACAAATTTATCGATCATCATCAACAGTAAGACGATACCTACCCCACCATAAATATGTTATATGTAAAGATATATACAAATATATACACGTGCATGCATCTCTGGAGAAAAATAAAGAAAATGGGTGAACAGTAAAAGAACGAGAAGGTTGGCCAGAGTGCGGCATCTTGGGAGATTCTATATAATCGATGTGCCTCATTTTTCCGGCTTTTGTCTAGCTCTCTGGAGAGAGATTAATCGTGGTCAGTGGTTGATGGGCGGCGTGGGCCGCTTTTATTCTTGCATAAAGAAAGAAGAGAGCATGAGACTGGAATTGCAAGGAAAAACAGAGTTTACGTGTGGTATTTTTGTTGGGCGGGTTTTCCGTGAGCATGGGCGGAAAAAGTAAAGACAGACGGGTGTAGAATGAGGGAATGAGTGAGAAAGAAAGATATTTGAAATGTTGGGGGAGGCGTTGCAGAGTGAAATACGCGGCTTCTTTGAAGACAGCGGGAGACCCTCTGCTGGCACCACAGCGAAACCCTTCGTATTGCCATCTTCCATTTCTTCTTATATATCACTGTTTTCAACCCCTCGAATCTTGCTGCCCATAAAATGCATATATTTTCCTTCATCCTGTGGTCCTAATGTATTTTTGTTCGGAACTTTGCCAGACGGTGATTTGAGGTGTTACGCTTCTAGGTAATTTTTGTCTGAACCTCCACCATATGGTGGAATAAGACAGAAATAATTAAAAACGGGTTTTATTGTCAAAACATTTCGTTCAACGTGCTTAGTTTCGTCCAAATTGTAGCTGAGACCAGAATGTTTCATCAGCAGAGATTAATCTTGTCAATGAAATCATCGCAAACTCCCGATTGATAAAACTTCTACGAACGTTTCATTATCAATTAAACGGTAAATTATCAATGCTCCGATAAAAATTAAATTTTTTCAACACCGTGTAACTTTTTTTTCTAACTCACTATGACATCACGCTCAGTCTCATTCTGTTATTTCATTCTTTCTCATAGCATTCATTACTCATTCGAATATACTTGTGTCTGTTGTTCATTGTATGGATTTCAACGATTTTCGTGTGTATACAATCGGTGCATCAAGAGCGGGTTGAGATGAAGATCTCAGGTAGAGCGTTCATCTCAAAAGTCACTCCCTTCCACCCCCCTTGAAAAATGACTGCCGTCATCGTTCCAATGTCGGATGTTCGACGATTATAATCGACTCGATGATTAATGATCGTTCGATATACCCCGGCGCCTTTCCACACGAACATACTTGTCTTATATTTATAAAAAAATAATAATAATAACAAAAGCATGGTCGCTCATCGATGAGGGAATTATCAAGCCACCTGTCGATTTTCGTGTCCCGTCGGGTACAACTATATCTATGTGTGTCATTTAAGACACGGTACTCTTTGAGAATATTGCTTTTTCTTTCATTGACGTGCTTCACAATTGTTTATAGTTCTTCAAAGAAGATATTTTATTTTCAATACATCAAAGATCCACTTTATAAGAACATTAATATTTGGACTTGATTTTATTCTCAGATATTTGAATGATTGAAGATTCTTTCGTTAATGGATTAAAAATTCAAATATCGTTCAAATTGGTTCATGTATTTTCGATTTAATTTGGACGTTGTTACCTCTCTTTAGAAAAAACTTGCTGTGAACGTTTGTATTGCCGTTTCAAACACACATACCTTCGTTATTTGGAATTTTATGAGTCGTATGAATCTCGTGAACGCAGTGGGCGATAACGCCCAAAAAATGTGGAACTTGCAATAGGAAGCACGATCAGCCAAAGTAAAGTTATCAGAAGAAAGCGGGGGATCGACTGTATGGTTATCGATAAACAGATTCAACACCTGATAAGCTGCGAGTTCACGAGTGGCTAATTTGAAAAATGCAGTGAAACACGTGTAAGAGACAATTTGGAAATGCAATGTGGTGCGAAAAGGAATTCGCTCGGTTATTATACGAGGAATAAGACTTTGACGGCGCCATCGACTTGTTTCTGCCACGATATAGATATCGAATGTTGAAAATGAAAAAGCAGTATTTCTGAAGTTTCAATACGTTTGCTAAGGCACGATACGTCCTTTTGACTAAAAGAAAGCGATATTATTTACTCGAGGATTCGGGTAATTCTCGCGCGACCAAAGCCACCGCACACGAATTTATGTTAGATGTTTAAAAGCTTGGAACGAGGGGGTTCTGGTTCCGAGCACGAGATCTGGGATCAAGCCGCAAAGGCCCCGAGGAAGAATGGAATAAAAAGATAAAAAAAATATTCTTTGGTGTATAATGTACCTTTGGACGATGATCCCGAGAAAATGAAACAGCAAGTGTGCGCAGCTAAACCATCTGCAAGGGAGAAAGAAATTCAAGAAAAAAATTAAAAAAAATGAAATTGAAAAAATAAAAAATAAATGGTAGAACGTCCGAACAAAGTTGGACGTGTGGGGCTTTTCATGTGATGGAGAACGGATACACAAGGAAGTGCGCGGGAGTATAGAGAGAGAATGAGGAAGAAGAAGATTTTCGGGACATAGAGCCACGTTCATTCCCGTGATAAAAGGCATTAGCGTCGGATTATTTATAAGCTCAACGGTTAATTTCGGCGCCTACCAATTTTTCAATCTGCCCTTTCAAAACTTAATGGTTATTTATCGAGCCAGCAGTCTCTACACGCATTCTGGATCAGCTCATACACCTCGCACTTTTATTTTTTTACTAACACTTCAATTTTATTATCTTTAACTTCCGGTATTAGTGTGTAACATCAGTTTTTATATTTTTATATTTAACTAATGGACAAAATAAGTTATGATTTCCAACGACACTTCACTTCTTTTAAAATATCTTCGAAATAAAATCTCTCAAAAAGAAAATAAAATGAAAGGTCTTCTCAAAGACTAGGGATCATGATTATTTTTAAAAAGTTGATTGTTACTATAAATTTATGAAATATAATTTTAGGAAAAATTCGCCATGGAAAAGAAAGAAAAAAATTAATCAACGATGAATGCTATTTTAAAGTTTTTCCGGCAAGCAAGTGAGTTTTTTCGCAGGCGATAAATTCAATTTTATTTTTCTCATAAAAGAGTTCTTTTGTGCGTTGCATGAGTCGTTGAAGCCACAGTTAGTTATAGACGTTTTTTTTAAACAATAAAGCAACAAAAGTTAATAGGGACAAAAGAAGCAAACATTTGTGTTGAATCCGGCCGAGCAATAGATTAGAAGCCACAAAAGCAGTCAACATATGTATTGGTCAATGGTGGAAAGGTTTCTCGAGCCTGAATATTCGCGAGAGTCCACGACTAATTAAGGACGATTTGAAAGTAAAATTTATCAAAGCTTCGCCCGGGTCGGTGTTCGCGCGCTATCGCGGTGGCAGGCGGTGTGTCCCGCGACCCGACGCCTCCGCCTCTTCTTCTTTTTGTTCCCCTCCAAATCTTCGCCTTCTTCTTGTCTGCCACCTTTAGCTTTGCACGCTCGTTTCACTCGAGATTAAATGGTAAAAGCGTGTAACGTGTAATTAACTTTCGGGCTGTGCACCCTGCTGGCAAGTGCGAGGAATTCGTGTCGTTTTGTTAAGACCAGATTGTTTGTTACTTTTTTATTATACCACGTCGCTTTTATATCAATTTTTATTTTTATTCTTACTATTTTTATTCATTCTCCCACGCGTGTATTCCGACAAAGAGACGAGAGAGCAGTTTTTCTCTCGCCTCCTCATTTACACACTTTATTATCGTATACGATATAAATATATTTAATAATATCCACATATATGAGTATATATATATATAAATACATATGATCCCCGAGTGTACAGTGAAGATTGGTGGACTATAGATATATCTTACAAAGTTTGAATAAATTTGCCTTTTTTGTGGTGGATATAATTATTCCTGTTTATCGTATGCTCGGTAATGGGTCCCATGGGCCCCTCTACCAACATCCTTAGCCACAAGAGCATCTGCATATATATTCGAATTTATGACTATGTGTGTGTGTGTCGTTTTTTCTCTCCCTCTTTCTCTCTTTGTCTTTCTCTCAAGCTGTAGCATGTGGGTCCATCGAAGCTTCGGCGATACCTATATTACGCACGCCGTAAACGCAGCTGCTCGAACGCTGCCCGAGTTTCGCACTTGTTTTCCTCTCTGCACCTCTCTCGAGCCTGGCAATCGGGTCGAGGACTGGTCTCGTACCGAGATATATTCCGCGATATATATGCACGCACGCACAGATACAAACACAGGCAACTGAAAATGCTCTGGAAAAGTACCAATGAATATTCATTCTCTGCGACGACGACGACCGTCGATGCACCGATGTACATATATTCAGATATATATATATATATATTTATGTCTGTGCGTGTGTGTATATTATCGATGAATTTTTTACTCCGATGTGAAGTGGTTTTAACGTTAATTAAGTCTCGCACCGGGTGTATCCTTGCAGCAGTGGATTATGGAAGGAGATTTCGTTGAGCGTTCGAGAAAAAATATATTCGGTATCTTTTTATAAGGTAACGCAAAATATAAGTTACATTTATATGTATACGTTCAAATTCGACAGCAAATTCGTAAAATATTGTCGATGTATTTTTTTTTTAATTTACGGATGCGGATTCATAAGAGGATATTTATATTTTTCAAGTTACATAATATGCATAAAGATTTGTCGATTCACAAAAGATATCTGATGCAATCAAGAGATAAACCGCCGCCACATGTACATTCTTGAAAAATTAAACGATCTCGTTAGAGCCTGAACTGCACTTGAAAATCACGTGTCGTCGCATCCCGTCAGTCCGATAGTTTAAACAGAATCCACTCGAACCCATTCTGTAAATTTATCGCGTTCTTTCTCTCTCCCTCTCTAACTTTTCATTCTCTGGGTTTCTTGTATGATACAAATGGGTGTGGAAACCACTCGGAGGGATAGTTAGTGGATGGTATATGTGTCCGAAGTACATATAACGTTGGTGAGTCGCGCACGTAAGGGAAGATCTTGAAACGCCTGAGCCAGATACTCGCCGCAAAGTGGCCAGAAGCCTCTCTCGATTAACCAATAAAGCGTCGAGAGGACAAGTCCTGTATGTGTTCCCTCTGCCATTCTTTCATTCTCTATCTTTCTTTCCTTCTGCCTCTCTTTCTCTCGTTCTCATTATCTCTCGACCACCCAACGGAGCAAATATAGACCACACTCTCCGTGGTACGCTTGATAACAGATTTTCCAGACGGACTTAACGAGCTTTGCTGGCTTCACGAGTGGCGGTCTTTAAAAAAGAAAGAGAAGAACAAAAAGTGTTTTGCTCCTCATAAAATTCAGGGACTAATCATTCAAATCGCATTAAGCTCAGATTGACGAAAATGTATATAAGGTCGAAGGAAAATATTCGTGGCTCTGATGCGACGTGTATTACATTTTGTCAATATTGTTACTAGTGAGTCCAGTCGCATTTCAATATTTGCTGCGTTTCACAAATTCCTTGCATTATTTGTGTCTGTTACGCTGAGCAAACTTCATTATCAAAATTGTCTCCATGGGATCCAATTATTTTACCTGTTCGTTCTCGTCTCTATGAACCATCTACGTTTATATTTTAGTATGCATGTACCAAATAGTACTTACCAAATTTATGCATGCATATAAACACATTTGCAGTTGGAGATATCGTTGGCACTGGCAACGAGAATGAGAATCGTACCCTCGGGAGGATATATACCGGGTCGAGTATTCCCGACTGGGATGCTCAAAATACATACTCGAATCATCCCGCTGGAAGTTTCATCCACGCTTTACTGCAGCCCACGAGCTCGCTGTAACCGATGCACGGTAAGCACACATAATCGAAGCTGTGGTAGTAACGAGAGTACGTAGGAAAGCCAAGTGAAACTACACCAGGGATGTGCATTCGACCATCAACCATTTCATTAAGCGAGTCAGACAGTTATTCTCGGACTTTTGTGTTTGCTGGACGCTCTAGGCAATGAGATATAATCTGATGCTGTGCCACGAGAACAAGCCACTTGTAGATTTTTCGGTTTCAATTACTTCGGCTGTAATATATTAAGCAGCATTTTTTTAAGTCTCTTTTTACCTTGGACGATGTTGATAGGGTCAACCATGCAGTCAGTGAATGTACGGACGACATCAGTTTTGTGGCAAATATGTCGTGAGGCTCATAAACTGTCGATGAAAATTTCAATCATTAAATATCTGTTAGAACCCATTGTTTTAGATTGTTATCAGCCTTTAAGTTCGTCCAACCACCTGAAATATTTTTTCTAAATATGGCAATATTATGCACTTGGAGCTCGGGCAGATGGAAAAGGGATTTCTAGTCATATTTTTATTCCGCGATCTATTCACCATTGGTCCATTCACTGGTCGGTTTGTCGTACAAACCTTGATACTTTAATCAGCTCTTAAATATTTTATTAAACCCAAGCAAAAACTTGCTTTGCGGTCAAGACATTGTCACATGATCTTTTTAAACGTTCACTTCCAATGAAAAAAAATTTTCAATAATATTTCAGATTTTTCAACATCCTGCTTCGTTATCCATGATGCAGACTTGACTGTCCAATCACTCCTCAAGAATAGAACCGAAGTATTAATGCTGCACACAGGAAATAGGTTATCGTGCAGTAGAATATAAAAACATTTATTTGGAGCGTGAATTAGTCACAATAAAGTCATCTCTCCCGATAGTTAACTGTGGTGGCTCTGAATATGAACTCTGTCAAGAGACGATAGCGAATCACGCCGTCTAGGAATCATAAGAGGGACGAGTCGTCTGTATGCATTTTTATTTTTTTGTTCATCGGGTCCAGAGTGTTCTGTTCGTGACGTGTTACCATTTATACAATACAAAACCCTTCTGATTCCCTTGTGACGAAAAAATGTAGAAAAAAAAATATATATATATATATAACAGAAACGAGATTAGTACGAGTGGAATAAAAAAAAAGGTTAACATGTGTTTTCGACTGTCGCGTCCATTTCAGCGAATGACGTGTGCTCAACGTAACACGAAACTGTATGTAAATGGGTGGCCCATGTGATATTGCAATCATCATGGAGGGATTTTTTCAATGCTGACAAACGACAACCATCTGTACATTTTTGTTTTTGACTATGTTGAATATATATCCTATCCGATTGGTGTTGAATATACACGTCACTTCGGATATTCGGGATATTGAGGCTTAACCCCATCAAATATATAGAATGTCTAAACGTGTGAGAATTTTCCAATTTTTCATTGGACGTAATTCCATTTGTATATCAAATGTTGTATAAACTGTGTTTGTCAGCGCTGCAGTAAAAGCTCAAAAGTATGTACATAAATACGTGTGTAAGCATTTGTATTTAGTTTTCGAGTGGCAGAGGAAACGAGTACTTGTATGACGTGCTGTTATAACGGCGTGTTTGATAATTTACACGAGTGAGACGCTATAATTATAGGACTGTTCCCAGCAGCCAATTAAATTTCAGTGTTCGAGCCGAAAACCGGTCAGGGTCCATGCATAGGTACTGTTTGGTCAATACGAAAAAGAAGCGCTAAGGGAGATGGAACAAGATATGGCTGCAGCAGAGCCGTTATTATTAATTGTCAATAATAATGTGACAGCAGGGAACATTAGCAGCAAAAATAACTGAATCGACCTGAATTCTCTGTATTTTTATTTCCATGTTTAGATATTCAGTGACCTCATGTATAGAGTATACTTGGTCTGTGTTTTACACGTGCTGTAATACATCGAAAATGTTATACGAGAGTAACCGAGTGGCCAACAAGTGAGATGCTGAAGGGTCTTGCTCGTTCGTTTTATGTAACGAGTGATTTATGAAGGGTTAACTGGTCGCTCAGTAGCAACAGAGGCACTAGATGTTAATCGTTTAGTAGAAACATTGAATTAATGTGTAAGTGGATATTTACACATTTTTCATATTTTATTCATTTAAATAAAGTTAAAGTACTCTTTGATTTTCTTCGCTAGTTCGGTAAAGTGTTCACTCTTTAGAAGCTTAGTTCAAGTGTTGCTTTAGATCCAATTCACATAGTAATTGCCACGTTACAACGTTTGAAAAAACTATGTTGTTGAATCGACGTTATAAATAAAATTCATACTAACAGAGTGTTCCAGAACTTTGTTTGTTATTTCGTTTCTCATAGAATAAACAGCAAAAGTATTGAAAATTGTTAAATCAAACGTTTGAATAATATGCGAACGATTTTTTCACCTACAATTTTGAATGAATCAAAATGTTTATTTGTCATGGTAAGAGAAAACTGTGAATACCCAGAGTTCGTTCATTTTCCTCTTGTAGCGCATTACCGTTTGGTTGACCAATAATTCGTTACACACTACAGTATGCATGACACAAAATCAGCGACAAGTTTTAAACATCTTTGAGCATATACGACCGCAGGTTTGCGGTATAAAACAAATACACGCACATGTACAGCAGTAACGCGATGAAAGCTGCAGGTCACTGCTACTGTTGTTATCGCTAACTTTTCCGTAAACCCTAATATGAACGTTAACGTGTGGTCTGCATTGATGCTAGCCACTAGTGCGGTTCCTCTCACATATTCGAGGTATCCAATGCTGTTGAACCTTGACCACATATTTTGGTGTTTCAGTTGTGCGTAGAGAGCAACGAATACTAACATGAATTACAAACTTTCTAGGATTAAACCAGCAGTGAAAACAAATTCATCGAAGATTAAAGTTGGAAGAGCTTAAACGTACGATCTTTTTAGTGGAGCTTGCCTCGAAAGTTTGATGTTCAGTTGATGGATATCGTGCGGATTTGCCTCTAGCTCGTGTCGCAAATAATTTGAATATTGCGAGACCGCAAAATTTTCAAATTCCACACACGATAATCATAGTTCTTTTTAGCATTTTGCATTTTTGTGTTCCAATAAACATACTCGTACAAATACTCGTTTCATTATGTTCTTTGCACGAACTTACATAATTCGTGCCTTACATCGTCAACGAAGAATCTAAATATGTCTTTGCATTTATGAGAGCATAACTGTACGCGAGCTTCTCGGCTTTTGTTCAGTGACGAGAAAATAACGGACGAAGAGTGTGGTGTGTGAAGGTGAAAGAGAAAAGAGCAAAGAGATGTAACTAAAATAGAAGAAGGGAAAAAGAGGAGAGGGCTAGTAGAATATTTGCTTAGGTACTCGACAGTGCGAGAAGAGAAGAAGAGTGAGACTTGTGGAAGCTCGCTTCCACACGGTTATGCGAGTCACGCCTCGGCCTTTAAGGCGAGGTCTTTACCCGCCAATTTGACAGCAGTTCCTTCATCTCTTTTTCTTCAACCCGGACTAGCTTCCTCACCGGCTGTTCTATCTTTGCCTCACCCTTTTTTACTTTCTTTCTCTCTTCACCTTACTAAACCCTATCCAACCCCTTTATCTTCATGTATATTTATTATACATATACATACGTCCACACTTACACATATATATTCTTACGTTTCTCTTTCGTTCTCCTTCTGGTTCCTCTTTGAATAGGACATTTCACGAAATACACGTGCCAGGGGTGGCACGAGGAGGGAGTTACCGGGATGGCGGCGGCCAACTATATATATCGTATAGTCCCGTGTGTTTTCTGGTAAAAGAGAAGGTATATAGCGCCACATAGCAAGCGACCTAAAGTCCTAACGAGCTGCAACGACTCGCTGGATACGTGAGCCCAGAAGAGATGTCTCATAACTTGAGATCTGCCGAGGCAGTTTCCGCCTTAATTCACGTGTTATACGTATAAGTATAAGTTTTAACTGTAACGTCGACCAGAGTGACATCAACTCTATCTTTCTTTCTGTTTTGCTCTTTTTGTCTATATCTCTTTCAGTGATACAGTCTCGTTGAGGTTGCTCAACGCCCAGTTTTCATTACTATGATTTTCGTCCTATATTCAGAATTCTACAACAGGATTATTAACATTTTCAATTTTGTACTGTCCGAGTGTTTGCCGAGTTTTTAAGCTCACAGATTTAATAATATACGTTAATTGCGAAACAAAAGGACAAAATTTGCTCCGTGCTAGATTTTAATTTTTTGAATATAATTTTGTGTAATCTCATTGGATGGATTTCTGATGGTATAATTATGGTCTGATGCTATGCGTGCGGGTAATCAAGCGTTGCAACAGTGAAAGGATTTTATTTTCGGCTCGGATTAATTTGTTCGACGTTTAACTCGGCTGAGGTATAAAATACTCGGTGCTTTCGGGTGTTCTTTTTCCCACTCGCTCCAACGTTACGTAAATTTGCATATCGTAAACTACAACAGCCCGAGCTGCATCATTGGAAGGAGAAGGACGAAGGATCGTTGGTTTATATGGTGCACTCGTGTGGAACTCGTGGAACCGAGGAATTTCGGCAGCACGGCTCGGACTATCAGTTGGAGAAAATATATACGGCGCCATATCGGAGGAGCAATACGAAAGGAAAAGGGCGATCGGTAGTGAGAGGGGGATATAAAATGTGTTGGGAATAAAAAATAAACAAGGAAAGAAAAATCCATGAGCAAAGGATACCATGAGTAGAAGAAGAGATCGAACACGAGCAAAACGGAACCTGCTTCGGTCTTTTGATTCTGTCTCGCCTCTTCTTTGTCCGTGTATGCAATTCAGAGGCCAAGGCGGTTCCAACGCGCGCGGATATATAGCAGTCTGATAGAAGTTGGTGCGGTAACGCCCTGACATCTCGTGTGCTTTCGACTCGATCCATATAGTATGCCACTTTTCGCAATATACTTATGTATATAGATAAAAAAATATAAAAAAAATACGTAAAAAAAGATCTTTGTGGTCTCGCTCGCCGACGCGGAAGTCAGGCTGGGCGTTTTAGGGCGTCAGACTTTGCGATACCTTATTCACTTAATTGAGTGCTCGTTCGCTGAGTCACGTATATATCCTTGATCCGATCTATACAGATATGTTTATCCAATATATTCACTAATACCAAACTTATTATGCACAGCCGCAATGCAAGCTAGCTACGTAGCAAAGATTCAACGTTCCAGCTATTTTTTGAACGGTATCCCTATTTTATATTTCCTCTTCGGAAATTTCCCGCAGACTGCTCGATTTTTGCTTCAATATCCATGTCGAACGAAAGCTTTGCTGCTTTGCTGGTAATGCCCAGACACAGCAAAGCTAAGAGCTCTATACAAGCATGGAAAAAAAAACGCTTGTCTGCAATTGACTAAGAGAAGACCGGCAGTCATAATCCTCAAAGTAAAGGACTTTATCGATTTGACCATTGGCCCTCTGTATATCTGTACGAGACAGTATTACTGTTTTTTACATGATCTGCTTTAAGGGTACCTGGAATGGTAGTACGGAAGGAGAAAATAGTTCAGCGGCTCAGGACGAATTGCTACGGTGGAGTGACATCAAAGGATGTGCTCGGGTCTTCCTATGCTCGCTCATGCGCGCAACAACTTAAAAAAGCTATACACTACCGGCCGCTCTCGTTAAGTCTCACTTTCCCAATGAATAGGATTTTAATCATCGTAGGTTCAGACGTACGTTTGAGAAAGGCAAAAGCCTTGCGCAGGCAGACCGTACCAACATAATAAATCCTGACAAATACTCGAAACACAGAACGTCGCAAAAATTCAAACAGACACTAAGAGTTTTCTGTGGACCATAGCCAAACCAATTCCACATAAGCCTACAAAAATCGACATACATGAGAAAATGACGTCTGTTGCAGTAGCTTTTTCCTAAAGGGTTCATTCATTTCAGAAAAAAAGCTTACCAGCTATATCCGCGTCCTCGTTGAACTTTTCGAACTATTACTGTTACAGTAATCCATATAAAAACATCAAACGATCTGTTAAGATTCTAATTCTGTACTTTTTTTTTCTTCTTATTTTTATAAGTAAACAAGGTGAACTCTTATCTTTAGTTGGAACTCTATTTACATCATTTGCCGATTCATACTTTCTCTGGAAATATATTTTTTTTTACAAAAGAAGTTCAGGATCTTCTAAAATGCTCAAACCTGCCACATCTGCAACAGCTATTATCTTTTTCAGTGCTGCTGATCAAGTTTCGGAGTCATCACATTGCTATGCGCTTAATGTGCTGCATTACTGGAGCATTATGGACCGTTTGATACACAGAGCAATGAGGATTGAAAATTTCAGGATCATATCCGGTTCATTAGTCGCTGATTTCGTAAGGCAAACTCCAACCATGAAAGACCAACTCCGGAATACTAATCATCCCAGGTAAGTAGTCTTTTTTACACGAACTTGCATGATAAGATCGTTTTGGACTGCTATCTACCGATTACGAGTATATTTCATAGGACTGAGTGTTTTTCGTTTAATATCGGAACTAAAGTCCTTACATATATCATGCACTTCATGGAATATTAGTTCCGATACCAGGACCAGGGTATAGGAGATTAGTAACTGAACGAAGAAACGATGATTAAAACATCAGTCCTCATGTACGTCGGTCTTCTTGCAATCGGATAATGATTCCATTCGAATTCACCGTATCCAGCCTTTGGAATATGACTCGGTAATGGGAACTTAATTTATGATTCGAAATTCCCTGGGATTTCCCTCGACACGTGTTAGATCTATTACTTTCGGGAGATTAATCGATTCTTCTACATCCTCTCGTTCGTTCACCAGCCTAGACCAAAGTAGTCTGGTTCTATCATTTTCCTCGTACCTTCAGTGTGCTGTACATACAGGAGAACTGAAGAGATAGGAGAAGCGAAAGGGATGAGCCAGAAAGGAAGAGAATGACGAGGAGTTGACGTCACCATCTGCCCGAGTCACTCGTCGTAATGTCACATGCACGTTTCATCGATTAATATTCGTCGCAGTCCGTGCATTTCTACGGGCATGGAATAGGCAATCCCTTTCCTGAAATCTTCTGAACCGTCTTTTGATAAAGAATCTGCAATTAACGATAGTCATCATTGATAAATTTATTATACTCAATACGCCAAACAAACGTGCCATTTATTTCTATAACTAAAGTAATATTCAATATTTATATTTTTTCATAAAATAATTGAAGACTCAAATATTATTTTTGTTACAAAACAAATGGTCAACTCTCAAATACTGCTCCATATGAATACAATCGAGCAATACAGGATGGACTTTTAAGACAAAAAGTACACCTTTACTTTTCGTTTAGCTTCGACGCAGTCATTCATCAAGTACGAAATTATGTTTCCATAGGTCTGACGTTTATAGAGCAGTAAATAGCGGTCAAAGTTTGCACAGGCTAGCTGTTAGGTTGTGTATTTCTTTCCTTCGCTTTAGTCTCAACCACCTTCCCTCATTTGTCTTTACAAACCGCGTGACCAAGGTAGTAGAGTAAATTTGTGCTCCAGAAAAAATCTTTCCGCTTCGCTGGCATTAAACCTGATGAGATTGGTATTTACCTTCACAGTTATTGAAGGAATGTGTGTATTGGACCGTCGTCAATGTTAGTCCAATTGAAATGATTGTTTCTGGCGAATTAAAATATGTCGTGTCTGAATAATTGTTATTTTGGATTTTGATGTATAACTCGCTTCTTTTTTATTTCGGTTCCCCTTTATATATTTTTTTTTCCTTAAAAAAACAACATCCTAGAAACCTCGCTTGTTAGTCGTCTACAGGATGATCATCTCTATGTGAGAAATTCTGGATAGAGGAATAGGAAAACAGTCGCTCCCTAGAAGACAGCGGTTGCGGCGTTCAAACACCAATGATTAAGAATGGTTGGCATGTGCCCCAACAGCCGGAGCTGCGCGTCGAGCAGTGATGGAAATAAGGCCTTCTGAGATTTACTTGACCCCAAGACGACGAAAGAATTACGGCTTGGTTGAGAAAATATAGCGTATTCTCTATAACATACATGATGCAGTTATCAAACTAACATTTGTCTGAAGTCTCACGTGCTAGTTCTTTCTACAGTTTGATATTTTTAGCTCTTCGGGGTCAGGAAGCGAAAAGTGTGCTGCCTCCTGGATCTGGATACACATAAATCTTGATTGAATCCAATTCCTCGGCCTGTTTGTCTTTTTAGTAAAAATATGCGTTAGCAACTGTAAGAAAAGAAAAATAAGGATTTTACTCTGTTCAATCTTATCCGTTCGATAGTAATTGGGATGCCGGTGTTCCGCATTTTTAGTTTATCCGGCGTAACGGGTTTTTATAGTTACGTAACAAACATTTGTATCATCCGAACACATTGAAAGATGATCTACCGTCCAAAATTACAAAATCGTTTGAGAGCATAATCACCGGTTCCGTCAACGAGTTCCACTACTGATGGCGGACAGGCGATCCAAGCGTTTAGCACTTCATCGTTTGGACGAGTAGACCGGGTGTGCTTACTGTTCCTAGCACATTGGTGGCCGAGCAAACGGTGTGTAATTTGAGCTAAGCCGTACAGCCTTTCAAACAGATACCAATTCCGAAGATTGACGCATTTAAAAGAGCGTGAACATAAACTTTCGTCCCAAAAAGCAACGACGGGACGTAGTACATTGTTCAAAAACTTTGTCGTCTCTGTATTTGTACACCCGTTATTTTGATGAGAAGGAATTTCGTTCGAATTTTCCTTCTTTTTTTATCGTCCGCTAGCATTGAAAATACGCATTTCGTTGTATCCATTGCGTTTATTATCGAAGAATTAGTTTGAAATTTTGGTCGAAAATTATCCGCTTTTCATCGAATTTCCACGCATTTTAAGTAATGTATGCAACTCAACGAAATTTCAATTGTAAGGAATCTTCGAGTGAGAGTCTTATTACAAAAATGTGCGTTTTCTGCCATCTAGCTTATCAGATGTTTGACTGAGGGTTTTCCAAATATTCTCCATTAGAAGATGTCTCTTGTTACATTGAAGTATATATTTCTCATAAGGTTTGATGGATCAACCCACTTGATGGATCAACAAAATAATTTTGTGGGTGTAATCTTGAAGAGACAGCGTATATTTATTCTTTATTATGGCAGTGTCAAAGCGAGACACAATCGAGGTGAGGCTAGACGAACCTCGATAGGTGAACTTCCTCCATAATGTTTGTGTGTCCTGGTTGCTCGACTGGATGTCTCGTTCTGAAAGCAATCACCCTCTTGGCCCCTGAGTCGTCAGCAGGACACTAGATTCCACCCCCGCAATCAGAGTTCTGCCACCTGGAAATAAAGTCTTCCTCATTCATGGGCGTCTTTGGTGTTGGCGATTGTGTGCATTCATTCGCGCATATATACAGGTACAAAAATTCATCTTCTCGATACTACAGTACTAAGAATCCGGGTTCAGACCGAGAAGGTACGTATATGCAGCAAAGCGTGTATCCGAGACATGTTTGTGTCACTCTGTCTCTGTGGTTCTCGTAGATCCGAATAGATGTTTAGGAGTATGGCAGAGGAGTATGTATGGGCTCCCACAAAAGAGCAAGTTCACATTGTGGTGCGATATACCCTAAGTGTTCACAAACCGTCCGGAATTGCTTGGAAATGGGCGAGACCTCCGGGGGCTCCTGCTTTTACAGATGAGCGTCGCTCCACACGAAGCATTTATGCCACGGCAATGGGAGAGGGATATTCTGTTCACTCACTCTCTCTCACTTGTTTTGCTATTTGATGTCTCCTCCTTATTCCCATTTATTTTCGGTGTAAATATGGCATTCGTATATATTTCTAATACACGCACAAGACGGCGTTATTCGAAGCCGGGTCTCCGCGACCAAGCCATTGTATTTCCTGATGCTTCACAATGAGCCAGCTGAAGGAGCGGCCAAAACATTGAGACATATCCCTTGTTGTCCCTGTCACCGAGACCGAGGGAGAAGGCCCACCCCGTCGAGACCTGTGGACCCAAGTTTACACACACCTACCACTAATACTAAAACGTATATTTTTATGTGTATACCAACCGGTCTTGGAAATTATATTGAATATATTTCAAACTCGTCGTCAAAACGACATTGAACTCTCATAGGTGAAAACTCGTGCTGAAAATTTCTTTCACAATATTTCTCACTCGTTTTTCGTACTCATAGATCTTACGATGCAGCATCCCCAGAACCATTGGTGTGTGTTTCAAAAAACCTGTCTGCTTCGTCGTTTAGTCCTGCCTCACCATGCACGTAATATTCCACACGCAGTTATAACTTGAACAGGATTGAATGCAATAGTATCGATTTTTGTATGACCTCTTCACCCTCCGTCATCCAATTCACCAGTTTCAAATAGAAAGGTGCTGGTGCATACACACTGTACGTACTAGCAAAGGTCTCAGCCGACGACTGCTCATATTTCCTGAAAAATATTTGCCGCTCGATAGTCTTTAGTCTCCTAAAGGTATTGCGTATTTTTCCATTGATCGAAAAAAATCCATAATACACTGTTGGTGTACACATTGGGATCTTGCAGTGCTTATGTCTCGTCACAAAAAAATGTAAGCGATGAAATAAGAATCTTCCGTAAGATTTCTGAAGATTATTTTTATCTTTCCGGACACTTCTTTGCGGCTTACTCCGACGAAAACTTATTTTTCTGCAGCTGCATTTGACAAATTTGATTGATGTGCTGTCAGGAATGGAATAATGCACGAGCTTCATAGCTTGTGCTTGAGTATTATTCTCGTTGAGGCATTCGAGACAAGAGCACATGACGATAATAATTTTATGAATATTCTGGACATAATGCTGTTTTACGAAACAGTTGATCTGCTAAAATCTGCATAAGCTTTTAGTCTGATCTGTCCTGATCTATCAATATGATTGAAAAAGGTAGCTGTGAACTTTCGCTGTTCTAGTTCACAGGATTTCACGCTCTTATATTTTTTAGTTGGTATGATTGCTTCTTCAGCGTTTTATATTTCGAAGCCTTCAATAGTATGTCATAGCATGGTTAACTACTCGGTAAATTATGCACGAAGACCCACTTTACTTCCTCATGTTCCTTTAACTAACTTTCGACTCATCTCATGTCAAAATACACATACGTATCGAAGCGTTTCCAGAGTCAAGCAAAATCCTATGTGCTGAAACTGGACGATGTACATATGCGAGTGGATCGATGTCCAAAATTGGTTGAACCGAATCCATTCACCCAGTCCCATCTGTCAATACTCTTTACATGCTACATCAAATCTCATCCTATCTCAAAACTCTATTTCCTCGTAGCTCAACCATGTGGCCATCTTTTTTATACATAGCCATGCAGGTTCATTTTTCCAATGCAGAGTCAGGAAACGATCTGGTATTTTTTCGCTAAGCAAGTGCACTCATTGTTCATCCAAAATTCGAACGGGAACAAAGCAAAAGGTTGGATGGGAAAAAAAAGAATGATGAAAAATATCGATGAAGAATGATAGTGAAACGGACTAGACCGGAAAAATAAATTGTTCGAATTCAAAAGCCTGGCAAACCCGTCAGCCCCAGAGCGTGACTTAAAAGCCGTTAAATATCCCATGAGTGTGGCTCTGTTGCACGATGATTCAGTATTTATACGCGGACAATGTCGAAGAAATTGGCTTTTCGGAGGTCACCCCCGTGGCTTCGGCGCCCACTAGGAGGTCTTCACGTCCCGATCGCTCTCCTTTCTTACCCTCATTCTATTTCTTACCGTGCCGACATACTATCACCTGGCGTTCAGGATCTCATGAATACAAATATTGCTTTTCGGGTAACAAAAAAATATTGCTGAGTATAACGAGTCTAGATCGATGATTAATTTACAGATTTTTCATTGGATCTCCAGTGTTTTTTCTCCGGCGTTAATTCATTTTATGATACTTGCCTCAAGATGTAGAAAAATTATTTTCACAACGGATTCAATTTTCAAAATTTCGACCAACCTAGTTCATAAAATTAAATATCGAAAGTCTTACTAACTGTTATTTTTGTTTTGTTTTCATAAACGTTTTATATGTTTTTCTTTTTATAAAACAGTTTCACAAGTTAAACAATTCTTCGAAATCGGCAACAAGTTTGGTTTTTTTTTGTTGCCATTATCGACGATGTTTTGTTTCTTGTTTTGTGAAAAAAAATGTAGCAATCCACTAATGTTTATTCAGGACATTTTGCTCTTTAATGTTTATTGAAAAAAATGAATGCCCACGGATTACGGTCAGAATTCATCACTCTGTAATATTTTTCAAAGAATCACTAAAAGTCCGTTCTCCCTTCATCGCGAAAGTTTCTGATTCGTTTTCTTTGCTGTCTTTCGGTAATGCTTTCCCTTGTCAATGGACGCCGAATGAATTCTCTAGAGGGCGAGCAACATCGAAGCTCCGTGAATTCCTACGTTCCTTACCATTTGGTGTTGCCTCCCTGTAGTCTTTACCCATTGAGCGCAGAATGCGTTCACGAATCGGTCGTTCCATTCTAGCCTACAAAAACAACACGGCTGAGTAGCCGCGCGTATGCTTTTGGCGAATGAAAAAGACAAGAGAATTCTCCGGAGGCTGGCAAATTCACGCCATCGCCTAAAACTCTCAAGCATTCAGCATCGAAAACTGAGAGCAAAATGAGAATTCCCTTTTCTTACTGTCATGTTTTTTTCTGTGTATAAAACATGCTACGAAGATACGAAATAGCACATCTTCAGGCTGCTCAGCCATTTTGATGCTTCTTTTTGAGGATGACTCAAATCCTCCATGATCCTCGAGGGAACATTTTAAAGGCACAAAGTGACACAGTTCCGATTTTGCGAGGTCTGTGAAACGAAGGTTCGGTAGAAAAAGTAAAATATAAAGTATTGTGGATTGATGGAGTATCCACTAGGGAATAAAACGAAGAGAAAATGAAGAAGAGAAAATAAAAGCAGACGAAAATCTTCAAACCGGTGGGAATTAAAAATAATTCTTCATATTTTCCTTGTTCTCATTCCTGTAACAAATTAACCCGAATGTTTAACATTTATAGTTTCGTGATTGAATGTTTATCATTCTTGACCTTTTGCACACAAAGTGCGTATTGTATTTTATTTACAATGATTTAGACAGTCATTGTGTGTGGATTCATGTATCTATTGACATTTAAACAGCTGAGCATCAACGCGAGTAGGTGGAATAGTAATTGGACAACCGTATCGGTCCGTACACCATAGTACGTGAAGCTGCACCACGCATTACACTTTTTCCTGGCCATAAAAATTGTATGTTCGATTTTTAACAGGTTTGGGGCCGTCCTTCTGGCCTTATTTGTCAAGGTATTTTATTAAAATGTCATCGGTTGAACTATAGCAAGGCTACAGTGCTGATTATGTATCATTCCAAGAAGTACGATTTCGAAAGCAAAATTATTCACGTAATCGTGGACCACAATCGTCGTCAACGAACTTCCAAATCTGTAGTAAGCTTTTCAACTCACTATTATTATTCGAAAACGATAATTATCTTATTTTTTTTTGCCTGAATTTCAATGTAACTTACAAGCAGTAAAGTTTCTATGGTAATTATCAATTTTCAATCTTATACTTGGCCCAGATTTGCTGTTATCTGACATACTATGATAACAAAAGAACATAAAAAAAAAAAAAAAAACGAGGAGGACTGTAAGTTAGCAGCTTTGGAAGCCAGAGGCAAGAATTTCTCACGTACGGTTTAGTCGTTCAACAGATAGCAAGTGGATGGTCCTGTAGGATCCGCTCCAGGCAGAGTACCGTCCCGCATGATAAAATGCCATCTACGTCTTTGCCTTGCCCACGGCAGTTTTATATCTGTATAACCAAAGTATATATCTGTGAAACACGACGCGACTGGCTGACTTCACCCTTAACCTTTCTAGCATGTCGAAGAATACACGGCAGAGAAGTATGGTGCGTTCGATCATACATCAATGCATGAAAAAAAAGTAAGAGATGACGAGTAGCCCCGAACGCTGACAGGCCCATAAGACTCCTCGATGAGTCCAAGTCCTAAGCTACAAGTTTTTTTCCTTTCGTTCATTACAAGAGAGAAAAAAGAGTGTGCATGAGATGGCTCTTTTTCTTTTGCTCCAAGGACTCCAACAAAAGTTTTTTTTGAAGATATAACGACACGTGGATGATCGTACCGTCGACTTAATTTGTTGCTCGAGCTTGCCACCGCGAATAGTTTTCCCGAAACAAGAAAAAATGGTGAATTTTTTAACACTCATCGTGACCTCTAAGGGGTTCACCGCTGCAGCACGCCTTCGTAGCTTTTATTTTGTCTCCCCCCCCCCCCTGTTTTCTTTACTTTCTCTATATAGTTGACAAGAGTAGAAACGATCTCGAATAATTATGGAGTGTGGAGTGATTGAAGGAGGTTCGTTTCCTCGAACATAAAAACTGGGTGAGATCGTTGGCGTGTAGCAGCTGCACACGTTAGAAGCCTCTTGCTGGCACGTTCGAGGATTCCAAAGCGGAAGCTCTAGTATGTTTTGAGTGAGAAAGAATTCCCGGAACGGTATTTCAAGCCATAAAAACGCCGATGGATATCGATCTCAGATATTTTCCGTTTCAGAAATGAACATTCGTGATGAAGCAATTGAACCGTAAATCACATATCAAACTGTTTTTTAACTTCGTTTATAATTATCCTCAATAAGAAAATAACCCAATTATTTGTCCTAACTTCGTAATCTTGAGTTAATTGCTGTAATAAAAATTCAAACGGCCCTATTGAAATTTATACAATACTTGGCTATTGCAATACGCACCATTCTTCGGCAACGGCACATTGATGACTGTGTGGTTTCTCGAATGATTGAGTTTGACGTTTTATGATCTTACCAACCATATAACTATATACAGGGATTTATATACTAATACGTATAAGCAAAGTTTAGGAACCTTTATATGGCCCCAGTGGGCCGAGATATAAATCACCAATGTCGAATGGTGGTCAATTATCGGCTATAAATAATAATCCATATGAAGCTGTATTTAGGGGATTCGCCAATGCTACGCATACAGCGGTTCAATGTCGATTACGTGGGAAGGATATAATCTCGTTCGCGATGAAACCTATACAATAAAATCTTTCTGTCAATATAACATTTTAGGGCGAACCAACTTCGTAGAAAACCGCAAGACGAATGGAGAGAAGTCACGAGAAATGTTTTAATGACTGCGACCTTGCACATTTGTCTACTAAACGCTTCAGGGGCACGAATCTTGTCAGTTTTACAACAAACTTATATAAATAGCATGTATTCTCGTATAAATACATAGAGTTTATTCATTTATAACACATGGCATGTACAATCGTGACTGCGAAAACGTGGAGCTTGTACTGCGTTCCGTATTACGACGATATATCTTTCTTCTTCCTCATTCTCGCAGTCTTCGTCGGTTAAAGCTCGCAGACCTAAAGTTCAACCAAGTTCGTCTCGGTTACTTGTTCCCAAGAAACTTCGGGGACAATGCTACGAGACCATTAATCCGAGACAAACTTTCCGCCAAGTTCGCACGTCACGACTGTGCCCTACGGGCAATTTTCCTCTGTCGCGGCGTGAGGAAACGGATACGGTTGAATGAATGAAAAAAAAAAAAAAAAAAAAAAAAACTCAAGAAAAATCGTGAAAGACAGGCGAGTGTAAGAAAGGAGTAGAAAACTACAGAATTGGCCAAATGTTGTGAAACGAACCGTGTGCCGAGCATTTGTCACGCAATTTCATCGTCAGCGTCGAACTTTTAATGGATCTTTCGTTAAAAAATAGAAAAAAAAATTTTTTTTTAAATAAGTTTCAGACTTCACATGCGATACACAGAAAAGCATAACGAGAAACAATTGAATCGAACGAAATTTCGGTTTAAAATTTCGAAAACCTTGTCACTAATTTTGTAGAAAAGCTTGGCATTCGCTCGTGTGACGTTTATTCTGAAGAAATTAGAAAGAATTCGATCAGAAGAACCTTCATTGAAAAATCAAAAATAATCTTACTGCAGTTCGTTTGAAATAAACTTTTGTCTCTCGTGATGAAAGGTTCCAAAAGTAGTTCAAGAATATCATTTGACCCTCTTGACCAAGAAAATGATGATTCTTTCGGGGGCGTAACCAGCAGAGTTCTTTGTCGTTCCACGATTACATGGTTTCCTCTCCTGGCCAGGGTGGCGAAAGAAAGATTTTTTTAAAAAAGACTATAGCGGACGTTTAGGGTATCGGAGTTTGGCGCATTGAGGGTCCAAGCGGTCAAGTACCTATCCAACGAAAGAAGAAAGTCCTGGGGCAAAGAATCTGTAGTCGAAGAGAAATCCTATAAGGCTCGCAGGTAAAGTCCCCAGTTCAAAATATAACGACCTAGCATGTTTCTGGCGGTCACGCTTTAATTATCTTCTACCCGAAGACAATAAAACCTTCTGTTATATTACTCCCAAAAGATGAGTCGAAAATACATATATATATTTGTTTTCAAATCATAATCTCATAAAAACGATGACGCCTGAAACGAAATTGTGTAATTTAAACTCTTCTAATGTAGAACAGATTTCGATCTGCTGCTCCGCATCAAGATAGTATAATGAGTGGATTCATTGAAATGGCCCGGATTTTGTACCCGACTTTTTTTCTCATAATAAAGTGCTTGTTTAAGTAGCGTTTCGTTCAGACGATAGAGTAACCCATTTTGAAATCTTATCGAATTTCCTTGGATACCATGGTTCAGCCTGGATGATTTTAAACATCGAAATTTGAGCATCTACGACTAAAGGGACATGTGAAATACTTGTTATACGGAACAGACGTTGTCATGTCGTAGATATGCATATCTTCATGCACGTTTCGTAAGCTTCATCTCAATATACAGGTTTCATATAGCTGTACAGATGTAAACTGAATGCATATTACATGAATGTATACATGCAATAATGTGCAAGAGAGGTAAGATAATACCATGGTAATGCTTGAGGATTGTTAGCAGTGGGAAGACGAGAATGCCAGGAGGTAGAGAAGGGACACACCTAATCCTTTGATCTCTCAATTTCGCGACGAGCCCGACATTCGTAAGATTATAATAAAGCAAATATCATTTTTTTTTTTTTTTAATTCTTTGAATATCCTCTGATTTTTTGTGTGAAACCATGAAATAAAAAATCATTCTTTTGAGAATATCTACCTGTAAATTGTTTAGCACATGAACATGTATTTTAAGAATACAGTATATCTGCTAACGCAGATGAGACGAGCCCCTATGGAACTTGTACTCTGGAAGATTGGAGTTTGAGATAAAAAGTAGAAAATTAGGAATACCCACAGCTGAGGCGAGAGAATTCGAAATTTCAGGTTAATTCATTTTAGTGATGCTCGTATAAGTCAGATCTCATCGCGGATAGGGTAACGTTTGTACATTCCCGACTGTTCGACGAAATAGTCCATACTTTTTCTGCGTGCTCTTTCTCCCTCTTCCTCTCTTGTTCTTTACCACGAGTCTTCGAAGGTCTTTCTTTTCCGACCTCATCGGATGTATATTATGTTCGCATTGCCACCCAAAATGCTAGGCGACAAAGCTTGAACAAGATCGTAGCAGATCGCCGCCTAAGGTAGTGAGAATTATCCCATCTCTTTTCACCATTGCAGGATGTGACCCATCACTAGTAATAGAGACGCCTTCAATCTACATCTTTTTGGGAAAGATAATAAAATAGAGATTTCTCTAAAACTTTCTTTTTCCCCGCTTGTTCAGGTTGCTAAATTTATTTTAAAAATCTGCATATTGACCTTTGTGAATTGTTGAAATTCCCAGATTTTCTATCGGAACGTCTCTATAGTTTCCTAACCCTCACTATTCTTTTTTTTTTTTTTTTTTACAATTTTCGTGTACAGACATTCGTACGAATGTTACAAAATATTTCCCTTCTTCTCATATGTTTCTCCTCTGTTTCGAACACGCTTTTCATTTAAATGGTTGAGTTTCGTACTTCGTTTCCTTCACGAACGACACAAAGGGAACAGGCCAGAATTTCCTCTGCTTATGTGGAAACGTCTATGGTGCTGATTTTGAAATGGTTGAAAATACTGAATTTTGATGGCACGATGAGAAGACGAGAGAAAGAGTAGAAAGCTCCAGACAGTGCACAGTGAGGTATTCAGTCATGCTTGTGATGTCAGAGAATCAGGAAGCTGGCCAAACCGTTTGATATCCTTTGAGTCTGATTCGTATCTACAAGATGGGATCCATAGCTAGAACGTTGAAGAGAGAAAGGAAGGAATACAGACATGGATTCGTCCGTTGCCCGAATATGGCCACCGTGGATGACCTGACTCTTCGCAATATGCTTTATACATATGTACACATTGATGCATCCATATATGTATGAATGTACAGCTGCGTGAAGTTCGTACAGACCAGGTCAAAGACACGTGGAATATGGAAGAACTTTGCCGTATAAACCACGTTCTCTACGTATATACCTGCATATACACATCTTCCATTCTGCAACTAAAACATATGTGTCATATCCGTTGCACCTTTGCTAGCTTATGAAGCTCCACCAACTATCTTTATCCATCCAAAAGGAGACAATCGGTCTACTACTATCTGCCACCAAGAACACAAATTTCCGAATGTTAAACCCAACATACTAGTTTTTTGGGTCAGGTGTTTCCAGGATTAAATTATTTTTGAGGTTTTATGTCGCTCAGCACAATATAGAAAACCGATATGGCTCTGTCAAACTTATCCAAAGACATGTTTGGAATCTATATTGGGTCGTTGCGACGATAGAAAACTAGCACATCGAAAATATAAAACCTACAGTGTTCCCTCGGCATTTCGTTACCAACAATAGTTTTTTTTTTTTTTTTTTTTTTTTTTTTTTAGAATAATGCTGTCCTTTATTTAAACCTTGAAATATATATTTACACGATAGGTAATGATTTATCGACAGATTATCCGTCAATCGATTGAATAAATTTTCATCATTTTCATTCCACAATATTCCCCGTGAAACATTTTCACATCTGTGGATAACTGGTACACACATAGCCTCACAATAGTTTATAAGAGCACAGATGGACTTGGATATGTAAAGAGTACTCTCTCATTCACTTATGCTCACTGGGGGGATTGACACGGTGGCAATATTTGCACGCTTCTGACGACAAGACAATATGATGCTTGAGGTTCGATCCCCTTTACGTGCTCCACTATGTGTGTACCAACTACGCAATCAGTTTTCTTTTATTATCTGCAATTCACCCTCGTCACTTTAAAAGTGATGGTTGCCACTCAATGACACCAAGAGTACTACAGCATAGATTGTAATAAGTGGCACATAGATATGTGAATTCATTCAAAATCCTTGCGTCAAAGTCTTGTTCAAGATACTTAATTTGGATCCTCGAAATCCTTAGGTTTTGGAGTTTCTAATAATTTCAAAACTTTATGACTCTCGTTCGCTTTCGATAAATGCCAGAATCATCAGAATGGTTAGTTCCGAGGACCAAATGGTAATAAAAACCAGTAAAAAAGGTTTATGTTCTTTGCTCTGATACCGACTAGACGTTTATTGTACTTATTATGATTCTCTTCCTGGAGATTATTGACAACTTCCTTCATTCACTACTTCTGGTTGATTTGTACTTGATCATTGTCGAATAAAGAATACGATTTTTTTATTATAAAGGTAGAAGTGAATAATTGACTGAATAGAGAAAGGTTAATTGTTCTAAAAAAACAGAGGATTAATGTGCTCAAGAATATCGGAAGTAACGCGATTCTTTGGGGACCAGAAGTCTGGTTGTCGGGATTGAAACCAAGTATCAGCATAAGTAGTAAGGAAGACAATCGATGTTATCGATCACCCGCGCTATTTCTTGTCCCATGAGACTTTAAGTCACTTGCGGGAAACTCGTAGAGAGTTTAATTTAGAAGCGAATCGGTACGCCAATTCAGTTGAGTCAAGCTCACTCTTGAAACACACACTGAATTCTCTAAGAGGAAAGGAGAACTAGGAGAAGAGAGCGAGAAAGAGAGAGAGAGAGAGAGAGAGAGGGAGAAGGAACGAATAGGACAAAGCACGTTACTCAAAGAAAATTTATACCAGGGCCTTGGATGAGACCCGAAAGATAGGTAGCCTCTGGCTTCCGTATGCCAGAGTTGCCCTACCCGGGAGCACAGCAAGAAATTATACGTAGTGGGAATCACCTAGACCAAGATATATTGTACATCTTGGCATTGTATATACGGGGGTGCTATAAAACTATATATATATCCGGTTTGACGCTGAAAAAAAGCCACAGCTTTCACGGATCTTTCGAGGATGCAACGGGGACAAATTGTGGAAAGAATGATGTATTGGTCCGCCTCTACAAACACGGGATGAGAGAGGTTGAAGGCAGCAGGTTAGAGCAATAGCAAATAAAGACTAAGAGAGAGAGAGAGAGAAAGAGGGAAAGGGAGAGCAAAGTGCAGTAGTATAGGAGGAGGAAATGGCTAGAAGAAGCAGGATGAGCTGAGAAACGTTGTGGAATTGTGAAGAGAGATGGGTGCAGCGAAATGCGGACCTCCCTACAGCGCTGCATAGGTCAAGGAAAAGATCCTTTCCTTAGTGTCCCAGGACAACGTGAGTTGTGACAGAGTTGTCCACCCACTGGGATCGTCCGGGCGGTCACCAAGTTCATTGTTGGTCTTCCAAGGGAAAAGGCCACCCTCTTAGCCACGGCGATACGGAGCTTCCGGAGCTACTGGGTAAAACCTCCTCTTACCCTCATTAAACCTCGTTTACTCCAGTAACACGCTGGCCCCTTGAGTACCGAGGAATCTCGGTCAGGCTACACTACGAACGAAAACTTTCTCATTAGATTTTTTTACCTTGTTCGAACTTCAGCAGGTAAGTTTGCCTACCTATTCCTTTTTTTTTCTTTCTTCAGTAGTTTCATGACACTTTTTACGATTATTTGTTTCCTTGCTTATTCATCTTTTATGATTTATGTCCATCATTTATATGGTCGAACGTTTCCTTCTTTATCTCAAATGTCGCATTTGTTAACTATGTATTTGATGTAATGCACATCGACTCGAAGGGAGATACTGGAAAAATCGGGTTCTATCCATATCTCTGAGACTGTCGAATATGATGTTTCTCTTCTTCTGTCTCTTTGTCTATCTCTCTTTCTCCCTGTTTGCCATAGCCGTAGCAGCCGTTGAAACTCGCTCTCGAACTCGAACGGAATGTGTTTGGGTCTTCCATCAGCGATTAGTTGTAACGGTCGATTTGGTACAACTATAACTATATATTTTAGTCCATGTCGTATACACACAGCGTTGCGACAAGAAACTCTGCCTGTAGCCATTAATTTATCAAGGGCCTTTTTTGACTAATCCCTTCTTCATTCTCCCGCAGTCTGTTCGACACGCTCAGCGAGAGACTCGCCCGTTTGGGAGAACCAGATTATTCCACAATGAACGTGAATCAAAGCGAAGAGAATATTACAGAATCAGAAGACATTTGTTATTTATATTTTGTAATAATAATATGTAACAGTTGTTCCATGCGGTCACATGGATTTGTATAAATATCCGCCCGAGGAATGAGGCTATGGTCAACAAAACTAGGTCACCCATAATCTTTCCAGACAGCAAACCTCAGATATTTTGCGTTGCCAATTCGTTGCTCTCTTAACAAAAGTTGGATCATAAAAAGTATAATTATTATAAAAGTATCAATAGAAGCTGCTCTGTTTCAACGACAAGTAATTCTTCATGAACCAGCAAGATTTTTGGGAGGCAACTTGAATGATGGTCCTTAACGACCCCATGCACCATTTCGGGGGGGTCCAACGAAGTCATCTTGACCCTTGAGGGAATGAGTAAGCAGGGCTAATTCATTTTAAAAACTATGTTCCCAAGAACATAACTCTTTCTCGCTTCAAGTTTCCAACAGGTATTCGTTGGGTTGACTTGACGCTTCCCGTCGTTCTTTCTTTTCATAATAAAAAAAAGGACTTTGACATGAACAAAGTTTGTTCGAAGTACTTCGCGTCTCTCATATTTTGTAGAGAGCTGATATGCCGACCTCAACCAGGAATTTCGTCCCGATCTATTTTATACAATAGAAAGACACTCTTCACTGGACCAATTGTTCACGCATAGTCGAATAGCTCTATCTTCTTAAATCTTCCGTCGTGATGTAGTTCATGTGGAGTGTAGCATGAAACCCTCACTGGCTGCACCTTTTTTGATGCAGCATCCTTACAATTTTTCGTTTAGCTGTTTAGGTGCAGCAGCCAATTTAGATTTTGCAGTGGGACTCGTTCGCCTGCAGCACCCTTCCACTATTTCTCCCTTCGCTTAATTTCACATGCTTAGCTCTCTCTCTCTTCCTTTCTCCACAGTTTATGACCACGAATGGTGTTTTCACTAGAGATTTACAGGCAAGAAAACGACCCGTTCTTGCGATTTACCGTTGAATACATTCTGAACTTGTACCACACCATATCTGTTTACATTAGTTGCACTTGCAAATTTTTCTGCAGTCATTCACATCAACCACTTTTATTTCTATACAGAACATCACATTTTACAGTATGAGATTTTCCTCAGTACTAAACATTTATTATTTCTAAGGGTCATCAACGATGCAAGGATAAAAGGTACGGGAGGGAACGTTCAGACATAATTCTAGAAGAGATGGATTTTTGAATAGTAATTTGATAGTCGAAGAGATTTAGGGCGATGATTCATCTGTTCTAGATTTTCGACTACGTAATATTTACATGAAGAACAGTCACACCCACGCAGCTTATGGGGACGTGAAGAAATAAAGTATTCGACTGGAAATCATTATGTATAGTCACACGAGGGTCCATCAGTCGGATTATCCCGTATAAGTCTCATCTCTGCCTGACCTCCCAGTTCTCATTTACCAGAGTTTTGTCTGCATGGTTGTTTTTTTTTCTTTAATTTAAAAAAATTTTTCTTTATGACTTTTTCGAATTGAAGATTCTTCAGCGCCTTGGGCGTTTTGTGATAACTTCTGGCACGGACTATAATCCATTGTCGTCATGGCCACAAACAGGGCAAATTCCCCGAAAGGATTTTTCGCAAAATTTCCATGCGGTAAACGATAATCCCGATCAACCAGTGGATTTGCTCTGAAACCAATTTCTTACATGTTTAAGAATGTATCTGGACATTATGGGGGTTCCGGATCTCATATTTCTAAGAGTGCGTTACGTAAAAACATGGGACTTAATTTCGTTTACATTAATTATTGAAATATCACTTATGTAATAGATGTTTGATGGTATTTTACAATTGAAGAACATCTTTTCCGTATCCATCGAAACATATTTGATTCGGTGATCGTTAATGTGTAATATTCATTGTTTAAAGGGATATGTACTTAATCTTTTCTTGACTGACAATAACTATAGTAACCCACTGATGTTGAAAAAAGCAATCACTGTGTAGTTTGACCTACACTGTACAGCCTTGGCCCTCAAATTCGCATTATCGGTGAACGCGCCGTAAATCAATAGGCTGTTTACGAAATCACATCCGTGTCACGAGTTAAAGTGGTAGCTCGTGCACTGGGTTATTGGTTGGATGAAGAAGAGGAAGCTGCAGAGAGGAAGGGGGAGAAATGGTCGGGGAATGAGAATTGAAGAGAGCGAACTTTGCGAGAAATTCACAAGAGAGTGAGTCCGCCGGCAAGAGACGTGCGAAAGACGAACAAGAATAAAATGAGAAGAGAAAGATCCAAAGTTGATGTCGGAGAGTGTATGGTATGTGTGTTCCTCATGTGTATGGATGAAACATTTGAAGAGAAGTGTGCATATGGAAGAAGAAGGTTTTGTTGAGTCGCCGAAGAGCAAAAGAGAGAGAAAATCTTTTGCCTGGCATTGAAATGCTGGATGGCCTCGCGCGCATCTTTACTCGCGGGTGCTGTGGGCCACAATTTGAACCAACGGCCATATTTCACGGCAACCAGTGAGTTATGGCAGTCGAGACTCGACGCAAATGATTTAGGTTTAATAACGCTGGACCTGGGAGGCTGGCTAAAAGAGCAAGTGAGGCTATTCGAAGCAAAAGTAAAAGAGCAAGAGAGACGGAAAGGGGGGGGGGGGAGAGGGACGAGAAATGGTCAGGTCAGTTGGGCATTGTGCGGGTGCGGGGTTTGTCGTCTGTCTAGTGGTTGTCTCCTGGTTTGTCAGTGTGGCGTGGCCGTACTCAAGGCATAATATAAGAGAATAACTGCAAGTAAAGTCCAACGACCATCGGCTTAACTCGGTGTTGTCCACTCGAAGCTTTTACGATCATCTTTCACATCCACATACTCAAAATGCGTTCGTCTCCGACAGGCCAGAGAGAAGTTTCGTTAACGACTCAACATACTGGAAAAAACGATGATCCGCATTCTCGGCAAGAACCCAAGGAAAAATTTTCAGCCGTCATAAAAGGAATATTCTTTCATTGGTACTTCGATATTCGTTTAAGCATTTACGGGATACAAAAAGAACCCTTCACACATCATACTATCTCAGAAGACAAAAGTACAAGTACATAAACGTACGTAGTGAAAGAGATACCGAGAGGTAGTAGAGGACACATAAAGAAACGACATTGACTTTGATCTTGAAAAGTATTTCGCTGACTCACTACCTTATGGAGATACGTCATTGTAGTACATTCGTCGTGCAGTATTTAACGGAGATAAAGATGTATACACTCGCTCGGAAATTAAGAGTCAGCAGAATTTCTTGGTTTTAGCTTCAACTGAGTCAGAAGATCTGAAAGGAAAGAGGTGCGTGGGCCCCGTACATACTGATCAGGATGATCATGTTCCATACATAGTATGAGCCATGTTATATCTACATAATAATTTTTGGGAACCAACGGGGGCAACAGCGACGAGCAGGTTTACCCTCTACCCGATCTCCCCGATATTTATGACGAGACAGGAATTTCGGTTGCTGTGCACCATGCATTTTTATACCTATAGGTATCTACATCCATGAATAAATATATAATGCACGTGCTGCGTTTGGGAACGCGTTCCACGCGATAACATAATTTTCTTTTATGTCCAGTTGGCTATCTGTATTATTGAGACCAGAGCCAGGGCTTTGTAGTACATGCCATCTACCACCCTATATACCTTCACTTATTCTGAACATAAACATCCAGCTAACGCGCTGAGGCACTCTCTTTCATCTACGAGGCTTATCCAACCTCACAGACGTTTCTTCTGCTTCTTCATGACGACCACGATTGATCCTATACTCCCACGAGAGGCAAATCCATTTTCGCCGAGACTTCGAACCTCTTCAACACGTGTAGACGGCCAGCCGGTCATCCAAGAACTTGAGAATCTCTCGTCAAGATAAACCACGACCCGAATGTTCTGGCTCGTCGCATGAGCACTTTTTGGATAAAAGGAACTCTGGATTGGAACCTTCAATATATATATATATATAGAAAAGGCTTTAATACTTCACGAATACCAAAAGTTTTCTTGAATGTTCTCGTTCCGTATAACGTTAAAAAGATGGACATTTATATGACGTTGTTCTTTCTGTATTATTGCCTTTCTGCATAATTATACATCACACTGGAAATGTTTGTACTGTGACGTGGCTCTGTGGCGACCGAGATGCTTCGAAATGTCACCCTCAGGATGAAGAGTTTTAATGCATAAAAAATGAAATCTTTGACCCTCGATCGACTATGGAGAGATGCATTGTTCAGACTTAAACGTAAACGATTTTGTCTCTGTCTCATGTTCTCGCGCAAAAAACAGCAGATGCAAAGATAATTCAAAATAGATTCGTTTTTTAAATAAATTGCAAATAAAAACATTCGAAAAATTTCAACCAGTAATTTAACAATTGATGATTAAATAATCAAGAAAAATAAACCAATAATCATTGTGCCTATATAAAGTCCTGTCCAAGTTTCAACGGAGGTTACTAAAAAGCTGATGGGTTTATGAAATGGTTATATCCTATTTCCAAGTATAGGTTCCGGTCGAGCTTTATCGACGTACGATCGTTTATTCACCAGGACGAACCTTTTTCCTGGACATTATTCTTGTCACACTATCGACTTGCGGAAGTTGTTCTCCATTGGCACCTTTTTCGTTTAATTTTATTTTTCGAATCGTCTTTTTTCCATCCTTCCTTCCGCTCTGCTGATCCTGGGTGCATGTCGAAGAGTCAGGCGTCCGGTGGGTGAGTGACGGGAGAGAGGGCGTGCAAGTACTTACGATGATTGGCAAAGTGTCGAGTGGTGAAAGGGAGGGAAAGAGAGAGAGACAGAAAGATTGAGTATCGAGCGGAACACTCGGGACTCTTGAAGCATAACAAATGCGCCTAGATGTTGCAAAGAGTTTCTCGTCGCGGATATCGACTGATTCTCTCCCCAAGCTACTTCTCTAACTCTCTCTCTCTCCCTCTTTCCGCCTCCGTTAAACGTGTCGTCACGAGCCACACGGCCAGTTCCTTTTTCCTTCTTTTTCCTCACCTGTGCACATCGTAGCAACTTCGAAATCCAAGTAATTCCTTCTCGCCTCTTATGTTGCCAAGTTACGAGAGTTTAACTATAGGGATCATGAACACAGTATGAAGTTAGGGACTCTGAAAAAAGTTCAACTTTATAATTCGATCTTCGTGGTTCTCAGTTTGAAAAACGAAAGAGACCGACAACTACAGACGGACAGAGACCAAGTTATTTCACGACGAAACACTTGCCAAAGTTCACGGGATCAGAAGGTTGATCTTAATGCGAACTTGTATGACTAGATTGTTGGCTTCTCTCGGTTCCGGCCATTACTTCCTGTCAAATGCGTTTTTCTCCAAAAAATCTTCTACAAAAAGTATATTAAATAAAGAAAAGTAACATTGAAACGTAATATAATAGTATCGTACTGATTCCACGATGTTCGTTCCGCAAGATTACACGTTATTATTTCATCGCTACGAGAGTCCAGCCCGTAGGTCAATTGTAACAACTTTGTGGAGGCTATACAAGGCAACTCCCGCGTGAAACGAGTAATTTTTCACTCCTTCTTTTATCCATTCATTGAAGCATTTATTCCTCGAGCATGGAACATAATAACCCACGCATTTATTCTAGTTCCGAACGTTCAAAGAGACTCGCAGACGAGAAATGTTGTATGGTACAAAACGGCATAGTACACTGTATCGAATCCTTGACTAAATCACTCCAGTACTTAAGCGTCTATTAGTGTAGTCGATGGTTACATTATAATATCTTGTGAGTCTTGCAGTGACAGTGAATGTTCCAGCATCATTTATTTTGAGGCTCGATGTTGCCGCTTCGAAATGGACAAGGCGGGCAATGGTGAATAGCCTTTTTTCATTCCTTTCATACTCGTCTCGAACGGAGCAAGAGATACGAAAGAATTTGGTGTGAAAAGAAAAAGAGTATCTAATGATGCGTGGATTCGTGATTACATCGCGCTCAAGTTAAATACTTTTAGGTTTAAAAAGTATGTGTCATAATTATAAAAATATATGAGCTATTTTTGAATAATATGTACACACATAGAAATGTATGAATTGAAGGAATCCTTAGAATGTTCATCCACATTGAAAATCTAAAAACTGAATCACATCAAATATTCATCATCGATTGATTTCAATAGAATCTGATTTCCTGGAATGCGATGAAATTGGCACGAATTTCATTAGCAATCAATTGACTACTGAATTATAACCGGAGCCAATTAAACTTTCGTTCGATCGATTGAAACAATAATAATTAATGAGACGCGAAGTTATAAAATAGACTGGAATATTTTTTAATTGCATCCTTCAAACGGACTACTTACTAAAAATAAGAGGAGGTTAAAAATAAGCGAAATCCAATTGGAACAAGACGGATAATTCAGGGAGGTTGTTAGTCTTGTGTAGACTTTTTGTTCTTAACCCTCTGGGCTCACAAATCGCTTCGATTATTCGATCGTTATGCTCGCGTGCGATTTCAGCGGTGTCGCTGTTTCTCCTGCTCGGATGTGCTACTGCCGTGGAGTTGATGCCCCGAATGATTCATACACGAGAGTGTACGTTCCCGTGGGCGTTTCAAACGAACAGAGAAAAAAAAAGCGAGAAAGAGAGAGAAAGGGTTGAGCTATAAGCCCAGTGTGTGGTACGACTCCACGCGGTGGCTGTCGGTAAAGCCGGTACTACACAGGTTGGTAGCCGGTAGTTGCCTCAATAAGTAGTGACAATTTTATGCGGCAGGCATGAAAAAGCCACGGGTAATCAAAAGCTCGTTAACTTGATTTATAAATCGCAATCGGTTTGCAATACCAAAGGCAGATATATAAAATGCATCTACAACGCATTCGAAAGCAAGTGTACGAATAAATCTGTATACACAATATACTTAAAAGCAACATATAAGCAGTAGCTTAGCGTGAGGTGACCGCTGTGTAAGATAAATAGTAATTATTTACAGAACCGCTTCTGCCTTTCTCTCTCTCCTTTTATCGTTAATATTTAGGAAGTGGGTGGCCTGCATGAATACCTGCAGGGCTGTTATCAATGATAAATCATGCTTCGGCTGCAAATGCGTGATGGCACTCCACGGACTTTGCTTTTTAAACTAAATACGGTGAAGGTATATGGTGGTAACAACTTTCGTGCCATAAAATACTCATTTTAGTTCCTGGAAGGCCTGAAAAATAAAAAAAATGTGAAAAGAAATATGGAAGTAAATGTTCGAAAAAAATGTTCAACCTCGAGAACCACAAGCTACAAAAATATTTCGATTTCTACGATTTACCACAACGGGAAACATGGAAGAAGGGACACTTCCGAGGGTTCGAGGACTCTTACGGAAATGATTTTCTACGAGAAAAATACGCGAAAGAGGCTCGGGAAAACTCTCGGTCGTATGTATTGCCGAAAAGTTGATGGTACGAGGCAAGTATGGGGGGAGTGAAACGGTCATGACGAAATACGACAGGGTAGTTTATAGGGATTTCGTTTTGGTTCTGTGGTGCGCGGTATATGGCCATACTTATGTTGTATAAACGGTGAGGGAGTAAAATGAAAGAGAAAGAAAGAAAATGAGAGAGCAGTTGCAGAAGAAAAAATTGATACGACGAGGAAAAAAGAGTGAGCGGGAAAAAAAATGAGAAAGAGCGCTAAAAGTTCTGGATGTGGCGTGTCCACTGGACCACGACACCCTTGCAAAAGTGACTGCCAAGGATGGTGGAAAAAAATATTATCGACGAGTCACCCCTCTCGTTTTCCTTCGCATGTCGTCTACTTTGCCTCAGTGAACACTGAAACCGTTTCGGTCGGCCATTCCTGCCATAAATAATAGTACCAAAATAATGGTCCCCGTCAAACGGGATCTCCTCATGATTACTCTTCTATAATGTCAATTATCCCATAAAACATGGCAGAACGAGAATGGTTAATTTTTATGTCCCTTTCCTCTAATTCCACCAAAATTTACACCCTGCTTAGTACTTTTATTTGCTTATATACAATCTTCCACATAATGTAAAGAAGGGTTTCTCCATTTCTACTCTCTCTGCCCAAGAAACTTTACATAGAAAAAACATCTAAAAAAGTAATGTCTATAATTATTATAAAAAATCTTATCGAATTAAAATATATTTTAATTATCCTATTATTTATAATAATTATTCAACGTTCACTGTTATTGGAAGCAGGAATCATTCACGTTCACGAATTGTTTACCACAATATCCCAAACGCCATAAATTACAAAGAATTTGCATGGACGCTCTATGAATGCTCGCATTTCATGGACAATATCCGTAAAAACAACAGTGTTTTTATTATTTTGCTTTATGTGGTCGTCGAGAGATAAAAAATCCCAAGTAAATAATTCTATTGCATAGTTCACTCACCTTTGTCAAGGGTTAAAATAATTGATAAAAAAAAAAAAAGAAATTGTTACTGCATGGAAATGATTGGTCGACGTCTTTCCATGTGTTACAGTCTGGTACGAGGTATAGACTCAGTAAAAATGTAGTATCACTTTGATTATAAACCCTCTAAAACGTCTGTATTTTATTTTCCTCTTGTATCGAAATAAACCTGTATGTAAAGCTGCTCAGAGTATTTTTTTTCCTTTTTACGATATTACAGAAAGTAAAGGAAAAAATAAAAGTAGCGATGGAAGCTTTTGGTTTGCATTTTACAGGGTCTGTATGTAAAAAAAAGCGTGCATGATGCAGATCGTGCAAGTGATCGCACACGTTGTCTACCTTTTTTTTTTTTTTTTTTTTTTTTAAAAAGAGGGTAAAATTTATAACGATTGGTCAGCACATTTCCGAATCTTCATTGCCCGCGTACTCAACACGATCCTAAATATTTAAGTGTTTCTGTAGGGCAACATCACTGTCGAGGTGAACAGTGTGTATATAATTTTTGACAGTTTATATGCGTTATAATGAGGGGCTTTGCTTGGTGAATTCATCGAGAAAATTACATGTCTCTTAACCTTGTTTATTTCCTCAAAATCTTCTAATCCTCGGTCTCAGGGGCTCGTGAAAGAGGATGACGTTTTTCTTTCGTCTCTAAATTCTTACACGTAAATACACAGCAAAAATGAAGAAGAGAGGGTCAATGTGGTGAACTCCAGATGAAGGGAGAAAAACTACGTCGTTGATAGAAAAAGACAAAGATCGAGAAAAAGACTCAGGGAAAGAGGTGCGTCGCTGTTAGAAGCACTACTGGGAAAACTGAAAATGTGCGCTGACCGTACGTTCGGGAAAACTTTAGAGCAGAATAATACACATACAAAAATGAACATAGAAACGAGACGACGTTGAAGAAACTCCTAACGTATAGGCTACAGGGCAGGTCTAGTCAATATTTTGAACTGTTCAACACGTCTGGTTCTCTTGGGTCACGGACTTTTCTGAAATTCCATGACAGCACCCCCGAGAGACTCTCAGGTATACATACAGCATCGTTATAAAGCTATGGGAACTGCTACATTATACTTATATAGGTATGTATACAATATGTATACATAATTCACCAATATAAGTAAGAATAGAGCGAAAGACGTTGATGTGACCCTCCCTTGACGAAAACGAGTATTTTTTGCTCTTAAAAAATTGCAAGTTTTTTCAAAACTTAAGAGTCCACGTTGTGGAACTATATATTATCTTTGATTGCATATTATTTATGGTAAGGTAATTAATGCCCCGAAATGTACACGCCAGTCTACCCCGTTTTTGCACAATTTATAGAATGCGAGTTAAAAGACATGTTCAATGACTTGCTTGATAGAGATTTAATTTTCAGTTCGTGCAAACGTTTCGAAACTGCAATAATTTCATTTTTTAAATTGTCATCATCAGATTCCCGTATCAACTTTTTCCTCCACTCACTCTATCTCTCTCTCTCTCTCTTCTTCTTCTTTTTATCTTCTTATACTTACAGAGTTTTCGTTATGAAAAGATATGCCGTTGCGCTTCAATTTTCATTATTTCTGTCTCAGTGTATCTCTTGTCAAGTTAGGGATTCATTTCTAATTAAACTGTATATGGGTTGAGCGGCAAAAATAACTGATGATCAAACTGTCCTACTAGCGTTGTACGGGCAGAGGTTCATGTTTTCTCTGCATAGTCAGGCTGTATCTTGATGTAAGAGGTAAAAACCTGAGAGACAAAGTGTAAACTGAGAAAGTTATGAAATGTGAGGACGGAGGAGAAAGAGAATTCAAGATGAGAGAGAAGAGGATTTAACTCGTTTGTTGATCCTTAATTACTTCATTTGGGACTTACTTGTCCCGGCGTAAACTACGCTCTGTTTTGATTACCATAGCTTGGTTGCGAGCGCGAGAGAAACCGGAGATGGTGAAAGAACCAAAAACAAAACAAAAAGGAAGAACACAGAACCAAAAAGCCTCTGTGAGGCGGAGAAAGAGGAAGATGCTTCAAGTATGTGGGTTACATGAGAGATTTGAGGGAAGCAAATGGAGCAATGGAGATGGAATTAAAGGAGCAGAGAGTTACCGTTCGAATGTTGTTATGGCGAGACTCGTGCGGTACAAGTTCATGTTGGAACCTGGCAACTCGATCGACCAGGCTTTACAGCACATCCCGCAGTGGTCGAAACGTGTGCCGCGAGGCGATATGCAAATGTCCTCGGTCCAATATGTAAAAGTGTTTTGGCGGATTATTTTACGTCGTTCCGTTGGGACTCGAGCTCTGCGGGGATCCCATCGCAGAGATCTTGCTCGTGTCTCAACCCCTCTCACTGCAAATCTATATAAATATATTTATATATATTTTCATGTACACTGACGTGCAAAAGTACTGTCCAAACCCTCACTTGGGGCGATTTCGAAACGGTTGAGCAAATTTGATTCTTCGATAGAAAACTTAATAATGACATTGGACAATATAAAGTAGCAATTTTAAAAACAAAAAAAAAACGTTATTGCTGGAATGCTTCATTGTAGAATGCACAATATTATCGAAGTTTATGATGATTTGTTACGCTGCCCAAATATTTTTGAGCGACAGTATACATAACGATTTGCTGGTTCGAATTGAACTCGCTCGCTGTACTCCTACACATCATACTGCGAGATATAGCGTGTTACATATACACGAGCAAATATAGAAAAGAAAGAATATACGATGACTGAATCTCTGAGCCGAAGGGTGATCGTAAAGCAACACTAATTAAGTATTCCTAAGATTCATAGTCCCCTACACATACATTGATGTAATCCGAAAAATGTCCTCAACCGTTCTTTTTTTTTACCGAGTTATTAGAACCTTTTCATCCTAAGAGCGAAATCGAAAATTATAAACGAGCCATTTTATGCCTCGTTGCTGTATAAGCACAAAAATATCCGGAAGACACGTCACAACGCTTTCGTCCCTCAATATCTTCTCTCGAATTTCTTCTTTATTTCCTTGCTTTGTCTCTTCCATCGATCCAACCGTGTACTATCTTTTTTGAACTTCTACTCGGGTGTGCAGAAGACGCGAGCTCTCGAAGCGTGATGAACCGCTGGAACCCAAGACCCTCCGAGACCTTAAGACCTCGACGCCCCTGGATCGCCCACTTCTGTATGTTTCTGTGTTGAATCCCATGAGGGTACGTAAAGTTTCCACTTTGCTCATGGGAAACAAAGAGACACGATGACATACGCGTTATTTCTTTTTTTTTCTTTATTTTCTCACTTGTGTCACGGGAATAAACATGTCGAAGGAGTTTTCGGAGCCGAAAACGTGTGCCCAATTTCAGATTTAGGGCACTTCCCAATGGCTCCGTGTCCAAAGCAGGGTAGACTGTGAATACTTTTTTTTATTTATACTTTCGTTTTATATTTTTCTTGTTACAGTTCAATTCACTTTTATTGATACTCTCGTGAATTTTGCTTTTATTATTTAGAGACGCAGTAGTGTCTTGATCTTAAAAAATAAAAGTCTTAAAGTGAAAAGCAACGGCAGACGGCTTATCTATTCTCGGAGTTGGATTTTTTTTCATTTTTTTTTTTTATTTTTTATTATTTCTGAATTTCGAATGGTAACCACGGTAGGACGCGTCCATAAATCGAAATTCTAATGCGATTTTATCAATATTGTATTATCATATTTTTTTGAACAGTCTCTGCCATCCATAAACATCTTTGAAATCTGACTTCGATATGCTGAGAAAATAAATTCGTTCACACAGCAAAATATGGCGACAAAATGAAATATGTTGATTCAACAATAATATTGTCGTAGTGAACGATATTAATTTAAGCCAGCGCATTGAATGGTTCAAACAATTAAATCTTTGTTGGATGATGAACACAATGTTTTGTTCTTTGCTCACGACAAACTTCTTTTTTCAGTGTAATAGAAATACGAAAAATATAGAACGTACAAGCTCGTGCCAAATTGACGAAACTTGAAGCTATTTAAAAAACAATGGTATACATGTATGAATCATATGCGTTGATTAAAACTAGACAATTATATGAAGGTAAGCATGAAATTTGTAAGGGGCAAGAGTCACCGCATCGTGGCGAACTGGAATCGATTTGCACGCGCGAAAAAAAGCTTTTCGTTTCATCGGGGGTGGTGAACATTCACGAAGATTCGCTTTCTCGTCTATGTATGCATGCATGAAGTAGAACACCCTGATTTTCCTCTGTCTGCCCGTTTTTTTCCGTAAAAGAAAAAAAAACCATCGAACGGCTTTTAGCGATGGTCGTCCGTAATAAAAAAAACGACTATAGAAGAAGTAAAATAGGAGCGTATGAACGGTCTTCGCAAAACGTTGTTTAGCCTCTCTGCGAATGTACACACACACAGATTTAAATACGCCCGAGTATATGCGTTCGAAACACACGCGTATACGAAATAGCAATGTTTTGATGATGCGGTATTCACGTTTACGCGTACAGAGCCGTTGCTCCTATTCGCTATTTCTTTTTACATGAGGCCAACTATGTTTTTTCTGGCGGGTGGATCAGGGGTGCGACCACAAATAGAAAGAAAAAAAAAAAACATTCCGGAATATTTACTTCTCCCGTGAAAATCGGAACGAACGTGGGGTGCATGGGATTTTCGTCCCGTGTGACTGCGCTGAGTTAATCCGAAATTGCTGCCCATGCACTCACGAGCTGGATTCAAAAGTCGTGTATATATGAGATCGTCTGTATTACACAATTCGTAATTTCAATCTTTTTTCCAGACGATTTACAAGAAAAAATGTCAAAAATTTGGAATAACACCACTATTATATGCTGTTTGATTTAGCTCCATAAAAACAAAAATTATTTGTAGCTATTTAAAAAAAAGCGAAACAGTCACGAAGAGTTGTTATGTATTGTAGAAGTATTCATTTTATAAAAATTTGTAGTATATTTTTGAAAAGTTCTTTGTTAGATGTAATATAATAACAATAATGATATTTATTGCTCGGAAAATGAATTCGATGAACGTCCCGAGAATGGGGTGTCTGGATAACAAAAGTATAGAAGTCAACTTCGGGACATTTTGCAGCAGCACTGTTCTGTACGTAGTTAAAATAAAATAAATCTTGATTTTTTTAGTCGTTTTCGTCGTTCGCACACGAGTCGTTCAATTGTATCGAGGAGAATGAGAGACTCGTTCGTTTTTTTTTTTTTCCAACGACATTACGAATCGATAGATGAATCAAAAAAACTGTGGTCGTTTATCAAACCTTTTGAGAGGTGGGAAGCTTCTAAAGCTGGAGGTTGTTGGGCGGGAACGATCGTATAGTGCGACTGAAATAAGACGTATATACGCGGTGGTGCTAGTGAGAAATCGAAGGGGAGAAAAAAGTGAAATAATCACCGGGATAAGAACTTTGACTGAAAGAGGGAGAGAGAGAGAGAGAGCGGGAGAAAAAGAACTAGATCGGTTCGACAGAGGAGTGTTAAGAAATAAAAGGGAAGCAGCTTTGAGTCGCGAGAGGAATGAATTATGCTAGGGTGTGTGAACAATAGTGACGAGGTTATATATTCGCGAGTGCGAAAAGGAAAGTCCCATCGGTTATGGGACGTTATGGTACCGTCGAATATAATACAAGAGGCGTATTCGGAGCGTGTGCGTTGAAGAAATTCAGGGGGTGTGAATGATCATCAGTTATTCCAACGGTTTGAAAGAATTTCACCATCAAGACGTTAAATTGTACATAAGAATTGACAGAAAATCGAAATTTTATATAAAAAAAAAAACAAAAAAAACGATCGATGAAATTTACAATAATTTTAGATGTACAAAGTTGTAATAACGTTTCATCCCCTTCCACATTGTATCTTTCATTTTATTTAATATATTTGCCAGCGAACCTTCGTTATTGGCATAATTATATCGAAAAAGCTAGGTTGATTCAGTTTAAACCAGTTTGCCCGAGTTAATCCCGATGAATCTTTAGTAAGACCTGAACAGGATTGGTATCCTGTATGCAGTGGAAGAACAGCGTGGAAGATTGAGAAAAGGGCGTTTGGTGTATGTACGTTTCACGTTATAGGAACGAATCGCGATCGGCACGCAGGCTTGTAAACCCGAAACAGCTACTGGAATTCGTTACGGAACGCATACCAAATCCAGATACACACACACACACACACACACACACATATATATACATTTAGGTACCCGTTTTGGATGGTTCTGTTGGTCCGACGCGAATCGCGCCCATAAATTATCGCTCTGCCTAAACGACGCACGGATTGTAATTATTTAAATGTGGAGCGGGGAAAAACGAAACGAACGACTATCATGACGGATGAAGGGTCGAAACTCGATGATTTCAGTTGAAGCACGTGGGGCTACCATTTAGTATAACCCTAGAAATTGCGCATTCGTTCTACAATTAATTCTACCTTATTGTGTAAAATTTTTCACCACTTCTACATTTTTCATATTTTAGACAAATGATTGTGTTATTTTATTGAAAAGGATGTTACATTTTTCTGAAAGTAATCAGTAGGGTCTGTGTGAACTTTAACGCATCAATGCAAAAGCGTAAAATATTGACAGAAGTAAAAAACTGGGTTGAGGCGAGACAGTACGAACATGTATCTATTTTTAAAACTATTTTATTCAGAAACTCATTGGCGCGCTTATACCAAAGTCTTTTTAAAATAATAGAAAGGACGTTTTTCTTGTCTGCGTTATTATATACAAAAGAACGTAAAAACGATTGAAAAAAAGTGGCACACGAAAACTTCGTTATTTTCTCGCGCTGCCAACGGCAAAGCAATAAAATTTTATATTTCATCCTTCGAGCTATATCAAGAATTTTTATAATTCATCGCAAAGTGCAATTATGATAAAAAGGATAATTCTTTGAAGTCCATATTTGCAAGATTTTTTTTCCATGAAGCTTTTACAAATTTTCATCTCGACAGAAATGAATAATTTGCCAAGCTCTTTGGATGCCATCAAAGCCAATTTTTTCCCGTAGTAAATATGGATGAACGTTTCCAAGATTTTAAATGGTCACTATATTTTTTGCAATGAATAATTCGTTTTCTCGATAATATAAGAAAAATAACGAGTGAGAATATGACTTTATAACGAATGAGGAATCGCGACAGCAGATGACGAGGGTATGCAACCCTTATCGATCAAATGAGACGCGTTTTTATTTTTTGTTCCTTTACTATGTCCAAGTACCTTATGTACAAAACGTAATACAGAATCTGGTGCCGCTTGTCAATGACTTTCAACAATTCTGATGAAAACTCCGAGAAACAATGTATTGCGTGATTAGTTCATTGTCTCCACAGGCAGTTTGGGAATTAATCGCTCGGGACTCAAGGAAAAGAGAAAATATTGTACATAGTTCGTCTGTAGAGTGTACGCATGAATAGCAAATATCGGAGAGACTCAAATCTACCCTTACGATAACATTCGATACGCCTGTTTCATTTTCAACATTTCATGTGTATATAGATGTATATATATATATCCTTGTCTTTATATATATAAGTTTGAATACTCCAGCCCAGAGGGATACTCTTGGCGAAGCCTCGCGGGCAAGAGGGTGTGGAAAGTCGGAGTTTCTTTATCCGGAAAGTGAACTGCACCACCACAGCATCTTGAGCGTTCCCAGTCACGTATTCAACACTCTTCCACCCCTTGATTTTAACCCTCATTATACGACAGCCTGAAAGAACTCCCTCTCTAATTAAAAATATCTTCCTCTCCATAATTTTACCTCGAATACCTGGTAAATGAACCAGATGTCTCGTAAAAACGTTTCTTTACACAAACTAAGTTCATAATATACGAGACATGTAAATAGACTACGTTTTTCTTTTTAACTAACGTAGTGACTCTCAATTTGATCCTAGGGATGTGCACCAATTATAAACTGTAACGTATTTACAATAATGAGAAACAGTTTGTAATTCTTGCCTATCAAATACGATAGTATAAGAAAAACTGAGAACAAAAAACAGGCAAATTTTCGAACATAAATCCAAGGCATTCTGATTTAAAAAAAAAAAATCATTAACACTTTTGTTTTTTAAAGCATATTTTCTTCCCTTGAAAGAATCTTGATTTCTCATTAACTTCTTTCCATAGCGATATACTTTTCTGACATCAATTTGTGTTATCGCTTCGTTTTTATATGCACGAATGTTTTTGTTACACTTATTTCAAAGCGGAATGAAAAATCACAATCTTTATTAGTTACGATGGTATTCAAGTTTGTGAAATTGCGAGTGATGGAATGGAAGTGAAAAATTCAACCGAGTGAATACATGTGGTACATTGGTGCATGGCTACTGCGAAAAAAGTGAGCATTTTTCACTTTTATCGCTAGAAAAATCCGGCACGCCTCCGGTCGGCGATGCCATTACGATAAATTGAGGTGTGAATTACAGGGAAAGGGCCTCTCTGTGGTAAATATGGAAAGAAAGAGACAAAATGGAAGACGAGATAGACTGTAGCAATAAAAACAGGAGAAGGTAATCGAGAAATTCCTAAAGACACTACTGATCGAAATTTCTCTCATTGAAAAATAACATGATTTTCAATATCGCAGAATCGTAAAAAAGGAGTTCGAAGGGATTCAGGAAATCGAGAAAATTTGAAAAAAATGAAAACAATTTGAGTTATTACGTTTGAGTATTTACATTTCACGGAATAACTCCGAAAATTTCGTCCAAATTTCGTTCTGGTTTCTCCTTCGTTGCATGTGATGTGTGAACATGTGACAAAGTTTGTCTAAAAAAATGAATGATTATTTCCGTTCGGTTTCAGTCATACAGCGATATAAAGCACAAGTGTCGTGTATTACATTTAAGAAAAGTGCGTTCACTTCTCGAACCCTAAGTTTCTTACCAGACCTTTTTCTCGAAAGTTAAAATTTTTAAAAATTTCTATAAAACATAAACCCATCATTGTTAGATTATTTCGCAAGTTATATCCAAGTTTTCAGAACCTATTTAATTGGTGATGAGTCAATTTATGAACGTGTCGGTATAAAAAATACCACTTATTCAAAAATGTAAGTAACATAAGAACTGTGAAAAGCAAAAAATATGGAGAAACCCATATTTATGATATTTTGACTATGCATGTAGAAAAAACGTTGACACGGAATGCCCGATATAAGTCCGGATGAGGTGCGTGAGTTATCGCCACAAGATTTCCGGCTTCTTGTCCCACGCGGGCGTTCCACGAGAATTTTTTTCTCTCCAAAGTCTAACCTGTAGTATGTGCGTGTGTATAAGCGAGATATCCTGCCGTGAGCGAGCGGAGCTCTCCATGGTGCTTTTTATCCGCGGTTCGGACAAAAAACCTTTGCTGTCTTCTTTGCTGGTTGCGCGTTATATTTTACCTGTCCACAGAGTCTCTCGGTACATGTACCACGGATGAGACGCGAGAGACACACGAGAGAGCTGTGGATATGGGATGCCCCCAAGTTTCCTAGTACAACCCAAGACGAGAGTCTCTTTTGCATCTTTCCGTACGAGTCAACATGGCAGCGTAAGAAAGACGAAAATTCGTTAGATAAATGATGTGTCATTCATACTCGTTCCTTCTCTCTTGATTCTGATTCATGACCGAAGTCAACTCGTATTACTCACTCAGTGTGTACTCTACTAATATTTACTGCAAAACTGAGGCATTTGCTTGCTTCATCTCAACATAATCGCATTTATTTCATGATTCTCTCAAAATTGAATACGCAGCATAGACATTTTTACAATAGAAATGAGATTTTGAAAGCAAACAGGATAACATTTTTTTTTTAGGTTACGATCTTTTTTTTTTTATATTGGACGAAAATGAATGTTCCCATTGCATATTTGGAATTCGAGTAATGAGACACCTCCTCCACTCCTCCAAAGCAACATATGCATTCGCTCAAGTTTTCCGATTATAAACTGCGACATACTAAATAAATTCGAGCGTTTAATTGCACAATAAAAAATTTTGCATCCGAGTAACGAGAAAGGGACAATAGTTTTGATGGTTCGAGCATATTTTTCGACCTCTCTGAATATTATATTATTGCAGATTCAATGCATTCATGACGTTTGTTATTTGTTTTACGTATATATTCAGCCGACCTGTGATTATGTGACAAAAAATGATACTATAGGGACTTTTTTTTCGTTCTTGTTAAATACAAAATTTCGAGCACACGAGACGAGACATTCATGTGTGCATATGTTGATAAACGCAAATAACGATTCGAATAAAATTTTTAATGAGCGTTTGTCCAACGAGCATTTACCAACGACGGAAAATCGTTGAAGCACACATTACTTTTTTTTTTGTTATTCGAAAAATGTAACACGAGGTGAGTGTTCAATTTTGCTGTTCCAAGTGCTTGATTTTTATTTGTCCTATCGTAATTATACAGGATAAATTATTATTTGTCGTTTAATTACGAATATGCACTGTACATATCATATTTAACCATGCATGAAAAACATAAAGTTTTTCGTACGTTCGTTAGGACTTGTATGAAAGAATAACAAATATGCCGAAAAACTAAGTTTTTATTTTTTTTACTTTTTTTTTAAACAGAAGACGACCATAATAAATAAATATTATTATTGCAGTAATGAATATTGTTGCACCGAAATTTCATTGAAATGAAAACCTGTTGGTGGAATTAGTATACAATTAAAATTTTGAGTATTTTTTTTCAAAACTTCAATTTTTCCCATACTTTTTTTCCCTTCGACTCGTAATAAAAAAATGTGCACTTATTTTTACAGGATCAATAAATAGTTGCACTAAGGTTCAGAAAAAACATTCGAACAGTTGTAAATGAATTTAATCCTGAAAATATTCTCCGTAAAAAGAATTCTTGACAACAATCGGCTCTTAGTAGGATTCCGCAATAAGGATCGTAAAAATCAGTTTTTTTTTTTAACGCAGTAGTAATAGCAAGAGATGCAATAGTGTACATTTAAGACAATGTGAAAGAGAATTATGAGTATTATCTTAAGTGGGATGAAAGGATGTGTGAGATAAAAGAAAAAAGAATGTCAAGGGGAAGAGGGAGAAAGAAAGATCGGGAGCTTGCAGTTTCTCGAAGTGTTCAAACGCCCTATAACGGCAACAGGCGTGCCAGAGTTAATTTGATCACGGTGTATAGCCAGGTATACATATAACTTTGTTGGCTGAGGTAACCGTGGGCGAGCATCGGCCACAACAATAAGTTTCGCGGACAGACATATCCCCAGGCGAATTCTCTGGTACGTAGAGGCGATCCTGTCTTGCGTGCTCGATCCGTGACTCTCCCGATGCTTCCTCCGTCCCAAAACTCACCAGCGTCGAGAAGAGCACATCGTAGTTCCTTGGAAGGGAAAGAAAGAAGTACATGAACGGAAAAAAAGCTTCCAATTCAGTCCTATACTTATATTCATATATACATTAAACATATATCGTCTTTTATAGCTAGAAGTCAAAAGTTACCGGGACAGAACTGCTCTACTGATGACGTTCGTCGCCAAAGAATAAAAAATAGATAAAATCAAACAAAACCATGAAACTAAAAGAAACACATATAGAAAACGGGACTTGGAGTATACGACGGAGATAGAGAGGTTGCGGTATGTATCGATACACTGGGGAAGGATATCCCTCGAAGGCATCCTCTCACGTTTTCGCACCAAGTTTCTCTACTTTCATTTATATCTATTTTTATACATAGATATACATCCACACATATATGCTTGTGTATAGAATCCACCAACTTTTACAATATTATAGCGATTGAGTTTTGAGCCACTATATATATTTACACTTGGCAGGTGCCTCCAGCTCTATCTCCCGGTAAAGTACAACCTACCAATTGGTAAAATGCTTTAAGCTTGCTTTACTCTCTTGGGGCTTCAAGAAAATATTCTTGTTGTTTTTCTTGTTTTCTTCTTGCTTGTTACGTTTTTAGGAATATTTTTCTTGTAGTATTTTTTCAACTGGTAGCTATTTCTTTATTGGACATTTTTCAGTTTTATAATGTAAAATCAAAACGTTCGATGTCGCGGTCACTCAATTTGTATACTTTGAAGGCTTAAATATCGAGAGGTAGCAAAAATGAGGTCAATTCAAATCATTTTTTTGTTTTTTTTAAATACACAATCAACGTATCCGTTAGAACAACTTTTTGTTTCCTTGTAAAGACCCGTTGTTGTCTCATTTTTGATGTTAAAAGAAATATATCTAATAATCCTTGCAAAAATTGTGATTGATCGATATTCGGCTTGTTGTGAATGTATTTATTCGAATTTTCAAATTATTTGATGATCAACGTAGAGAAAATAAGTATGTGTGATCGTTTGATATTATTAACAAAAAGAATTGCGATGTATTTTCTGGTCCTTTGGATACTCCGACGGGCACATCGATGACGGATGGAAGATTTTCGTGTTACAATATTGAAGTTTTCTCTTCTCTTCGAAACAGTATGAGAAATCTACGAATAAACGATATATATTATTTCTTCTATTTTAACCATTGCAATATTCTGGGAGATCAGCATCAAGCGCTTTGCTCTGGTGGTTTTTTAATGTACGTCCCTCGTTGAAAAGGGTGATGATGGTAGTGCGAATCATAAAATACGAAGAGCGTCGGCAACCTCATTAAGGATCGCCTGTTCGCCTAGCCAAGAGCTCGAAACGTCTGCATTTTTTACGCCAATTACGGGGACCTGGTATTCGCGTTAATTTTCCCCGGTAATCCGAGATCTCTTTGCGAACTCAGAGTGCCTGTTGAGAAAATCTTCAACGTCCCGTATCACACTCTTTCTCATTTTCCTCTTCGTGACACTTCTTTTGTTCCTATATATGTTGTGTAATGTGCTTTCGTCACTATGCCGGTGGTAATCAATGTATGCCAATCCTTCGCAAATAACGACGAAGGAGAGGAATAGTAAAAGAGGAAGAGAGACATGAAAGGACACAGAGGAAACAAAGCATAATCCTCCGGCTGTCAAAATCACTTGTGCCATGTTTCCTTTCCATTTGGAAATGGATACATATCTAAAATACAAATCTCACAAGGATATAACACAAATCTAAAAAATGGTCGCTAAAGGTAGTCGATTTTTTTGAGAAGAGAAACTCTGTAAAATTTGGTCAAAATGTAGATTTTTATATTTTTACCGAGTTCCATTTGATCAGCATAATCAAGAATTCAGAAAAGCTGCCTGCGATTAACCGATCGATGCACAAGCCGGTGCATGGGTAACCGATCACCCAACCAAATGGCGACCTCGTCGGAGAGGCTGCTCAATTTCGGAAAATCGTCGAAGCCATGCACCGACCAAGCACGTTGTTGGTTCCGTACCCTTTATATATAAATGTATTATAACTGTGGGATGGAACAAAAACAATAGTATTGGAATAATCGAAGTGTGCAAGATTAATTCGCTCGGCCTGACAAATCCTAGTACGATATAAATACAGGGGCTGCACTATTTTTTTCTCATTCTTTTCGACGAATTCGCCACGTAGATTTGGAGGATTGATGGGCGAAGCATCCACCCGCAAATATATAATGTAATATATTATACACGGGGATCATTTGTGGATATGCAAAAGTAAAGGGATGTAAGAAAAGTACAGGGAGTTGGAATAAAACGTGTCAGGAAAAAGCATATATCTAGTGCACAATCACAAGGGCAGAGTGACATTGGGAGATGCATTGCTATCTCTCTTTTTCTTTTTCTCCGTATCTGGATACGATAAGCCGTAGTGAAGTTTTTCATTCGCGGCGTAGCGTGAAAATAGGGGTGGGCAAGAGCGTGGCGGATCGTTAGAACTTGGATGCAGTCACGCCCTAATACTGTCGCTTTTGTATTCGGTCCATATGATGGGACGCTGTATAGAACAATTTTCCATCCTTCTAGCACATCACATATGATCCTTCGCATCCTTTTTTTTCATATATATGCATATATATAGAGATATTTTCACACATACATAAGTAAGTAGTTATAGTATCATCGGAAAGAGCAACCGTGTGTCTCTATATGGATCGCTAGGATTTCCCCGTTTCCGAATACGGACGAATGGCAATTTCGTTTACGTGGACCAATGCTCACACAATAGAGAAGCTCACAAAGGAATGATCGGGGCTCGCCAATAAACCGTTGGAGTTACAGGGGAAATCGGACTCGTGCGACGGATTCTATCACGAGGATGAGTGGATCAGCCAATAAAAGGTACACGAGCGGTGCGACTCTCGTAACAAAATGTGGCTGCAGAAGCGTCGATAGAGTAAGATACAGACCAATACTCCAGAAGTACCATCACAGCCAGTGGAAAAGCTCTGGAAGGATTCACGTCCCGAGAAAAACCTCCCATACATATATATATATATATATATATGACGTACGTATTCTCCAGTAAAATCGAATTCATTTTACGATGTACCCAAGAAAAATCCTGGACTTTATCCTTCATACCAGATAGACGTACCACCGCAAAACCAACGAAACCAATCTTTCATCCGTCTCGAAATTGCAGACTCTCAATCTTCTTTCGATTTTCACACGTTATTTTGTTTGTTTGTTATTATTTATCAAAAGAGGAAACTGTAATGTTGCGCAAAATGTTTAATGGTATTTATCAATCAAAATGTTGCCCTCATGCAAATGACTGTCTCCCTTACTAGAATCACTTATGTTATAATTATCTACAAAAATCTAAATCTTTAAAGATCTAAACTCGGTCGAAATGAAGGAGAACTATACAGCTTTTCATAGATAGTCGAGAGGCTATGTCTGGTTCGGGGATCCAAAAGGACCTGATGCATACATATTTTTTTATGAAAACAATGATTTCATATTTTACAATTGGTACTTCACGAAGTATATTTCAAAGAGCATTCCATGATTCTCTGTTGCCGTCATAAAGGAAAAAAATACCTTTGTGGTCACGACGATTTCTCAGGTTTGGCTTATCTAACAATAAAATGAAAAATTTCCAAAGTTTTATGTGATGTACATGATTCCACCGCATTTTTGGAATCAAGAATATTTTTCGAATGATCAATGACGAAAGAATGGCAGATCCCGGCAAGAACATCTGTAACTCTGTTAATTGAGCACATTTCATCGTCAAAATAAGGAGAAAGATTGAAAAAACGCATGATGTTTTCCGGGTTAAAGCCAAACATTGCTCCTCAATATCGAAAAGTTCTAAAACTCATTGAATAATAACTAATTACTAATTTCTTCGAAGTTATCCGAACTACTTTGTTTTTCTTTGAAAAAATAACGATTGCTCGAAAACATACGAGGAATATTTAAACGCCCCCGCAATCCTTGAGTGGTCGGGATTCTCGAAATGAGAGTAGGAAAAGAAAATAAAATATAGTGCTTAGAAAGGATAACCGAGAGTAGTCAGACTCAGTAGCATGGTGATACGATATATTGTCATATGGGCTTACGTGTATGGGGCCAGAGGAGACTTTCGATCTATCCCTGTATTCAGGATCTGGCGCTATGTTGCCGGCGGTACTGTGAGTTATCGACACGCAACGAGCCACACTCGACGCGAGAACAATAGACTCGGTGGCGTTGGCGGTTCTCGCGAACAAGGACTCCGCCGCCAGAGGCTCTTTACAGATATGTATGCATTCATATGTGAAACTAAACATAATATACATATATATATATTACATGTATAGGCAATTTCATTCGCAGCATTTGGAGCAACAACATCCTTCCGTAAAGATTACTTCAACAGCTTTGTATTTCAAACAGTGTCTCCTTGAAAAAAAAAAAAAAGATCTGGGGAAACATTAGCTTGGAAACTTCAGTCTTAGATTCAATTGTTTTCAGAGTTCCCCAAAAATTGTTTATACTTGACTATCCATTGCACACAATACCATCCACGCACTATTTTATTCCCAAGATTCACGAAAGTCTGAATTTATCCAATACTGTTTTAAGTCAATCCAAATTACCACAATATTGATTATTCATATTACTATCGTCAACAATTATATGTACCATTCGCATAGACAGAGGATAGAGATTATTTACTCGATTTAATTTGCTGGCAACACCGGGTGATCACGGAGACACGTGGAGAGACCTTCAAGAAGATGATCTGCGTGTAGATGTATTTATCTATAGATTGAAAGAGTGTAACGAAAAAAAGCGTTACCGCGTCGTCAAAGTTCTGAGAGTTTTAAAACGCAGCGGTAGGTCCGTTCTGGTAGAACACGCAATAGGGAGTCCGAAATGTATCGAGCATCGAGCAAGCCTTCAACGGCACTCGAGACAAACGTTTTAAAGATTATTCCGGTACTTTTGACGCCAGGAAAAGAGAATCTAGAAACGAGGAAGATATTATAGAGAAAGAGAAAGTTAGTGAAAGAAGATCGGAAGGAGCAGTTTCCAGCAGCAACGAGACGTACTCAATGGCATTTGTTTGCGGCCCAGTGCACTTTTAGCCGGCCTCCTGACTTCTCTCCCTTTTTTTTCAACCCCCTTCAAAACATTGAACCCCTGACGCAGGATTTAGGTGATACCGAGGTGGTGGTTGTTAACCACAAATTTTTACGACGATCACTACGAGGGTACGCGTGTAAAGAGACGAATTTACCCCCCCGGCAGGAGGGCCCTCCAATGTCTCCTATAAGCCCCGAAGGGATGACTTCACTCTCGTCCTTGGCCGTCTGCAAGCTGGAGATGCACGACTGCTTTCTCGTCATCGTTCCTCGCGGAACGAAACGAAATGAAACGTAGCAGACACGCGTGCAGGCTCCTTTCAAACATACCTAGGGACGAGCCTAGGGAACTCGACACAAAAAAGTATTACACTCCTCGTATTACGTGTCCTCCGTACGAATCCCCATTTATCCATGTCCCTTAAAGAAATCACATTTATGTACCGCGATTGAATATTATGTCAAGCGAATAATTGGATTTTTTTTTTAGACTTATGACATCGAGAATTTTTACTCCTAGATTTCACTTTTGACAATGACTGCGAGTGTCTCTTATTTTGGAATTCCATTTTGACAACAGAAACCCTCATGCTCCAAATTGAAGTGTGGGTCGATTAAAAAAAAAAATCGAATTTTACAACCATCCCTGAAATCTATGATACCCGGAACACTCGAACTGACAAAATGTCGTACCGTAGCTCATCCTCATTTGGTAGAGAGAGTGCAGCATACATGGAATACTCCAGGTCATTTGGAATACCTTAAATTCATAAAAACTGCTCGCACTGCCTCTGTAATATCATGAAATCAAAGTCAATCAAGTCAACGTTAATTTATACAATTTATTCACAAACTACGCGGTAGTGTTATCAGAGTTAATT